>OX155675.1:8800621-10050621 GCA_944547425.1 Eupithecia centaureata
AAAGGTACGTCAGAATCTAAAAATATAAACAGTCGTCGAGAAACGAAAGTAGTAGGGTGCCGTAGTTTCTTTTATTTTCCTAATTCTCTGTTTGAGCCACATACCTACAGCACACACAAACTAACCAATGTAAATGATTATTAAATGGAACAATTAGGCTAGACCCTGTGTGGAGTCAGTGTGTTGCTGATGATTCATTAAACCTTGTTTTCAGTAAGGTGCTTGGGAAGATGTCGTCACCACGCCCTAAGTCCCCTCGTACCCCAGTTTTACCTAAAAAGGAGGATAAAGAAGAATCTTTTTGGGATAAAATAGGCACAATCGGTCGCAAGAAGCGCATAAAGGAAGGTAATTAAATTGTGCTTAACCAAAATCTTAGCAGCTTGAATTTTTGTTGTGTGGGAAGGAACAAGGGCACTATTACCTCATCAGACCTACTTAGCCATTCCTCGTAATCAGTGGAATTAATTGCTTCTGTTAATTTTAGTGCAAGATGTGCAAGCCGAAGGCAAGTATGCAATTGACTCACCGGGAAGTCCAACTGCTCCAGAGATACCACCAGAAGAATATAGTTTGCGTAAGTATCTACTTGTTGTTATGTTGTTTCATTCAGACCTGCTTAATTTAAATAAATTTATGGTTCTATGACTATTAAAAATATACCTATTAGTAAATATAAACTAATAGGTACTTTAATTAGGATACTTATATTTAAAAATTAGACGGGGCCCAGTATTTTGGCGGCTTTTCCGAATTAAATGTACTAATCATAAAATGTGATTTCAGATGATAATGAAGAAAGAGCTATTATTGAGTCAAGGTCACTTGAAGACCCTCGAGTGAAAGATCTTATTCAAGTGCTTATTGAGTGGATCAATGATGAGCTTGCTTCACAAAGGATCATTGTGCAAGACATCAGTGAGGATCTTTATGATGGCCAAGTTCTTCAAAAGCTTTTAGAAATATTGACTGAGAAGAAATTGGATGTGCCTGAAGTTACTCAGTCCGAGGAAGGGCAGCGTCAAAAGCTTGCTATTGTTCTTCGTGCTGTGAATAAAGTTAGACATCATCATTTTAGTCTGCCATGTGTGTTACTCAAATATCAAATAATGTTTCTGAACTACTTTTATTTATTTTAGGTGCTCTATGGAACATCAAAACCTGTACCAAAATGGAGTGTGGACTCAATTCATTCAAAAAACATTGTGTCTATCCTGCATCTATTAGTTGCACTGGCCCGCCACTTCAGAGCCCCTGTTCGTCTGCCAGAGAATGTAACTGTTAATGTTGTTGTAGTAAAGAAGGACACTCCAAACCAGCTTTCGCATAGGTGGGTTTTATTTTTGATAAAAGAGTGGTCATAAATAGTCATAATATTATAATGAATTTAGATTTGTAGGTACTTATGAACAAAAACATTTTCCTGTTATGCATGGTGTTGCTAAGTTAAATAATTTGTTTATTTCCAGGACATTTATTGAGAGTATAACAACTACCTATGATGACTTGGGTATGAAATGCGAGAGAGACGCGTTTGACGCTCTTTTTGATCATGCCCCGGAAAAGCTTCAAGTTGTGAAGAAGTCACTGATCACATTTGTAAACAAACACTTGAGTAAAGTGAACCTAGAAGTGCTTGATTTGGATTCACAGTTCCATGATGGTGTTTATTTGGTACTCCTGATGGGGTTGCTTGAAGGATTCTTTGTACCTTTGTATGATTTCCATCTAACTCCAGAGGACTTTGACCAAAAGGTCCATAATGTGTCATTCGCCTTTGAGCTTATGCAGGATGTGGGTCTTGCCAAACCAAAAGCCAGACCAGAGGGTAAGTAACTGCTTGTGACAAACTGATCTAAACTGACATGTAAGGTGAACTATAAATATTAAATGATTCAACTTTTTCCAGATATTGTCAATCTTGACCTGAAGTCAACACTGCGGGTGCTGTACAACCTTTTCACCAAATACAAAAGTATGCCTTGAATAATTGACACCATTGCAATAAAAATCCACTAACCCAAACTATCTGCAATATAATAACAGATAAATAGGTTAAAACCTGAATAATTGTTTTTATTAAATTATAAAATATATTTCATTAACATAGTTGTGTAATTTAACTACTTTGTGGTGCCTTTCTAATATTTTAAGTAAATATTTTTATACTAACCAAAGATCTTGTTTTATTTCCCTTCCTCAGCAATGTCAAGTAAAAAATAAAAAACTTTTCTGGTCAATGATTATTTGTTTCAATTAGTTATTTATTAGCATGTCACTAATCATTGATTTATGATCAAACAAATTATTTTGAATAGGTTTTCCTAAATGAGCATAAATATTTTTTTTGTATTCAGAAACAAGAAAAAAATTCAGCTTTAGAGCTATTTCTATTTAAATTCTATTTCTATTGTATTTTAAAGTTTGGAATAAAAAACACAAGTTAGTATAAGTTACTTTTATTCATTATTTAAGCTACCAAGTTGATATAAACACTTAATCTAATAAAAAATATTTTAAAACTCGCAATAATAGTCAAAAATAATAAAAAATAGTTCCAAATTATTTTATTACGAACAATAATTAATTATATAAGTATGTATTTTCAAACAATAATTGTGATTTATTTTTCTTGGAAATTAATAGATGACAAATCTTTCACAAAATATTTTTTTCTGAATTCTTTGAAAACGAAATATTATGTACTTAATCATATTTTATGGTAGAAGCTTCTCTCTATAACTACTGAGATAATTGATTGATAGAATTTAAAAGACATTAATAATCGAGTATTTTATATTAGAGGACCTACAGACATTTATGCTACACCTATTATTAATTTAAAAAAATAAACCGCATAATGTACGCTTAATATTTTCAACATAATAGGTAACACAATCTTTCATTTAAAATATTTAAATAGATCATTCATTATTATTCAGAACTTATAAATAATTCACACAAATTGTATATAACACAATAGTACACAAATCGGAATGTTATGCACAGATTAGCAGCGTTTAAATACTGGGCTGAAGTCAATAGAAACTCTAAGAAAATTCTAACGAAAATAAAATAAAAAAATAAAATATAATTAAAATTAATAACTAATGCTTCAACAAGAATACAAGCTTCGAAGGGTGCAGCGGTGAGATCAAAAAAACCTGCAAATAGTTTTAAGCATTGGAATCGGAACTTACGCCTACCATTTATCGTCTTTTAACGACAAATCCTCTAACTACTGTGGCAATAGACCGATACTACAAATATACAAAATGTTTAATGCTAAATGTTTAAGTCGGTATCGATGTTTTCTGTTGGCAACATGAGGAATAATACGAGTTAAATCGTGAGAGTGATATCAGCCGCGCACAACTGAGAATAATATAAACTTACCTACGCAGACCAATTGCCTTACTTCGTCAGTTATTTTGTTATGAATATCAAATCACTAGTCATCAAGAAATATTCACGTTTATAACCAAGGCATCCATTATAATCAAGGAAATGTATGGACAAATAATAAGTTATTGATTTCCAGACACGAGAAATAAGAACACAAAGAGAAGAAAGTAATATATATATATAATATTAGGAAGACATTCATATACATGAATTTGAATTTAATTTTTGTGATTTGATATTCGCAAAAACATTGAAAACCCTTTTTGATTTAATAGAGGATCATGCAAAGAGGTGTTATAGGAGTGTACTGTGTACCTATACGTCATGGGCGACATTAATTCCCGAGCGCAACTCAGGATTGTAGAAATTCACGAGCGAAGCAAGGGAATTCTGAAAGCCCAAGACGGATTCAGTTTTATCCACGAGGAGAATACATACTGAATACTTAGGTTGGTCTTACGAGTCCTACGTCTATATTTATTATTGCTTTTTTTATTATTGCAATAAGTGTTTATCGAACGAAACCTATGCATAGGTGTCGTTGGGCGACCTTAGACATAGTTTCCGAGTCAATTTTTTTTACCTATGTTCTACGTTATACTGTAAAATGTTATTCATTGTATCTCTTGCGTTTTCAATGCTTGAAGTACTTTGAATTGAAGTTGATAAAGTATTAGCTATATTAACCTAGTCGTCTATACTTATGTTCTACCATGAATAATGTGAATAAAATAGTTATGTAAGAACCGCTGCGCATCCCTGGTCGATAAATTGACTCAGACATAGGTAGTAATTTAAATCTAAATTCGTCACAAACTACGGGGTTTGTACTCGTTATAGAAAAGATAAGTTAACATGAAATACGAAAATAGATACCTATAATGATTAAAATAAATCTTACCTAGGTTACATCACAAGTATAAAAAACGGTTAAGTGGAAGTTCCCTATGTTCGGCGAGTCTATAGCATAATCTCGACATCAGTCCCATTAAAAAAAACACCCTACACCAATAAATTCATATTTTAGGTGAGCTCTTGTAACACACGCTGAGTGGCAACTGTAAACTTAAAACGTTTTTTGTTAATCCATGATTTAGATACAGACTTGAAACTTAATTTTAGGCTGGTTGGTGCTACGAGCTTTTGCGCGGCGTGGATGGTAGTTCCAGGGAGGTGGAGGATTCGCGGCGGAGGATGAGTTTGAGTTTGTCGTCCTCCTCTAGGTCGTCCTCGATTGAGATGGCGCGACTCAGCTCGGTGTGACCGAGGGCGCGCGCCCGCCACGCCTCGAGTCTCATGACCTATAAACATAGACATTGTTTAAACTTAAGCGATCCACTCACATTACAATTTTTGACTCAAATTACACTGCCGCGAAATGGAAGCAAATTTTTGAAACGGAATTGTACATAGGTACCATCGCTTCCATTCTGCGGCAATATAAATTGAGCCTAACTTAGCCCTGAGCTCGGTATGTCCATAGTGGTGTCAATTAATTAGTTACTAAAACTAAAGTTAGGTAGCAGTGTTTGACTTCACAAAAACTGTTGATTTCCTCATCTTTACTATCCTTTTTATTTTGATCGATAAGAAAGGGACGGCTACATTTTTAGTACTGACAAATTAGTTTAGTTTTAGTGGCATCTGAATTGACACCAGTGAAATCTGAGACGTTCCATTTGTGTGTACGATAGCTATGGGTTCCATGCTAGCACCGTACCCCAATCTAAATTCCAATACTATCGATTCACCGAACTCAGCGCTCTGTTTACGGGTATTTATCGCACATTATGCAGGTTCAACAGGGAAGACCTGCGTCCAGCAGTGGACCAGTAAAGGTTGTAGATGAAGATGATGATGATGCAGGTTCAACAGCTGCTGTTCGAGGATTGGAACAGGTGATCTAACGCGATAAATACAAGTAAATAGTTTAATAATTATTGATGGGAACAAGGGACAATAGCTGCAGCGAAATCGCTATAATTCGAAATTATGACAAAAGTATGTATCTTTATAAACTTGGCCGACGGTGTTAAAGTTAAAGGGCTTAAAGTTTGTAAAGATCATTTGTCATCATTACGAATATTTCGAATTCGTTGCTCGGATTCGGGTTCGTGACCGTTTTTTCGTTGTTTTAAACTAAATTTTAGGTGAGAATCAAACAGTATGTACCTCATCACATGCAATAGTCTATGAAATGTAAAACTAACTAAACGGTAAACCTCAATTTTAATCTATATAAATTTTTACACATATTGTTTCTCAAAAGACATTCCCATCTACATTTCATAAACAAATATACAATAAGTATGTACAAATAAGTATATAACTTCGAATTAGCATCGATTGTACAGTTATTGTAAAGCTTATTAATTAAAGTAGAGTAGGATTTACCATTCACTTTTTACATTGAGCATCAAGCAAACTAATACAAAATCACTTTTACAAATAAAAACTAAACATCAACACACCAAATTCGGTCCATATGTATTGTATCATCGGTCGCAACAATTCGCACTTACGCAAAATTGAGTGTGCAAGGTTGAGTGTAGTATTTTACAATTTGCCTGTTCTGACTGATGTCATGCGACCGATAATACGTGACGCATGTTCCGTCAGCTCTACACCGAACTAAAGACCTGTTCAAACCAACTGTGTATTTGCTACCTAAAAGCGAAATCCGTCACTCACTATATACCAAAATACTTGAGGAGTTATCGTAGTTCTGATCCTGAGGTTACTTCAGATGTATTCGTGTGTATCGCTCAATTTTGGGACTCCCAGGAGTGGTCGAATGAAATCTCATCCAACCTCACGTGGGGGATAGAGGAAGTTATGGCAAATATCATGTGGTTTTTTCCACTAATCATCGTTACTTACGTATTTTATTGTTGGACTTTTTCAATGCGACCCTAGGTAGACTACGTTCTTAGAACTCTTAAATGAATGCAATCAAGCATTATTGAAATAATAGTAAGCGCCTCGGGACTCGCTTGAAAATTTATGAAAATTAGTCTGTTTTATTCCAGGTTTAGAACTACGTCTATTCAGAATCTCAGCCCGATCCGTTCTGTATTTAAATATTAGTATGAGGAAAAGCATTTTGGAAAATATCACATGAGATTAGGGAAATGCGTCGATTTATCCCCAATAAATATTTAAAGAAAATACCATTAGTGGCGAAAATAGTACGAGCAGCGGTACACTCACGAATACATCTGAATTGAAGAGAAAGAACAACAGCCCTATATGCGGTATATTGCGTTATTTCATAAAAAGTAACCTGTTTTATTCTCGGCAAATTTAACAACTGGAATACCTTTTTATACCATATATTACACTAGCAGCGCCCCGAGGCTTCAACCACTTGAAAAATCATAAGCTATGTTTTATTCCCGGCAAATTTAACAACTGGAACACCTTTTTGTTTTGACTTATTCTACCTATCAATTATTTGGTACCTTAGTACATGATTTCACGCTGAAAATTGGGTAAGATTAAGCAAGCATATTATGAAAGCACGTGCACTAACATGCAACAAAAATGAACATTAAAGATATTTTAGGACTTAAAATCATGCTTACATTCAATCGCCGATTGAATGTAAGCTTGATTTTATTTTATTTTACGATCAATGGGCGGTGCACTTCCTTATATCCCGATCGATACAAAAGGTTAAAAAAGCAAGAAGATTAAAACTATATTACAAAGAAACAAGGAATGAGAACAGCCAAGTGCAGGTCGACTCTTGCTCGAAAGGTTTAACCATTCGTTCAAAACGAAGACCCTAAAATAGAATGAATGATAGAAAAAAAAACAAAAAGGCACATGACGCGGTCACCCATCCGAGTACTGACCGCGCCCAACGTTGCTTATCTTCATTGATGGTATTTAACTTTGTATGGATGCTGTACCCGTTGAACCCTTAACTTCACTTAATTTGTTATATTGTTAGTGTTTTTTTTCATAAAAGGAATAGCAATACATAATATACTTTGACGAAATTCCAACTGCCTATCTTTTATAGTTTAAGAGATACGGCATTGAAAAACTTACAGCAAAAATTGCCAAAAAATCACTTTTTCGTATGGGTTCCCCTTTGATTATAATGCTCTTATTATTTGCGAGAAGTAACGCAAATGACATTCTTTGAAAGTTGCAACCAAATTCTCTTTTACGTTTCATTATAATTATAGAGCCCTCTGATAGACGGACGGTTATTTCGTCTGTGTGCAGATAATGCAGGCAAAAAAAATATTTATTAAATACATAAGTATTAATACATCAGCTAGGTTTCATATTCACTTCATCCATTAGAAAAAAACCCGAAGTGGTCCCATAACCGTTACATTCCCGAATGATTACTATTTATCCCAGAAAAATACTTAATGTATGTATATTCATAAATTTAGGTCGATTTTATTATTTGTACAAAAACATCACATTATTATACCCAATGCTTGTTAGTTGGTACAATTTTTATACCGGTAAAAACGTATCAAGGACTTACATCCAGCACCGCCACCGCACGGCTCAAAAACAATAAGCATTCCAATGTGGGCTGAAACTCGTCATCTTTAGATACATTTTACAGTGAAATAATAATTGCTAGCCGCAAGGATCAAGCGTGCCCGTGCGATGTCAGCTATTTTATGCCGTGAATGTCAAATGAATCCAAAAGTTACGAATTAAAGTTCATATTTGAATGCATATTTTTGCGGCAGTGGTGAAGTCCAGGTCTGCAACAACCTTAAAACTATAATTGAAGCATGCCATGTCAAAAGCAGTGCAAAGAATACCTGCAGAGTGCAAAAGCAGTGGTGATAACAAAGGAAATTCCTATAAATGAGCCGACAATGCGCATTTTATTTAACATATGTAAATGTGCTGAATAATCCTTGACTTGCATCTGAAAAAAAAGGCAAATTAGGTCCATCTTAGACCAGGTGTGATCGGGAAACGGGGAAAACTTGCTTAGTCCTCGAAATTTTTACTCCACCCTTAGGATGACCTAAGACAAAGCTGTCTTATGTATTATTAAAGTTACAGAGAACAAACATTTCTCAATACTCTTAGCTTTGGTGTGTCAATATAACTCCATTATAATAAGCTTTCTATTACAATAAATAAAAGCAATAGCCCATCAATACAATTTATTTATTTAAGTTATGAAACTTTTATACAGTTATGATTTAGTTAGCATGTGAATTTACGAATTGATATTGTCTACAGATATTATAGTTGGGATGAAAGATGTAAGAACATGGCTCCGTGACAAGAGCATTAGGGGGTATCCATTAATTGGGGGGAGGAGAGGGTTCCAAGCCAAGCCTTCCCTAGCTCACGTGGGGAGAGCGGGCATATACGTATTGTAGTAGTTCTTGCTTAGGCATTTTATTGATCCATTTTCTCACTGTAAGCTCGTTTGCTAATGCTTGGTAATTTGCATTTTAGCAAGCATTAGCAAATGCTTTTTTTATCATTCCAACGCAAACAAGAAGAGAATTAATATACCCATTATGAAAAATCTCCTGTAAAATTAGGGGAGCGGAGGGGGTCGAAGAAATCTTACTTTCCAAGGGGAGAGAGGGGTGTATGTCAAAATTTGATGCCTCTAAATATTTTCTCAAAACAAACATGCGTCATAAAAGAACACTATAGAAAGCATAATTAACGAACCAAAGGAACGAGCAGATATTTGATAAAAGAAACTTACTCGAGCCATTTCCAAGGCTCTGTGTCCGGCGTTGTGATTGGTGTTGGGTACTGTGCAGTGAAAATGCTTGATTTTGGTCACATAATATTTATTTAGTATTATATTGTAAGGAAACGAGTAGCGAGTGTTCATGGAATTCCGACAGACGATAAGACTGAACTCTTTAAATTTTAATAAGCTTTCCAGTCCAAGCCGCTGATCATAGAGCGATCATAGTATATTCGCCAGTACACACTACATAATAATAATAATAGTACACTTCGCTGAAAGATCAGACTTTTTTTTTTGGATCAAGGGTTTGGACTTTGCATCGTCTATGAATGAATGTGTTCAACCTAGTTCAGGACAAGTATACACATTATCTATAAGTCGCACACTCGTTTCTAAATACTCTTTATACATTTTCTTATCTATGATTTGTTGTAAGAAAACTATTTTAGGATTAAGTTCACCCTTTTTATATTCCCATTACTTTTTAAGTTAATGTATTGTCTTGTTTGTGTGCGAAAGATAATATAAAAGATTCTTAATTATATGATTAGGGGAAAACTTTGTTACAGTGGCACACTTTTGCAGATAATTATGTACACGTGATCCCATAAGCGTATAAAAAACGATGCCAAAGCGATGACTCACACTGTGCTCACGGCTCGTGAAATAAAAACGTTATGTCGTTAGTTTTAGAATTGAAAGTCCTGCAAGCTTCATGACTGGTTAGTTAGAAGCAAGATAGTTGCGCTTGGAATGGGTTAATGTTTGCATTTAATTAAAATATACTCATAGTTTTTGCGCGACCCAATTTTCATTTTGAGAATGAGTCCACAAAAAATATTATCTACGGTTTGATACACGTTAAAACATAAGACTTAAGTTTAGGGGTCAGACATAAGTGCCAGTTCGTTTGTTTACAAAATAGAAGGATTTGAAAGCAAAAAAAAAATTAATTTTATTTAAACTTGACAATTTACACAGTATCACCCAGCCTCAAGCTAAGCAGAGCTGGTGTTATGTGTACACGACCTGCGTAGTTCAGCGGGTGAGATTGCGGGTTCGATACCCGCCTTGGCATAAATGTCTGTACGATTTACATGTTTATAAACATTTATATCCGGTACTTTCTAAATTTGTATAACAATAAATATCTATCTACTTCTGTAGTGTAATGAATTGAGTATATCAGTTATCTAGTATCTATAACACAAGCTCTGTTTAGATTGGGCAGGATTTACATTTTGGACATTCAACATATCGTTTACCAGTGTAAACGATATGTTGAATGTCCAAAATGTCCATAGTTGTTTATTTATTTTTACAAAAAGGGTGGGCAATAATTCACACTGAAATAAGTATGGGAGTTAGAGGCATTTAACTTGACTCTAATGTGTTTTCATGTTCATATTTTCACATAAAGGGATGTGCCTATCAGAAAATCCTATTTGTTTCCTTATAATTATATTGTTAGGGTATATTTTCTTTTACCTCTGCCTTCAGCTCTGCCACTTGTTCTTGCAGCTCACGAACTCTTTCTGTATCATCATTGTTGTTCCTCAGTTCACCTTCTGTCACCATAACTTCATTCTAAAAGATAAAAATAATAATTAAAGATGATGAATGATGAAAGAAAGAAGATGAAGAAGATAATAATTAAAGATTCACACTTCTACGTTCACAATTAATCTAGCCCCAAGCTAAGGATTTTTTTTTATAATGCTGGACAATCCACACAGCACACAAATTAAAATAAGGTTTATTTTTTCATTTGGCTGAGGAGAGTACACTTTTCAAAAAATGAGTCGAATTATAGAAATAAGGTTATTTTTTTCATTTAAACTAGAATGCTAAAGAGCCCACTTTACGCGGCCAGAAAATGAAAAATAAATCTTATTTCAATGACCTTCTTTTTAAAGATGAAAAATGTACTCTCCAGAGCCAATCTGTGTGAGTGAATGGAAACTAAGAGATTACCTTGAGCTTGTATTCGGAAACTTCTGTCTCCAATTCGGCTATTCGTTGAGCAACCTCCATGTTCCTGATGTTGGCCTGCATAGATTCATATTTAGCCTGAAATGAGAAAGCGATATTAGTATTTATCTTAACAGGGCCCAAATACCACTAAATAAATCGCTTCATCATTGCAATAGTATCGTGTCAAACTGACAAGTGTTAAACTTTTTTTTGGTATTCTACGGAACGTAGTAATTGATCTTAGGTATTCTACTAGCTCAAACTTTTTGAGGTTCATTCATAGCTGTGAAGATTAAGTTTATGACTACTAATTTGACATTCTAATTATGAAAGTATCTTCAAGCGCAAAAAATAGTAGAATACCAAATACAAAAACGTCATTTTAGCCATCTTGATAGTAGAGACCTTTGTTTTAAAATTAGTCGATTTTGGTCCCAGTGCGGGCGCTGTCAACAAAAACCGTCAAATACGAGTGTGACTCGTGTGATTATGAACTTTTTCGGTACGCGTTAGAGATTACGCAATATTTTTGATGATTTGATTTTGTGATCTACAAACTGGACAAATATGAACTTTATATTGTAAGAACCTCATTTACCTTGTCAACTCAAAATATTTAATGTGCTAGATGTAACTACCTGTAATTGGGAGATCACGACTGGTGATACATTATGTTCTCTTTAATTTTTGTGTATTGTGTCTATCTATTTCTAATAGACATTGCAGTAATCTGCGAAGGCTGATGGCCTAATTAAACTACATGCCAAACAATTGAATTAGATTTTTAAATAAATAATAAATCATTTTTTTTTAATTTTATTATAAACATACTACATAGATCGTTAAAACATACTACATAATATGTAGATCGATATATTTTCTTAAAAATCTAAAGCATTCTGATCAACAGTTTTTATATATTCTTCAATAGGGGGCACGTTTAGCAGTACATATAGGTACTGATAACAGAATGATGATTCTTATTATACACCGTGTAATAAGTGGCGTGGACCATTAGTGGCTGGGTGACAACAAACAGAAATCCTCAACTTGTCACTCCGCAAAGCCTGTGAAGATCCCAGGAAGATGCTGCATTTGTGGAAGGAATTAGGCTATGCTAGCAAAACCAACGTATAATGGACCGAACAAATACCTTCCTCTTGAATAACTCTATCTATTACAAAAAACCGCATCAAATCCGTTGCGTAGTTTTAAAGATTTAAGCATACAAAGGGCATAGGGACAGTAAAAGCGACTTTGTTTTATACTATGTAGTGAAAACAAAGTCGCTTTCTCTGTCCCTATATCCCTTGTTATTGTTAAGCTTAAATCTTTAAAACTACGCAACGCTGCGACGAACGATGCGTTTTTTTAATAGATAGAGTCATTCAAGAGGAAGGTTACACGTATAATAAAACCGTTCAAAGCCGGGGCGGGTCGCTACTATACTAGTGTATATATAGTATACTATACAGTGATACGCCGTGTGGTGCCGGCTTAGAATAGCACTACCCCAACTCTTCCCGTGGGTGTCGTAAGAGGCGACTAAGGGATATACGGGGGGGTGGGCAGCAGCACCCCTCTAGAACAACCCCACCATCAAACTGCGATCCCCAACCCGCATGCCCAGCGTGGGGATTATGGGCATTACCCCTTAATGATAAGTACAGCCAAAACACGGCCCCTAGTTCCCGGCCGCCTCGCTATTCCTGGCCATGGTAGCGGTCATGGTAACGGCGGGGCAGGGGGTGCTAAGAATCACCGGTATTCAGGCTACCACACGCTTACTAAAATGACCCTGGCAACGTTTAACGGACGCACTCTGAGGCTTGACCATCATCTAGCGCAGTTGGAAGTGGAGTTAGAGAACATTAAATGGCATGTTCTCGGGTTATGTGAAGTCCGTAGAGAGGGGGAGGACACCGTAACCCTAGACTCAGGCCATCTTCTCTACTTTCGTGAGGGTGATAAAACATCCCAGGGTGGAGTAGGTTTCCTCGTCAATAAGGCCCTCTCTAGCAACGTTCAAGAAATCTCCAGTGTGTCGACCAGGGTAGCGTACCTGATCCTTCGGCTTTCCAAGCGGTATAGCATGAAGGTAATTCAGGTCTACGCACCGACCTCGGCACACTCGGATGATGAAGTGGAGGATATGTACGAAGACATATCCAAAGCCTTACACAACACCACCAAGGCTCACTTCAACGTTGTTATGGGGGACTTTAACGGCAAGGTGGGAATCCAGACTGGCAATGAATCCCGAATAGGCCCGCATGGTTATGGAATCAGGAATCACAGGGGGCAAATGCTTGTCAACTTCCTTGAGAAAGAGGGACTGTTCTTAATGAACTCCTTCTTTAAGAAACAGCCTCAAAGGAAGTGGACGTGGCAAAGCCCCGACACTGTGACTAAAAATGAGATCGACTTCATCATGACGGATAGCAAGCACATATTCAGAGATGTCTCAGTGATCAACAGGTTCAATACCGGATCTGATCACCGAATGCTCCGAGGCACTCTGAATATCAACTTGAAGCTTGAAAGACACCGTCTGATGAAGTCCACGCTCCGACCAAATCCAATCCAAATCATGGCGGGCACCGAGAAGTTCGAGCAGCTACTCGGAAACAGATTTGCTGCCTTGGAACCTACTGATGACGCTGACGAGAGCCTACACAATCTGGTCGAAACGTTGAGGGATGAGGGCATCAAGTTCTGCAAAAAACAGCGAACTGGCAAGAAGTCCAAACTCTCGGATGAGACTCTGGATCTGATGACAAGAAGACGGGAAACCACCCAAGTGTCTTCGGCAGAGAGGTCAGACCTGAACAAGCGAATTGCGAAGATGGTACGGCGCGACCTTCGGAGCTCCAACACACGCCTCATTGAAGAGGCGATAGAGCGAAACCGAGGGTCCAAAGTATTCACTCAGCAGCTTGGCAGGAGCCACCTGACGAAGCTTAAAACGCACGATGGGAGGACCGTACTGTCGAAACCGGAGATTTCAGCCGAGATAGAGGATTTTTATGGCCGTCTGTACACTGCACATGCCCCTCGTTCCCGACGAGACGACCTTGATTCTAGAGCCACCCTGACACGCCACTACACCGACGAACTGCCAGACATCAGTCAAGACGAAATCGTGTTAGCTTTGAGGCAGCTTAAAAATGGAAAAGCCCCCGGTGAGGACGGTATAACTTCAGAGCTTCTGAAGGCAGGAGGAGCCTCCGTTATACAGGAGCTACAACACCTCTTCAATACCGTCCTCCACAGTGGGAGAACTCCTAAGATGTGGAGCAGGAGTTTGGTGGTGCTCTTTTTTAAGAAGGGTGATAAAACTCTCCTTAAAAATTACAGACCCATCACACTCCTGAGCCACATCTATAAGCTGTTCTCACGAGTGATCACGAATCGTCTCGCCAGGAGACTTGACGAGTTCCAGCCACCGGAACAGGCCGGGTTCCGCGGAGGATATGGCACCATAGACCACATACACACAGTGAGGCAGATTATACAGAAGTCCGAAGAGTATAATCAGCCCCTGTGTCTCGCTTTTGTGGACTATGAGAAAGCCTTTGACTCCGTTGAAACCTGGGCTGTTCTGGAATCCTTACAGCGATGCCAAGTAGACTATCGTTACATCGAAGTGCTGAGGTGTCTCTATGAAGCTGCCACTATGAGTGTCCAAGTACAGGACCAGCAGTCTAAACCTATCCAATTGCGCAGAGGAGTGAGACAGGGGGATGTCATATCCCCGAAACTGTTCACGAGCGCATTGGAAGATATGTTTAAGACGCTGGACTGGAAAGGTAAGGGCATTAACATAAACGGCGATTACATCTCACACCTTCGATTCGCTGATGACATAGTCGTAATGGCGGAGTCGCTAGAGGAGCTGACCCACATGCTGGACGGCCTAGCTTCAGCCTCGCGATGTATCGGTCTTGGCATGAATTTGGATAAAACCAAAGTCATGATCAATGGCCACATTGTTCCGGGACCGATCGTCGTAGATGGTCACCTTCTTGAAATTGTTTCCGAGTATACTTACCTTGGGCAGATTGTACAGCTAGGTAAAAACAATTTTGAGAAGGAGGCCAAGAGGAGGATCCAGCTAGGCTGGGCAGCATTTGGGAAACTACGTCAAGTCTTCTCTTCATCCATACCGCAATGTTTGAAAACGAAAGTTTTCAATCAGTGCGTCCTACCCGTAATGACCTACGGAGCAGAGACGTGGACACTCACGGTAGGGCTGGTCCACCAGTTCAAAGACGCCCAGCGAGCTATGGAAAGAGCTATGCTCGGAGTCTCTCTGAAGGATAGAATTCGTAACGAATACATCCGACAGAGAACCAAAGTTATCGACATAGCTCAAAGAATTAGCAAGCTGAAGTGGCAATGGGCCGGCCATATCTCGCGAAGAACCGACAACCGTTGGGGTAAACGTGTTCTTGAGTGGAGACCGCGACTCGGTAAACGTAGCGTAGGACGCCCTCCGGCCAGGTGGGATGACGATCTGCGAAAGACTGCTGGCAGATGCTGGATGCGTCAAGCTGAAGACAGGGCGCAATGGCGCTCATTGGGGGAGGCCTATGTCCAGCAGTGGACTAATATAGGTTGATGATGATGATGATGATGATGATACAGTGATAGTGATAAAGGTCTGACCTTGCTCTCCAGATCCGTGTACTTGTGTTGGAACTCCCTCTGGCGCGCTTGCAGCGCCCTCTCGCGTTGCAGCGCGCTCTCCAAGGTCTCTCGAAGCTCCCTCGTCTCCGCGTCCTGTCGCCGCAGCTGGTTGGTCGACACCTGCACCTGCGTTTCTAGCTCCATCACCTGGTATTATTATTTAATCATTTATTTCACATAAATTAATATAAAAGAAAGTCGTGTTTGTTACAACACTTATAACTCGAGAACGGCTGGACCGATTTTTATGATTTTTGTGTTTTTGGATTTGTCTTCGTCGGGAATAGCATATTATGTACAAAAATATGATATTTGACAAATAAATAAATTTCCCCGCGGGCGACGCTGCGGGGCGCAGCTAGGTTCACATAAATTATATATTATCTAGCGACCCGCCCCAGCTTCGCACGGTTTTATTATACATATAAACCATCCTCTTGAATCACTCAATCTATTAAAAAAACCGCATCAAAATCCGTTGTGTAGTTTTAAAGATTTAAGCAGTCAAAGGGACATAGGGACAGAAAAAGCGGCTTTGTTTTATACTATGTAGTGATTAAAATATATCACTACTCCCAGGAAGATTCGGCGCTTCTGGAAGGAGTTAAGCTATTGGGGTATAGGGGCATAGAGACAGAGAAAGCGACTTTATTTTCACTACATTACTATCACTAAATAGTATAAAACAAAGTCGCTTTTTTGTCCCTATATCCCTATGTCCCTTTGAATGTTTAAATCTTGAAGACTACGCAACGGATTTTGATGCGGTTTTTTTAATAGATAGTGATTCAAGAGGAAGGTTTATACGTACTTATAATAAAACCGTGCGAAGCCGGGGCGGGTCGCTAGTAAATTATAGACTTAAGACTTAGACTTACTGAAACTTTAAACTATAAATTATTATAGAACCAACTGCGCCCACGGCGGTTTCACCTTCGTGAAAATTGTATGTTTTATTCCAGGTCTAGAAAACTACTGAACCGTTCACTGAAATTTTGGATATACGTAATATCCAAAATTTCAGTGAACGGTTCAGTAGTTTTCTGTCTATTTTAGGGGGTGAAAGCCCATAAGCTTATTAGTTCCGGTTATTATCACACTTATATTAAAATCCGAAAGTTTCGGTTTACGTTTCAATGGATTCTAGTTACCCCATAAATCGGAATAAAATAATAATAGAAATAAATAACTTTAATGGGGGCTAATGTCTGTAGGCCTGATTGTTTTATCAGTCTCTTAGATATGGCCAGCAGAAAAGAAATTGCGTTATGTTACAACCAGTAGGGGTGTCCAAAAACTCTGTTTCCGAGTCGCGGACACGGAATCTGGCACAGATTCACGCGAAATTCAAATATTCTAGCGGTTTTTATTATATTCCGCATTTTGCAAGGAATTAAAGTATCAGAAATGTTGTTATCCACAAAACGTAGACCATTTTACAAAAAAATATTATATAATGGACCTCTTGGTAATATGTTGATTTAAGGTGATTTCGCGTCCAGGACTAAGCATAGCTCCGCTACTAGATGGCGATGGTTTTCAATTTTGATGTTTTTCACTATTTTCTAATTAAATTGTTCATAATTGTTTAATGGTAATGTATTTGCCGCAAATGGTATGTTGTTTTTTATGTACCAAGCAATTTTTCAAGTGTTGAAAGCATTTAGGGAGCTTGTATTTGGGAAGAGCAAAAAAGATCTTGCCTGTGTGAGTGATCGGCCGCTACGAGTCACTCACACAAAAAAAGATCTTGCCTGTGTGAGTGATCGGCCGCTACGAGTCACTCACACAGGCAAACCCTATAAATTCAGTGGAACTAAAATAACTACTGTTCGAAAAATAACAGAGATAATTGGAGACGCCTTAGGACTAAATATTTTTAGGACCAATATTTCCGTTTTCGGGACATTACTAAATTACATCTAAAATTAATTCAATAAATCCACTACCTAGTCTTGCCATAAATATTGTAATAAAGGAAAACAATATTTTTTAAAGTGCAAATAACATTTATTACTTATACAGTGTGTTAGTTTAATACATAAATATAAAACAATTAAAAATATAAAAAGCTTATTCGAAATGGTCTCCATTGGCTCCAATACAGTCCTTTAAACGCTGAGGCCAGTTATCAATAGAAGCACGCACTCTTTCCATGGGAAAATTCTTCACTGCCAATCGTATAGATTGTTTGAGGGACTCCAAATTATCATGGCGTTTAGAGCAAGCTGTACTCTCTAAAACTGACCATAAATCATAATCCAGCGGATTAAGATCGGGACTAGACGACGGCCAGTCTTCAGCTCTGATGAAGTCCGAAACGTTCGCTTCCAACCAAGACTGCGTGGACCGAGCTTTATGACCCGGCGCCGAGTCTTGCTGGAAGGACCAAACTTGGTTATTGAACATGGTGATGTTAAGGGGCTTAACTACCTTCTCAAGAATGGTATCTTGATACACTTGTGCCGATGTTTTGATACCTTTTTCACAAAAATATGGCTCAGTCACTCCTTCATAGCTAACACCCCACCAAACCATCACTGAAGTCGGATAATGTCCACGTTGCACTCTGTCGACTAATTGGGAAGCTTCCTTAGAGCTTTGAGCATAAATACGGTCATTTTGTTTGTTAAAATGTTGCTCAATTGTAAAAATTTTCTCATCCGTAAACAAAATTTTTTTGTGACCTCCCTTTGCGTACCGCTTCAGTAGTTGTTTCGATTTTACCACCCTATTCTTCTTTAAATTATCAGTTAAGAAATGACCAGTGCGTCTCTTATAGGCTGCAAGTCCTAAGTCATCTTTTAAAATACGCGACATGGTTCTAGTCGCTATCTTCATTTCCCGAGATAAAATCTTTTGCTTTCGGACAGGATTTCTTCGAATTCTTTCCCTTACTGCTTTGACCACCTTTTTCGTACGAACACTACGTGGACGGCCAGATCTTTTTCTGTCACAAACAGAGGAAGTCTCATTGTACCTACTAATAGCCCGGTACACAAACATTTTACTAATACCAAGTGTATGGAGAGTTTTAAAAATTGCATTTGGCTCCATACCTACTTTGTGTAATGCAATCACAGCGATTCTGTTCTCTTTATCACCCCACTCCATTTTAATATCGCAAAATATTGTACAATGTATTGGCGCCAAAATGAGAAAACACAATGAACAATCGTATAAAAATGACAGATTCGAAATTCAAATGTAATATTTTTTTATTTTTAAGTGTAACAGTATTTATGGCCAGACTAAGTAGTTAACGAACTAATTTTCGACTCTTGATTTTTTTAAGAATAAAAACAGGCTCTATTTACATTTAAAAAAAAAATTGGAGGTAATTTTCTTTTATCGTTTTGAACAATTTAAGTAAAAAGGCGCAGAGGGTAATGTTATTTACAAACTAGCTTATTAGATAAAGAATATCTTACAAATCATAGGTAAAAAAAAATACTTTTCATGCTATTTATTAATTTCGTTAAATCATTGGAATTGACAAATAAATTGAATAAGTTCACAATAACAATCATTAATTTTAAATGTACTCACTGTGAAAGTTGTTCCAATTTTATAATAATTTAAAATTACATTAAAATTATTAGCGTAAGGAAGTCTCCACTTTTTTTGACTCTGTTCTTTGTGTACTTAGGTATTTTAGCTCCGATTTTACGACCACTTATAAAAGATTAAAAGTAATACAAATTTTCACAGTATTTCAATAACTCACTTTGGACTAGCGGTTTGAACAGTCGGGTGGGTGCGACGATGTATAGTCGTACCTGGGTTCGAAACCACCGAAAATTTAATTTACTTTTTGCTTTTTGAAAATGAAATATCCACAAAATTTTGATACATCCCGTTAGTACGGGCTCGAATCCCTTCAACACTACCAAAATTTTTGATTTTTATTCTTTATATTTTGAACAATGTCATAGACCTAGTTCAAACAAATTCATATTTGTCATATATTACTTATTGTAAGCCTTCCTAAGTCTATTTGATTGTTATATAAAACTTTGGTAGACTGTTCTGCGTAGGTACATCCCACAAAGGGTCCTGACCTCGTTTCTAACGGTATGACAAAAATAAAAAGAAACAATTATGTACTATCAACACCAACTGATTTTTATTTTATTTTAGCTCTTACGCCAGCTAAGTTCAGGCATTTTTACAAATCGCTCATTGAATGCAAAACGGCCGCATTTCAAAAATTTAGAAAATGGTTTTATTTCTGATAAAGTATATTTTCTTTTGAGAACATTTCATAAAGCTAGTTTAATTTAAATATTTATTTCTTTTTATTGGGATAATTATCTTAACTTTGCTTCAAAATTTTAATGCAAAATGGGCTTTTGTAGTTTTTATCAAGTTGGGTGATAGCTATAACAGCGACCATTATTTTAAAAAATAGAGCAAAAAATTACGAAAACAATGATGTTTTAATATTAAAAAAGAAAAACTTTAACTTTTCAACAAAATCATGTTCAAAATTTTGTTTTGGCTCTCTGTAAAAAGTTACGATTAGTCCAATAAAAAAAATATATATATAATTCCGGACAGTCCACACAGCATCATCTAGCCCCAAGGTGAGCAAAGCTCGTATTATGGGTACTAGTTGACTGATAAACTTAATACAATACATTACATAGATAGATATTTTTTTTATAAATACATAGAAAACACCCAGACCAACGGAACAATAAAGACGTCCAAGTTGCAGCACGTGATGGGGACGGCTGTTTATAACCGACTCCCAACTGCTATCACCAGCGCACAATCCTCACAGTCTTTCAAAGATAAATTAAAAAAGTGGTTAATAACTCTTTCAATTTATAATTTTAATGAATTTATGATTTTAAAATGTACCTAACTAAATTTTTATTTATTTATTTTAATTTAATTTTAGCGTATTATAATTTAATTTTAATATATATAATTTAATTTTAATTTTAATTTAGCACCTACTTAACTCTACTTAGTAGTAATGTTCTTTTTTTTGTAATACAGAATTGTATTCTAGAATATGTGACCTGTAACACAATTTGTTATTAACCCAGATATTACTGAAACTATTTTTTATCTTCGATCATAGTGATTTTTTAATATGTTGTTTAAAATGCCCTAATAGTGTTAGGGAAAGAAGTAAAAAAAATCTTACTTTTCTAGGAAAGTCGGAAAATGGTGGCCTTTTAAAAGGCCTGTAGTAACATGGGGGGTCGATTATACGCAATCCTAAAAGTAAAACAAAACATCGAAATATCAATTTTTATTTATTAAATCACTAAAAAAATGGTTTTTTAAACCTCAACACGACTTGCAAAAATAAAACAGTGTTTAGGGTGTACATTTATGTCACATTGTTTGCAAATATAATTGCACCTTAGCTGCGATGCTCTGTATTCTATCAGATGACTCGTTCATTCATATCGAGATACTTTCTGATGTGATCTAGCTGAACGAACAAAGCCTCTCCTACTTCTTCCTGTTGCTAAAGCTCTTCGAAAACCAAGAAGATCATACGGTCTTCCACCTCGTTTGTATACAACTGATGCGTTGTTTTCGCAGTCATATCTAGACTGACAGACAAGCATTACCAAAATAGTCTATGTTCTGGTACATTAGATTTTTGTACTAATAGGTACCTCTGTCTGTCTTTCTGAAGTCCTCGTTTGTCGGGAGTGAATGCAAAGGTGGCTAAATTACTTTGGTTTCTCACAACTGTTGTCTGAATGAAACTCGAACCAACTCGGACTTTACAGTTTCAGGAGAAGCAGCTGTTGATGTCCACTACTTCGCTATTATCAGTAATTGTACCTGTTGTCCGTCTTTTATAGCGTAGCTTGATAAAGAATCATAATCTTCAAACTGTCACCAAAATTTAACTCAGCTAGATCTCTAAGTTGCGATTTTGACTTTAGGAAAGTAATAAATTCTTCATTACCAGCATCTTCATCTGTTTCTAAAGAGGCAGAAGAAAAATTGTTATATAGCTTGGGAATAAACTTTCTTCATCACCACGCTCAAACTCGCCAAGAATCTCATTGAGAATGCGTGTGCCAGTCTACAACAAAAGTGCTTTGATACATTCTACAGGGCTTTTAAAAGGCCATCAACTTAAATTGTAAAAATGGTTCAAAAGAGTTAACTAAAGAATCGAAATAATGACCAAATCCTAGAAGTAAGACATCCAAAATCAAATACTAAAGTTAAATATTCTCAAATTCTTCTTACAAATATAAAAAAATCTTACCTTTTTACAGCCACTGCGATAAAATATCACAGCCATGTTTTGAAACATCAAAAACTTAAAAAAAATACGTCTGATTGTCAATACTACTATCACTAATCAAGTATCAATATGTACTGGTAAACATGACTATTAAAAAAATCATGTCCACATAGAAAAAAACAGACATGAATGCGGGTACATTAAATGCATTTTTTGGGCCTTTTAAAAGGCCCGACGCTTTATCTGGGTTAATAAATGAACTATGAACAATTTCATGTTCAATTTCTGTAGATCGTACACAATTTTTTCCGACACGGGAATCGAACCCACAACCGGTCGCAGGCGGACCTTCGCCCACTGCGCCACATCGGTTGTCGCTGATGAATGATCGAAATGCTTTGCATACAATCTGACACGTCTGATGCTGGGGCCACACTACCGTGATATGCCGATAATTATTTTAATTATAACTTATACAACACCTAGGTGTAACCACGATTTATGGCCATAATTTTACAATGTCAATCAATATGGCAAATGGCGGTAGACAATAGCTCCGGCGGCGGTCTTTTTTCGCACATCAAAGAAGATTACCGCAGTAATTAATGCGTTTGTGGCCACTACCGTTTGTCCAGTGTGCAATATGAGCTCACCGGCGACGCACGTGATATTTTTACCGCCTTATTTATTGACATATCTAGGTAAACTCTAGTGTAACCACACCAGGTCATGCAGTAATTTAAACGGTAATTTAATGTCATAATTATTGCGGTAACAGCCCGGTAGACGGTAAGGTAGTGTGGCCCCAGCGTAAAACTCTCTAAACTGGTATCTATATGCAAACATTTTATCTGTTTACATAGTGTCATTTATTGTTGTCATGGAAACGGAACGTAGGCTTCCTAGATCTTATTTGGCATGCAGCAAAAATAGATACAGCTTGGCAAAAAAGTCTTGAAACGGAACTAATTTTTTTGTATAATGGCAACATTCTTAAAACAATGACGTTTGATGTAAAATTGTAAACAAAGATTACGAATTCTCGGATTTTTTACTTGGATCGGTCAAGCGGTGGTGATAAAGTGACGAAAAGTGAAAAATAATGAATAAAACAGTTAGAAGTGCTGCCAGGGAGGTTATTTATAAGGTATACAGGCGATGTCTGGCAGAATTTGAGGCCAGAACTATTCTTTCAGATCTCAACAATGTTTTTCAAAGAACCGCTGATATGACAGGTTTGTGAGAGTTTGTTTTGTAATTATAAGTTGAATCAAAGGTAACTTGAAGGTCCTAAAGCAGGATTAAATTAAAGTTCCACGGAACAAGTGAAATATTCAACAATAAACATCGGGCAGTTAGGTTATGTTTACGTTTGCTCTGCGTACTCTGCTATAGCGCGGGCATAGAATTTGATACTTGAGCTAGACTAGCTAATATGTAAATCTATTTCTACATAATATAAATGTTGTGTTATTTCTTTGTAATAAAGTTATTATAGCGTTTGTATTTTAAATGGTCTAGAAATTAGGTGCCTAAATAATAAACTGAAAAAGGTAAGATAAAGGTATCATAAAAAGTTTCTTCTTTATAGGAAGCAGCTGAGCGTGCTAAAACGGAACGGTTCCAAGCTATTACGGAGGAGGATTGGAAGAATTCGTGCCAGCGCGTAATAAAAATAGAAAAGGAATACTGTGAGAGAGAACTTACAATGTATTAATAACAATGTATTAAATTTTAATTTACTTTATTTTTTTTTCTTTATATACTTACATAACGAGAACCTTGCTCAATTAAACAATATTTACTGATACTAGTAGACTATGTGTGGAAATAAATGTACGTATAACAGAAATATACACCTAAGTATCAAGACTAGCTTGGTGCGCTATAGGTGTTGCCATAAGGACCTACAGTGGCGCCCCCATTATTTTCTACTCTTTTTTGCCAAGCTATAGGAATAAATACTTGGACGATGGAAAAACCCTTTGAGAACGGTAGACTATGGTATTATTAGATGATTCTTTAGATAGCACACAGATGGCGATTCCGTCGCCGCCATCACACTCACATGTTCAAGTAAGCGGGCGTACGACACTATCCGTGTTCACTCACGCATTGATAGAAATGGCCTAAAATTTTCACGTTATTTCTAATTATACCGAGTGTTTTCATGAATCAAACACAATTTGCCGCAAATAATGACCAATAACAAAGCCAAAAACAGTTATTTATTTGTTAAATTATGTCCACATCGCTCATATTTGGGAAAATACAAACGTATGGAAATCGGATCACCTTAATGGTAATATGGTAATAAGTCTCTTATATTATAAATCTATCTGCAAGTAGCTTTAAATCGAATTAGTTAAAACATAGGTTCATAGAAAGTGTTATACTTATTACCGGAAATTACTTTTCCGCTGTTTATATTCCCTGTAGAATAAAATCACCCGAATCGTCCCGAATAAAATATTAAAAACTGTTCTAATATTTGAATTTCGCGAGTCTTTGACTCGGTAGCGGAGATTCTACAAAGCCCTGGAGTTCCTTACTTTGAGCTGACACTCCTTCAGTTCCGTGAGCGCCTCAACCTCCTTGATCTTAGTTGCCATGAGTGTTTCCTCCATCTTCTGCACGTCAATGGAGCGGCCCTCCCAAGCGCGCAGCAGTTTCTTAGGAGTAGCCATGATGTCAGAGACGACTGTCGACGGGACCGGCACCGGTGGTGTGTCTTGGCTGTGCTCCTGCAAAGTTTATACAATGAATAAACAATGTGGTACAATCCACACAAAATCATCTAGCTCTAAGATAAGCCGAGCTTACGTTATGGGTGCTAGATGACTGATATAATTTATAATTCATGTATAGATAATTTTGTTAAATTTATTTACCTAGGTTTGGCAACTGACTTGGGAGTTTTTGTAGAAGCATATACATTGACCTTTAAGATACCTTTATGAGTGTACTAAACAAAGTTTTTATAAATATATTAACATTATGTTATTTCTATGAATCTATAAAGAGATCCTTTCGTGATAGATTGATGATAGAGCGTTCCCCCACTGTAGTATACCATAAGGCATAATAATATGGAAGAAGCTGAAATAAAATGTCTAGAAGTATCCACATCTGTAAGTCAACGGATTTTTTTTACTACTTATGCTGCAGAACTAAATCTCTTCGATAGCTTATCTATGTGAGAGCCCCATAGAAGCTTTCGATCTAGGGTGATTCCTTCGAATACACTATATTACTTTCTTTAATGTCTTACGTATCACATGGATATAGTTTACTCACTTGCATATGTCTTTGTAAGCTTTCAGAAACTTCTGCGACGCGTTGCCTCAGCTCCTTTAGCGAGAGATTCGCCTCTGCCTCCCGCAATTTCACGGCTATCAGTTCATCCTTTGGAACATAATACAAATTAGATTGCGCGAGAGGAACATAACATCAATATAAATGAGGTGTACTACTAATATTATAAACGCGAAAGTTTGTATGGATGGATAGATGGAAGGATGTTTGTCACTCTTTCACGCAAAAACTACTGAACGGATCTGGATGAAATTTAGCATAGAGATAGATTATAGTCTGGAATAAAACATAGGTATAGGCTATATTACGCTATATTTTATCCCGGAATTCCCACGAGAACGGAACGAGTTACGAGGGAGAAACCGCGAGGCGCTGCTAGTGTTAATATAAGGTCCAATTGATTCCTTATCTCTATAAATTACACAAAACGAATTTTCCCATAGGTTCTATTTTAGTTTTTTGATAAATTTTAGTAGGATTTGTAGACGATTGACTTTTATACCTTTTTGGAAAGCTTACAGAAAAGAAAAGTTATATTACATTAGTTATTTATGTATGTAAGTATAAATTCTGCGACTAAACCATTGTCACAGTAAACTGATTGATAAGCAGAATTGTGCCCGAGGTTGTGAATGTGATAGTTACCTGTAGATGCGCGACGTTGTTGTCGACTCTCTGCCGGCGGAGGCTCTTGTTCTCGTTCTCGAGCTCGGCTATCCTCGCGAGGAGGTCCCGCTCGGCCGCCTCGCGCTCCGCCGCGTGGAGTCTCGCCCGCACCAGCTCGCGTTGCAAACAACGAGCTAGTTCATCGCCTTTGGGGCTATTGCCAGGCGATGTGCCCTCTATGCCTTCCAGTGATGATTGCCGGGAATTGTTCTGGTAAATAGTCGATTACTTCATGGTTATAGCAGGTATGGTCTAGAATCTAGATTATAATTTGGAAAGGACTATAAATTACTTCAAATATTTTTTTTATTTTATTTATTTTTTAAAAGGGACTTTGTCGCTCAGCAACCATTTAAATTAAATAAATTAAAGCCAAAATTAGAACACCATGTAATAAATGTGAATAAAGTACGTCTTTTCGAGGATAACTCAAAAACTACAAGTAAGGGCTTTTGAACTGCTTGATATGGTACCACATGAGAAGGAAAAGCTTTAAAATAAAAAAAAGAATCATCATTATCGTTTCACCTAGAAAAAGTCCTCAGGTCTCAAAAACACACACACAGTCAGTTGAATTGAGAACCTCCTGAAGTCTGTTAATACATATACCCTTATAAACACATGTCCAATAGTTACAAGGTAAGATCTTGTTTGTTTCTCTCCTTTGTTCCAGATTCAACCTGTATTACCTCAGCTATGGTCATCTCTAGCGAGCGTATCTCATCCTGCGCAACGGCGAGGCGTTGTTGCGCGTCGAGGTTCGCTCGTCGCAACCCCTGCACCTCCCTTGCTAGGGCGAAGGTTTCCTCCTCCCCCTCCGCACGGTCCACTTGCCCCCTCACTAGTCGCTCAGCGAGCGCCGAGCTTTCGACTTCTAGGAGTTCAACCCTTTGTTTGAGGAGACGGTTCTCGTGGCGAAGACACTGAAAAATGGATGGTTGCAAGTTAATATGACCTATAATCAATATCGGTTGGCATGTTAGTTATCAAGTCAATGGAAATTCAGAGAAACACACTCCACTGTCAGTGCTCCTTGGTTCTTTTTTAGTAGAAAGCAATCAATTAGCTCAAATAGTCCCAGTCCCGGTGAAATTGACATCGAAAAAGATGTTTTGCTAAAAAAACAAGTGCAAAAGAATTGAGATTTTTTTTAATAATGCAAGAGTAATAAATGTTAAACAAATATGAATAAGATTAGACACAAGTTTGAATTAATTTACAATAAATTTTGCTGGTAATGAAAGGGGAATGAAAGGCTTTTTTTTATAAGGCACGTTACACGTGACTCCCTTTAAAATGGATGTTAAGAACTTACTCTCAAAACGGCCATGTCTCCCTGCTCCTTGGTTTTAATGACAATGTACTCCTTTTCAAGCTTCTTCATTTTCTTAGGGTTGACTTTGATGGAATAGGACAGATTCATGAAGCCGTCAGGATCAGCGTCTACTTTAGATGGCAGCTCCTTCTGGATGTACTGTGAAAAACATCTCTTGTTAACTAACTACCAACAAAGATTCCCTAACCAAAATACTCAAACACATCCACGAAGGTAACAGATAGACAGAATTACTTTAATTGTAAAGTTAATTGTAGGAAGTGGTATTTATAAATGTAATGTTGGCTGGTTTGGAGGTTATATTCTAGCCATTGGAGAAAATGAAGTGCCCGCCTCGATGAGTTTTTCAAGTATTGGTGTGCCACTTCTGCTGGCATCCCTGAAGGTAGCATACTATCACCTCTTATCTATCTATCTATCTATCTTCATCAATTCTTTTTCCCAAAATCCTATCTTTGTCCTGCCACTTATTCGTCATTTTACAATAAAGTAGTTGCTTACAGCAAGCCTCAAGGGCCCGTTGCTATTTTAAGCATTGTAAATTGTATCCAAATGTCACGATTTTAGGCTATCATTTTAATACCATTTTTTTGCAGTAGTACAATAAATATGTTACCTTCAGGCTGTTCTCCATATCCAAGGAAAGCAGGTCGTTCTTGCCGCGCGTCAGCATGGCTAGGGCGACTTTGAAGACGATTTCTATCCCCTCAGACAGAAACACGTCCATGATGCGGCAGGCGAGAGGTAGAGACAGCGTGGTTGTAAACAATGTCAGGAACCAGCTGCTAGCGTAAAGCGAAGTACTGAAACTCTGAAAGTAAAGTTACAATTATGTAAGTATATTGACTAGCACAGGAGCAGAACGTGACTGCAAAATAACAACTACTGTTTAGCACATTCAATAGATTCCACAGGTGATAGGAATGCCGGCTTCTATTTTGGTCATTGAATTAGCTTTGTCATTCAACGTGGCAATGCTGGGCACTCTGCTTTCTGGCGACGATTCAGATTTTTAAGAGTTTGATTAAAGTGTAAATATAAGTTGTAATTTATCGTTTTGATGTTTTTGCTTTCATTAAATTCTAATAAGTGAATGTATCTACGCTATTGTATAAAGCCAACGCCATAAATACTGATTGGATCGCGCTGAAATTTTGCATTGAGGAAGTTGTGTGCCTAGATTAAAATAAATGCTACTAATAAAATACGTGCAGTAGCGAGTAGTACGATACATCAAGTGCCCTGAGTCCGGTTGACGATGGTATCGACAGGTGATCTCGTCGTCTCATGTCTTGCTTCTATCACGTATTGTATGCGATTTGCGTAGTTCGCTGTCTGCATGTTACTGGAGCTGTCTATGGGATTAGGCCCATAGAAAACGTTACGATCTCGTTTCGATACTATAGATTTGGAGCTCTAGTCTATAATAAGATTTCAACTGTTATAAAAATGTGTGATATGCAATTTTTTAAGGTTACCAATAATGATTCTTTTTGTATTAGAAAGCTAGTGCTTTTCGTGTGGTCCCGTTTCAATTTTTATTCCCATTTATTTCTGTTACTACAAATTTTGGTAGTGCAATAAAGAAGTTATCTATATTTCTATAATCTGACTAGTAGTTTTGAGTATTATCTTTTAATAATGCGTGCAATTCAAAGTCAGTTGTTAGTTTTTGTAATAAACATCAAGTTATTGAACCAACCTGTGATTGGAAATGCACATGTAAGTCGGGCAACACGTCTTGAACAAGGTTCTCCAGTTGGAACATGCAGAGGCCCAGCTCTGCCATGCTCGGCTTAAACATATCCCTCATGCGATGCTGCTGCATTATTTTCACGAGCACCGCAAAAGCCTCCTCTTCTGGCATCTGTTAAAAAAACACAAATAACTCGTTTTTTTTAGTCAGGAAAATCATAAATTCAGAAAGATTGTGCTAAATAAAAATATCTGAACTCTAAACCTAAATATTGTATCAAACGTACTCATTTAGTACGTTTGATACAATATTCTACTCATTTAGCGATCACACGAATAGAAAAGGCGATCGCTATGCGTAGGTTACTTTGTCTACTTTGTTTGATCGTTTGAGCCATGTCGATTATAGAAATGGAATCGCTTCATAGCGAATGGCGCTTGGCTAGGCCGCTGAACAGTAAAATACAAATCATTGTATTTTTTTTTCAATTATGCATCGAAATCTTTGCTAATTTCAGACAGCAATTGAAAAATAATAATTAGGGCCTGACTTAAGCAATCCTGGCGCGGTACTAATTTGTATGCACTGTAAATATGCAGAGCATACAAACTTTTGTCCCACGTTGGGAATTGAACCTGCGACTATCTACATCTAGTCAAGCAAGGTTCGGAACATTTTATTCTATTGAAAATTTTATTGTTTTGCTAGTACAACTCATGCTGAAACAGAGTCTTTTTGTTACCAGATTTACACTTCGTATTTTAGTATATTATGAATTTGTGTATTTTACAAATAAAAATATACTCTGCTGTATTCAAAAAACACCATTACCTGCATTAGAAGAAGGCCCACAATGAATCCTGACCCCTGGCAGTAGCCGACCTCGCGGTCGTGCAGTGAATATGCTTTCATCACGTTAAACAAGGATTCTTGGCCCAGTCCGTCTTTTTCCTTAAAGAAGTCATGCTCGGGGTATGTTCTCGCTATGTCGCGACGGATCACTTTCTCGCAAGCTGATTTTGCCTGGCAAATAATTTTAACAAATGAAAAGAAAATATTTATTTGTAGAAATAAAAAGTACTCACAACGATAACTTATGTTTGTTGCCTAGGACTAAGAGTAAGGTCATTTTCAACCAACTTAAAAAATTTAAGTTCTTAGTGCTCGTTCACGTTGGAACGCGCGGGCGCGGGGACGTGTTCACATTAACCGCCAGGCGTTTGCGCGAGTTCGTTTTTAGCGATAAGTTCAAACTGGTTGAACTTACCTGGCGTCGCGAGTGAATCGCGCGCTCCGTCGCTAGTTCGACGTGAACACACACAAACGTCTCACGCGTTTGATATCACCGCGAGCGTCCCGCGCGCGCCGGCCGCGAGTTTGCCCGCTACTTCGCCCGCACGTGCGTTTTGTACGTGAACACTTGCATAGTATGCTGTATGTTTGATATTTCGTGACCGCGCCCGCGCCCGCGCCCGCGAGGCTACGTGAACAAGCACTTAGTTTGATTGTATTTTTATGTGTTACTTAAGCTCTGCTTAGCTTGGGACTAAATGATGCTGTGTAGATCGTCAATTGCTATTTATTTATTACTTTTTTCTTGGTAGACCAATTTGATTTGATGCAGGTATATGAGGATATATGAGGAGATGTACCTTAATGTAACTGGCGTAAAGTTTCTTTTCCTGCGTCATATCCACACCCGCTAATAGCTGCCATACGATCCCTCTAAAGGGGTGTGGCACGCCTTTCCGCACCAAGTCCCGCACGGTCTGGTTGTGGCGCTTCCATTCAGTCTCCCAGTTGGTGACTATGCGGCCCCAGAGACTCCACAGGTCCTCTTCGCCATTGCTGCTGCCGCTGGCCCTCACTTCAGTCTCATGGCTCGAGCTTGTCGCTGGAACAACGCAAGAAATTAAAGGCACGAAAAAAGAATGCTGGTCAATCCCCACAGCATCATCTAGCCCCAAGATAAGCAGAGCTTGTGTTATGGGTACTAGATGACTGATATACTTTATAGTTTCAATACATTACATTTAATATTTTATTATACATAGAAAATACCGAGAACACCTGAACAAATATTTACATATCGTACTAACATTTGTTCCAAGGCGGGAATTGAACCCCTTCGCTCGTTGCGCCACATCGTCAAATGATAATAAGATTAAATCCCTTTTAATAATACTAGACATATTTTTAGCATCCGCTTACCCCTAAGCTTGTATTATTGGTACCAGAGACTGATCACAGTCTTTATAATAAAAACATCCAGACCCAGATTAAATACTTGCTATGCCCCTGAGTTGTTTATGTACCTACAACATCAATAAGTGATGAATGAGGTATATTTTAGGCCAAGACCAACATATCAAGCGGTTACCTTATCTTAGCTACATCTTTATTTCGTTCTTCTCATGGAACGCTTTAAAATACGAGCTTAGATAATAATATATAACGACACTCCCTACGTATCTTCGTGTAACTGCCAGATACACACTTATACGTTTGATGCATTTTTGGCATCTACACATTCCAATCTATCATTATAACTTACAAAAAATCAAAAAAGTCTACTCTAAGTACGTTTTTCTTAATCGTATAACTGTCCAACTTCATTATTTTCCCGCCATATAATGCTGTATCTTCCACATACACACTTTTACGCGGGGGGAATGAGGTGCGGGCAGCGGTAACTGCCCGTTGCACGGTTCTTGCGCGGACAACGAATAGAATGCGTGTGCAAGTCGTAAATATTTGATTGCTCCAAAATAACAAGTGAGCGTTTCCGATTCCTGAACAATTTAAAAGCAGATGCTACTAAGAAAGGAAAAGTAGATATCCTAGACCTAGCTATATCTACTACAAGACCAGGTAAGTAAATCATAATTAATGATTTACCAACTTTTTGTACTTTTTGATGTTCAATCATAGTTATTAGGTTTTTTGAATCAGTTGTGTGTTATTGCCTTCATTGCTGACTAAATAGACAATTTATTAGTAAGTACATTTTGAAACTTTCCCAAAATTTTTGATAACCGACGTACAAATGTGTAACTACGCACATACATATTTATACATCGGGATTCACTATGATCATAAGGTGTATCTAGGCACTTACATATTTATACTTCGAAAAGTTGTTAAATCAAAATTCGGTAACTGACTTTTACATAGTTTTACATAGGAAAATTATTGAATTAAAGTTATAGTAACCCATGCACTTACATAGTTATGTGTTTGTGTTTTCATGTTATTTTAATAAAAAACAATAATTTTTAACCAATTGAAAAAATCCCAATATGAATTTTTTGTTCGCGGATAACTTCGTTGTTTGTGAACCGATTTTTTTGATTCTTTTTTTTGTCGGAAAGAAGATAATTCCAAGGGTGGCCCCTTTAAAATATTGAGGATCTTCAGAGTTATGATCAGAAATGCACTTCAAAAGTGCAAGGTGCTCTCTTCCCAAGAAATTTAAGTCGATTTTCATAAAAAAATTAATTTTGCTCTTTGTTGTTGTTTTTCAAATGTAATATCTCCAATGCCATTTTCAGAACATTTTACTGAGGATGACCTAAGCCGAATGGGTGAGATAATATCTGCCAGCGATGAAGAACCTTTTCTTGCACCGCGCATTTCCGTCTTGCATTCTGCGAACACTAACGGTGATAGTCTTGCATCTTCTGAATTGCATGCCCCAGCTTCCCATATCTTACAATATTCCTTGCAAGTTTGTGCTGGAGGGTACAGAAATGACACAGAGAACCTCAGCACTTCGATGTAACGATAGTCAACTTGGCATCGCTGTAAGTATAACAGCCCAGGTTCCGACTCAGTCAAAGGCCTTCTCATAGTCCACAAAAGCGAGATACAGGGGCTGATTATACTCTTCGGACTTCTGTATAATCTGCCTCACTGGGTGTATGTGGTCTATGGTGCCATATCCTCCGCGGAACCCGGCCTGTTCTGGTGGCTGGAACTCGTCAAGTCTCGTGGCGAGACGATTCGTGATCACTCGTGAGAACAGCTTGTAGATGTGGCTCAGGAGTGTGATGGGTCAGTAATTTTTAAGGAGAGTTTTATCACTGTTCTTAAAAAAGAGCACCACCAAACTCTGTGGAGGACGGCATTGAAGAGGTTACAACACCTCTTTAATGTCATCCTCCTCCTGTATAACGGAGGCTCCTTCTGCCTTCAGAAGCTCTGAAGTAATACCGTCCTCATCGGGGGCTTTTCCATTTTTAATCTGCCTCAAAGCTAACACGGTTTCGTCTTGACTGATGTCTGGCAGTTCGTCGGTATAGTGACGTGTCAGGGTGGCTCTGGAATCAAGGTCGGGAACGAGGGGCAAGTGCAGTGCACATACGGCCATAAAAATCCTCTATCTCGGCTGAGATCTCCAGTTTCGACAGTACGGTCCTCCTGTCGTGCGTTTGAAGCTTCGTCAGGAAGCTCCTGCCAAGCTGCTGAGTGAATACTTTGGACCCTCGATTTCACTCTATCGCCTCTTTAATGAGACGTGTGTTGGAGCTCCGAAGGTCGCGCCGTACCATCTTCGCAATTCGCTTGTTCAGGTCTGACCTCTCAGACGAAGTTGCTTGGGTGGTTTCCCGTCCTCTTGTCATCAGCCCCAGAGTCTCATCCGAGAGTTTGGACTTCTTGCCAGTTCGCTGTTTTTTGCAGAACTTGATGCCCTCATCCCTCAACGTTTCGACCAGATTATGTAGGCTCTCGTCAGCGTCATCAGTGGGTTCCAAGGCAACAAATCTGTCTCCGAGTAGCTGCTCGAACTTCTCGGTGCCCGCCATGATTTGGATTGGATTTGGTCGGAGCGTGGACTTCATCAGACGGTGTCTTTCAAGCTTCAAGTTGATATTCAGAGTGCCTCGGAGCATTCGGTGATATCCGGTATTGAACCTGTTGATCACTGAGACATCTCTGAATATGTGCTTGCTATCCGTCATGATGAAGTCGATCTAATTTTTAGTCACAGTGTCGGGGCTTTGCCACGTCCTCTTCCTTTGAGGCTGTTTCTTAAAGGAGTTCATTAATAACAGTCCCTCTTTCTCAAGGAAGTTGACAAGCATTTGCCCCCTATGGAATCAGGAATCACATTCCTGATTCCATAACCATACGAGCCTATTACGGGCGTTAGATGTTGACATAGTCAAGTTTGCTATTTCATAATATTAATTATGTGTTCACATTTTGATAATAATTAGGTTCATCATCATCATCATCAACCTATATTAGTCCACTGCTGGACATAGGCCTCCCAATGAGCGCCATAGCGCCCTGTCTTCGGCTTGACGCATCCAGCATCTGCCAGTAGTCTTTTGCAATTCGTCATCCCACCTGGCCGGAGGGCGTCCTACGCTACGTTTACCGAGTCGCGGTCTCCACTCAAGAACACGTTTATCCCAACGGTTGTCGGCAATAATTAGGTTGAAGTACTATAATGAGGGTGAGCACCTACTTCCCTAATAAATGGTATTTTGAGCTTTTTTTTGTTGTTTTATTTAAGACTAGCTGGTGCCCGCGACTTCGTCTGCGCATGATTAGTATTTCGAGTACTCTAGCTATTTTACTTGCGTAATTCTCTTTCTCGTGGGATTTTCGGGATAAAATAAAGCCTATGTGTGATTCCAGCTTATAATCTATCTCTGTGCCAAATTTCATCCAGATCCGTTCAGCAGTTTTTGTGTGAAAGAGTAACAAACATCCATCCATCTATCAATCTATCCATCCATCTATCCATTCATACTTACAAACTTACGCGTTTATCAGTTCAATTCAGTTTGGTTCCCCTGGGCTATACGGGTTTTCAAAAATTTCTCACAGCTCTGAACGACGCGTACACACGCGTCGTTCAGATGCTGTGAGAAATTTTTGAATACCCGTATAGCCCAGGGGAACCAAACTGAATTCCGGGATAAAATGTATCCCATGTCCAATCGTCCCGAGTTTATAGCCCAGGGGAACCAAACTGAATTCCGGGATAAAATGTATCCCATGTCCAATCGTCCCGAGTTCCATTCGAATTCATTCACTTCCGTTGTGATGCGTGGTTAAAGAATTTTTCCTTCACCCTCTCTCCCAGGGGAACCTTACCGAATTCCGGGATAAAAAGTATCCCATGTCCTTCCTTGTAGTATGAACTCAAATCGTCCCGAGTTTCATTCCAACTCATTCAGCAGTTTCGGCGTGATGCGCGGTAAAGGATTTTTACTTTCATACCCTCTCCCATGAGAACCTTACTGAATTCCGGGATAAAAAGTATCCTATGTCCTTCCTCGTAGTATGACCTATAATCATGCCGAGTTTCATTTCAATCCATCAAGTAGTTTCGGCGTGATGCGCGTTTACGATACAGACAGACAGACAGACAGACAGACAGACAGACATGAATGAAAAAAATTACAGTTTTGGCTTGAGTATCGACAATAGAGTGCCCTCCAAAAAAAATTTTCAAAATATCTTCAATGTACAGATTTGGACCTGTTACAGTTTTATTATAAGTATAGATAATAATATAAGGACGACCAATATTAGCGAAAAAAAATAAGAAGATAAGTGGGAAAAACCCAATTCACGAATACAGTTTTACATTTTAGGTACTACTAAAATTACCTACCTACCTTAAAATAGGCTTAGTTTCGTAAGCATGTGAATATTCGGAAACTCTATAATACTATTTGTGCTAAATAGATCGTTTATTTCGTTCATTTTGGAATAAAAGCACTCATATTCGCTTACACAACAAAAACGAAAAACAACGTTTCTAGACTATCACGTTTCGTAGCTGACTGATAAGAGATAAGGGCGTATCTGACAGAATGGAGCATGTTACTTGCGCGACGTAAGTTTGTGAACAGAACAATCAGAAGGAACGAAGGTAAAATTTTGTAATACCGTTTTGGTCCAAAAAGCTACTGTTTATCATAATGGAGAGCGGACAGGCTGAACCAAGGTCTAACGCTTTTTTTAGAAAAATATTTAATTTTATGATGCCTTTCTTAAAGTGGCTTACGTTTTCGCGTAAACGTATAATATCAAGTTAAATTGTCTAAAGATTACGCATCGCGCACGAAGTAAGTTTATAGAAGCGTTTCATAATTCTGGCGATCTCTTTTCTTTTATAATAATGGACAGGTAAGAATTTAAGCTTGTTTTTATTAATGTAAGTATGTATATAATTAACAAGGCTTGATTGAACCGTAAAAGAAGGAGGCTTAAAAGAAGGCTGTTTTACCCTGGTATTTTAAAGTATGAAAAAGGAAGGTTATCCGTATTTTTAATGTGTATTTATTAATTCCCGGTCAAATCTATGTAAATTTCTATTTACGGTATAAGCTTACCAGATAACAATGATATCTGTGATGTATCCGATCCTTTCCTGCTGTGTATATAGGTGAGGGACGCGCTCTTCGCATCCGACTGGATTCTTCTGTTTTCTTCCTCCAGCTTGGCGAGTAAGGCCCGTTCGGGCGTCGGGATCAATTCACTTTCGGGCACGCGATGTTCTGGAGATCATTAACCACAGGATTTGAGATTATATTAAACGAGTAAGAAAAAGACCACGCGCCGAAAAACTTTGAAGTGCTTTAAATTTAATGTTAGGTACTCTATCTACTTTATTATATAAACCATGACCCACTCATTTATAATAATATTTAAGATAGCAGAGCTTTATTTTATTTATTTTATACACAGCTCGTTTATTCAGTTTTTACAACCGCGAATCTATCGTATTCGCTGTAGGTATATTGCGAATCTAGAGCCACTTGAAGTGGAAAGAGCAAAGAAATCGGATATGTAGTTGGTTTGTTACGGATTTTTTACGATAACAGGCTGGCAGGTTTACAATAAATAAAATTAGTCGACAACATGACTCGTATTCATGCACTGATAATTTCTACATAACGAATAAATAACATTCAATATAAGATAAACAGCACAACTAATACATCGGAACGTAGACATAGGATATTCAACATTCTGATTGAAAACTCACTTCCTTGACTAACCACGTATTTGGTATAAATTCGAAACTATAAGCACTACTTACAATAAAATAATAAACCGAGCAGGAATAACCCACGTTTATCAAAAATATACATACATAATTATAAAGTATTCCCCATTAAATACATTAGTAATATTATTGTATATACTGAGATGCAAGTAAGTAATCAATTAATGTGGAGGTAGTTAATCTATGCGTAAGCCAGTCAGCGCGCATTTAAAGGGGGTGCAAATTACAATGCCTGCATATTATTTACAAGTGCTGGGTGGTGTTAGTGTTAACCAACAAACCGTCTAGGGATGATAGAGGCGACTCTGTATTACTAGCGTAGGGGGTTCCTGACGCGGCGGTCGATGCGGCATGCGTGGTTGGCGCTTCTTTGGCGTCCGCGTCCACCTTCATGGTAAGGCGAGAGCTGCCACATAGAGCCCCAGCGCCTCTCTGCCGGCTCCTCTCTGCACCAGACACGCGTCACGCCATCAGCTCGGCAACACTAACAGTGCAACGCCCCTACGTGCCACTCAACTCAACCGTGCAGTGTACACTACACGTACTCCCTTAACCTGTACAACGCATTCCAAGCTCTAAATAGAATGCTATGGCGATCAGTCAAGGGTAGGCTTATAATAATGTGGCGTTGCGTTTTATATGACTCTTTGAAATCAAAAGTTACATAGGAATAAGCAACAGGCGTTTTCAAGAGACGACGGTCAAACAAACTGTGATATTATTATCCCTTAATTTAATTAATGAAATAGTTGTGTTTCTGAGGAGGTTGAAAACGGATAAAAAGCTAACCAGAACATGTCTAAATAAATATTCATCAGACGTAAATAATTTGTGAATTATGAAATACCTAGGTACTTAACAGCTAGCTTTTTTAATGATCCTTATGACTTCAGACATGCACATCGGTAAGAGTTGCCTCCAGGTATTAAATGTCTAGTTATTAAACACAGCAAAAACGTGTCATTTCACCAAACATGCGCAGAATGAATGAATTATGTGATCGTGAAATGTACGATGGCGAGCCACTAGCCACATTCACAATGCATCAAAAGATATTGTTAATATTATTATTCACAGTTTCGAATGCTTGACGTAAACAATTATGAGCGCAAGACCGTTCTAATTGTGATTACAATAAAGGTTTGTTTTGACGAAACAACGCTTCTAGCGTGGGTGAAAGTCGGTGCAGCGGAGTTATCCGCAGCCGGCCGCTCACAAAGCATGAAGGCCATACCACACGCTTCTTTATTACCTATATAAAAATATTCGTGTCATGTATGAGTCAGTCAGGGAAGTTTTGATGGATGGATATTTGTTACCTGTTCACGCCAAAACTACTGAACGGATTGGGCTGAAATTTTTAATAGACATAGTTCTAGGCCCGCAATAAAACAGGCTTTCCATTCATTTTCACACGGGTGAAACCGCGGGAAGCAGCTAGTGATTAATACTATCTTGTTAAAAATTCTATCGGAGTTTTTTTCCGGTATGACTTATGTATTTGATGGAAAAAAAGCAAAGATCAAATCTCCGGGATACAATGTTTGTACTTAAAAATTACTTTCTTGTTTTTGATTTTTTCAACAAAATTATCAAAAATACAATGCATAATTATTGTTATCAATGTTTCAAACTTGAGGTTTTTTGTGTTGAGAGTTGTTTAAATACATTCAGTAGTGGCTTGAGTATCTACTACTACGTAACTACAATCCGTTAATGATTAATGAAACGGCAGAAGTAAAATTTTGTAGATTTGCGTAAAACAGAGCCTTTCGATTGCCAAGTCTTTTTAGGGTTTTGTACTCGAATTGTTTCGTGTGCGATTTGTCTCGCACTTAGCCGGTTTTATTTACAATTTACTTCTTGTCACTTTAGATGTACGTGGTAGTACCTAATAAAGAATGTGATGGCACATTCGCAACATACCACACCTAGTATAAATAAACCGGTTCCGGAAAGATCTAAATGACTTGATGACTCAATGCATAGTTAAAACAGTCAATGAAGTAATTTAACTTTAACCTATTACTATTTAACTATTAGTGACGTAAAAAACCTAAAATCTTATTTAAAAAATCTAAAAGTTGTTGATTTTACTTTGTAACAGTGTTGTGGTGACGAATAACATAATTTTAGCATATTATTCATATACATAATGTATATGGTTTTCTGACATCATAGTTTCACCCAAAGGTCTGTTCATATTAATCGAAAATGAAACCAAACGAAAATACGTGCATTTAATAGGCAGATACTAAGCCTGGCACTCACACACAGGTACACCGATCAAGCTTAGATACATTACAAAATTAATAAATTGTTTGTGTCTAGGGTTAAAAATCCCTATATACATCAAATAAAGACGAACAGTATTTGGACGTATTTGGAGAATACATGTTTATGCTCTCCTTTTGTTGTAAATACAGGTGTATGTTTTGTGGTAAAGGTTTCTCTATCTAGGTCAAATATTTAGCACAAAGACATGACATTTTATAGAACGAACTTGCGAGCTTAGGGCGTTGTCGAAAATGTATAGCGCCAATCGCCGATGGTCGTATAACGTCAGAAAATTCAATGAGAATTACTCAATAATAATGAGGCATAGTCATAGGAAATATTATTTTGAGTTTCTAATCACTTTATAGGAGGTTAGATTAAGATAATCATAATTGTTCATAATATGTATTTGCTGAAGAATAATAATAGAAAGGAATCCCAATCGACAAGTAAGTTCTTTAAATTGTGTTTAAAATCAAAATAAAATAAAAAATAATGTATGTTAATCAAGTCATTACTTACCAACACAATAAACCATTATTTATTATTAGAATTATTATTAAAAATAAATAATTTTAATCTTGTTTTTTTATTTTTCTAATACATTCGACAAGAAATGTGTACATAACACTGTACGTTAATGTACCTACTGGAGGATAATTTATATTTTTAGCTGCTACTTAAAATAATCAAATGCATGGGGTTGGATGGTATTTGATATGGAGCGTAGCGAACAAAAAATATTATAACTAGGTACATAATGGTAATTTAAAGTCTTAGCGTGGGCTTTGGTTGAGGCACATTTTAAAAGTAATGTGCCCAAATGAAATCTGTAATTTGATTTGTTTGCTATCGCCAGCCTACCGTATTAAATAAACTTTGTCTGTCAACGCTTGTCTTCGAAGCGGCGGCCTTCATGAGAGCTTTTTCTCATCTTTTTCTAATGTCAACAAAGCCGTATCAAATTATACTCTTGTTTTCAAGAAAACATTTTTTTTGACCGACTGCGAAGGACGTCAATTTATTTGGGAGTATTTTAAGTTGTAATAGTAATAATAATACTTAATTCGACCAACAAGGTGGACGGATTTTGAATAGTGAGATGCCGTTGGATTGTCTACGTGTGTAAAGTGATAAAAGGTCAAGTGGGAGTCGACTGTCGTCGCATCGACAACGGTTCCTTACAAACTTGTACCTACTTAAGAAAATCGGTTCGGATGCACAGTGTAAATATTTATTTGTGACGGTTTTCGGATTTATCCCTTTGATTGTGCTAAGAACTTGCTTCTTGCTAAATTTCATAATTGTAGGTCAAAGGAAATATCTAACCAAGGGTTTGTATCAAAATGCGGGTATAAATGACAGCTTTTGGTTGAGTTTACTACGAAGTTTGATTTTTTCACAGCTTTATGGGGTAACACTATATACTGCGGCTTGAATATTCAATGTTAATTTTTACTTGATAATACTGCGTGTTCTTGGGAAAAGAGGTCTTAACTGACCGACGGACAAAGAACTGATACTATAAGGGCTTCTTAATTCCTTTTGAGGTACTGAACCCTAAAAATTATTACAAATCCCAAACTCGACTCGACTCCGAGTTATCTGTGCGATTGAGTTTTTGATGATAGTGATTGCTAGAACAATATCTACTTCAGGAAAACAAGGTCCACATTTAATGTATTAACTATCTCAAGACTAGTGAGATGAAAAGTACAGCAGATGTACTATAAATAGAAAATTTTATTGACTCTGAGATCTCGGTGTAAAATCAGTAATGAATATACCTATTCCTTTCTAGTTCTTCCTTTGTGGCTAACTCAAGAGTAAATCTACGTTAAACGTGTCTATGCATTTTTATAAGGCAACAGTCTGCATTGTAACTGAATTTCACAAGAGCATGTAAATAACTAACTTTTTGTCCACGGCTTTGTTAGTGTAAAATTCTGTTTTTAACCGACTTCAAAAATGATGGTCTTTCTGTTTTTTTCTGTTCATCGATTACTATTAACTGTGGACCGATTTGGGTGATTTTTTGCTATTGTATAGAGAATGATTCCGAGATCGAGCCTTGATGGAGCCATAAAGGAAATGTTCTTTTCGTGGGATTATTATTTGTATTTTGTCCCGCAAAACATAAAAAACAGGGAAAACAAAGTACAAAGAATTTGTAGTCGTATTTGGATTTGTATAATTTATAATGCTATGATATCGTAAAGGTGCACTTCAACTATCTAATATAACAGAATTATGTAACTATTCAAGTCCTGAAGATTATGGCATTATAGATAAAGACGGTTTATAAATAACGCACTATAAATTACATGGGTAAGTAAAATGTAGGTATACCAGTACCTTGATATTCAGGAAAGTTTGGAGCAATGGGCACCGACTCGAACATTAAACTGCAAAAAGGAAAATAGTTTCAACACTTTTATGGGCTTAATGACGATGGGAGCGGATGTGCTATAATATTATGATCATTTTGTCTTTTAGATGATTTCAATCCATTAACAAATGATGTTGTTTTCTTTTCGGCGATTCCGAAATGGATGGTTCGCTTGGTATGATGACGTCACGTAGTAGCGGACAGCCCGCCCTCCATCCATGCAAAATCGCTAGCTTATTCTCATATTATCACATTTTCACTCATAAAGTTGCAAGTATTGGCCGTGTTTATTATAATTTAATATGTATTAATATTAACACTCAAATTAATATAGCAATTAGAAACCCAATCCGGGTGTCGATAAGTTAAATTTCAGTGGGTATTTGATCATTTTGTCGTCACTTTAAACGGTACAGAAAATGTGGTATGAGTATCATTGTTTCTAGAACCCAGATAATTTAAATGTTACGTACTAGAACTTCTTATGCAAAATTTATCAAACAGTTCGTTCTAAGCTAAGTACCAATTTGATAAACACCAAAAAATCTGATTTGTTTTATTAAAAATCGAACTATGGTTTATATATTGGTCAAATTGACTTCGTATTAGAATTATATCAGACCAACCTATAGCCTGCAGATACAGTTATGTTTTTTGTTATGTCTAAAAAGTGGTCAGGGCAGTCGCACTATGTGGGAAGCAGTGACTCATTATAACCTCGGGAGACAAGTTTGTGCACCTTTGGTTGTAGACCTTACACCTATTACAATAAGTAGCCTTTTATAAAGAGCATAAAGAGAAAAAACTTTCGTCAGTATAAAGGGTAAAATCAAAAGGAGTAAATTTTGCTCTTGTAAAACAAAAGCTAATAAACGTCATGTCATTACGAATTGAGGCTGTTTAACAAATATTATAAGTTAGCTTCAGGCCGCGGCTTTGCAAGCATTCTGTGTTAAATATACATGTATATGTGAGCTATGTTTTTCTAAGATGAGAACTACTTCTATACAAATTTCTACCCGATCCGTTTAGTAATTTGAGCTCAAATAGGTGACAACGACAAGACAAACATCCACTTCCGCTCTCTGATGCATTGCTGATGCTGTGTGAATTGTACTACTTTTTTATTAATCAGTTTCGAAGTTTCGCATAACAATTGTCAATTCGGCAAGAGAAAGAACTATTTGACAAAACTTGATTATTTATCAGCGTTAAAAAAACTGGCAGTTAAGGGATTAAACTTTTAGGATTTTCATCGAGGATTTTCAAGTTTTCCGTAGGTATTAAGAGGTCGGTCTTTTGAATGACTGGGCACTTAAAGTGGCTTGAGCTTGAGGTCGAAGTTATTGACGTTCTGCTTGCACCTGCTTAAAAATATCGCACTCCATTGTACATAGGTACCGGTCCTGTTATTAAAATACTCATTGTTGGCCCAGCTTGATTATTTTGGCCATCGATGTTAGCTCGTTCAGTACTCTAAGCATAAACACGGCCTTACGACAATAGCTCCTATTTCATGAGTCATAGTTGGGCTCGTCACGTAACGTTAAGTAGGTGGGTAAAATGGCGTTCAACATTCACACGGGCCTCGAGTTTTCGTAATTTAGTGTCGCCGATATAGAATTAGATATCAATGGATCATCGACGCAACTGAAATAAGGCTGATCATTGTATTGCATTGTAGATCCAAAAGCCGAGTTGGATGTACGTGTTACGTTTTCACGTCACAACTACTGAACGGATGATGATGATGACATAAACTACTAAACGAATCAGGTTAATATTTTACTAACTAGCTAACGTATAAAGCGCTATTTTTATACTGGGTATTAAGCGAAAATAGGAATGTTGGAAACAAAATGAACATGAAAAAAAGCAAAGGGTACGAAGCAAAAGAAAGTCTAAAGGAAGCGCTTGCTTTGGATACGAATTTGTCCGTACCTAATAGTAAGATCACAGTTCGAACCACGTTCCAACGCACGTATGTACGATGCAGTCTGAGATCATTCGTGCGTCACAAATCAAATTCGGACGAAAACGTATCCAAAGTATGCACGACCTAACGCTCTAATAATCAAACGCATCTCAGATCTTTTACAAAATTCAATGAACATGAATGAGAAAAGAACTGTCAAAAATCGCGAATTGAGAATCTGAGATGTGTTTCAGTACCTATTCTGGGTAAAAAAAGCAATCGCAATGTTAAAATAAAAAAAGAAGCTGCCATAAAAACAATTGCTATGGCAAAATAACATAATCACACTAACATTATATATACGCCAGTTTTGATGAATGGATGTTACATCTTCAAGTCAAAACTACTAAACGGGTCGTACTGAAATTTTGAAGCGACGTTCTAGGCCTGGAATAAAACATACTATAGGCAACTTTCCATCAATTTTCACGCGGTTGAAGCCGCGGAGCGCAGCTCTATGAGTTGATCAAGATGAGTTAGTAAGTGTCGGGTACGTCGACCGCATCGCTCTGTCCTGTTTTTATACGCGCGAGGCCAATATCCTCATCTCTAACGGTCTGGTTACACCGCACTAGCTAGCGTGTAGCTAGCTACTTGTAATGGAACTAGCGTGTAGTTTGCTTGCCATGTGTTTCTACCTCATCAGCAAACATAGAACCTCCCCCAAAAGGGGATTCTGATTTCTACTCTATTCTGAATATACTGATACAGGCGATGGTTTAATTGTTCCCGAAGGTACAATAGCGTTCATGCCCCATGGCAAGTTCCTCGTGTGTTGGGTAGAAATTTAAATAAAACAGTTTTATTTTACGGAGAATTTCTAGTTTGAAAGTATTATTGTATTTATAGAACCGGTTTTCAAACTTCACGTAAGGATAACTTTCGATGAACGTACATGGGCTAGGCTTATTGATGCGAAAATAGTTTTAAAATTTCAATCCTTTGATATGGGATTTAATTTTGTATGGAAGTTTCGTCATTTTTGAAGATAGAAGCTTGAAACTCAATTTTAAGGTTTTGATTAGATATTAATAAAAATGGGGTATTTCCCTTTAATATTAAGGGGGGTAAGAGGAAAATAGATGATGAAAGTTTGCATGGAAATATGTTAGGTTTATGTGACTGTCCAAAGTCATAATTCCACACAGAGGAAGTTGCGGACACAGTTACTAAGATATATTTTTCATTGTCATGATTTCTTTTGTTGTTCATTAAAAGTAGATTTTGAGGTGATCCTACTGAAAATTAGAGCCTTAAAATATTTGGGACAACAATGGTTGCCAGGTCAATGGGAGCTCTGAATTTTTCTTTATAGTTGTGTCATCCATGTAACATTAACTAATCAAACAAAATAAGCATAGAATGATAAGTAAATGCTGTGCTTAATGTCATCACTAGATTTTTTATCATGCTATTGAAGTGTACCCGGGCTTAAGACGTATTTGTCATTGGTTTTAAGTTTTAGTATATTTTTAATAATTTATGAATGGGTATTTTATTAATTATTTCTATGATATTTAATTTTCATTTGATATGCCGATTATGAACTATACATACAGTATACATAAAAAAATATCCTTATGATGAACCCTTTCAATCAGTATGATAAAGCTACAGGATAATTATTTTTCTCACGTGACGGGTGTGATTCCCGGATCAACCATGTAATTATTTAAATATCTATGAATGCAGTTTAAATTGTTTTTTAAATTCAAATTATGTCTTCTTTCAATAAAATGTTCCATCTACAATATTTAAGATACTTTCCCTCCATGTGGCATGGCCGTGGGACGCCCTGTATATGGTATTTTCCACAGTACAAATGAAAAATAATATAATGAAATAGACTCTCCACCATTTCCTTCAAATTTCTCACACAAGATGATACATTTTTTTTATGAGTTTAATATGGGTAATGTTTTATTGTTAATGATAAAATTGTATTTGCTCGTGGCTTGAAATGAGTTTTATTGTATATAAAGTTTAAGGTTATTTCTAATTCTTTATCATTATCAACCTATATCAGTCTACAGCTAGACATAGTTCAACATCCTCTAATGAGCACTTACATCATATTTCTAATAATTTTAATATCAAAAGTTATTCTGTCTGTTCCTTTTTCATGCTTATACAGCTTAATGGATCTGGAATGATCAATTTAATTTGGCAGAGAAGTAGAATGACCCAGGGATTAATGGATCTGGAATGATCAATTTAATTTGGCAGAGAAGTAGAATGACCCAGGGATAGACACAAGCTGATTTTCATCCCAGTATAGTGCATGTAAAGCTGCAGGCAGCTAGTTGGAACTGGTACATTCACAAAGCATTATGTCTAACTTGTTCATGGACTCTCAGCATTATAGGTGAGGTTCCATCAACTAGAAATAAAAAAAAACAGCAGTTGCAATATCCACAAGCATTCCAACAAAACAAACATATAAGAAAACTAAAAACTAATAGGAAATATTAAAAATTATTATTCTTTTAGAGTAAAACACTTGGTCCATTTTTGTTTTGTCTATTGTGTTCTATTGTGCATTGTAGATATGCATTGTGCAATTTTGTTCCAACTTATGTTTAACCAAAATACAAGTGGAGGTACATAAATTATTAAATAACATGTAATTGCACCTGGATCCGTTCAGTAGTTTTTACTAGACAGACCAGAAGACAAAGGTATCACTGGAAAACATTTAAAGTGTATTAACAAGGACTATGATATACACATGCTTATGCATATTACAATAAGAATGTGTCTTATAATAAGTAATAGGACTTTGCATATGTGTTGTTGGATGAGCGCAGCACTAAGTAATGGAGTTAAAAGGTATTGAAAAAAATATAATAGGACTATCCACTACAAACCAACACATTGGTTAATTTAAGCATGCAATAGCGTTTGCATGTACTATTGTAATTCTAAATACCTGTACAGAAAAATGTACAGCCGCGACTGGGTAACTTTACAAGTACCTAGATCATCAGTCAAATGACTACAACCGTTGCACAGTGTTCCGCCTAGAACATGCTAGTGGGACAAATTATTTTAACTGTTTATTTTATATTAAAACTATATTTTAATGTTAAAGTGAAAAAAGATAATGAATTCTTAAATTTAAAATATATACCTATATGTTATTTTTTCTTTAATATTTATTATTTCAATTTTCAACCTTCAAATCATTTATTTGCATATTAATAAGGGTAGAAAATAATGTTGAAAAATATTAAGCATTCATACATATCGATGAATATATAAAAAAAAAAAAATCTAGCCAAGCTCTAATAATTTTAACTGCAGGTGTTTTCGGGGTCTAAAATATGTATCTACTACTGTGTACGTAAATGTTGTATGTATAAAATATAGAATCAAAACAAGTACACTTGGGTAAAAAAAGTTGCAGCCTTTGAAAATTCATAGTTTTAAAAAAATGTTATATTTGCTCTTTCAGTCATAAAAAAATAGAAATTGCTAGATAATTCGGCAAATAATTATTTCAGGATTTGATACAAACCTTCAACAGAAAACTCCATCACTCACAACACTTTTTGCAATTTTAGTTTTTTCAGAAGATGCTATCGTCTGTGTGCCAAAATTACAATTAATTAACAACTGCAAAATTGCATTTAAATTAACAACTACCCTCGACCACTGATAAGGTACCATCAAGTGGGGGTAATCGATGGATTCTCGGAATTTGTTACCTGGGAGGTTTTGTTTACGTCATGTTATCGTCATTTGATGGAAATGGTGACCTGACTTTTGTCCCGCTAGCATGTACTGGACGGAACACTGTGCGTTGGCAAGGTTCGCTCAGCTCGCCAGCTCCCAAGCCTCGGTACATTTTTGACACGATTACTATTATTATTTGGCACAGTTGGCTGCATAGTATCGGGCTGTAACTACCAAAACTATGAATTACATTGTTAAGTTAAAGTTGCGTGTACGTCCAGTGAATTGAATACAAGGACATTGTTAGCTGTATTCGGTCGCAAAAACGTAATAATCTGATAGACAGGTAACTTTATCAACAAAAGCAAGCAACATAACAGCAACAAAACATCGTTGAAGTGACATACTCACATTTAGCTTCTGTGACTGAATACACTTCCACTAATGTAACTAAATAATCACTGCATAAAACGTTTTTCCAGCCAGAAGACTGGTATTGAGATAAAATAAAATAAATTATGAAAAATCGGAACCGCCCAGCTGGCAAAACTTACACCACAGATAAAAATCGAGGAATGGCAGGAAATTTACATACAGAACGGTAACTCGAGTTATAGAGTGAACTTTTTCGACAGCGCCATCTTACGAACGACAACCACAATTAGACGTTTCTTAGTTTTTGATGATTCCTAGCAAGATACCAACTAGAAACTTAGGTAAGGAATGGTGTGTGTAGCTTTAACCCTTCCTTGGACATCTTTCTTCTTTTTTTACTTATTTTTATATTTTATTTATTTATTTTTACGTAAATATTTTTATTATTATATTAATATTTATTTATAATAGTAAATTTTATGTAGTCAATGCACTTCCCAAATTGTTGACAGAAGAGTGAATGATGACTGAATCACTACATAGTTTATAACAAAGTCGCTTTTTCTGTCATTATGTCCCTTTGAATGCTTAAATCTTTAAAACTACGCAACGGATTTTGATGCGGTTTTTTTTAATAGTTAGAGTGATTCAAGAGGAAGGTTTATATTATATACTTATAATAAAACTGTGCGAAGCCGGGGCGGGTTGCTAGTGAAAGAATAAAAGTATCCATTATATACTATGTAGATACATTTATAAAATTCCAATGACTCTGATGTAAATCTAACATCTCAAAATATATCGGGAAAAAATTCAGTTTTTCTGAATGGTTTTGCATGTTGGTTTTTGTTTCAAATTTATAGTTTACCACAGAGACATCATTATGTTTACTCACATAACATGTTTTATATAAAATTATTATTATTCCGTTATAAAATTTAGATCGGTAAAACGTTTAATGTTACAAGCGAAACGAAAGTAGCAAATAAAGTAATAAGTACTACCTAATATATCGACTTATCCGTAGAACATAGTTCTATGTGATCATAGACCAAAAATGACTTTAATAGCGAAACGATATAAGAAGAACAAGCTCTACAGAAGTACGTTTTTAAAATTTTTGTATCTTACTTAGTTTCGGAGATATAAAATCGAACAACGTCCTAACTGATATCAATTCCGCCCAAAAACGTTCTAAGTGATCATGCAACGGCGCGCGGGTGCGGCGCACGGCTCGTGCGCTCGGTCCGTTCGTCAGTTCGGACGTTGTTCGTAGGAGATAGGAAAAGAGAAAGTCTTTCGATGTGTTTTTTATAGGTTTAATATACATTAAATTCAAATATAAATATTGCTTTTTTATCTCAGTTTTAGGTAGCAGGCGTTCAATGTTTAAATAGGACGTTTTTTGATGGAGAACTCGTGTAACGCATTTTTTGTACAGAAATTCTTTGGCGTAGTGCATATTCAAAGGAATAATCATTTTTTCTTTAATAATTAACAGTAAAAAATTTAAGTCATATGATACGTTAGGACCATTTTATGCGAACACTATTGAGCTTCTTAGGATTTCATATGACTATAGGACGTTTTCCTTCGGAATCTGTTAGACGATTTGTCGGTTCAATGTTAAGATAGAACGTTGTTTGTGGGATAATGACATCATTTAGGACGTTGTTCATCACAAAACGTCATTAAATATTAAGATTTTTTTATTTCTAATTAGTGTAATAAATTGCTATGTACATTATTTTTCAGTATATATAAAATATGAACGTATTTTATACATAGCTACAAAAATAATTAGTTTTTTCTTCAATTCCAGTTGTGAATGTTGATAACAGCCGCAAGATACCAAAAAACGTCGCCTTTGCTTCCAAGTGCAGGAAAAACTAGCTAATATGATCAGAATTAAATTCTGCATGAGATAGTGGACCGATGAAATTACCTGCGATAGCTCAATACCGAATGTTGTGTCTAATACCTAAGCCATGAACGTTTACATCAATGAAGCTGGTTTATTTTCTTTGAAAATTCATTCTAGTTACGAAAATTCACCATAAATATAGCATTAAGAGTTAGAAGTTTTTCACCGCAGATGTACCCTAGTTCAAAATTAACCAGAGTGGATCTGTGGTGATAAAATTTTAACTCATCAAGCTGTATTAATTCTGAATTTTCTTAACTAGAAGGTTTTACCAACAACATGTTTATGCCGTCTTATATTAATGTCCATTCGGTCTGCTACCTGCGTATTCCGTCCTAATCATGTGGATAATCAATGTGATTAAAAAGTGCGCAAATGCTTGTGAAGTAATCAGTGATTACTACACAAGCATTTGCGGTACAGTTTTACTAAAAACTTCTGCGGGCATCATCGAATTCCAATAGTCATTTTAACCTATGTACCTACTTGTTCCGATATAAATTACTTTGATTGACAACATGAATTCGCCTGCATCTTCACAATGATATCCTGATCGCAACGTGACTCCTAAAACAGACAGACATTGAATGCTAATGCCTTGAAATAAGGTAAAAATTTGTTAGGAGAATTAAAAAGTCGTAGATGATGAAAACCATCAGGCCAACATACAAATGCCGCTGACAAATTCCCTGTGTTGAAAGCTAACAGCGGTTGGCTTTATAATTTTTTTTGGCAACTATGAGACTGATCCATGAAGCGGAATTTCATCAACACAAAGAAAAGAAGACTGGGATGATGACCTAACCAAACAAGCAATATTATGTTTTGCTGATCAATTTATGATCTAAATTCCGAAACAATGTTCAATTATAGTAGTAAGTGCTTAATTTGGTTTTTAATTGTTTTTCTAAATTATATTTCAGTATAAATAAGTGATTAAATAATATAATATAAGTTAAGCTATTTTTGTATGTGTTTTGAATTAAGTAGCTAAAGTGCGAAGTTTACTCAACTATCTTCATGTTTTGTCAAATATTTACTTAGATTATGTATAATATTACGAATCAGTATCGTTTCGCCCTGTTTTGAAACTTAATTGAACTACACGTTAACCGAAAACTGACTTGTTGGCGTAATAGTTAAAACTTAAAATACTATATCGTATGATAAAATGGTAACCAGGTCAGAAACAGGTAACATGTCTAAAAATAAATGTAGATGGACAATTCTTCACACAAAATCATCTAGCCCCAAGCATTGCTTGTAATTATGGGTACTTGATAACTGATATACTCAAAGAATTATACTACTTACATAGGTAGATTTTATTACTTTATCTATATTATATATATAGAAAATAGCCTGAACAAATATCATATGACCCAAGGTGGAAATTGAACCCGCAACGAGCGTCGCAGGGAAACCTTCGCCAGCTGCCCCACAGAGTTTGTCATAAACTTATCGGCGTACGTAGTCTTAGGTAAACTGATAAATCCACGTAAATATTTATCACCACATGAAGATATTAATATTTCGCACCTTAGTCTAAAATTTATTCATGCGCATCTTCAGCATTTTTCTAATAGGGAGATGATATTAGCCGTTCAAATATTCTATGAGCTGAATTTTAAATGACGTGTTTGTTGTTCTAAATCTTGCCATATATTGGCTATATTACTTATGTTGATGTTTTTTTAACTTAGTTAACGATTTTAGTACTTAGAAGTTATAATTTAATTAAAATATTTTAAGGTAGTTATCCACATAGGACTCTTACAGAACAGATAACTCCAACAAAAAACGACCCATATTAATATAAAACGTCATTTTGCTAAGACGTTTCCGTAAAACAACGTTCTATCTTCACAACAGACCACCGCTGTTCCGCCGTAAAAGGTCCTACGTTAATATAGGACTCACTATCTCCAGAAATAAAAGGAAAATAAATATACACTAAAAAGCATTTAACTAGGCTAGGGCATTGTAACAACATACCAAAAAGTCTCAATGAGAAGTCTCACCGTTTAAGAGTTACACAAGTCAACAACTTCTCTAACGTCTACTGAAAACCATCAACTCTGCAGATAGGACTTTGTTCTACGGATGAGTCGATATACTATACTTAATGATTATTGTACAAGCCTAAAGCCTAATAAATATTCTAAAATTCTAAAATAATTGAAGACGTCTAATTACATCTGTCTGTAAAATTACCAACTTCTTCATAAAGACAAATACTTCTTTTGTGATTAACAAATCGTATCACTTAACCATTAGGAAGTGATAAATTGTTTCCCACAATTAGATTACAAGAAAATAACATAAAAAATATCTTTTTTTTTCCGTTATGTGACCAATTCAAATCAATATTTAATTGATTTGCTGCTTTTAATTTCTTTCACAACTTTTTTTGTTTTATTTAACTTAATTCATGTGTTTCAAACTAGATGGAGCTAATGACCATCCGATGCTTAATGTTCTAAGTTGCCATTGCCTTAACACAGAGATCCTACCGAAATGAACGACCATAGACAAATATTACTTAAAGGTGAGTTCAATCTTTTTCCGTGACATGGCGCGAAATACAAACTTACATAGGTACCTAGTGGTTGTTTTCTGCCTGTCCCTCATTCTACAACATTTACAGCGTTTAACAGGTTGTATCTGAGTTGATGGAAGCCTATGCCCTGCAAAGCCCTGCAACATGTGGCGCAACATTAATCATCAAATTTTTAGCTTTTTTTCTAAATAAGTAATAATTAATTATTTTAAATACTTATTGGATTTTCTTTCTCTTATTTTATCAAGCGGCCAGGGTGTTGTCAGTATGCCATACCTATGTATGACAATACATTTGTTCCCGTTTTTATCGCATTTTTCATAACGTTCGATGAAAAGAAATCTGGGATGGTTCGATGAAATCAGGCGATATTGTTGTCTATGCCAAATCCTTAAAACGGGAGAATACGCGACCAAGAAACGCTTCCTGCCTAATACCTACTAATTGTGTTACTATTGAAAGAGAAAAAATATTTTAAAGTAGGTACCTACGGTAACGGTAAGCAAAGAGAACAGTGTTTTACATCTTTTTGCAATTGGTTAAGCTTTTTTTTTGAGAACAACAATTTTGAAACAACACCATTCATAAAAGACAAGACATCGGCTATGTTTGTTTTTAAGGTCTCGTCTGTAAATTTTTCCTAATATGAGCTGTACCTACTGCTTGAAATAAATTATTTTTATTTTATTTTTATTTATGGGTTCTATAAGTAGTTTTACAAAATGAAAAGATGTCGTGCCACCAGCAATCTTACTATCTTATCTTACTATTATAATAAACAAGCGACCCGCCCCGGCTTCCCACGGTTTTATTATACGTACTTATAAACATTCTCTATCAATTAAAAAAACGGCATAAAAATCCGTTGCGAAGTTTAGCGTAGCGTAGTAAAGATTTAAGCATAGGTATAAAGGGACATGGGGACATAGGGACAGAGAAAGCGACTTTGTTTTATACTATGTAGTGATGGGAAATTCTGTGTGAATGTTTGTTATAAGTAATCTTTGTTATTTAAATGAAATTTTGTATGTATAAAGTTTATGACCTGGAATAAGACAGGGGTTTTAAAAATTCGGAAAGTTTAACCTCTGATGGGGTTAAATATGGTGGTAAAGTTTGTATAGAAAATATTTTTTCCTTGGTTCGATTCACTCGAAACTCGGTACGTGTAAATAAACTAAGTATGGAGTGAATAATTAAACACGTATTTTTTATTTTTACACAATAATCCCTAGGGGACACCCACACGGTGTAGAATAAAAAATACTTACTTACATGCAATAAATTTCTGAAAAATGTACGAAAAGAAACTCTGGTTCGCGGACGAAGCCGTGGGGCGCATCTAGTTAATTATAAATTATCTATCAATCAAAATAGGAACTCTGTAATGTTTTTATTTTCTTCTAATCTCACCTAACGATTCTCAACTCAATTAAATCTCAATTAAAAGAAATTAAACGTCTTATTCCATTTTTGTTGAACTATGGACCAACTTCACACAAAAAATTCAATTACATAGTTTGTAATTACAAAAAACTAATTGAGTACTCTAATAATTTTACACTTTTAAACGATTATAAAAAAATAATGTTTCAGTCCATTTTAGCCAAACTTGACACAAAAACTGTTTTAATCCAATTTTCCCACTATAATAGGTAGGTAGGTACCTACCGTATCCTTTAGGGTAGGTAGTTATATTTCTGAATATTACGGACCTACACATAGATTAATACGTCAATGTTTTTTCAGAATGGTGGTTCAGAATGGTTCTATTCTATTCTATTTAAAAAATTAGCTGGGGTCTTTATCATATTGTAGAAAATGTTTGGAAAAGTTTAACTCATCGAAAGCATTGCCTTGCCAAACAAAAAAGTTGCCGGCAATCCAGCCAGCCTAGGTGTAGGTAGGTAATTTGACAATTTTCGTTCGACATTTTTCTATTTTCTTTTTGTAGGTAGATAGTAGATAAGTAGGTTGTTGGTAGGTAGGTACTTCTCGCTCGTTTCGACACCGCGGTTTTTCTTTTCGGGAACTTTCTCTTCTAACTTCGCTTAATCCCGTCAAAGTTGTCGTATAAACCTACCATGTTTCCTTGTATTTTTTGCGTAGGACCCAACACGATATGGCCAAAGAAAAATATAAAAATCTAGCAAATTACAAGCGAAACAAATCGGAGTTTCCGAAATGAGCTTTTAGCGTGTGCTCGCTAAATAAGGATAAGTTTGCCTTTACAGTGACAAGCACAAAATTGTATTTAGCTGCCCGTAGATAGGTCCGTTACCTGCCAGCCTAGACGTTTATAAATGCTATGAAAATAGTTTCAGGCGCATTTGAAAATATTTAATAAGCATTTGAACTTCTGGAGGTTTAGACTTATATATAGGTACTATCTTCCTACTCATGAAATCAGGAGCTACATATAGTTCCTGTCACAGGCAGGTATGGAGACCTTATATGGAGAAACCCTTCGTAGATAAAAAAATCGGCAGTAGGTTATAGGTAGTATAATAAGTCGTATCATCGATAGGTACTTTAGCTAAGTAAGTAAGTACCTACCATAGGTACCACCTTATGCATTTAATTGTTTTTCACATCTTCAGCTTCCGCTCGGTGAAGGCATTCTACACTGAATGATAACCCTCCACTAAGTGACGCCACCACGAATATACAGTAGACATCTTCTTTCTTCGGAAAACTATTATAATTATGACCTCAGAAGGCCATGACAGCGTTGCTGTAGTCGGACGCTGAGGCTGAGCCGCACCTAGCCGGTTAAATTACATCGGAACAACACACTGGTCTAAACTTTGATTTGGGCTGTTGCCAGATGCTAAAGGGGGACATAAAGGTTTCGCCTAGATGCACGAATGAACAGATGGGCGGAAGGAAGCGGAGAATCTTTAACCCGCGTTCGGTGGGGTTGGTTATTGGTTGTAGTGTGCGGGAGCGAATCGGGACTGGTTGCAGTCTCCTCCAGGAGATTGGGTCAAGATACTTTAGCTGCAAGTTCTTGAGCTCGGTTTACTCTCACTTAGACCTCGGTCTTCGGAGGAAAGAGCAATCCTCCATAGACTCCCTGCCGGATGTCTTCGATACCTCGGAGACTCCATTCATCGACTCCCTGGGATCTGGTGGGAGCTCATCTCACACTCCGTTTCGCATTGCATTCAAAATAATTTTAGTGTACCTCTAACAAGTCAACAACAACGGTTCAGCAAGCAATTATGAAGTGCTCATAGCCAATTCAACCCGTTAATTATCAGATATCAAGGTAACACAGGTACCAATAGATACTCATAGTGCTGAGGGTTAACGCCCTGCATGTGTTGTATCGATTAGAATCATGTCATGTCAGCCGGGATCACAGCGGACATTGTGACTAACAGCGTGTTTACTTGCAGTAAAAGTAATTGCAGACGGCCTCAGAGACGTAATTAATGGTCGAATTTCCGCCTAGGACGCCCGACGCAGCAGGTTGGCCGTTCGGGTGCTGGTACAATGTTTGGATTTACTGCATTTGATTTTATGCAAATGATTTTTAACCAGACCGTCTAAAGCCGGGTACCTACTCATCTAGCCGGGTAGCAATATGTAATTGATACTGCATCAAGCTACTTCCACTTTTTGTGTTCGCACAAATATCGTGATCTCGTAATAGGGTGATTCTACGAAGACTCGTTTTTTGTCTGACATCTGTGGCACATTTTTTTTGTTGAAATTGCACATAATGATGGTGTATTCTAAATGAAGATTTAATTTTAATTTTTTTGGTAGTGAAGGGAACTTTATTGGCTCTATGGTTACGAAGTTATTCAATTTAAAAAATATGGTGTCCACGGAAATCAGCATTTATATCACCGAAATCAAATATGGGTTGGTTTATCAATAAAAATACGTGTTTTCGGTAGTAAGTAGATTATTAACACCCGATTTCTAGAAGGCTATTCAAATCTCAAATCAGTTGACAAAGCGATTAATTTAACACACTGGTCAATTCAAATCGGGGTGCACGAACGCTGATTAGATAATAATTAGCTAATCATTGATCATCTTACGATTGTCAAGTCAGTGTTTAATTTCGCATGGCCACACTTAATTTAATCATTCTTTTAGCTCAGTCATTCACTCTTAAACTTCAAAACTGACGTTTGTGGCGCGAATATTTGTTTGTTTACGTTTGAAGAATTTTAAAATTGTAAAGATAATAATATAGATTCATAATAATTATGACTGAAAAAGCTACCAGCAGAGGAAAAAACTATACAGAAAGAGAAAAAATAACTCTGACTGCTTTAGTAGACAAGTAAGAACAGTTTTCCAAATATATACTATTTTTCCGATCATTTTTTATTTCCTTCGATTTCTCCAATATTTGTTTGTATTATTTATATGAACCTTTTATACCGAATCACAAAAAAGCCCAGTGCTGGCAATATGCCTCTGTGATGTGGAGGTCTCGAATATAAAAATAATAGGAGCCCTGGCATATTTTCTTATGAATCCAGATGATAAGGCCCAAACACTAATTTTGTGATTTCCAACCAGTTCCCAACTCGTCTTCCACGAGTTTCAACTTTGTGTACGAACTGTTCATAAAGTTTAAACACGTACCTATATAAAATTTTCCTCACTTTGAAACTTAGCTAGAAAGAAATCTTTGTTTAGAGGTATGAAAACAAGCATTTCAAATTGGTAGGTTCTAAGGCTGTGTCCCCAGTAGGCAAACTGTGAGCGGCGGCCGACTGAGTGGGCCGCAAATTTGTGGCGAACAGCTACAAACTCAGATCAGTTTGCGTGCGTATCGCAAGCATATTAGAACCTGCGAGTCGGCCGCTAACTGAGACAGTCGGCGCACGTATCGCTGCAAACTGCGTACAGTTAGCGCAAACTAGCAAACTGTGAACACTCAATTTATAATATATGGAAGGGCGTACTGAACTGATACGCCGCAAACTCAGTCGGCTGCTCACCGTTTGCCTACTGGGGACACAGCCTAAATGTTTATTTTAACTCATAGGTACAAGTCAATAATTGAAAATAAATGTTCGAATGCTGTATATACATTAGAAAAAAACAAAACATGGGAGGAAATTACCATCGAGTTTAATAGCTGTGCTCAAGAACAAAGAAGTACAAAACAACTGCAAGGAGCTTATAACAATTTAAAACGAATAACTAGGCAAAGTATTGCAAATGAAAATGTAAATATAAGATAACATGTAGCAACCACTAGTAAATTCATTTTTAGGAACTTCTTTAACTAAGAACTGGATATTTCTTATTAGGTTAACAAATTGAATCTATTTGTAATAACTACATGCAAATTCTTTTCAACAGGTTAAGAAGTATTTGGCAAAAAAAAACAAAAGTGATGTAGAGAGTTTTGGAGAAACTCAGGTACAAGCATCACTAAATTCGACTGGATTGCAGATACTTCCTACATGCCAAGAAGACGTAAAAATCAAACAAGAAACGAGGGATCTTCTAAAAACATTTAAAAAAGATGAAATTGCTGACAAGGTACCTCTCTTATTAAAATAATCTACACATACAACTCGCTACAGTTATATCTACATACCTTAACTTACCTTAAATATACAATTATGCAATCATATTTACAGAAGGGCATTAAAGCTACAGGTGGAGGAACATACACACCTGTGCTCAGTGAAGCTGGGGCCCAAATGCTTGCCATAATGGGAAACCAAATTAAACCTCTGTGCAACCAATATGATAGTGCAACTGACTTCTATTGTAAGTCTAAAACAAAAACTTGCTTTGAAAAAATAGTTTAGAAAATCTTACATTGAAATAATAATAATGGTAGGTACTTATATAAAGGCAAAATGGATTTTAATTTGAAAAGTTTCGAAGGAAATAATAGATGTCTACTATGTAGTAATATTTATGCTTATTACAGTTGATGAAAACAATGTTTGCAAAGAAGTGGTGCCAGACTCAGAACCTATTCCACTTCCCTCGCCAACCAACCGAACTGAACCAACAAAAAACAAAATACTAAGAATAACCAAAAAACCTCCAAGAAAAGGACGTACTGCAAAAGAAAAAATTAAAGTGCAATATTACCGAAAAAAGCTGGAATGCGCCATGATCGAAAAAAAAACAAGATTTTAGGAATACAAATTAGCTATAAAACAACAAAAACTAATTGATTTAGAAATAAAAATTAAAACAGCACTATATGAAAATTTTCAAAAGACTTCAACCTTTAAGTAATAGATAACCTAATTTAGAATACAATACAAAAATACGCATTACAATTAAGACAAGTAGGTACAATGAGTAGCTAGAAACGATCAAAAAATCGCTTGTTCCTGTATAAATTAAGATTATTAGCATTGCCATACAGAGCGACAAATGCAGTTAGCGTCTAGGGGATGCTTCCAGTGGATTTGAGTTGAGCAACCTTCATCTTTTTAGTTTTATTTGTTAACAAGTGATTATAAACCTTTATAAGTTAGTATGTTAGGTTAGTATGCGTTCAGTAGGAGGAAAGCCCTTAAGTTTTTAATTATCTATAGTTATTTAGTTTAAAAAAAGCTTAATAAAAGTAAAAAGTATGAACCTAACATGAAATATAGTTTCATTTACTACCAAAAGGTATAAATAAATAAATAAAATTATATATTATGTATTTATAATCTGTTTATGAAAACAATTGACGATCGATGTGGCGCGGCGGGCGAAGGTCCGCCTGCGACCCAGGAGGTTGCAGGTTCGATTCCCGCCTTCGGTCTAATGTTATGTACAGACTACTGCCTAAAATGTGAGAACAATAGGGCTGTCCGAACCGATGTGTTCTCACTAGAATTTTGGACATAAGCCTCGCTAACTTCTGGGAGATTGCAACCCTCATCAAATTCATCATCAATGTGGTCGTTGTTATCAATGGCAATGTTGTGAAGAATGCAGCAGGATACTATTATACTCATTGTAGTCTCAAGTTTTACTCTCAGTCCCATAGATAGGCATGGAAAACGTCGTTTTAGAACACCAAAACATCTCTCTACTGTATTTCTTGTCCTTATTTGTGCTCTATTGAAAGCTTCTTCACTGGGAGTTGAGGGGTTTGAAAAGGGTGTGAGTAAATAGTGTCGGCATGGATACCCACTATCCCCCAAAAGGTAGTCATTGCCATACTCAACTGATTCAAAATCAGCTCTTATATGGGAGTCATTCAATATTGTAGTATCATGGACAGATCCCGGCCACCTACAAATCACATCCATGATTTTTAAATTGGCGTCACAGATTGCTTGTACATTAATAGAGAAATATCCTTTTCTATTTCTGTAAAGTTCTGCTTGAGGTCCACCAGGAGATGATATTTTTATGTGAGTGCAGTCTATTGCCCCTATTACATTAGGAAATAAGCAAATCCTGTAAAAATCACTTTTTACCTTATTTCGTTTCTCTTCAGTTCCAGGCATTTTCACAAATTGGGGTCTTAATTGAGCAATAGCTGCAGACACTTTTTTAATTATTCGGCAAGCTGTTGTTTTATGTATACAAATCCGGTCAGCGACTATTATTTGAAATGAGCCTGTCGCATAGAAACTTATTGTTAACAGGATCTGTTGTAGGGCAGTTATTGATTTACTCCGCAACGTGAATGGCTTTAGAGACTCCCCAATGAGTGACACCAAATAAATAATCACAGGCTTTGAAACTCTATATCGCATCTTGAATTGCGCATCTGTGAAGTCTTCGAATGGCTCTACTCTAGCCCTGAACGTCCTCGAGGGTCCAGGTGTGTTTTCCTCGTCAGATTCACTGCTGCTGCTTACTGTTATATCCGAAAGCGACATCCTAAAATATTATAGAGGCAGGTTATTTAAATATTTATGTAAATTTTTTAATCTCAAAAAGACTTTTGTAAAATATATCGAACCGTTTTTGGAGTACCAACCTGATTTTCAAATGTACTCGGTTTAGAACTGAGCGAAATACAGTAAACTGTTGTAATTATTTCAACTAATTAGAGAAAAGTGTCCGATTAGATCAGTGGTCGTCATAATTTTCTGGTCAAGTGCCACATAGGACAATGTGACATACTACTCCGGGCCGCACTATACCTATATATTGTAAACTAGCAACAGGTGTAGTGAAATGTTGGGAACTACAATTACAGAACGCAAATTATTTATATTAAATATTTTTCATTACTCATACTCGGAAAGTAGGTCTGAAGTTGCCTGAAGAGCGGGTTGAAAGTGATACTTTTCAGCCCTAGGGAGAATCGTTTTCAACTTAAAGCTATTACGTTACTATTGAACCATGATAATGGCAGAATGAGAAAAATAAATGCTGAAGCGAAAAATTCGTGTTAGCGGCAATTAGGGGATCGAGAACCGGCCATAATTTGGTCTTCCCTCGCTACACTCGGGCGCCAAACCCCGTCTCGGGACTAAATCAGTTACTTTCAACCCTTGGGTAACATTGTACTATTATTACGAACAGTTGAACTTCAGTTCAATAATCAATTATTCTTTTGTGCTTTTTTACGTACGCATCTTTGGGACTACATGCAATCCTCATTGCATGCAGTCCCAAATGTCCCGTGTAATAATTGAACTGCTCCGCCCAGAAAATATTTTCACAGTGCTTGAAAAGTACATAATATACAGGGTTACAGGAAAAGTCGTGCTAGATCCGTTAAGGGCGTGGAGTACCCATCATTCCTGACATATTTCACTATGAAACACCCTACCCTAAACTAAACCCTTTTCGAGATATTCGACTTTTAATTTTTTTATTGAAAATTGCCGATTTTTAGGCAATTAAATTTATTTTTGGTTGTTTTGTGTATCTTATTATTATTATTATTGCATTTTTACATGTGTAATTAGATGCTTTAGGACGTCAATCATTAAAATAGTGCATAAGTTAATTGAATAGACCGTAGTAGACAAGTGAAAGTTAAGAAATAAAAAAAAAATTAGAAAGTTTATTTTTCTCTAAGGGATATCTAAAAAAAATATTATGGCAATTCTTCGGCAGATGTTTTTAAAAATATCTACGTTTCATCAGCTATCTAACGAGGTATAATAATTTAGGGTTTTATTCAATTGCATTGAAAAAAAATTAGTTTTATAGGCGACAGTGGAGAAGAAAATTTATACTTAGCCCTAAAAAGTAAAAGTAAAACAATAGGTAAGCATGAAATGTCATTTATTAAAGGTTTTCACACAACTTTTTCTTATTCTACAGTTCATGTTCAACATGGCCGCCTCTATTTCTGATACATTGTCGCATCCTTCTATGGAGACCAGTCTTCACTACTCCAGTGGTCAACGTGGTCCTCATTTTATTTGCTGCATCCACAATCCTTTCTCTTAGGTCTTCCACAGACGAAACTGGATTCGGCTCGCTGTACACAAGACTTTTCATGCACCCCCACACATGAAAATCCATGGGGGTTAGGTCCGGACTTCTTGCTGGCCATGGCAACGGCCCACCTCGTCCTATCCATTTGTTTGGATAATTTGTGTCCAGCCAGTCTCTGACACTTCTCCTGAAATGGGCAGGGCAGCCATCGTGTTGGAACCACATGTCCCTGATCAGGTTGAGTGGCAGATCATCCAGCAAATCACTCAAGTCTGCTCTCAGGAAATTTTCGTAGCTTTCCCCATTTAAATTATCCGGTAGAAAGTAAGGTCCAATCAAATGATTGGAGATAATGCCCATCCACACATTCACGCTGAATCTTCGTTGGGACCCCTTCACTCTTTTCTTATTGGGATTCCTTAGTGCTTTTGGGGCCCAGTAATGGGCGTTGTGATAGTTAGTTATGCCATCTTTATCAAATTTGGACTCATCCGTCCACAAGATATTTCTTAGAAAATCTGGGTCTTCTACGTCAGCATTTAGCATAAATCTGCAAAAGTCCAATCTTCTCGCGGGGTCTCCTTCTTCAATAACGTGTACCGGCGTGTAATGGTATGGGTATAGGCCAGCAGTATGCACTGTAAACCACACTCTCCATTGCGAAAGTCCCAGATCACGGGCAACAATATTAGTGGAAGTAGTCGGATCCGCTCGAAAGCGTTGCACTATCTCATTGTCCTGTTCTTCGTCGTCAATTCGTGGTCTACCCATGTCTGTATTACGTCTCAAAACAGAGCCAGATTCTCGAAGTCTTCGATAAACTCTGTCAAAAACGGCCACATCCGGCACTCGACGACCGGGGTAGCGAGTTACGTATTCGTTGCGAGCTTGCGCAGATACACAATCGCAGTATCCGTAACAAATAAGCATATCAGCATATTCCTCAGGTGTGTAGGACGTCATCTTCAACACTTCCGTATCACAGGTACAAATCAGAGTCCGGTTAACAAGTATAGTAGTCACAAATCAGAAGAAATAGTCCAGAATCACAGCCAAGTCGAGAAAAAGAGCAAAACGATATCACATCTACTATGTACGAAGCACAAAAGCAGACTGACAACCAAAACAATACCCCCTGTTGTATTCCCAGCCCTAACCGGTCTCTACACATTTTTTCTTTCATTCATACCTACATAAATCGTCACTTGTCTCGCTCTCACGGTGTGTCTGAACTTGAAGGACAATAGGCGCGGGACCGTTAGAACTGCTACCTGGAGCGTCCCAACTACTTTTTTTCCACGAAATGTAATACAAACCCTAGATTGTTATACCTCGTTAGATAGCTGATGAAACGTAGATATTTTTAAAAACATTTGCCGAAGAATTGCCATAATATTTTTTTAGATATCCCTTAGAGAAAAATAAACTTTCTAATTTTTTTTTTATTTCTTAACTTTCACTTTTCTACTACGGTCTATTCAATTAACTTATGCACTATTTTAATCATTGACGTCCTAAAGCATCTTATTACACATGTAAAAATGCAATAATAATAATAATAAGATACACAAAATAAACAAAAATAAATTTAGTAGCCTAAAAATCGGCACTTTTCAATAAAAAAATTAAAAGTCGAATATCTCGAAATGGGTTAAGTTTAGGGTAGGGGGTTTCATAGTGAAATAAGTCAGGAATGGTGGTTACTCCACGCTCTTAACGGATCTAGCACGATTTTTCCTGTAACCCTGTATATTTTTCATTACTCATACTCGGAAAGTAGGTCTGAACATGCCTGAAGAGCGGGTTGAAAGTGATACTTTTCCGCCCTAGGGAGAATCGTTTTAAACTGACAGCTATAACGTTACTATTGAACCATGATAGTGGCAGAATAAATGCTGAAGTTAAAAAAAAAGCCTTTGCGACAATCACTGAATTCAAAAAATACGAAAGACAAGGCAGTATGGCTTTATGGCTTTCGCCTGTCCTAGATGGACTAATAAATAAAAAAAAAATTGCGGCAATTTGATTAATTTGTTTTCTCATGTTTTTTATTTATATTTCCTTGTATTCGTAATGAAAAGCACAGTGTTTACCTCGGGTGAAAGTAACTTATGTAGTCCCTCGAACTATTGGCCCCATCTCGGGACTAAATAAGTTACTATCAACCCTTGGGTAAGAATTATTTGCACTGTTCTTGAGTCAATCGCCGCGGGCCGCACAAAAATGGCCCACGGGCCGCAAGCGGCCCGCGGGCCGCAAATGACGACCACTGGATTAGATAATTATTGATTTGACAAGAGTTTGACCAAAGAATCAAGCCTAATTATCGTTCCAGAAACCCATTTTGATATTTGACAAGAGTTTTGTTTCAATGATTTGACAGGCTTGTCAAGTGATCACTGTTCAAAATCTAAGTACGTAATCAACGTTCGAGAAATCCAAATGACACTTGAATAGAGATTTGAACATTGATTAGTAAATTATGAAGTTGACATGCGTTCCAGAAATTGGCCGTAAGCTTCTTAAAACTAAGGAACAATTATTTGACGTTTGTAGTGTCAATCAGTTTTTACAAAAACACCTTTAAATCCAATCTTGTAGAAGATATTTTTTTAATGAGATTAAAGTAACTTTTTAAATAAAATCACACTAATAATGTTTATCTTTGCATTAGAAATATTATAATTATTCATTTTGTATTATTTTATTTTATAAACTTTTATCCTAAAAAAACATTATAAAAATATAAAAAATATATTATTGAGATGTTAATCAACCCGCGAAATCCACGGAAAACACGGAAATCAGTACCACGGAAATGAAAAATAATTACAAAATCCTAGAAATTTACTTAATGTGCTGGTTTATTTTACATTGAAATATGCAGTCGAAATTAGGAACACAAAAGGCATAAATTACTACAATTATTAAAACAATAGGATTAGTATGAACAAATTTATAGTCAACATGGTAATCATAATTTCTAGATACCAAGCCACGGAAAGTGATTACGTACCGAAATAACAGAGTGACGTGGGGAGACATAGGGTAATATCGGGTAATGCCGGTCACCTAAGAAAAATTAAACATAAATTACAAAAAAAACTACTTTTTATTTAAAATCTATTTGGAATACTTAAATTTAATTATTATTCTTTCATAATAAATAATATTGAGATCTGTTTTCTAAAAAAAAATTGGAATAATAGACTTTTTAAAAAAATATAGCTTTGACCGGTATTGCCCGACATAGCGGGCAATGCCGGTCAGCTGGTTGGCAATACCGGTCATTTATTTCAACGGCATAAATCGCAAATACTTCAGGGGAATCGTTCAGGGTTCTTATTTTTCAGCTTTTCTTGGAGGGTTGAAAGGGGATACCTGTGGATCACGCTGCTTCTCTTATTAAAGCCCCATCTTCAACAAGTTTGAATGCCCTGGTTAAATCGTCTCCATTTCACCTTTAGCCCTCGGCTCCTAGTCCGTTGTTTCGATATGCTAATATTAAAAATGTATGCATGAGTATGAACAATTACAGACCAGTTTGTATAAAAAAAAATGAAACGGGGTCATCAAGATTCGTCCTTAATTGGCAAAAAAATCAATCACAATAAAAAAAATACAAACATTCAAACAAAGTACCTCCTCCTTTTATAAGGTGGTTTAATAAAATAAACAAGGTATAAAGACAAACTCTACGATCATAGAACAGAAACAATTTTATTGCGTTACAAAATATCATCTATTTGTATCTGAGACTTGCGGCGGGTAATGCCGGTCAACGTGACCGGCATTACCCGCATGTTCACGTTTGGGGTTAAAAATAATTATAAAAAAAATGCATTGGTTATTGCTTGAAATCCACAATCTAACGAATAGTTAGATAACTGACACGCAATAATTATTATAGACAATCAATGAAATATAAAAATTACAGTACTCACCTCTTATTTTCTAAGGCCAGAAAGTTATAACAATTTGGTGCAAAACACACACAAGTCTTTAACGCAGTGACGAATCGTCGGAAGTAAGAAGGGGTTGGTGCGGAGGGGCAGGGAATGGACACGCCACACTCTTTGCATGAGTGAGTGCGCATAAACGCAGTATTTGGTGAAAAAGTAAGGTGACCGGTATTGCCAACTGACCGGCATTACCCGCTTTTACCCTACACCTTTGTTGTACACACCACTGATGGGGCGTGACTGATAGTTTCTCTCGATCTAACAACTATTTAAGCAGATATTAAAGTACAGTATTTATGAATGAATTAGTGCGCACCAGGGGAATCAGAGCTAAACGACGGACGCGAAGTTATCTCGTTGTAATTTGTCAACTAAAGCTTAGTTTTGCGTAGTAATAGCGTCAAATAAGCAAGTAACTATCTGGATTATTGTGAACCAATGTAAATTAGTACTAGTGTTTTTAGGAAATGATATAAAAATTGATTAACACAGGAACATGAGGTCCGAACGCACCACGGAAGTCAGTATTTCCAAGGATTTTATTTATTTTTACTTATTTAAAATAAGAATATTAAAAAACTAAAAAAGGCCTCTCCTATTATCTTTGTATAATCTACTATCATAAAAAAAATCAAAGGGCTAGGGATACTTTTTGTATGATTTTTCGAGCCGATGTATTTTTGAACCCGGGAGAATCACCCAATAGCGATATCCAAATATAAAATTCTAAAGAAATTAATTCAAAAAGATTATTTTTCTATTACGTTAACTTAAGATGGAATTAAAAAACAAAAAGTAAGTTACAAGAAAATTATTAAGTTGTAAATCTAATAGGTAAGTAACTTATGTCATTAAATTAAAATACCTACTCCTTCGTAGTAGTCATCGTGTTTCTTGCTGTCAATTTTTTAATTGTGATGGACCACCTTCGGCTGTGTATGTATTGCTCCTTCAAAGATGGAGAAGGATATGTGTTGCTAAATATATTTATTTGTAACATTTAATAATGCCGATGCTCTATTTTCTCGTGCTCAGTAAAATAAGAGCGCTTTTCCAAGGAGGCCTGGTATGTCTATAGTATTTTGAAATGAAAATTCTTCGTGAACAAAAAGTGCGTTCAACTGCAGTTAGGTTGCTTTGCAAATTTTATGGACAGTTAGTGAAAACCAGTACCTAAATCAACTCCTTGCCTAACATTTTAAGTTGCTCTAACTTTGCTCCCATGAGCAATGGTAAAATTGGATGGTAACGTGACAAAAATTTTATCCTTGTTCTTTTGACAAAGGCGTGGGTAAAATACGTGCAAGAACCCTTTCCAGCCTACTTAATCATGTATTCAAAGTAAAAAGAACAGCCGTGGTATTCTATCCGCCGTCAAGTGAATAAGAGCGAGTATTCCGTAGGTGATTTGAAAAGCGCGCTTTGGTAACGTGTGTTTTAAAAACCATAATGGTGGCACCTTTTACTAACTTATTTTATTAGCGCATGATTGGATACCGACCAGAACAATTAATGTGTAATATGTACCTACTAAGACCCAAACAGCCTTACCACAAAAAACAAAATCACGACTTAGACACGTGTTTAACAATTGTTTAGCGAAAGTCATCCTACAAAACCATGTTAAACAACAGTTAAACACGTGTCTAAGTCTCGTAATTTCTTTTTGTGGTAAGGCCGAAAATGTTTGGTCATCACCTAGATCCATCATCATCGTCATCATCCTATATTAGTCCACTGCTGGACATAGGCATCCCCTGAGGCTTAGTGCCATAGCGCCCTTTCTTCAGCTTGACACATCCAGCCTATGCCAGGAGTCTTTCGCAGATCGTCATCCCACCTGGCCGGGCATGGGCATGGGCATGGGCATGGGCATGGGCATGGGCATGGGCATGGGCATGGGCATGGGCATGGGCATGGGCATGGGCATGGGCATGGGCATGGGCATGGGCATGGGCATGGGCATGGGCATGGGCATGGGCATGGGCATGGGCATGGGCATGGGCATGGGCATGGGCATGGGCATGGGCATGGGCATGGGCATGGGCATGGGCATGGGCATGGGCATGGGCATGGGCATGGGCATGGGCATGGGCATGGGCATGGGCATGGGCATGGGCACGGGCACGGGCACGGGCATGGGCACGGGCACGGGCACGGGCACGGGCACGGGCACGGGCACGGGCACGGGCACGGGCACGGGCACGTTTGGCTCGTTGTGTACGGAAATCTAGGCTTAGTGCCTTTATTAAACGTCTACTAAACATTTCAACAGTTAATCATTTACCTACACGACTGGCAACGAATGATTTATTAATCACACCGCCGCCGAATGAAATTTTAATGTTATCTCTGTTTATGGCACCGCGAACTGCTTATTATTCTACTTAAGTAAAATAGGTTATTAATTATTAATACCTTAAAGCTAATTAATAAGGTACCACTAACTTAGGTATTATCTAGGCACCGCCTTTAAACATAAATCTTACCAATAATTATTATAAATGCGAAACCTTATAAGTATGGATCTTTGTTTCTCTTTCATGCAAAAACTAACTGAACGTCTTTTGATCAACTGATCGTACCGGGCTGAAATTTTGAATAAACGTAGTTACCCTGGAATAACACATAGGCCACTTTCTTCCTTTCACGCGATAGAAATACCCATTAGCTTCTATAGAAACTACGCGTGCGAAGCCGCGGGCAGATAAACATATCTATTACTTTATCTATGCCACTGACAAAAAAAACAGTTTCGAGCTATGTTGTCATTATTGTTTGAAAGAAGTCATAACATTTTAAGTATAAGCTTTGTATTCTAAATGGGAGGCTATTATTAGGACTCTACGAAACTTTCACAAAGTTTACATTTAGTAAGTCTATTACTTTGTCGCTCTAGTGGCTATACTAGACGCCGGTACAGAGAAATGCGCCACTTTAGATGCTGTTTGCGCCTTAACCAAGATTTGTGCCTGCTACACAAAAAATTAAACCGGCTAAAAGTGTAACTCACACGGTGACCCATATTTGTTTATTCAAAACTGGAGGCTTTGTTTTTTGGCTTATAGCATTTTTACACGAAACGGGAGCGTATTCCAATGTTAATTTTGATACAACGCACGTCATTTTTTAGGTAAAGAAATTTTTTGTGATGTCTATACTTATAATAAAACTGTAACAGGTCCAATTCTGTACATTGAAGATATTTTGAAATTTTTTTTTGGATGGCTCTCTATTATCGATACTCAAGCCAAAACTGTAATTTTTTTCATTCATGTCTGTCTGTCTGTCTGTCTGTCTGTCTGACTGTCTGTCTGTATCGTAAACGCGCATCACGCCGAAACTACTTGATGGATTGAAATGAAACTCGTCATGATTATAGGTCATACTACGAGGAAGAAGGAAGAAGGACAAAGGATACTTTTTATCCCGGAATTCAGTAAGGTTCTCATGGGAGAGGGTATGAAAGTAAAAATCCTTTACCGCGCATCACGCCGAAACTGCTGAATTAGTTGGAATGAAACTCGGGACGATTTGAGTTCATAGTACAAGGAAGGACATGGGAAACTTTTTATCCCGGAATTCGGTAAGGTTCCCCTGGGAGAGAGGGTGAAAGAAAAATTCTTTAACCACGCATCACGACGGAAGAGAATGAATTCGAATGGAACTCGGGACGATTGGACATGTGATACATTTTATCCCGGAATTCAGTTTGGTTCCCCTGGGCGACACCCTGGGCTGTGAGAAAATTTTGAAAACCCGTATAGCCCAGGGGAACCAAACTGAATTGAACTGATAAAAGCGTAAGTTTGTAAGTATGAATGGATAGATTGATAGATGGATGGATGTTTGTTACTCTTGCACGCAAAAACTGCTGAACGGATCTGGATGAAATTTGAGAGATAGATTATAAGCTGGATTAACACATAGGCTTTATTTTATCCCGAAAATCCCACGAGAAAGGGAATTACGCAAGTAAAATAGCGAGTACTCGAAATACTAATCATGCGCAGACGAAGTCGCGGGCACCAGCTAGTAGTAAATAAATTTATAATACAAGACCATCCATACAGCAGCATCTAGTCCCTAGTTAAAGCAGAACTCGTGTTATGGGTAGGTACTATATCACTGCATAGTATAAAGCGAAGTAGCTTCCCGCTGTCTGTCTGCATGACCATTTAGTTTGCTTAGATCTTTAATACGCTATGGATTTTGATGCGGTTTTTTTAAAAGATACCTACTTGTTATGACTATTTTAAAATAGATTTCCTGTAAAGGAAAAGAGCTCTTATGAAGCATCAGTAAACCTAAAAGTAATCAACACGTTTTAAGACTTCAATCAAACGTAAAGATAATCTGAAAAGAAAAGTAATGTTATCTTCGGAGAGAGGTAACTTCCTCTTCTCAAGCTTCAGGCATAATCTTATTATAATTTCTTATTTTGCGAAAATTAAGGAAAACTAACTTCCTGTTTTTATAAATACGGATGTGATATACATTAATATTATAAATGCCGCCGTTTCGTACGCGTTTTTTCTATGAAAACGTTTAAAAATCCCACGCGAACTAGCTTACGGTTTATTCCAGAGCTAAAACTCAGTCCATTCCATATTAGCAACTCAATCCGTACAAAAGTTTTTGAGTGAAATAGTTACAAACATCTAGATAAACATGCACGTTTATAATATACTATGAAAGGTGGCTGGGTTGCTAGGTTTCTCAGTGCAACAAGGCATATGCACTGTTTGCTCACGGAGCTCCGGGCAATGTACAGTGTACACTCCCGTTTGCTCTGTTAATACGGTAAGTCAAATCAGTAATTTAATCAGTAACTGACGCATTCTATTGAGTATATCAGTCATCTAGTAACTGTGTCTAGTACCCATAACACAAGCTATGTTTAGCTTGGGGCTAGATGATAATGTGTGGATTGTTCAGACTTATTTATTTGTATAATTTCGGAACGGGATTATTTAATATCCTAAATTTTCCAAAGTATTCTCGACATGTTTTCAAATTACATAAACTGAGAAATAAAGTACCTAATCGCTTCGAGTTTTGGTTCACTTCAATATTTTAAGTAAAAAGTAAAGCAGTGAACAAGAATCCTTCACCTTGTTAGTAATTGAAGTGGAGCAAAACTCATTCCATGCTTTTTTAGTAAGTATACGCATTTTTTTTTTATTTTCCCAGTAATCTCACAGAATTTTGTCACTGTACTTCAAAAAACAGCATAAAGAAAATTATGTGTGGATACACATATCTATCTATACTTATAATAAAACTGTAACAGGTCAAATTCTGTACATTGAAGATATTTTGAAAATTTTTTTTTGAGGGCTCTCTATTATCGATACTCAAGCCAAAACTGTAATTTTTTTCATTCATGTCTGTCTGTCTGTCTGTCTGTCTGTCTGTCTGTCTGTCTGTCTGTCTGTATCGTAAACGCGCATCACGCCGAAACTACTTGATGGATTGAAATGAAACTCGGCATGATTATAGGTCATAATACGAGGAAGGACATAGGATACTTTTTATCCCGGAATTCAGTAAGGTTCCCCTGGGAGAGAGGGTGAAAGAAAAATTCTTTAACCACGCATGACGCCGAAACTGCTGAATGAGTTGGAATGAAACTCGGGACGATTTGAGTTCATACTACAAGGAAGGACATGGGATACTTTTTATCCCGGAATTCGGTAAGGTTCCCCTGGGAGAGAGGGTGAAAGAAAAATTCTTTAACCACGCATGACGCCGAAACTGCTGAATGAGTTGGAATGAAACTCGGGACTATTTGAGTTCATACTATAAGAAAGGACATGGGATACTTTTTATCCCGGAATTCGGTAAGGTTCCCCTGGGAGAGAGGGTGAAAGAAGAATTCTGTAACCACGCATCACGACGGAAGTGAATGAATTCGAATGGAACTCGGGACGATTGGACATGGGATACATTTTATCCCGGAATTCAGTTTGGTTCCCCTGGGCTATACGGGTTTTCAAAAATTTCTCAAAGCATCTGAACGACGCGTGTGAACGCGTCGTTCAGATTGCTGTGAGAAAATTTTGAAAACCAGTATAGCCCAGGGGAACCAAACTGAATTGAACTGATAAACGCGAAAGTTTGTAAGTATGAATGGATCGATGGATGGATAGTTGATAGATGGATGGATGTTTGTTACTCTTTCACGCAAAAACTGCTGAACGGATCTGGATGAAATTTGGCACAGAGATAGATTATAAGCTGGAATAACACATAGGCATAGGTTATTTTATCCCGAAAATCCCACGGGAAAGGGAATTACGCAAGTAAAATCGCGAGTACTCGAAATACTAATCATGCGCAGACGAAGTCGCGGGCACCAGCTAGTACTTATAATAAAACTGTAACAGGTCCAATTCTGTACATTGAAGATATTTTGAAAATTTTTTTTGGAGGGCACTTTATTATCGATTCTCAAGCCAAAACTGTAATTTTTTTCATTCATGTCTGTCTGTCTGTCTGTCTGTCTGTCTGTCTGTCTGTATCGTAAACGCGCATCACGCCGAAACTACTTGATGGATTTAAATGAAACTCGGCATGATTATAGGCCATACTACGAGGAAGGACATAGGATACTTTTTATCCCGGATTTCAGTAAGGTTCTCATGGGAGAGGTTATGAAAGTAAAATTCCTTTGCCGCGCATCACGCCGAAACTGCTTAATGAGTTGGAATGAAACTCGGGACGAATTGAGTTCATAGTACAAGGAAGGACATGGGATACTTTTTATCCCGGAATTCGGTAAGGTTCCCCTGGGAGAGAGGGTGAAAGAAAAATTCTTTAACCACGCATCACGACGGAATTGAATGAATTCGAATGGAACTCGGGACGATTGGACATGGGATATATTTTATCCCGGAATTCAGTTAGGTTCCCCTGGGGTATACGGGTTTTCAAAAATTTCTCACAGCATTTGAACGACGCGCGCGTCGTTCAGATGCTGTGAGAAATTTTTGAAAACCCGTACAGCCCAGGGGAACCAAACTGAATTGAACTGATAAACGCGAAAGTTTGTAAGTATGATTGGATAGATGGATGGATAGATTGATAGATGGATGGATGTTTGTTACTCTTTCACGCAAAAACTGCTGAACGGATCTGCATGAAATTTGGCACAGAGATAGATTATAAGCTGGAATAACACATAGGCTTTATTTTATCCCGAAAATCCCACGGGGAAGGGAATTACGCAAGTAAAATTGCGAGTACTCGAAATACTAATCATGCGCAGACGAAGTCGCGGGCACCAGCTAGTACTTATAATAAAACTGTAACAGGTCCAATTCTGTACATTGAAGATATTTAGAAAATTTTTTTTGGAGGGCACTCTATTATCGATACTCAAGCCAAAACTGTAATTTTTTTCATTCATGTCTGTCTGTCTGTCTGTCTGTCTGTCTGTCTGTCTGTCTGTCTGTCTGTCTGTCTGTCTGTATCGTAAACGCGCATCACGCCGAAACTACTTGATGGATTTAAATGAAACTCGGCATGATTATAGGTCATAATACGAGGAAGGACATAGGATACTTTTTATCCCGGATTTCAGTAAGGTTCCCATGGGAGAGGGTATGAAAGTAAAATTCCTTTACCGCGCATCACGCCGAAACTGCTGAATGAGTTGGAATGAAACTCGGGACGATTTGAGTTCATACTACAAGGAAGGACATGACATACTTTTTATCCCGGTATTCGGTAAGGTTCCCCTGGGAGAGAGGGTGAAAGAAAAATTCATAGACCACGCATCACGACGGAAGTGAATGAATTCGAATGGAACTCGGGACGATGGGACATGGGATACCTTTTATCCCGGAATTCAGTTTGGTTCCCCTGGGCTATACGGGTTTTCAAAAATTTCTCACAGCATCTGAACGACGCGCGCGCGTCGTTCAAATGCTGTGAGATTTTTTGAAAAACCCTTATAGCCCAGGGGAACCAAGCTGAATTAAACTGATAAACGCGAAAGTTTGTAAGTATGAATGGATAGATGGATGGATAGATTGATAGATGGATGGATGTTTGCTACTCTTTCACGCAAAAACTGCTGAACGGATCTGTATGAAATTTAGCACAGAGATAGATTATAAGCTGGAATAACACATAGGCTTATTTTATCCCGTAAATCTCACGGGAAAGGGAATTACGCAAGTAAAATTGCGATTACTCGAAATACTAATCATGCGCAGACGAAGTCGCGGGCACCAGCTAGTATGTACATATAATAGCTTTGAAAATATGTTCGAATTTACTATGGTACGTTCTGATAATTATCAACAAAATTATAGTTTTTGCAACTCACATGGAGGTAGAAAATGTAAGAATACATAAATTTTGTTTAGCCTAGTTGTAGACAAAGCTATGTAGTTTATTCCTCGATTCTTATATTTACATTATGTACCAATTAATACGACTATTTTTAGGGACTGTAAACTTGCTGATAGAATATGATTAACTAGATGCGCCCCGCGGCTTCATCCGCATGGAAATTTATTTGTCAAATTTCAGAAATTTATTGCACGCCTTCTTGGGTAGTTTCGTACTAATAAAAACACGTGGTTGATTATTTACTTTGTAGTTTATTTATACCGAGTTTTGAGTAAATTGAATTTTACCACCCCTTTTAACCTCTTCAGAGGTTAAAATTTCCACATTTTAATAGCCTATTCTAGGTCCTAAACTATCTACGTACCAAATTGTATTTAAATAACTTAAGTAGTTACGGAGATTACCATAACAAACATTCACACAGACTTTCCCATTTATTTTAATAGTAAGATAAGATAATAAAAGTAAGATGGTTTCTAGTGTACGACATTTTCATAAATATATTGTCATGGTACTGTTATTAAGTTTATTTTTTTGAATATATCACGTAGGAATTTTCTGGCACCTAAATTATAGAGTTGTCTATAATATAGGTGCCAGGTAATGTGCCTATCTATACTCGGCTTCATACGCGTTGTTTCTATATGGAAACGTTTCAAGATAATTTCTATTCTAAAAAAATACTGGATGAAAAGTAGCCTGTTTTATTCCAGGGTTTAGAGCTACGTCTATTCAGTTTCAATACGAACCGACCATTAGTTTCAGTGTGAAAGAGTCACAAACTTCCATAGATCCGTGTACAAACTTTCGCGTTTATAATATCATCAGTGAGTGTGTATGCATATAAAGAAGAAAAGAAGAAAATATTTTTATTAGTTTACCAACATCAAAAAACTGTAAGTACCTACTAAATATAACTAAGATATAAACATGTGATGCTAGCAAACCAATAGGTCCTGTCTCAGCATAATGTTGCTCCACATATAGTTGAGCAACGCTGGTTTTCTGACAGGGCCTTTGGCGCGTGTTAGCACGGGCAACAGACAGATACCTAATAATAAACCTTACCTACTTATGTATGCATATGACTACTGTACCTATACCAAAGCAGTAAAAAAGACTCAAGGTGTTTCAGGTGCGATTCCCGGAGCATTCCTTTCGGCCGCCGCAATGATCACAGTAGATTGTTAAAATAGTGATAAAAATCTGTTCTTTTTTGACTGGTCGTGCGTTTTGCCACTGTCTAGTCCTACCTGCTATCAAGTACGTACCTACTAATTTGGTAGGTTCCTTTCTTAATTCACGAGCTGTTTTGGAAAGCTTTATCCTTACGCCCCGCGATTGGTATTCTTCTATGAACCACAGTAGGAATGCAATTATATGTTTGCATCCTCTGAGGTCGGCATCGAGTCTGCCAATGAAAATACCCCCAATTAGTGGCGTCTAGACCGGAAATCGATCGCGATATCGGAACATACAAAGTTTACGTTTATCGTGCTGTGATCTGTACAACATACCTATTACTTCGTAGCTATACATACCCCTTTGCTACCATCTTTAACTCCTTACTTAAGTTTGCATTTATGGATTTGTTTGTTACTCCTTCACGCAAAAACTGCTAAACGAATCAAAATAAATTTTTAATAGATTTAGCATAGAGATAATTAATAGAGCCATTTATAGGTACTAGAATAATATAGGTATTGTTACATAGGTACCATAATTCAAGTAGCTATAGAACTGTATAAAAGCAAGTCATTTTAAATATTATTTCCAATCCAAAAGACAATCCACACAGCATTCTCTAGGCCCAAAGTACCTACTAGGTACCATTATACAGTTTATAAAGTATTTGTTTCAAAAGATATGTAGCAGCAAATATCACGAATTCATTTTTAATTTATAAGTGGACGTCCAATTGTAAATTAAAAAATGAAATGGTGAAAAATTTGTGCATGTTGGAATGCTTTTTAGACCAAGCCAAAAATCAGCGCCGTGCTTTGCTACGGCCAAATGTCATAAAAAGGAAAATTGCTGCTTATGACTATGTTTCATGATAATATAATAATAATTATTGTTATTATGAATATGTATTTATATAAGTAAGCTATCGCATTAGGTGTACCTGTAACGGTAGCTGCAGTACAATATTTTTGATACATAAACAAACATCTTTTGTATATGCGGTATTCTCTACCATCAGCGTTAGGGTAGAGAATACTACGAATAATACGTAGCACTTGCTACGACGCTTGTAGGCGTTTCCGCGTTGAAATCTTTTTATCACGATTACTTCGTCGTCGTAGCTCCCGCTACGAAGTAAACATTGGCAAACATTATCTTTTCTAAAGATGTGGTAAAGGAAATTAAGCACTTTAAAGACAAAGGTAAAGTCTCAACTATGAAGACTATTGTGAAAACTGCATCTCAAACTTCTTGTTTCAGACTTGGGGTGTTTATTGTTTTCTCCCGTATGCGGGGTGCAGCTATGCTTGAACTACTAAAAGAATTTCCCTGTGATATAAATAGAATAAATTTCAATTTTCCTCGAAATAACTTATATCTACATGCAAAATTTTTGTATCATTATTTAAAAGATCGCCAGTTGTAGTGATCTTTGCCGTTTGAGGCCAGACCTCTGGGAGACGCTACTGTGTAATTGTACCTGATTGAATTGTATAATTTGCTGATTTGACTAAATGCAAGCCTCCTTCCCATAAATTGACCTTCTGCATGTACCTACAAGACGGATGACAAAATAACTTATTTCTGTTGTAGCGCATACTGCGCTTGTTGTGTGCTATTTAGGGATTCTTTTAAACCCTTTTGCTAACATATATTTCGTTATAAAGTCACTAAAAAGTTCCTCACTGACATAGAAACATAAACTAGGAAAAATAAATGATGAACTAATAATACAACCTCTGCAGAACCTATACTCTGATTTAGAATCACAGATTTATGAATTGAATTGAAACTTATGAAAACTGATAACGATAACAGACAACAGCAGGGTTACAGCTAGGTATCAACTAAAAACAAAAACTTAAACATCAACAACGCATAATTGCTCCAACGCAGTGAAAAAGCTGTAAGTTCGAGTTCGAAAACGAATGAGAGACCAATAGGATGATGAATAAGAGCAGTAAAAAAATCGAATTATTTGGTACTTCTGCAGCTAGATCTGATGATACCAGTGTCATGAAATATGCTAAACCAATATTCCTTTTGTTTTGTCACTCATTTGTTTGCTAATTATATCTGTATTATTCTATTATTTCAATTGTATACAATTGTTTTAATTTGTTTCTATTAATGGAATTGTAATTTAAGTTCTTCATAAAGGTTTATTAAAGTTGAACTGGAAACCTTAGTATATCCAAATATATACTTAGAATCTTTGGTTGATTGGGCCTGGATTGCAGCTCTTTGAACTTTGGCCTGGATTGCAGCTGGATGACAAAGAGTAAACCAAATGTCAAGAGTTGGTTTGAGTAAACCCACGGTTTACTCTTCATCACCGGGTTGTAGGTGGACACAACAAATCAGTTCGGTACTAGGTACCATTCACTTCTCTGATGGGGTTTGTTTTGTAGGTTTTATTTGAAACAATAAAAACAGCAGCAATATCAAGCAAAATCGTGTGCGTGTATAGGTCGTGGTTAAATTTAATACTTCATTTAGTAGAAACACGGAACTCCATAATTAGTAATCAGTAGAGGTAAATATGAAAACAAACTGTGGGTTCGTGCTTTAGCTGCATAACAATTGTGAATTTGTTTTCCATCGTATCCAAGACAAAATTAGTTTGCCAGATTTGCAAGTTGCTACCGCACCTACCTGCTTGGCATATAGATTTTTTGCTCTCCTATTTTCTTGGCAATTTATTCAATCTCAACTGCATTAGAAGAAAATAATGGATTTTTTTTAAAGGTAAATACACCATCATCAACCTATAATAATCCACTGCTGCACATAGGCCTCTCCTAATGAGTGCCATAGCGCTCTGTATGTACCTACCTAAGATCAAGTATTAATACGTTCCGAAACATCTTTGGTACCTACAATAAACCATAAACTGATAAAGCTTTGAGCCAAACTGCGCATGGAAGGATCTACGCACAAGGCCATGAGCAATGGGGTAAGAATCTATAGGCACAATACTTCCTTCGGATATTGAGTTAATAAATAATAATACTAGCGTATACTTTAACTACGCAGATAATGTTAATGCTCCCGGACATGGTAAGTGCTGCGTAGTTTAATTATTGTGCGTAGTTACCTTGAAGCACATTTGGAAATATTTTAGTGCCAGGAGATAGATAGAGGATGGTATTGTGTTGATAGAAAGATAAAACAATATGACTGGTTTTGTTTCTAACTTCACACACCTTCGAGTCCATGTGATTCATGGACTCTAGAAAATATGGGTCAAGGAACCTTCTTTGAAATTAAACGTTTTAAAAGACAACGCAACCCGCATGTCTTCAAACAGATTTTGAAGATAATTATGAGAGGCCGCCGTCAAAAAGTGTTGAACAGACAAATGCTCCGAAACGGCTTCAGTTGTCTTTAGCATTTAGTGGCTTTAGGGATGTTGTGGTTCAGCGGTTTCTGTTACTTTCAGTGCAAATGGGATTACGGAGTTTTTATCTGTTCAGCGATTTTGGATGTGAATATGCTTTTGATTGATTAGTCTTAGTATTATCGATTACTTGGTGAGAATTGCTATCGGTTTTGCTAATATTAGATGTAAGAATTTACACGTCAAAAAACTACTTTTTTATGAGAGCAATCGCCCCAAACATTACTACGATTTCTTCTGAACAACGGCCCATTCGTAGCTGCAACGTATGTGATGTGTGTGATGACAGATTACAAGCTCAATAATACTAAGTAGGTGCGTATACAATAGGTATTTTGAAGCACGCGGTTTAGTAACGTGTCCCTTTACGTACACATTCAAAACGTGCGATTGTATAATGAACCGAAGGATTTATCGGGTCGCGACTCGTGGTCCCACTAATTTGACCCACTGGTATCAGACGGTTTTAAAAAATCGCGTTATCAAAGCGAGCGCTTCAAAACGCCTTATGTGTACTACGAACTCGCTCTAAAGGTACTTACTCTGCTTTTGGATTCGAGCGCCTCTTTCTTTAGTGGTAGCCAGCTTTGCAGGGGCGTATTTACCCTACGGCAAAGAGGGCCATGGTCTGGGGTGGTAGGATGTAAGGGGCGACGCAAGCTTCCTCTCGCTGAGGTCGTACACAAGATATTTGACTCTCTTGACTCAGGGCTGGGGCTTATCTCTTGTTGATCGTATGCATAAAAACCATAAAAAAACACTGGATCAACAAAAGGGTACGTCCTTTAAGATTGTTAGAAAGGGAGTAAAATTTCTATGGAAAATATATTTTCCTTGGTCCCCTCAAGCTTGTTATTAGTGAACTAAAAAGTAAATAATAATAATTTATTGATACAACAACCTAGGGGTTGTGCTATAAATTTCTGAAATTTGTATGTAAGTATAGAAAAATATTTCTTGGTTCATACATTCACTCAAAACATGGAGAAAATTAACCTTTATGTAAATTCAATCCGACTCAATTCACTTTATTAATCACTAGTTGCGCCCCGTGGCTTCGCCCGCATGAAAATTTATTTGTCAAATTTCATAAATTTATTGCGATCCTCCTAGGGGCAATTCCGTAAAAATAAAAAATAGTATTAAATTATTTACATTGCAGTTTATTTATACCGAATTTTGAGTGAATCAAACCAAGGAATAATATTTTTGCATACAAACTTTACCACCCTATTTAACCCCTTCAGCAGTTAAAATTTGAAAACATTAATTATGTCTTATCCTAGGTTCTAAACTATCTATGTGCCAAATTTCATGTAAATAACTTAAGTAGTTACGGAGATTAGTACTTATAACAAACATTCACACAGACTTTCCGATTTATTATAATAGTAAGATAAGAATAACATTAAGATTACAATAATCTAATGAGTTATATATGAAACAAAGGATAACTTAAAAAAAAAGAATGAAACACGTTCATATTATGATATAACTTGATTTAAATAAAAAAATAACCACACCGAAATCACATGAGAAACGTACCTCCCCACCACAGAATCAAACGTTTTATTCTCAGTCTTCGAAATCTATATTGCTTATATTGCTTATCTCCATTTGACAAATAAATTTCCACTCGGGCGAAGCCGCAGGACAGCTAGTGCTGTAATTTAATCCCCATCAAACAAAAAACAATCGCGGCTTTCCGTTTGTCTCAATTCATATTAGAGGCTTTTTATTGGTTTTCCATCGCAATGTCTTTCAAATTAGGGGCTTCCTACGATTTCATTTGTCACTGCTTAGAATAAGAATAAGAATTTACTTATAGCACACACACACACATACTTTACTGTTTATCAAACATTTGTACTAGTTAAAGAACCGAGCAAGTACAACTACGTTTTTCAGTTAATTAGTAGGCGACTAAATTGCTAGCCCAAGGCGCTGAATCTTAAAATACGCCACTGCAGCTTCGAGCCTGGGGCTCTCACTCACTACAATGTCGGCGGATGAGATGCTGCTACAAAGTGCTTGAAAAGCAATAATAGTCGGGGCAGAGGCTAGGAAACGTATTCCCTTAAAATGGAATATAGGGTTTTACCTAAACAATCTTTACGTTTGTTATCTTCATACAGCTGGACTTCAATCTTTTAATTTAGTTCAATTCTTGGATTACACATTTCGATGTACGATTGACAGAATTGGCAACTATATGGAAACTTGTTTTATGCGCGCTCTATGTGATTTGTTGATTCTAAGGGTCTAGACAGACGGACTGCAATTCAACTGCAATCCGACTGCCAAATGGCAGTTCAGATGCAGTTGGAATGCAGTTGGCTCGACTGCAATCAAACTGCACGTCGACGGGCAGTTGGCGTGCAGTTGGATTGCAGTCTGAGTGCAGTTAGTCGTTGTAACTTGTTGCATCTGAACTGCCATTTGGCAGTCGGATTGCAGTTGAATTGCAGTCCGTCTGTCTAGACCCTAAATAAATTAATACCTGGGTCCAAATTCCACTAAACAAATCGCTTTACCATTTTTTTAGTATCGTGTCAAAATGAAAGTATTAAACTCTTTTTGGTATTCTACTAGCACAAACTTTTTAGAGGTTCATTCATAGCTGTGACTGGCTGTGACGATTACGTTTATGACTGCCAATTTGACATTCTAATAATGAAAGTCCTTCTTGATTATGGCTCTGCGTCTTTTCATCGCAAAAAATAGTAGAATACCAAATGCAAAAACGTCATTTTAGCCATCTTAATAGTATGACTATGGTGACCTTTGTTTTGAAATTGACTGAACTCGATTCGAGTGTTGATACCTGGTTGACAGTTGGTGCAAAAATATGACATGTATTACTTATCAATTGTTAGCCAACTACTATTTATTAGAACCTAAGTAGACATATTTTTTTATAAATTTCTTCTTAAAATTAACCATCCACTCGGCTTACAAAAGCTTTGCTTATATTGTCTCTGCCAGCGGCTTCGCTCGCGTTATTTCTATGGAAACGTTTCAAGACTTATTCTATCCCATGGGAGCTGATTTATGTGATGAAAAGTAGCCCATGTGTTTTTCCAGGGCTATTACTACGTCTTATTAAAATTACAGTCCTCAGTAGATTTTGCGTGAAAGAGAAACAAACATCCGTTCAAACTTTCGCGTGGTAAGTAATAAGAATTCTAAATAAATAAATACCTAAAGTCGAATCGAGTGTTGATAGCAGGTTGTATGTCAACCATATATCAACAACCTACTCGATTTAAATAAAATCCCTCCTTTTCTGATAATGGAATCAGCCGCAGAGAAGTTGACAAAGCACTCGGCTGCCTACAATATTGATGCACTGAAATTTCAAACCTGGCAATTATCTTACCCGCAAAAAACAAAATGTTTACAGTCCAAATCATAGACTAGTGAAGTTAAATAAGATCTTTCTTTACCTCAGTATAGTTTTAAAAAAAATATCTTTATTTATACCTAAGTAAATTTAGTTTAAAGATTTATTGTGAAACTATTAGAAACGGTTTATTATATAAAAAGTTCTTTAATATTGACGTAATGATGTTGATGAAATTTCTGTTATTATGCCATGTAAGTATATAACTTTTCAGAATATACGTGATCAAGTAAAAATGAATATGAACTGGGGCCGAATTTCACTTAATAAATCGCTTCACCATTTAAATAGTATCGTGTCAAAATGCCAGTGTTAAACTCTTTTTGGTATTCTACTAGCACAAACTTATTGAGGTTCATTCATAGCTGTGACGATTACGTTTATGACTACCAATTTGACATTCGTAATAAGAAAGTCTCTTCAAGCTCAAAAACTAGTATGAGTAGAATACCAAATGCAAAAATCATCTTGATTGAATGGCACTATTGAGACCTTTGTTTTGACATTAATGGTATTCGGCCCCTGAACTGTTGTGTCGCGTCTTTGACGACTGCTTTGAAATATAACAGTGGGGAGACATTCCATTTGAAACTGTATAAAATCCGCTTTCGCTTCCGTTATCAACCCATGACGGTTTACAGTACCTTAAGTGTTCCCAAAATACCAGGGCCTTCGAGTTTCGGCAAAAAATCGTTTTATTTAGTAGAAAAAAGAAAAAGCTTTTCCACGTATTATTAATATTATAACGAGTAGAAGTGTTTCTCTTGAAATTAATTTTAATGAAAGAGATTCTGTTAGCTGTAAGTGAGTACTTCAAAATAAAACACAGAATTATTTCTTTTCATTTCCTTACGTATTTATGATCTCAATTCCAAATTACGTTGAAGACTATATAAAGCTTTTACTAATTTTACGGTTAACAATATTTTTTATGTAGGCTGCAAAGCCTGCAAATCATTTTGAAATTGACGTATTTGTATGGTTCGAAAATTGATTAAATAATTATCTTCTTTCACCGACGGGCCTGTGGATGGAAGGAAATCAGCCTTTTGGACGAAACGGGGGCGGAGGAAATACGTTTCAAATTAGGTAATGGATGAATCGCGTTTTGGACTTGATAAATAAGTATAGAAGCACAATAAGTGACATTGGTAACATATGAATACATATTTTAAACCCAAACTTCTTCGACTGAGGGTATTAAATTAGAAAAATAAATATACACGACTTTTGGCACGCAAATGGTGGACTTGTGGAATTCCCTGATGAACATATGAGATTTCTGTCATGTAAACAGTCATTACATAGAGCTATAATCGCATTTGAGTCCATCAATATAGCACAATAAAATAATTGAAAACTTCGCTGTCTGTTAAGTGGGAAGTCTCTTGAACGCGCAATAGGGAGCAATTGAGTATTCATTTTAGTCAGTATCATAAAAGATCCCCAGACTTTGTACCTTTTTAAGGCAATTGCCCTTAACGATGCTCGATGCATCGAAAGTAATCATTCAATTTATTTGTATGCACGTGGCCACACGGCAATTGGTAGGTAACTCGCTGGAGAAAAGATCCGTTATTTATGAACGTGGTTTGACTTGACATTGATTTCATTGTTCGTTTCATTGTTTCATTGATCATTTGTTGCACATTAAGACCTTGCATTTGTCGGTGATGGTATAAACGTAGTTGATTATGTGCTCTTGGTACGAAGATACGCGTCGCAAAAGGATTAGATTACCACCGCGAGGAAATGATTGTAGATCTATAATCTGCAAGTATTTCTTCAGGATATTTACTACTTATAGCTTACTTCAATAAAGATTATATAACGACTGTTTGGTTTGTGCTTGTTGCCCTACATTTCCATCGCGTTACTAATTACTGGCCGCGGTTTCGCTCGAATTGTGTCTATGAAAACGCTCAAAAGTTGTTTTAAACTTAAACACAAGTTTTACTTGGAAACAGCGAGGAGTCAATGCATTTGCTCCGCTTAAGTTTAAAGTAGAGTATGTACTCATACATAAAGGGTAATTAGTTGCATGCATTAAGCTTACATTAAGAGAAAACCTTCAGAATGTCGGGATAAGGTTCAATTTGGCTTTTTTATTATTATAATTATATTTCAGCCTGATCCGTTCAGTATTTGGGTGAAGAAGCAACAAACATCCGTACATCCATCTAAACTATCACATTTATAAGAGTGATGCTCTAAAGTGAAGTATTTATATATGAAGTATTTATTTCCCTATTTATCACTAGCTTGCTACACTGTACCTCTATAAAGGTATCTGAAGGTATCGGTCAAGTAGTTTTGAAGATAATCCGGCGCGCGAACATACACATTCAAACAATAACTCACCCTAATCGCATATACCATACCATAATACCTACGCATTCAGTGTGTACTGTAAAAAAATATAAATACCGTATCTGTATCGTCACGGGAATAAATGACGCAGTATGAAAAATCCAGTATTTTTTGCTTATTCGTAAAAACGATATTGATGTATTTTGTTAGTACGGCAAGTAATCGCTCGTATTTTAATAACGCGAGTACGTAAAACTATAGTATTGTGACCGCTGTAATATCTCTAACGTCAGTACTCATTACTAGTTTATGAGAACCATTCCATAATAATTCGGTTCATGGCACATGTCGAAATGATTCACATGACAAGCTGTTTTCATAAAGAAAAACTTCACTGAGGGTTCAATTAATTTGATTCTGTTGAATACTGATTGATGCTTGAAAACGAAAGTTACGTCCTTCCCGTTATGGCCTATGATGATAATGACGTGGTTACTCACGGTAGTTCTGGTCCAGCAATTCATAGTTGCTCAGCGAGCTATGGAACGAGCTATGGTCAGTGTTCCTTTGAAGGACGGGATCCGTAACTAATACATCCGACAGAGAACCAACGTTATCGACATAGCTCAAAAAATGTAAAGAGAAGTGAACTGAAGTGGCCGTGGGCCGGCCATATCTCGCAAAGATTTGACAACGGCCTGGGGTAAACGTGGAGCACGTAAATCGGCTAACGTAGTTTGTGACGCTCTCCTGCTGGGATGGAAGACGATCGTCGTTTGCAGGCAGATGCTGGATGCGAAAAGCTGTAAACAGAGCGCTATCATACGGCGCCCTTAGGCGAAACCTATGTTCAGCTCAGGACTTATAGAGGGAGAAAGATTATTAAATTATAATTGTTATTTTATTTATTTAAAATCATATGCTCAAGTGAGCTAAATTAGCTACTTTCTAATCCCAGTAAATACTCACGGATTTAGTTAGGTATACTTACGCGAAACGTAGCGCCATATTTTATCATATAATTCCGTTAGGGCGCAAACCAAACATGACCTAAAGTGGCGCCCCCACTTATTTTATGATATTATTCCGTTGAATAAAGGAATTTTCAAAATACAATTATTTATTTATTTAAGAAAAAAAATTCACACGTACAGTTTGTTAAACCTATCATAAGCTTTTTTTAATGCATCTGTAGTAATTTCATTTTGTCTATTTTAGGAAGATATACGAAGTTGCCTTTGGTGGCCATCAAACTCTGTTTTCTATTTTGTCTATTATAGGAAGAGATACGAAAACAGAGTTTGGTGGCCACCATATACTTACCAAGATAAAAACAAGATATAAAGGAATTATTTGTAACAAAGCACGAAAAAAGAGGTTTTCTATTCGACTTTATTTCTTTTGTCTGCTAGTTTTATTTTTGGAATTGAGCCGATTTTGACTATAATTTTGATTGAAAGCATGTGGTTTCTCGTGTGGCCTCATATAAATTTAATTAGGATCTGATCAGATATTTTTGATCTTTCAATAATTTTTATTGAATATAAATATGAAATATTGCTTGAAATTTGAAATCCGTTAAGTTTTAATTTGTTTTAATTCCTTAATTGTAATTTTCGTTGTTAATAAACCTTTACATAAGAATATCATGATTTTTTGTTAATTACTTTGATACAAAACTAATAAAAATCCACACACTGGTTCAAATTATGCATAATCTTTTATCATAAAAAAATAAAAGCTATTAGTGAAAAAATATTCCAAACCGAAACAATAATTTGTGAACATCATCTGTTATAATAAAACTGAAACTAAGTAATTTAACTATTTTTTTTTTAAGTTTAACCCATCCTGTCCATACAAAGGCTGACTGGAACAGATCGCTGATAGCGATTAGGCATATTGTGCTACTTTAGATACAAATACCTACGATCGTAGTATTAAGCTCTTTCTTTTGACTATGTTTTGATGGCGCATAGTATTTTTCTATCTTTCTATGTAGCAAAATAGTTTAATTCCAATGTCCAATGGAGAAAAAATAAGAGAGTTCAAGTTCCATTACCCCTAATGTAAGAATTCTTATCGGACTATACTAACTCCCAGCCGATTTGAACTTTCTGACTGCTCGAGATAAGCAGAAATCCGCAATTTTTCCCCTGATAAGATGTAGAACGAAGATTACCATTTAATCAGAATATAGGTACTTTTATACAATTTAAACGTAGCAAGTTGCTTTGTGAGTTTAAAGCTTGGGCTAAGCGTTTATGTTACTTGTCTTGCAAACTTGGTTAATTGGAGTGGTTTTCAATTCTGCCAGAGTTGGAGCTTGTTTCGAGTATGCCATGGGTTGAAATTGTTGACTGAATAAATTGAATTTCGAGCTTTATTTTATAACTTATTATTACTGACCGTAACGTTTGGTATCACTTTGGTTGTGGAGTTTCGGAATCATTTATGTATTATTATGCTTTATTTTACCGTATCTTCAAAACAGAGAGGAATTTTATTTCGGTTAGTTGAAATGTATGTTTACTAGTGATCAGTTTTTACAAGTGTCTTACTTAGCCATTTTACTTTATTTTGTCGTTAATTCATTATTTCAATCTCTTGAAAATAGATAAAAAGTAGCATATATTTTATTCCAGGCCTATTCAAATTTCAGCCCGTTTCGTTCAGTAGTTTTCGCGTGAACAGATAAGAAACATTCATCCATCCATCCGAGCTATGCTTGAAGAAGGATGCACCCAGTATTGTCTTTGCCTTATGCTGCGTCGTCTCAACCTTTGGTATTCAATCCATAACATTAAGTAAATTGCCACCTCTACGTCTATTGTTATGTTGATGCACGTACATATGAACGTTCAAACCACGCGGCGCCGCGCCGTGCGGTATCGCGCGGTCATCTGAACCTAGCCTAATATTCGTGTGATATTAGTTACTAGTACCCATAACATACAAATTTGTCTCGTATTGTTTATAATTTGCAAACAGCAAAATTAAGCTTATTATCAATAAGTCATCAACTAACTTTGTGTCATGCTATTATAATGTAGTCCATATAATCTATACTTATAATAAAACTGTAACAGGTCAAATTCTGTACATTGAAGATATTTTGAAATTTTTTTTTGGAGGGCACTCTTTTTTCGATACTCAAGCCAAAACTGTAATTTTTTTCATTCATGTCTGTCTGTCTGTCTGTCTGTCTGTCTGTCTGTCTGTCTGTCTGTCTGTCTGTCTGTATCGTAAACGCGCATCACGCCGAAACTACTTGATGGATTGAAATGAAACTCGGCATGATTATAGGTCATACTACGAGGAAGGACATAGGATACTTTTTATCCCGGAATTCAGTAAGGTTCCCCTGGGAGAGAGGGTGAAAGAAAAATTTTTAACCACGCATCACGCCGAAACTGCTGAATGAGTTGGAATGAAACTCGGGACGATTTGAGTTCATAGTACAAGGAAGGACATGGGATACTTTTTATCCCGGAATTCAGTAAGGTTCCCCTGGGAGAGAGGGTGAAAGAAAAATTCTTTAATCACGCATCACGACGGAATTGAATGAATTCGAATGGAACTCGGGACGATTGGACATGGGAGACATTTTATCCCGGAATTCCGTTTGGTTCCCCTGGGCTATACGGGTTTTCAAAAATTTCTCACATCATCTGAACGACGCGTGTGCAACGCGTCGTTCAGATGCTGTGAGAAATTTTTGAAAACCCGTATAGCCCAGGGGAATCAAACTGAATTGAACTGATAAACGCGAAAGTTTGTAAGTATGAATGGATAGATAGAAGGATAGATTAATAGATGGATGGATGTTTGTTACTCTTTTACGCAAAAACTGCGGAACGGATCTGGATGAAATTTGGCACAGAGATAGATTATAAGCTGGAATAAGAAATAGGCTTTATTTTATCGCGAAAATCCCACGGGAAAGGGAATTACGCAAGTAAAATCGCGAGTACTCCAAATACTAATCATGCGCAGACAAAGTCGCGGGCACCAGCTAGTCATTTATAAAAAATTAAACTTTTACCTGTATAAAATTGAAACAATTGAGCTAACTGCAGACGGGTTGCAAATAGTCTAGATGTTACATGATATGATGATGTTACTGATCCATACCAGTCAGAAGCGTCCCCAAGACGCTGACCGAAACTTTTCATAACAAACTAAGATAATAAATATTCATTATGCGTGTAAGCGCTTACAGTCGTAACTAATTCGTCATACTACGGAAGATAATGAATATTATAAAAATTACAAATTACAATTCGATACCCAGTTAAATAAGACTTAAACGTTGAATTAAATACTTTCCTATTCACTTATTTCAAGTACTTAAAGTAAAGTATTAGACCCCTGAAACTTGTTGTAGAAACTAATTGCTTCCCAACTTTGACTTTGAATGGTTCTTTCTAAACTTATCTGCGGCAGCGTTATACAGAACATATAGAATATTCCGTAGGACTGCTGTACCTTACAATAGTGTTAATAGTTTATAAATGTAGGTACGAATGTTATTTCTTCAGACGAGCCAAAATGCAAATAACGACACAAGCAATGGTGCTTATCAGCGCGAAATCTGAACCAAAGTGATATCAGGAGCCAATTATATCATTGTCGACCATAAAGTGACAAAAGCGGGCAATATTTGTTTTTTGATGCTTAAATATCCAATGTCCAGCGGAGAGTAATGCGAGGGGTACGCAGGCGCTTGCAGGGGTGCGGCAGGTGCGGGGAATCCACCCTACCAGCCGAGGTCTGTTCGTTCAGTCGACGAGTCTATCCCCTCAGTATCTTCAGTAAAGCGAACGCGAACTACCGCGGCTCGCGAGCTCACACCGGCTGAGCTTGCCATGCGTGCGGTTAAAGTTTATTTGGACTTTTGAATAAATAAACTGTGGGAAGTGATAATATGCTGAAAATCATGGGCGCGGGCGGCGCCTGGCGCTGGATGAGGTTGGTACATTTTTTTATCACTTTTACGTTTGTTCACTTGATTTAAAAAACTTTTTATAGTTCCCGAAGCCGAGCGCGTATTTTTTTAGATTTGAAGATGATGGACGATATTGCGATGTTTGCGGACATTTTATTCTATAATTTTTTTATGTTTTTTTGTTGTATGTAAAATAGTTGGCGCAAAGCAAGATACCACTTGCAATTGCAGCCAGCTCGCGTTACAAATTAAAATTTCCAGGATCTTCGTTTTGATGATGTTCAATTATTCTTCGCTACAAGATTTTGATGCTAAATAATGTTTTGTTTAGGCATCGTGCTGTCCGTGATTTATTAGATACGGTAGATCTGAAGGGGGAAATTGCGCAATTGGACTGGACCGCGATTTCCTCTTCCTGCGGAAACAAAATATTGATGATACCCTGCTGTACTTTAATCAGAAAGAAAAATCGTATACGTAATAAGAATTATCAAACGTTTTCCTAGCAATTTAGTAGATTGCGATTACATTCCTAAAAATATGACGGTTTTTATTTTATATTTGTCATAAATAATGGCTGACTAAGAAAGTATAATTTTCATCATCGCCATCATTTATGACTTTGAGCTAGGCTATTCCGGTTTTTCACAAGAATTATAATGAAGTAATATAAAATGAAAAGGAAAAAAAAAATTTAATTGGGGAAGTCGCTGAACGGGATAAAAATTATACCAGTAATAAATTAATTGAGGACGAAATTTAAATTTTGATAAAGCTTTATTTTTGCAAGTAGGTAAAATGGATATACCTTTCCTAAAATGGCTCATTTGGTAGTCGGGTCTTCTTAGTAGGCATATCTAACGAGATTAATTACAAAAAGCATTAAAAGCTAAACAAGTTTATTTTATACCACTTTTTATCAAATCCCCGAAAGAAAACGCTAGAATGTAGGTCCGAGGCATTTTCTTAAAGGTACGAAGTCATTACCCGATCGCGTCCAAATTCTCGTCCATAATTTTAAAGGGAATAAAGCAGTTCCTCATAATATGATAAAACTTTGAACCGGGCACAAAGCGAGGTGGCTAAAGAGGGCGTCGTTTGCATAACAATTAGGAACATAGGTCTATTGCGTCAGTAGTTGTCGCTCACCACGACGGAAGATGGGTCATTCCCACTTGTCGATGGTTAGCTATTAGAAAAATACCCTCGCTAGTCGCAGTTGAGTCGACAAAATTTCAAATAATTTAAATATTGTTGGCCAAACTGCATATTTTAATTGGGATTAAAATTCAGATGCGGAAATTTTTACTTTCGTTAATAAAACACTTTGTTGGAGAAGCAAAACCAATCATAAATAATGATAAAAAATAATATAAAAATAAAAATAACTTAAGTTATAAGGTAACAAAGGTAACCCTAAATAAATACCTACTTCATTGCTACTTTCCGGAAACGAACTAATCATGGACAATTTAGGAACGACACGGGATTTTGGAGTTCCGGCACGTACGCTCAGCGCATTGTTGAAAGTTAAATACTACTTTGCAACCTCAAATCAGACTTCTATTAACTATGACGGTGCTATCCTTTGTGTTAATTCACGTATGTACCTAAATTCTACTGCTATATTCTACAGCTTTTTGTATTAACAACCGACTTCTAAAAAGGAGAAGTTTCTAAATATTACGATATTTCTTTAAGACCTTATTTGTTTTCAGGATTGACCGATTTTGATGATTCTTCTTTTAATTGAAAGGCGGTGCTTTTCGAGTGGTCCTTTATAAATTTAATCTAGATTAGACTTATAGTTTGGGAGTTATCTTTTGTAATGTTTTTTGTACAGATAATATTTCCAAATCGATCGAGGTGACCTTTGGAGTTTTCTTTTATGTTGCGTTAAATTTGAAATCGATTGTAAGTTTAAAAAACATCAGATATAACTACACATTTGTTTTTAGACCAAACTGTGGGCAGGTTTATTAACTAATTCATTAAAAGTTACTTATATTTTTAAATTGTTTGTCAAGTTACGGTATAAAAAATTTCATCATTGTACAGTTTAATTCCCCGAAAAACATAAAAGAAACATTTCAATGTTTCTTTTATAACAAAAAGTCACAATAGCCATTCAAAAGGACATTGTTTTTAAGAAAATAATTGTCACACAATCAAAAAGCACAACATTCCTACAAAGCTCTTGAAATATGAGAAAGTTCCTAGAAAGAGTCCGAACCTGAAATATTGGCATTGTTTTGCGATATCACTCGTAATAATAGATGTTGTACAATGTACATGCTCTGACTCTTCGTGAGACGTTGAGAATAGTTGTGTCTCTCGAGGATCGTAGGTATAGGTAAGTGTGAAACGATGGGAAAAGGCTCGTTTCACGTGGAGCATTGGGAACGAACTCATCCACTACGTTGCACATGATTTTTCAGTACCTAACGGGCAAGTTAAATCTAATGGACCTATAGAAAGTAGTTTATTTCTTGGGGTATCGTATAAATCAAGAACGAACGACTCAGTATCATGATTAGAGCAATAACTTGGGTACTATTTGACAATAGCTCTAGTTATAAAAATGTCTCCAAATATTTATTTCTTTTCGGTATAGCACTTTAACATCATAGAGAATTAAACAAGCGCAGTGAATCGAACTTGTTTCTGGCCTTCCAAAGCATAGACCGACGTTCCTACCGTTTCGTATATGCTGCCCACGTAGCCCTGGAATGCGAGGGAGTAACAGCACAAAGAACAGAAATCCTTAACTTCCGAAGTCACTCCGCGAAGCCTGTGAAGATTCTGCGTTTCTGGACGGAGTTAGGCTAAGCAAAAATAAGCATAATGGTCCCAAGTGCGGAAATAGGAGAACTTTCTACCGTGCCAGCGTGGATGTTGATGTTAGAATTTTAGGGTAGATTCTTCTTTCGGCCATCTTGTTTTTTCCTGTGAGCGACCTCGCTTCACTTTCACGTATTAGGATAGGTCGCCTTTCGGGTTTGTACCGGCGGAGCGTCGCGTCGGACTCTGGTAACTTTCTATAGAGCCGATGTGGAGATGATTTGAATCTTACAGCATTTTGGACTGAGTTTTTGTTTCTGTAGAGCTGCATTGACATCAGTCAGTGGAGATGATTTTCATCTTACAGCATTTTGGATTGAGTTTTCTTTTCTGTAGAGCTGCATTGACATCAATCAGTGGAGATGATTTTCATCTTACAGCATTTTGGATTGAGTTTTCGTTTCTGTAGAGCTGCATTGACATCAATCAGTGGAGATGATTTGCATCTTACAGCATATTGAATTGAGTTTTCGTTTCTGTAGTGCTGCATTGACATCAATCAGTGGAGATGATTTGCATCTTACAGCATATTGAATTGAGTTTTCGTTTCTGTAGTGCTGCATTGACATCAATCAGTGGAGATGATTTGCATCTTACAGCATATTGAATTGAGTTTTCGTTTCTGTAGTGCTGCATTGACATCAATCAGTGGAGATGATTTGCATCTTACAGCATTTTGGATTGAGTTTTCGTTTCTGTAGAGCTGCATTGACATCAATCAGTGGAGATGATTTGCATCTTACAGCATATTGAATTGAGTTTTCGTTTCTGTAGTGCTGCATTGACATCAATCAGTGGAGATGATTTGCATCTTACAGCATATTGGATTGAGTTTTCGTTTCTGTAGAGCTGCATTGACATCAATCAGTGGAGATGATTTGCATCTTACAGCATATTGGATTGAGTTTTCGTTTCTGTAGAGCTGCATTGACATCAATCAGTGGAGATGATTTTCATCTTACAGCATATTGGATTGAGTTTTCGTTTCTGTAGAGCTGCATTGACATCAATCAGTGGAGATGATTTGCATCTTACAGCATATTGGATTGAGTTTTCGTTTCTGTAGAGCTGCATTGACATCAATCAGTGGAGATGATTTGCATCTTACAGCATATTGGATTGAGTTTTCGTTTCTGTAGAGCTGCATTGACATCAATCAGTGGAGATGATTTTCATCTTACAGCATATTGGATTGAGTTTTCGTTTCTGTAGAGCTGCATTGACATCAATCAGTGGAGATGATTTTCATCTTACAGCATATTGGATTGAGTTTTCGTTTCTGTAGAGCTGCATTGACATCAATCAGTGGAGATGATTTGCATCTTACAGTATTTTGGATTGAGTTTTCGTTGTGGTTCCCTTTTATGAACCCACTTTAAGAAGGGAGGAGGTTTTAAATTCAACTGCATATTTTATGTCACTTTTTTGGTGGTCTGGCTTTAGTTCTTCTTTTTTATAGCTGAAATCTGGTGCTTCTCCTCTCATATAAATTTGAAATTATTTGATTGGTAGAGTTTGAGTTATCCTTTATAATGCGTGAAATTTAAAGATGGTATTTAGTTTTTTTTGAAACCATAAAGTTATTTCGTTTTTGTGATAATTTGCATACTAACTTAGATGTTTGAATTACCCCTCGTCTTTAGCAGTAACGGTTGCGTTAGACGTAGGTCTTTTAGATGTTTATGCATTTCTGTAATTATGTCTTCCTCTTTTTTAGGTTTTCGTTAAAGAATGAAAACCTTGTGATCCCCTTCTGTAGGTATTTCCTTTTTCCTTCTTGAATATATATTAACTACAAAAGTTATTAATGTTAAAAAATAATAATTTTATAATGCATGTTAAGATTAAAAGGAAAAAACATTTAATATATCAAATAAAAAAATTCAGTACGAGATTTAACTAAATTTCAAAAGATCGTTCAAAAGCCTGATCATCATCATTAGCCTATATTGGTCCAATGCTGGACATAGGCTCCCCCTAATGAGCGCCATAGCTAAAAGAGACCTACAAAAAGCTACAAAAAGCATCGAATGGGATTTCAAATGGAAAGTGTTGACTTGTACATTTCAAATCAAATAATAAAAAGAAGCATCAACTTTAAACACTGTTCGTCTATGTTCGCTACCTTGTCGTTTATGCCAGCGTCATGGACGCCTGGATTTTACGGTAGATTATTCTTTCGGCCATCAAGCTTATCTTGTTTTTTTCCTGTGAGCAACCTGGCTTCCGTGTATTCACCACCCTCTTCCCTCATTGTCCCCAAAGTTTGTAGAGCGCGAGCGAAGATAATCATCAGATAACGTACTTGAAGATAAAGTACTTACTAACTTTTTCGTGATTTCTTACATTTCTAATACTCAAACCTCAGTCGTTACAATAGTTTTTTCATCCTTATAAAAACCGGGCCGACTGCTGTCAATATTTCTTACGTGTAGAATTCCATTTTCATACTGACTAGTTTTTTTTCCATAATCTGTAAAGTATCTAGTTCAGAATATCTCAAAAAGTTATAGTTAACTTTTTCAATAACTTTATAATAACAAATTCACAAGTAAGCGGATGAAATACAAGTTCCCAATAACAAACATTTATACATATTGAAATGAATTTTTAGACACTTTTAACTTGATTTTAACCATGAATTTATGAGAAAGTGAACAGAAAAATTCCAATCTAAATAAAAACGCTAATTATGCCTCACTCAATATGCTATAATTTTATATTATAGCATATATGCCTGATTTTGCAATTTAATACATTTTTCCGAGTAGTGAGAGAACGTTTTGTTTTGTTTGCGCCTAATATAGTTTCCTTAGTTTGATTACAAAAAAATTTCAAGAACTCATTAGAGATTATATCGCTTACATAAACATAAAAAAACGTGAGAAAATACAATTTTCTAACAAATAATAATATACATGTCGGAGTTAGAGGGAAAACAGGATCATCTTCATAATCATCTCCATAAAACTGGATCACCGAGCATCAACATGTTTTTGTTAAGAACACTCAAGAGAGCTCAAGAGGTTATTTGGTAGACCCATCTTTACTGGACAAATGCAGTATATGAGTGCATGCAATAACAAAGCGTTCCTACGATAATAATGCGATTCAAATCAGAATAATAATTTGGAAAATCCTAGAGATGTTCACTGTCATGTTACAACTAAATTAATTCCTTTTGTTTTATGACATTTGTCCATCAACAGTCTGTTGTCTGTAGTCTATGTCTATGGTTGTCCGTGAATCACAGGTTCTATGAACTGGCTGCCGATAGAAAAAAGAGACCGGATACTTAATCAACAAGTTACCATTACTGTTGACTATGAAATTCCTGGTATCACAACGAGGGCTCGCACGTATGAAATAGAATTAGGCCTAGAAATGCAGCGATCTGCGACATACATATACATACAAATTATCTGAAAACTCAAATCGGTTTCATATGCAACAATGATTCTTGTAGCCTACAATCATGAAACTATTCTCCCACTATCAAACTACAAAAATTAGTTTTTTTCTATCCTCGAAGCGCACTGTAGGGAGCTAAATAAGTATATATGGAAAGAGACGAAAACTTTTTTCGTTATCGAAAACTAATGTTCATCCGGCACTAAAGATTCTGATACTGATTACATTACATGCCTTGATAAAACTATTTGGGTTTCAAGCATTTATTCGAGAGCTTTCGAAATCCCTGTGGAAAGTTCCTGTTTTCTCTAAATTGATTTTGGTGTTCCTCATAACTCAAGGGACTCTACTATCCCACGCATATGTACCCAATTCTTTACATACTTTACAATCTCATTGATTGGAATTATAAATCCAGGTTTACATACGTATGTAAGTAAAGTTAGGGTCTTCGAGATATTTGTTTTTTTTTTATTTAATGAAAGTTTCCCTTGAAATCGAAGATTTATGATTATTTCTAAAAACCGTCTCTTTTTGTATATTATTATTAATATTTCTTTGCAATTCGGTCTAAATTTTAACATATATCAATGTTCAATTAGTGCTTTGCAAATTGTCATTTACCCAATATCTTCCTATTCAAAATATAGGTATTACCTAAATCTGTGAAATCTATAAAATAGTAAAGTATCTTAAACATTATTAATTAATTCGGGTTCCATGTGCCAGAACATAAATTAGTAACCTTTTCAAGTATTTTAATAATTTAATTATCAACTTGGTATACTGTTTATACGAACCTTGTATCTCGTAGTTAGGTATTGTAGGAATTGCTATCCCAGTACCATTAAGAGGCACTTTAATATTGCTACCATAATAGGCGTAGGATACGGACCCCATTTGAATATAAATATGATTTTGCGTAAGCAATTTTATAGGTTAACGGAATAAAGTCGGCTTACAGGGGATAATTTCATTAGATAAACTGTCCTGCGAATAAAAATATACTCGTTATCAGCTATGGTATTGAATATTAGGTCAAATGACTTGGGTTCTAGATATGTAACTCTCCGCGGTCAAATTTTAGGTTCAAGGCCTGGGTTAGTCCACATGACAGATATTTTTACTATGATCAGCCGTATTGGGATCCTTGTTACCTACTTAATTATTTATACTTACTTCATAATTATTTATAGTTCTGCAGGATGCGTGTAATCCTAATCGCTATTTTTGTGTATTAGGCAGTGGTACTGAGTTAGTGAAAATACGGCTGATCATCGCGAGTTAGTTCCAACAAAACCCACCACACACTCTTTTTATTTTAAAGAAATGCAAGATTTTTTAACTAAGATGAATAAAAAAAAAATCGACTTTATGGCAATATTTACTTATCATGATGAACTGCCTTTAGCTATAATATTTAAACTTTGATCAAAAGAAGTAACATGTTGCTATTAAAGAAATCTACTCATAAAACGGAGGAAACTTCGGAGAATATAAAAGGTTCGAAGATCGTCTACTTTTAAACATATAAAGGTTAGATAAATTCTGTTACCAAATCTGCGAAAAGCAGACGATTGTATCGATTATTCTGATTCGCCGTCAGATGCACGATGGGCTCCCCAGCTTTATGCAATCGCTCCCCTATTGTAATTATCGTACCCTAAATTATTTGGTGCAGACGGAGGGGTGGGTATATCGTCAACAAAAGGGTGGAAATATTTTTGCGCCAGACAAGAGATCAACACTATCTACTAGATATCAATAAAAATAATCTTCAGTTATTCATGGTAGAATTGCTGCAGGCAGTTAGCAAATAAAATAAACTTTAGCTACTCTAAAATTTACATATTAAGTGAACAAATAAAATTTCCTCAGTTACAACTAAGACCGTAAAATATAATTTTTCGTCCCGCACAAGTAACAACAAAGCAGGAACAAAAAATATTTCAATTCAGTTCGTGTCCAGAGACTAGAGTTAATAAAAGGCTTCCGTTTGAATCTACTAATCTCCTACTTCTACATATACTAAACCCAAGAACAATATCATCGGACGAGTCGATCACTTCAACGTTGCAAGACTTCAATTCTAGCTTGTAATAGCTTTATTGAAAACTTTAATATGAATTGAGAGCATATTCAACTAATTAATATATTTAATATATTTTTAGCTCTGTGTCTGAGTTTGGTAAAAACTATAAGATTTTTACCTCCGATTAGTTAGATCATAGTCCTATAAGTAATAACAGTATTTGTTATTGTTATATCAATAATGATCATTCCAATAACTTAATTAGATAAAATCAATGAATCTTTGATTCTAAAGCGCTACCTATTTATTATGAATAGAATCAGTTGTGATTTCATAAAATCACCCTCCGATCCCGACCGCCTCCGCCTCCACCGTTTACCTCCAATCTCGTTTTTCAATTAAACAATTTACGCCATTTTCAGGGCTCTTATCTCGGGAAGGTATACCTTAGCATCCTTGGGGATCAGTCGTTTGTCACAACTTTCAAATCGTTTGACGCAGGTAAGACCACGACATTTAGATACTTATTGGATTTCAACCCGCTGATTTTTGTCATATAGTACTGTTATTTTGGTGAAATACTTTGACTAAGCAAGTAAATTTGAATACTTGCCCATGTGCGTGAATTGGCTTTATCGCATGGGTTGGTATTAGTAAGGAGTAGATGATCTAGCCGAGTTCGTACTAAAATATGTAAAAGATTCCGTGCAGAATCTGATAACGATTATGGCTAAATAACGAGCTGTTTTGGGTCACTTTAGGGTTGCATGTTCGTAGTTGCCCTGTACTTTCTTATGCCTAAAGAACAAAGTGATGAAGCTTTGAACACAGAGCAAATCTTTTAGAGAAAGCCAGGGCTGATTTCCGAGAGGATTCCCGAGGAATTTATAAAACTAAAGCGACAAAAGCAATAGCGTTGTAGAGTACTTCAATTTAATAAAAAGTTTTTATAATTAAAGATATTGCAGGTGAATCCACATTTTTAACCGTGCTATCGAATCGTGGCAGTACTTTTAGAAACAGAGTGTTTGAACAGTCCGCTTTACCACTACAAATAGCTCCGGTTTGAAATACTCACCGAAGTTCAGGAAAGTTTTTCGTGAAATAATGGATTGTTCACACTCAGTTTCTTACGAGCTCTTTTAAAAACCACTGCATTGCGTGAACCTTGAGCTACTGCTGCCTAATACATTATACTAAGCTCTTGGTTTTATTTTAAAGGTACATATTCTATTAAGATTTCGGGCTATTTATTGGTAGACTAGATGTGCGATTACGCTAAAACACCATCTAAAATTGACATAAGAAAGACATTTCAATGACCTTCGTAATTTGCAATTGTTTGGATAGTACGCGCGCAAAGGCCATTGAAATGGTTTTCATATGACAATTTTGGATGGGTGGTTTTAGCGTAATCGCACAGCTGGCTGCGAATCTATATGTCTATCTTTCTCTATCTATATGTCTGTTAGTAGATGGAAGTTATAACAAGCTGGCAGACAATCAAAGAAAGTTAGAATCAATATAACGCGTCTATAAAAGAAACAGATGTACAAAACCAAGGGGAAAGTATGGGAAAATCAGTTTAGCTGTTCACAACACGGTTCGGAATAAGATAAGAGAACAATATTATACCACCGTAATTGGAATATGTGAAACAAACGCGCTTACAGAGTTTGTAAACAATTTCTACAGTGAAGTTTGGAACTTCTGACGAGTGGAAATGCCGCTATATGGCATAGTTAGCAACCAGGAAACAATATGGAGGTATTTGCTTGTTCTTTTGGCAAGGCTCGCATTTCAAGTTTGGCTAAATTTGAAGGCGCATAATGAAAACAATTGGGAACTTTTAATTATTTTCTATGGTGATAATTATAATTACTTTCACCAGTTCAGTAAAATCTTTGTTTCGACCTCGATCTGCACTCGTATATTTAATTAAAAATCTTGAACTTTATCAGGTTTGTATGGGTTTACTGTAGCTGTTCCAAAATTTTCTAATTAATCTTCATACATAATGAAATCGCGCCGAGGGAAAAAAGCCTTGGATTGGAGCAGTTGCGAAAACAAGAGACGTTTCTTAAATTCTTTCTTGAAAATCCTACACCGAGTAAAACTTATTTAAGTTTCTATCCTGCAAACACTTCAGAATATTCATAAGGAATAAAAAAGACCCGTACAAAGTTTTTCAACAGTTCCTTTATGTCGTCACGAAAAGCAACGTAATTTATACCGAGGCGAATAATAAACACCTCACACATTGAACCTAGATAATATGTCATAACTTTCGAAACTATACTAAAGAAAACCACAATCTTGTGGATTAGAGATATATACCTTCTCACACGGTATCATAGCTACGAGTATGTAGCTTAACTAGATGTAACATTATAAAAACGAACATTTGACACTGTTTTGACTTCTTGCTCTTTGGGAGTATGCCATATGAAAAAAAAAGATAGATATAATTTTTCAGTTCAGTTTCAGTTACATTCAAATACGTATGTGGTCAATCTGATTCTTGTCTGACATTCTACTGAAATGTGAGAATAGTGATGTGAAATTCTGTACTTATCGATTAAATTATGATTTCAGTAAGCAGGTTTGTTGTAACCGCTGCATTGTATGTTGATCATGACGACCGATGTAGCGCGGTGGGCAAAGGTGCGCCTGCAACGCAGGAGGTTACGGGTTCGGGAATCAAACCCCTCGAGAACAAATTTGTGAACGATCTGCAGATATACCTATGTTCCGTTGGTCTGGGTATAAATGTACTATAAAAAATGTATATCTATGCATAATAATGTATTTAATAAATCAGTTATCTAGTACCCATACCACGAGCTTTGAGTAGCTTATATACTTTGGGGCTAGATGGTGCTTTGTGGATTGTCCAGCATTATTATATATTATTATAAAAGAGTATAATAAATTCAGTTATGTTTAAAATCCGCAAGCTGTAATTTTACTTGAAAAGATATACCAATATTCATTAATCACCTATATTTTTTTGGTGTTTGTGGGGTTTTATATTAAGTTTGGAGTATGTGAGTCAATAATGATTAAATCAATCAGCTGGTAATGATTGAAACTACAACCCCCTCAAGGATCTAGATCGACTTAACCGGTACCTGACCCTGTAGGTATATAAATAAAGACCTACTAAGGTTATTTTGTTAAAACTTACATAAACTTGATAAATCTTCTTGATAATAATTATGTTTTTATTTAAAATGGGGTTAAGCGGTGATGGTTGTTTGCCGTCGTTATTTAGGATATGAGCAGTGAGAAAACTTAGGTAGGTACTTAGTTACATTAACATAAACGAAATTATTTTTAAAGTATTTTCACGTCGTATGCTCCTACTACTATACTTAACTGAAATATTTTGTGCTTAGATACCACTTGGATGCTATCATTTAACCTTTATTTTCAAAGTTTTTTTGTAAGTCCTTGATATCCAATTCTGTGGCACGAAACATGGAAATGTAAAAAACACCAACGAGAATTCTATGATGGCTCCCAGACATGTCTTCTCAAGTTTTGTTTCCATTTTTCTTTTGTTATTGGATATTTTGTATATCTAGAAATGAAAGATAAGAATAAGTTGTGAACTTCTAGCTACATTGCAATCTTTAGTCTCCTAGATCTTACTAGCGACACCATAATCAAGTTTTGATTTCTAACTCCAACTTAGTCGGTCCATGTAGGTACCGTAGCACTATCTCGGTAGGTAGGTATAATTCTCAAACTACGACAATTTACTTTTGAATCATCATTTTGTCAACCAGTATTAGACATTCATCGACAATAAATTATCGACAACTACCAGTACTTCACTAGGTGGCATCAAAATGGTACCTACATCAGATGTCAGTTTTTCGTATTGTACTTTAATATTAGTGAATTATAGAATTATACTGCTAATCAGCTGTAAATAACGTAGTAAAACAGTTATTATATTCTATGTACAAAAAACTATTCAACATATTGCAAAGAAAATACATGTAATATCCGCGTAATATCCGCGTCTATCACGATTATAGACTTACCGATGAAAAGATATCTTGCGTTTATCTTCACATAAAGATCCCAAACGGCTTTTACAACCCACAGCTACACAAGTCATTATATACTAAGTTCTCGATTAAATATTATATATAAAACACAAAATTACAAATAAAACATAAACACAAATTTTCATTTTCTCAATCTGACATTCACTTGTCACCGTACGGTATCAAACAAAACCAAAACAATATCAAATCGGCTACTTCGCCTTATAGGATGACAGTGACCATATGCTCCGTCTACCTTACGGAACGTAAGGTACCTACTTGGTCTTAGATGTAGCTACCATCTTAGGTTAGTTGACTAAATAATAAATGCGTAAATAACTGACAACTGGTATTGAGCCTCTAAATTATTCGCAACAGTCTATGGTAAATCAATCAAAAGTTTTCATTAGTTTCATTAGTTGATAAATTTTCTATTTGTATAAAGATTTTATAAATTATACATACAACTAGTATTGACATAGATTAGATGAGCAACCTCTAAATTGTTTCAATAGCCTGCAAATAGCTCAATTGTTTCATTTGTAAATAATTGTTTTAATTAGTTTCTATTTTTTGATATAGATAATCTCAACATAGTTGTATAGAAAGTGTAGTTGTAAAGAAATGTGTTAAATAACAACAAACGAAAGTTCATTTCAAAGCACCCAGGTATCCTTTGAACGGCAGAAGTATTTCTTTGTTTGAAAAGATACTTAGCGTTTTAATTTTCCACCCCGGATTATTAAAACGCTCTTCTTACGAATGCGGTATATATCTCTAGAAATGGGGCAGCGCACCGCTTCACGTAAGGAGGTGGCGATCGTTCAGAAAATTATAAAATTCGGCGTCAGCTTTAACCGACTTCAGAGAAGGAGGTGGTTCTCCAAGCATCTATAATTTTTTAACTGACTTCAAATAAGTACTTACGTTCTCAATTCGACTGCATATTTTTCATGTGTCTTAGTTACTTATTTCATACTTATTTGTAGGTGACCTGATTTTGATTAGGTAATCTTTTTTCTTTAAAAGCTGGTGCATTTGATGTGGTGTCATACAAATTTCTTCTAAACTAGATAAAATAAAGCTACTAGGTACAGACGCATTAAAAAAACAGCTTATGATAGGTTTAACCAACTGTAGGTGGGGATTTTGGAAATTCCTTTATTTAACGGAATTACCTATATCATAAAATAAGTGGGAGAACTACAGTTTGCGCCCTTACAAACATTCACACAGACTTTCACTTTTATTACATTAATAGGATAAAATTCTGTACGCCTAAGGCCATTATACAAGGAGGCTTGTAACCTTACAGAAGTGAAGTGGCAAGCGCTCCGATATCTTTCACCAGGAGGGTATTTCAAGAGCCACAGTCAGGCGTTGCAACCCCACCATAGTCGCATTACCTATATTTTACTTAAAATCTATTAAGACTATTGGTGTCTGACCAATGGTCCTAAGACAGTTAACCTCTAACGCAACACTTATACCAGGCTAGGTTAAAATGGTCATATCTGAATTAGATAGCACTAGCTGATGCCCGCGACTTCGTCCGCGTGGTATTATTTATTCTTTCAATTATAACAATTGCAGATCGAAATACCTTATAATGCTTTTTTAGAGACAACATTCGACATAAACTGTTCGGAAAAATGGTTGGCCGACTTACACCGGGAGAAACCAACATAGAGCTTCACAAAAAGTATAAATGAAAATGACGCATAGTCAATCCTTGGCGAATAATATGTAAACGCACTTTTTTCTTTCTCTATCCACGGTATTGTAAATAATCTGAATCTTCAGATAAAACCACCATTCTATTGAGCAAGTATCGAATTTGATCAGACTCCAACCCCCGAGCTTGGTGTTGTTCTTCGGTTTCTGGCTGTCGTATTTCATTTACTCTCTCCCTTTCTCTTAGTAATAAATACTCACATTCCCGATGTATGCGTTCATAGCCATCCCTGGCTAAATGTTATCGTTGCTGGTGTCGATCATGAAGTCTTTCTATAGCTCTAACAATATTTTGACGATCTCGAGGGTTACGTAAATGCTCCTCACGCTGGAATAAAGTTTGAGGCGTAAGATAATGAATGACTCTCACGATCAGCTGTAAGTCATGTTTCTCTTTCTTGGCTGGTTTTCAGCAATCGAGACGCAGCCGTGCGTCTCGCTGAGAGCTCAAGCGAGACTCTCTTTCAGTTAAGGTCTCTGAGACTCGTGACAACATAATTATGGCATTCTCGATCAGCTGTAAGCCGTACATCCCGTTCTTGGCTGGTTTCAAGCGACCGAGACGCAGCCATGCGGCTACGCTAAGAGCTTTAGTGAGACTGTCTTTCAGTAAAGGTCTCTCGATACTTGTGACAACGTATGGCGTTCTCGAGCAGCTGTAAGCCATTCTCATCCCATCCCTTTCTGGCTGGTTTCCAGTGATTTAGACGCAGACGCCGCAGTAACGCTGAGAGCTCAAGCGAGACTCTCTGTCAGTAAGGTCTTTACAACTTATGGCATTCTTGATCAGCTGTAAGCCATACATCTCTTTCTTGGTTGGTTTCAAGAGATCGAGATGCAGCTGCTATTCGCTGATGATATATAATCGTAATGGCAGAGTCGCTAGAGGAGCTGACCCACATGCTGAACGGCCCCGCGATGCATCGGTCTTGGTATGAATTTGGATAAAACCAAAGTCATGATCAATGGCCAAATTGTTCCAGGACCGACCGTCATAGATGGCCACCTTCTCGAAATTGTTTCCGAGTACACTTATCTTATGCAGATTGTGCATTTAGGTAAAAACAATGTTGAGAAGAAGGACAAAAGTATGATCCATAAGCTGCTTTTGGGAAACTATGTCAGGTCTTCAGGGTCGTCGAGCGTCCTTCCCGCAATGACTTGAGCTGAGACGTGGACACTCACGGTAGGGCTGGTCCACCATTTTAAAGTCACTCAGCGAGCTATGGAAAGAGCTATGCTCGCAGTTTCTTTGAATGACAGGATTCGTAACGAATACATCCGACGGAGCTCAAAGTAGCAGTGATAAAGATAAAGTGGCAGTGGGCCGGCCATATCTTGGGAAGAAACGACAACCGTTGGTGTAAATGTGTTTGAGTGGAGACCGCGACTCGGCAAACGTAGCGTAGGATGCCCCCTGCCAGGTGGGAACGATCTGCAAAAAACTGTTGGCTGGCAGATACTGAATGCGGTAAGCTGAAGACAGAGCGCTATGACGCTCATTAAGGGAGGCCTATGTTCAGAAATGGATTAAGTTTGTTGATGATGATGATGAGGTGCGGCTGTAGCTATGTTAAGAGTTCAAGTGAGACTCTCTTTCAATAAGGTTTCATTTTTAGCTTCTCATGAATACTGAGAGAGACTCGACTTTTTTCTAGGCATAGTGTGCAACTAAAAATTTTAAATAAATGTTATTTCATAAATACTCTATTCATATCATAAGTATTATATCTTAGTTAATAAAAAAACTGAATATTGTTTTCAAAAAATACCTTACGATGTTAAACAAAGTTTTTTTTAATTTTACCTAGAAAAGTAAAGAAAATGTAAGAAAACAATTTAAATTTAAGATATTACTTGAGACGTGGACACTCACGGTAGGGCTGGTCTACCAGTTCAAAGTCGCTCAGCGAGCTATGGAAAGAGCTGTGCTCTGAGTTTTTCTGAAGGATATGATTCGTAATGAATACATCCGACAGAGAACCAAAGTTATCGACATAGTTCAAAGAATTCGCAAGATGAAGTGCAGTGGGCCGGCCATATCTCGCGAAGAACCGACAACCGTTGGGGCAAACGTGTTATTGAGTGGAAACCGCTACTTGGCAAACATAGTGTAGGACGCTCTCCGGCCAGGTGGGATGACGATCAGCGAAAGACTGCTGCCAGATGCTGGATGCGTCAAGCTGAAGACGGGGCGCTATGGCGCTCATTAGGGGAGGCCTATGTCCAGCAGTGGACTAATATAGGCTGATGATGATGATGAATTCAACAGGAAATATTGCTTTTAGTGATAGAATACAAATTATTTTTTAATATCTTTGAGTCATGACCATCCGCAATAGCCCGCTCGCGCATTCTGAGCCCGCGCGACAGACAGCCTTTGTGATATTCAACAGTGAACTGAGCACTCTTGGTATAGGTATCGTATGTATACTTTCAAATGCGATAAGCAAAATGTAGTTAATATGAAATTACATGATAATGGCAGTATCAGTATTCAGTACTTACTCATTTAAAGTTTTTTAGCTATCCCACGGGAACTCTTTAATTTATAGGGATGAAAAGTATTCTATATGTTGACCAGGGATCTAGGCTACCACCATACAAAATTTCATTAGAATCGGTCCAGTAGTTTCGGAGATTATCCCGTACAAACAGACAGACAAACAGACAAACAGACAAACAGAGAAATAAGAAAATTTAAACAAAATGAAATCAATTGTATTATACTTCTTACATCTCCCTGACTGGGTTTAGGGCATTTTTTTTCATTGTACAGAAATTCGACGTCTACGATTTTATTATATGTGGGTGATTCTCCCGGGTTTCAAAAATACATGTCCGGCTCGAAAAATCATACAAAAAGTATCCCTAGCCCTTTGATTTTTTTTATGATAGTAGATTAGACAAAGATAATAGGGGAGGCCTTTTTTAGTTTTTTAATATTCTTATTTTAAACAAGTAAAAATAAATAAAATCCTTGGAAATTATGACTTCCGTGGTGCGTCCGGACCTCATGTTCCTGTGTTAATAAATTTTTATATCATTTCCTAAAAACTCTGGTACTAATTTACATAGGTTCACATTAACCCAGATAGTTACTTGCTTATTTGACGCTATTACTACGCAAAACTAAGCTTTAGTTGACAAGTTACAACGAGATAACTTCGCGTCCGTCGTTTAGCTCTGATTTCCGTGGTGAGCACTAAATTATTCATAAATACTGTACTTTAATATCTGCGTAAATAGTTGTTAGATTGAGAGAAACTATCAGTCACGCCCCATCAGTGGTGTGTACAACAAAGGTGTATGTCTCCACGTCACTCTGTTATTTCGGTTCGTAATCACTTTCCGTGGCTTGGTATCTAGAAATTCTGATTACCATGTTGACTGTAAATTTGTTCATACTAATCCTATTGTTATAATAATTGCAATAATTTAGGCCTTTTGTGTTCCTAATTTCGACTGCATATTTCAATGTAAAATAAACCAGCAAATTAAGAAAATTTCTAGGATTTTGTAATTATTTTTGATTTCCGTGGTATGATTTCCGTGGATTTTGCGGGTTGATTAACATCTCAATAATAATATTTTTATGTTTTTATAATGTTTTTTAGGATAAAAGTTTATAATAAATATAATATGAATAATTATACTATTTTTAATACAAAGATAAACATTATTAGTGTGATTTTTGTAAAAAGTTACTTGTATTTACAGTAATGATTTAAAGATGTTTTTGTAAAAACTGATTAAAACTACAAACGTCAAATAATTGGTCCTTAGCTTAATAATCTACTTACTACCGAAAACACATATTTTTATTGATAAACCAACCCATATTTGATTTTGGTGATATAAATTCTGATTTCCGTGGACACCATATTTTTAAAATTGAATAACTTCGTAACCATAAAGCCAATAAAGTTCCCTTCACTACCAAAAAATTCAAAATTAAATCTTCATTTAGAATATACCATCATTATGTGCAATTTCAACAAAAAAAAATGTGCCACAGAAGTCAGACAAAAAACGAGTTTTCGTAGAATCACCCATGTATAGATTTTCACAAATTTCCAAAACCAATAAAGACACAACAGACAATAAAATGCAACCAAGAACTACGTGTTTTTCTGAATCTGACAGAAAGGAATAGACTTATTTAAAATACTTGTGGAGCGAGAGAGAGCAGTTTGCTCAAATCGTTCAGTATTAATTCCATGTTTTTTGCTGGATGTAAAAAAATAAACAAAATAAAACGACTAGGTACTAATGCATTAAAAAGCGTGGTGGTGCTAGTGTACCTCTAATTAGCGCCTAAAAACATAAAAGAAGCAATGTCTTCTGACCTTATATGATAATGTATGATGGCAGTTAGGCATTTTATGGGCAAGTTAGATTGACATTTTGAGTAATTTATTTACATCCCATATAGCTTATTATACATTTCCCTTTTATAAAGTGTTTCTGTGTAATTCTGGTAGCAAATAAAACATATTCTATTCTATTCTATTCTATTCCATGTAGCTTATTACATCTGAGATATATGCCATTATTAAAAGTTCACTATAAATTAGTTTTGGCATTTAATGTAATCTAAAATTAAAAAGTTTTCCTTCACAGTAGGTATCATTTATCCCAAAAGCAATAACTGAGAGCCAGGTATACCTCATTGTATGTTTGCTGCTACCTAGAGGTAATAATGTGGGCTCGATTTCCCATTTGTAAAGAAAAAGGAGAAAGAAATCGTTTCGTAGCCCGTCTGTTAATGTCGGCCCCTCGCCAGTAAGATCGAACACCGGGCAGGTTACTTGGCTATCTAATGTCTTACGCTCCATTATTTGCACATCCCAATAAAATCACTTTGCTTTGTGTTCGCGTAGTTCGTTCACCGTAAAAGGATAATTAACAGGGTTAATAGCTTTCAGTCACTAGGTAGATCTCAGCCCGTCCTTTGATGTCGGCCTTGTCTCTCTTTTATTCTCTCCGGCTCGCTGCGCTTGTGCATTTAATATTAATTGCCCGATATATAGGTAATCCCGTAAAAACGAACCTTTATTAGAACTATTTTATTAGTTCTAATTTGTTATGTAGTAAAACGCCTCTATGAATTGCATAAACGACGGTAAGAGGAAATAACGTTATTCTCTAGTAATTACTAAAAGATCTAGAATGAACCGCAAAAGGATGATAAGCATGATTACTAGCTTTTCAGCCGTTTGGTAAACCTCAGCCCATTCCTTGATGTCGACTCTGTCTTTCGTCATTCTCTCCGGCTCGCTGCGCTCGTGCATTTAATATTAATTAAATTAGAGTTGCTCGGCTACCTACCGTAGTCAAGTAGGCATTAGGGTAATCGGGGGCTCGGATACGAAGCCAAGGTGCTGGATTCCGTGAATACCCCTAGGTGGTTATAGCTAGCATATTAACCGTTGGCGAGTAGGTAAAGGGTTTAGCTTGGGTGCGTAGAGCGCAGTTCAAGTTTGGCGTATGTACTTCGTTATCGAGAGCGGCCGTCTATCGTTGTCCTTTCCAAATGTACTAGAAGTGGGATTACGTTGAGCTGAGGTTCTTTGGCGATCCATTCATTTGGTCTCCTACTGAGTGGATTTGGAGCTCTGTGTTAGTTATCAAGGCTCGGTCTGTGTAATCCTCGTGACAAATGTTTTCGGTAGATAGCTAACGAATCATTTGTTCTAATGTAACTTACCTAGAGCAGAAAGGCCAAAGTAATGTTGACGAGGACGTTGTTTTTATTTTGTTAGCTGTTTTATTCATAGGAAACTCCTAATCCTTGTCATAAATATTATTGGACGAAAGCTAACGAATCATTTTTTCTAATGTAAGTAGGTACATTAGGAAGTTATGGTAGACGAACAAGGACGCTGTTTTTATCTCATTTGTTTTTTTTATTAGTAACTAAGTTAGCTGTGAACTGAGTATAGGAACTATAGCTCTAATAATAACTTTGTTTAGTATGGGTATGTTTACATACGCCTTGATTAACTAAGTTCAAAGTCAGAATCCTAGTTAATTATATCACAGATAACGTAATAGATACTAGACGAGATAAACGTAATTGAATACGTAGTAGGTTTGATTTATTATTCGATGTTAGTTACTTTGATAACGACCTGCTCATTAGTTAATTACTTTAAATAGTTAAATATGTACCTACTGATCGTATTCACACACGATTTATGGAATATAAACCCATGTGTTTATTACATAATGTGGTTTTAATGTATCACCTGGTACAAATAAATTAATGAGACTGATTTTTAAAGACCTATGTTTAGCTTGGTTCAAAAAGAAATAAGTTCAAATTCAAAACTTCGACCTTTTAGTACATTTTCCTCAATGAACCATTGTGGAAGTTGTAATACATACAAGGTCGAAGTATTTTACGAAAAAAAACGTTAAGTGAAATGAATTTTTTTGAAATCACTACATAGCATAAACAAAGTCGCTTTTTCTGTCTCTATTTCCCTTTGACTGCTTAAATCTTTAAAAATACGCAACGGATTTTGATGCGGTTTTTTTAGTAGATAGAGTGATTCAAGAGGAAGGTGTATACGTATAATAAAACCGTGCGAAGCCGGACGGGTCGCTAGTAAATTATAAATGTTTGTGAAGTGAACTTGTTATTGATAATTATTAAACTGTGAGGTTAATTGATTTTATTTTCATTGTATTGGGTACATAGACAATTTCGCTTAATTTTTTTTTTGCATGTAATGAACATATCAGTAAGAACCTACAATGATAGGTTAATTGATTGACTTGTGTAGATGATTTGACTTATTATCTGACTAATTTTGTAATAAAATTATTTTCGTGTTAGAAAAAAAACGTGTTAAAAGCGTAGTTTGCAAGAATGTTCTACGAAATAAACCTAACTGCTAATTAATTCACGCAGCTCTACGCCTTATTTATAGAGGAAGATTATGTTGTTCTAACTAAACGGGTGAGTTGAGACTACCTTTCAAAATCAGACCGAAACTGATTGTAGAAAAGCAATCTATTAATCTGGGGCAAAAGAGCAATGTAGTCTAGAAGACGAGTCAAGTGAAGCGCAAGGGTTATAACTGTTCTACCTTTTCTCGAAGCGCTTTGTTGATTTTTTAACCCTCAAAACTTGGTTTGGTATGTAACAACGCTTTTTTTTGCATTAAAAAGAAGCATGTCCTTTATCAGCCTTTTAACTTTACCTTACATACATTATACTACATCGTTTCAGTAGCTTCGACGTTAAAGCGGAAAAGATAAGACTGACAGACAGAGTTATTTTCGCATTTTATTTCTCCTTTAATTAGTATATAATAATGCCTCCGGCCAGTGTTTCAACACCTGTATCTACCAGTGTGTTATAAAAAATAAATCAGAGCCAAATGGTGGCAATCTACCGCCACAGAATCCAACGTCTTATTCTCAGTCTTTGATACCCATATTGTTCTTCATTTGACAGCGCGGGTGAAACTGCGGGGCGCAGCTAGTCTATAATCTTATAAAGAGGAAAGAATTCTATGTTAGTATCTACCTATGTCATATATTTATTGAATACCTTTTTTTTAACATCTTTATTAACAAAGAAAATTACAATCGACGAAAAGAAAAAATAACAAAAATAATTATTTATTTAACCATTTTGGAGATCACATTCAAAATATATTTGAAAATGGCTACAGTTGACTATCGCTAAATCGGAAAACATAATAAATGCAGAGAAGGTAAGCGTGCAGGCAAATGGCTCGGGTAAAGCGATAGAGCGCTCGTTTGTACGTTCTTTATTTCTATCAACAGGAACATTTAACCCAGTGCTTTTCAGAGATCCTACATAAAATATTACCGCTGACTTCCCAGTAGTGCTCAACTGTTCACTAGCTAGCGTTCAGTGGCTACTGAAATAAATTCCGGGAAAGTTTTGGGTTTGATTTAAGTATTCAACGTGCACTTATTTCTTGAGAACCTTTTTGCTTCGCAAACGAAAAAACTTTTTGTTTATGTGGCTCCGTCGGGGTCTATGCGAGGTAATCTATCAATTTTAGAGATACCTACTTAAGAAAGTATTTCCTTATAATAACAAAGCTTAGCAATGTATTTCCTTTCGAAAAATCATTATTTTTATCCTTGCTCTTCAAAGTTCTTTACCTGCATGACGAACTACAGACGTACTAAAAAAATAAAGCCTCTTATAAATAAATAAGCGTTCGTCCATAATAGGGGCACACTCAGGTTTCATTTCTCCCACTAAGTGCCCCAGCTCACGAGTGCCCCGCGGTGCGCGATTCCCGCTTTATCAATTCACAGAATCGTTTCGGACCGTTTCTTCAATGCAATTCAGGATCCTGAAATAAAATACCCATTCTCGTCCAGGTTTAGTACATTTTATTTGTCACGTCTCGTATAATATGTAGCCGATACTTTAGTAGCGACTTTTGTTGTTTCATGAGATTCCTTATCGTAACCCAAACGGTAAGAGCTTTTCTAAAAGGAAAATTGAGGGATTAGGATTAAATAAATAATGCTGGAATAACCATAGAGAATCATCTAGCCCCAAGCTAAGTAGAGCTGTTATGGTACAAGATATGACATATATACCTAAGGCGGGAATCGAACCCGCAACCTCCTGCATCGCAGAAAGACCTACGCCCGTCGCACCACATGTTCCTGTCATTCTATCATCTTATAAAGCCATACCTACACGTAGATTGATTATACTGGTGCGAAAAATAAGGTGGGAATCGAACCCGCAATCTCCTGCATCACAGGTGGACTCGCCTAACGTGCGAAATTTGAGGTCATTTAGACAAGATTAAAAACAAAGGAGTTGCTTTGTCTCAAATCTTGGCTAAATTATGTCGGAAATCTTACTCAAATTCCTTATGTTGGTTGATTGAGTTACCTTATTGGATTTTCTGGAACTTAAATCGAATGTCGGAATGTGATTAAGATTATGACATTATTCAATGTATTGAACCGCAATCGATTCTGTTTCCAACTTGATTCTGAGTTCGACTTAATTAAATTTGGTTAGGGTTAACTCGCCTTTGATCTCAAGTCGAATATATCATTATCTCAAGTGGCGTTTGTATCTAAAATAATATCTATGCCACTTGTAAATATCAAGTTCTGTGGCCGGGTTACGCCACAGAGTTACTTTGCATTGGTACATACTTAGGAAGATATTATGAAAGTTTCGAACTGACTCATACATATACCCGCTTCGGATTTTGGAGAAAGATTGTACTTTAAATATTATAAGCAAAAATTAGTTTAATCTTTAATAAGGATAAATCATAAGCAAGTATACGAAAAGTCATTACGAATGAATTCATGAATTACCTAATCTTTGTGTCAATAAAAATAAACACAAAATATAAGGCAGTCTTATCGCTAAGAGCATACTCTCCTTGGTAATTTAGCATAAAAAAATGTCATAAACAGTTTAGCTAACCTACCCCAACAGAGAATGTAAAGGCAATGAATAAAAACCAAAATCCTTTATTTCAGACACCATAGTTTAAACATAGTAAATAATAATATAGGGAGAATACATTCTTGATTAAATATAATTATTTAAATAACATTTTCAATAAACAAAATAAGCAAACTATAATTAGTAAAAGTAAAATAACACATATAAAACTTAGAAAATATGATCTTTCGCCCATTACATGAAGGGCAATTGCAATTACCTGCAGGTAGCTGATGGCGCTGCCGCGCACCCTGCGCATCAGCGACGCCGTTCTCTTGCGCAAGATTGCAGAAAAGCGGCAGTCCCATCAGCCACCTGTAGGCATTGTTGTACTGGACGCGAAGCGTTCCGAGTCTCTGCATATGTTTGATCCATAGGCTGCACAGAAGGTCGGTACGCACTAAACAGTGTCGTCTTTACTTGCGCACTGCGACGCGCAAACCCAAAGACCAATATATTCGCTCGGACCGTTAACGCCTTCCGCTCCCTCTCCATGTCTACATCATCCGTGAGTGTCTCGGTGACCCAGTGGCCCAGGTACTTACACTCCGACACGCGCTTCAGCGGATCGTCGTTGAGTGTAACTGTGGCGTATGTTTTAGAACCCGCCTTATAGAACATCAGTCAATTCTTGCCCGCGTTGTACCTGAGCCCGTGGGCCTCCGCATAACACTCACAGATGCCTATTAGCCTTCTGAGGGCACTAATCGATGGGCTCAGCAGCACCAAGTTATCGGCGTAACTAATATTGTTAGCAATGACACCAGCAACAGAGCAGCCGACGTGGGTGCTACTGACCTCACGTAACTATAAAACATATTCATATCAAAACGGCTTATTATTAGGTACATAAATGATTATATCAATGTCGTAAATGCTTCGCCAGATATAGACCGGTCCACAACAACAATATTATTATGTAATTATTAATAAAATACACATTTATTAAACACAAAAGTAAGTAATAATATAAAAAATATAATTACTTACTTAGTAATTATAAAAAAATATTATTATAAAAATATAAAGAAAGTATTATGTAATTTATTAAACACAAAAGTAAGTAAACATAAACGTGCTAGTGGTTTAATTTTCGCTTCTTCCACAAGTGTACAAAAGATTGAAAAGAAGAGAAAAACAATTAACACCTTATTTCTTATGTTATTATTGTCTTGATAATTATTCGGAGCTTAAAATTTTACTTGTCTAGTGCTTATTTTGTAAGCCTTAAGAAATAAATCAAATATATATTTCATACAATAAAACAGATCATAATTATTGTGATATCATATATATTATAAGCAAAGCAAGTATCATGAGAGACGTTAGTGCCTGTTTAAGGTTCACACGAACCAGTTTTACGGGATTTACGGGTCATCAGTTTAATAAAGTTTTTGAATTCTGATTTCTGTTTACATCAGACGACGGTCCATATATAGGCAAGATAACCTTGGTGAAGTTCCCCCGCCCTACCTTACCCCGCACTATAGCCGATACAAATCCGAAAGCAAGCTGACATTGTTCTCGTGATGACCAAACCTGTACTTAAATAATGATATAAGATCCAGAGGAAGTTGGGTGTTGCTCACGAGCTATCGCCACAGCCTGTCATACAAAACAAGATCAAATGCATTTGACAGATTTAAAAAGCAGGCGTTGACAGGCGTTCTCGTGTAGTATGGGACAGTGTGATTGAGAGTCAGCACAGCGGTCTCGGTTGACAGTTGACAATTGAACCGAAATGGGCAGATTAAGATGCTTTTCCAAGTGCTTATCAATCACACCGTCCAATACCCTAGCTATGACCGTGGTGAGTGATATCGGCCTGTAGTTGTTCAGGCTGGATGCGTCACCAGTCTTGTTTTTGATGATCTGAATAACCACAGTCCACATCATAGCCGTCGGCAGGTACTGATGCCCTACACTGAGGGTGAAGAACATGGCAAGCACCCCCGGTAGGTGACGCCCGCAATCCGCATGATTCATTGTGCTCAATACTGAGCTTATCGTGTCCAGGGGACTTACCTCTCTTCATGTTCTTCACCACCCACGCCACCTCCTTATCACGTCGTCCATAACACGTCCACTGCCGACCTTGCGAGCAGCAGTGGACGTGTTATTATGTTGATCACGTTGGTTTATTTCGGGTACCTGAGGAGCATTTGGTGACATTTCTACTGCCAGCGTTGGGGTTCCCATAGGTTCAGATGAGGAAGAGTAGTGTACTGTTCCACGGCGGTCAAATGAGTTGGACTTGCGAAAGTCATAGTTTTGGGCGATGTTCTCAGCTGTTCTATCATGTGTCCACAGGTAGCCTTGGTCCATTGTGTGCGGTAGGCCGGAGAGTCCGCTGTCGATATAATAATTGTCTGTCATACTGCCACCTCCTCGGTTTCTGGTCAAGTAGCATTCATAATTGTTATAAATAGAAACTTGCTTCAGGTTTAAAACATCATTTTTCACCTCTTCAAATTTTTCGGAAGTCACATAGGATTCCTTTATTATTTTAAGTTCGTTTTGTATCAAAATAATTTCCTTCAGAAATCTCGTCACGTCAATATGATCGAAACTAACGGGTGGTAGTTTCTGCAGCTCTTTAGCAACGAAAATAGGAACTTCTTGCGGGTGTGACTGCTGGAGAGTGGCAATAATATCGAAAAGATCACGTTGCGCCTTCCCATCTCCTTTCCGTGTGATCTTTTGTATTTTGGTCGTTACAGATTGAAACAACAAGGACTTTGCACGATCGATTTCCTCTGCGGTAAAAGAAGTGGTACAAATTCGCACAAGACAATCCTCCGTCATAACATCCAACTTATTTTGGATAAAAGCAAGGATTTCGCAGATAACCACGTTGCAATTATTACATTTCACTACAGTAGAAGACATCGCGCTTGATATGTCACTAACCGGTACGTAAGTTCGCTTGTGCGTGCGACCGCAGACTGAAGGACTCTCGCAATGCAGGACGACAGGACGACTCAACTGTAAAAAAAAGAGATCTTGATAAGTGTTTAAGGCAGTTGTCCCACCGTTCGCCCCGACGATGCACGAGAAGCGAGTAGAGCTAGATAGTAGAAACGAGTTGGCGAGCAGCGGGAAGCGAGTGTGTAGTTCCAATAGTTTTCTCTTTAAGTGTGCGAGTGCGACGGACGATTGATTGGGCTGTCGTCGGTGTGAATTCCAACGGCAAAGAAAACATTTTTCTGAATATCACTGAGGAGACGAGCGTGAAAATAGCCGATAGTTAGTCTCTTCCTCGCTCGCACGGCGGTGGGACAACTGCCTAAACTGAGTTGCATTTAAATACCCATTCAGGATATAGTCGCCCAGTTCATTTTATTCATCATTCTGTAATTACATGCTTGTTAAATTAAATATTTTACTCTGACTAAAATTTCATACTTATTAGATTTTCTGGAGATAAAACCATGGGTGATGCAGAAAATTGTAATTTGAGGCCCATTCGTGGTAAGTGCTGTCTCAATATGATGCTTCAATGAGTGAAACCGTTATTCATTTCTATTCTATACGTACTAATATTAATGGGAGGAAAGATTTTTATGTTTGTATGTAACGGATAAACTCGAAAACTACTGGAATTATTTAAAAAAAAATTTACTTTTTACTATTATAATAAACGGGAAAGTCTGTGTGAATCCGTAACTACTAAAGTTATTTAAATGAAATTTGGTATGTTTTATGTTTAGGACCTAGAATAATACATATGAAATTAAAATTCAGAGATTTTAACCTTTGAGGGGGTTAAATAGGGTGGTAAAGTTTATATGGAAAATTATTACTATGTACTTGGTTTGATTCACTCAAAACCTTGTTTAAATAAACTGCAAAGGAAACAATTAGACAAGAATTTTTTTGCGAATCTACCACGTAAGCAATTTCTGAAATTTGACAAATAAATTTCCATGCAGGCGAAGCCGCGGGGCACATCTAGTTTCATATAAATCAATAGGTAACTATAATTAGTCTAATCTAATTAGATCACATAGCTCACTAGTATATACAATTATAACAAACTCTTAAAAATCTAAGCCGTCACCAGAAGGCAGAGTACCCAGAATGCTGGCAGCATTGCCACGTTTAATGGCAATGCTAATTCGTTGACCAAAATAGAAGCAATTAGACAAATAGAATTAATCTAATCTAATTGTAAAAATAAATAAATTAAAAATAAAGTACCCACCGATGATGGCTCGCTTCTAAAGTCTGATCAAGTAGATACTAACAACGAGTTTCATCCATTTATAGAGTTTCATATATCTTTAATACTATTACAAACGTGAAGGTTTGTATGCAAGGATGTTTCTTAAGCTTTCACGCACAAACTACTGAACGAAAAGGACTGCAGAATTTTGAATAACAAATAATAATATCCCGAGCTAATATATATATATATATATATATATATGACCCGAGCTAAGCTTGCCTAATAGACGATTGTTCCAACCCTGGAATAAAACTTATGATTTTTATCCCAATAATCAATACCCAAGGACATAAATTGCCTTAAAACGTTTACATTAAAAATAAAGCGAGCGAAGCCGCGGTCATATATCAGTTATTCATAACTGGACAAGGCAGGAGTTCTAGGTCATCATTATACTAGCGATGTATAAACTATACTAGCTCATATACTACCTATAAATATACAATCCTTTCTCCTTACTGACTCCTTACTTACATAGTAAAAAAACAAAGTAGCTTCCCGCTGTCTGTCTGTCTGTATGCTTCGATTTTTAAAACTACGCATCGGATTTTGATGCGTCTTTTTTAATTGATAAAGTGGTTCAAGAGGAAGGTTTATGTCCTTATAATACACCCGTGGGAAGCCGGGGCGGGTCGCTAGTATAAAATATGCGAAAGTTTGAGAACTTTGTTCCTCTTTCATGAAAATATTACGGAACGGATCGGACTGAAATTTGGATTAGACATAGTTCTAGCCCTGGAATAACAAATAGCTACTTTTCATTCCCTAAATCAGTTCCCATGGGATAGAAAAAGTCTCGGGACGTTGACGAAACAACGCATGTGAAGCCGCGGGCAGATGCTTGTAAGATATATATAAGGTATTATAATTATACTAGTAAGTAGATAAACAAGCTATTTATAAGTCCCAAGCAATATGTACTACCTATAAATAAGCAGTAAGCTATATATAAGGTATCATAATTAAGCTAGTGAAAAACAAGCTATTTATAAGTCAATGCTTCATGTACTATCTTCTCGTAAACAATCTGAGTTATCTATGTCTGTCAATCATTCAATTGTAAACGGTCAAACTTTCCAAGCTCTTTGTTCAAGTTTATTCCTCTTCCCTTACCATCCTTACTAATATCATAAACGCGAACGTTTGTGTGGATTTTTGTTCCTCTTTCAAACAAAAAAAACTGAACGGAACGGGTTGAATAAACGTTGGAATAAGCCCTGGAATAACACGTAGACTATAGTAGAAATAGCCTTGAAACGTTTCAATAAAACAACGCGTGCGAAGAAGCGGGCATTTACTAGTAGGTTTATATTTATCATAAGGTAGATAACCGGGAAGAAAACGCACGTCTATAAAGCAAGACTACCTCAAGTCGGAAGGCGATAAACTTGTAAAGTTCATTGTCGGTGATTGACTTTGTTTAAAAAATAACTTATAAATTAAACTAAATTTAGAATGACCTTGATATTGTTATTTGTTTAAGACAGGGCGTTATGGCGCTCATTAGGGGAGGCCTATGTCCACCAGTGGACTAATATAGGCTGATGATGTAGAATAATATTTATAGGTAGCCTTTTGTATGATTTTAAAGGAATTTCAAGTATCATGTTTCAAAAAATAAATTTAGAATGTAGTTTATAGTGTTTACAAAAACACAAAATCTGGCTTTATGTTGTGAAAGATGAGTAAGTATTGGGCCTTCTAACTCGCGTTTCTCAATGCAGTCGACAAAAATTAGAAAAAATAAAAATATGGCCACGTGCGTGACTCGCACTTGGCCATATTTTATTATTTTTACTCGCGTAGGGTGGGTTTCGTTCGGTACCAAAAAAAAGCATCTATTAAAATGTCCATTTACGAAAAATTTGTTGGTGTGTAGTGTACTCTCATACGTATATACATTTTCATATCTCTCTACTAATTGATTCTCACTCTTTTGAGAAGGAACAAAGAAAAATAAATAATTATAAATTAGATGCAAACATTTTATAACTCTCGCTTTAGCTTATCGCTCTGATGTAGGTATTTAGTAAGGAAACTTATAGTGCTTTGCGTTTCGTATATATAATTGCCATGTTTTTATTATGTAATGATCTCATATGGGAGTGACATAGTCACTATGTGACAAAACTCCATTTAAATAAATAAAGATAAAAAAAAAACATTTATATGATGTTTGACATCGCCTAAAAGGGAAAAACGCGTACAACAAGCTAAGCTCTTAATTTTCTCAATATTTCCCTGTGGTTGGTCAGCGCTGTCCTGCATTATTTATCTTCAAGGCCTTTATAACAAGCCCGTGTCAAGAGAATAAAGGGTGTTAAATGAAACCTGAATATTATATTCTTAAACGCAAAATATAATGTTATTTTCAATTACGAATCAAAGATAAATTGTGAATACGTATATAAAGAAATTGACGAATTCCCGATATTACTTTGATGGACTTTTTTTGGATTCACACGAGACGAACGCGAAATAAACAAATTGGTATGTTTGTTGTCCATGTTAGCTTTTATTTATAAGATTGTTTTCCAGCTTTTGATTTAGAGACCCTTTAGATTATGTACCTCGTTTGTAGGTTTTTATTTATTTCTAAATCATTTATACGAAATTCAAAATAACTAGGTATACAGATGCAAAAGCGCGTATTTTAAGAGTTAAGATTTCAATTGTGATTTAGTTCCTCTTTTCCCGGACCTCTTTGTCTTTCTAAAACTCAAAACAATTTATACTTATTCTGGCAATAAAATGTTCAGCACAGCTCATTCGCAGTTTCATTCGCAGCACAAAATGAAAGGTTTTTTAGCTTTAGATTGGGCTACCTGTCACTTGCAGGATCCGGACCGATGGGTCTACCTACACTCATCGTAGGTATCGTTGCCACATTGCGATGCTAACTAACGCATAACGCACATGCCAACAACTTTTACTTCTACGACATGTGCTTCCTCTCGATGTTTTCTTTTAATGGTCCGTCCCCTGTTAGGCGATCGCCTAATTGTATCGATTGATTTGACACTAGTGACATGCATGTACCTCTATGGCTTACCATTTTAGATAAACCATTACAGTTAGATTAGACACGTGAATTGAGAACGTTCTACGCATTGCTGTGATGAAATTCTAAGAAAAATAATCACCAAATCTTCACCATCATCATCAGCCTATATTAGTCCACCGCTGGACATAGGCCTCCCCTGATGAGTGCCATAGCGTCCTGTCTTCAACTTGCTGCATCCAGCAACTTCCAGCAGCAAAATACAATCATGGATAAGATAAATTATTCGATTTTTACTCTTATCGCGTCCCTTGTGTTTTTGTTTCCCCTACGTTTCATTCGCGTTGCTGCTATCTTGGTCACAGGGGCGGTCACAGTCGCTCCGAGACCACCATCGCATTCACTGTAAAAAGAATCGGTACCTACAAAGGACTTTTGAAGGGACCTTGGAAATATTACTACTCTTACTTTACTTAGATGGTTTTCAATTTCTGTAAGCCGTTGGCACATTGACGTAATCCTTTAGTGGCCGGGACTCGTACCCGACTGCGACCCATAAGCATTTTTGAACATTCAAGTTTCAGGGAAACTCGAATTGCTATGCAGGAGGCATTCATTCGATTGCTGCTACACTGAATAACTCGTTATACCTCCTATTGAAATTCAAAGCCACAAAATGTCACTAAAGCTCATCTTCGCAGTTTCTGAGTTACCTCAGTTTTCTGTCAAAGAGGTATTGTGTTTGGTGTCATTTTCTTTTGAGAAATCCATTAGTAGGTACATATGTAATTATACCATCTCAGTCATAGCATCAACGCATCAGCAGATTCTTTGTCCAAGCTTCTGATAATCAAGGCATGTGTCAGTGTTACAGGAGATCACGTACTATCGATTCCTATAATGAATCCGCCTGCAAAAGCCAGTTCAAGCTCTACAATAACCTCGCAGATCATCTCTTTAGAATAAAAATTTGAATATTAAATTCGGCTACATTTAGCGACGCGGACGTCTTTTGTTAGCTCCCTTATTTCTGAACAAAACGTTATTTTTAAACCGGTTCCTGTAAATAAGCATCATTACTGTGATGTTCGCGCTCAGCCGCCCAACCATCGCGACAGCCCCGGCAATCAAAGCGCGCCCTTCAGAAACTGCGTCTCGTCGCCTGATGCCCCTCATTTCTCTTGTAATGTTAAATAAATATCATAAAGGCGTAGATTCACAGTCGAATGCTGGGGACAGCAGCTGCGTTGTACGGATTAATTCCTTTGGCAGTATTGAGTGGAACCGGATTTGGGGTGTCAGCACAAAGGAAATCAGGTTTACCAAAATGTATAGCTCAATATCTAAGTCAACGCAAGTTTCAACTAGACCTTTGGGATGTTTCTTTGGCTACATTATTACCATATATTTACACTATTTTAATGGTACCTGTTGAAGGTTTTTGTTTTGATCGTTTTAAAGTTATTCTAGGTTTGGTGGCAACAGTTTTCTTCTTGCATACACTGTCGTCAGCTATCTATAGCTGTTATCTCCGTAGAAAGAATAGAAACTCATCTTTTACTAATTGGGACCTATGATTTTAAAGGTTTACCATTTATTTCATTAAATTAATATTCCTGTGTGTGACAACTTGCTGTTTGTTCTCCGAATAAATAATAATAACAATAAAATTAAATGACTATGGATTAGTAGGATGGATAGATACTGTTGGATAATTTAATCCCCTCCTAGTTTCAAAACTAAATCCAAGAAATAAAAATTTTAAAGTCTCGTTAGTCGCTGGCAGTATTTTATCAAATAAATATAGAAATCAGGTTTAATTTAAAACAAATTTTGACCCCGCTGCAAAGCTGTGCTTGGTACGATTTATCAATTTAATTAGTTGTGGGTACAGCGAATACAAATTATTTTGATGATTGGCAAATCGTTTAGGGTTAAAACTAGTAAGAGTACATACATAATAACTTTAAAGTATTCGAATTATTTATTGTTTTCCTAAAGCCTCACAGAACTCTCAAAATGATCATTGGACGAAGGTTAAGAAATTAATGACACAACAGTTGTGATCGCAGGATGTACTTCTAGAGATTAGATTAGATTGACAATTTCTTTATTCAAATTTATCAGCAGCTTAACCACTCATGGAATGACCTCGACCTTGAAGGGTACTTCGAGTGAAAACCAGTTTTGGCCTGCAAAAATATTCGCGTGACGTCATCAGAAAAATAAACTTTTGGGGAAAAAGCCCTTCCAGGGCTTTCTATTAATATTCAACTAAGATAGAGAGTACCTACGATTTCGTATCAATTGCCAGGTACTAGCGCTATGACAAAAAGCTATTGCTTCAACTTTACCCGCGCGTGACTGTGTACTTTTTTCTATCGGCCCATTCGGCCCCTATCCTAGGGGAGTCTGGAAATCAATTTGCCCCGTCTCTTGTAAAATGAAGGGATACAAAGAGCTTTTTCGAATAGGTATATGTCCAGTCAACGACAATGCCTTTAATGTTTTTTTGAGATAAAACTACGCAGCATAATGTCAAACAAGTTTGGAAAGGATCTGCGACGCACTAACGAGTAGAGTTTGTACTTACAGCAGCCATTGAGCTTTTGATAATGCCCCTCCCAAAAAACACTGACACTGCTCATAGTTCTCTTTTGTATTGTTATTGTTCATTATTGCGACTGACAAGATAAAATTTACTGACTGATTGGTAAATTCGTTACACGGTTCTCAAGGAGTGAATACGATATTCAAAGATTTGAGAGTAAAGCATGAATATAGGACATTTGTAATGTTCTTCACAACTAAATCATATAATTTGAAAACTGGAGCCTTTAAATCCATCTAATTAATCTGGCCATTACTACAACCATTTCTTTGTATATAAAGACGCGATAAAGCCGTGGTTAAAAATTGCGCGCACGAAAAAGATCCCAAAGAATAAATACAAATTTGTGATTTGTTCCAAGGACACCTTGTCTTTTCGAGTTTTCATATCATATCCTGTATCTCTTACAAAGTGGCCTAGTTACGAGTAAGTAGGTAAGTAAGCAATTAACCTCAGTGGTTCGTAAAAGAATCTTCAATTTCAAGGCTTTGGTCAACCACAAAGCTGATTAGTAGGTAGATAGAGGTAGATAGGCACTTGGTACTTATGTAAGGTGTTTTGTAAGGTATACATAAACTTTCAACAATAACTATGAAAGGGAAAATAGACATCTGTCTCACATTAAGAGTTAAGGTTTTGTATGTCTGAATATATACAGACAGATATTAGATTATTAGATATTGAATATATTCAGACATATCTTCAGTCTAAATGTATACAAAAGCTACTATTAAAAGGAACTTAATGTGTGATGGTCCGGGCGCATATTGGTCTAGCCACCCTAATCGTTATTTTGTGATGGTAGATTTGACAGTCTAGACTCGACCAAAACAACATTTGGAATAGGATACTTACCCTATTCCTTTTAAATAGGGAGAGAAATTATATTTAGTTAGTGTGTGTCATTACTACGATAATTTCACCGTCCATTGGCTAACGCTTACCACATCACCTTGCATTGTATCAGGAAATATCAATTCCAGGTATTTCAAAATAGAATTTGAACCAAAGCTAAAGGGATCGTGTGATTGGCACCTGGCAAGAAGTTTGATTCGGTCAAACATTTGTGGAAACCGAATGTGGTTGAAATACATGCAACACAGCGGTTTTCGGATGAGTTATTTTCTGTCTCACGTCATACCCATACCCACCGTTTTTCGGGGATTTTCAGAGGTTGTCGATGTTTTGTGTTAGCTCAAAAAAATTACTTTTGTCTATAAAAATGGTTATGGTCGTATAGTGGCCACCCTAATCTGCCATAGAAGCACGAGTTAAATTTGCCCCTTTCCTAACTACTCATTTATTTATGCACACCTGGCTGTTGGTTTGTGTCATAATCACTCGAAAACATGTCGCTCTCTGTTTGCGCTGCGCCTAAGAAGTTTCGCGGTAAGTAGGTCCACCAGAAATAATACATTTATCACCCTGTAGATGAATGCACAGATTCTACGCAAATATATCGCGTGTCCCTTTACAGATCGCTTCCTAAAGCCCGGGAAGAAGTTGTCTGACAAATTACATTTTTGTTAGGGTGTCCCAGAGTCTGAGCATAAAAGGACCGTAAATCCTGTAATGCATTCATTCTTCATGCTTGGTCAAGCTCGTAAATAGGAGCCCTGAGTACCCACGCTTTTACCAATAAATTGTCGTTATTGTATCACTATTGTGCAGACACTTTCACTTTATGTGTTTATTTGTAACGTTTCCGTTGGATTAGGCCTTTACAACATGCTCGCTCATGTTTGTCTTGGATTAAGAATGTGTGCGTCGTTTATTTTATTTAAATTAATTTTGCTTGTTTCTAAACAAAGCCATTTTTTAGCAGAAATTATTTTAAAATCCAAAAATTTCAGTGAAACTGGCAGTGTAATTTTGTTTGGGGATTGTTCTAAAGAAGTGCGTAACAAAAGTGTAAGTATATGCATAGATACTTTTGGGTAACAATGTAGTTGAGGCATTAAATTACGCTTACGTCGTGTCGTAGTAATAATGTCGGGGAGCCATCACCATTAGTGCCCGATGCGACAGCCCAGCGTTTAATCAAATTGAACCACTCACGTATTCTGGCGGGATAAGATTTGTCCCTCAAGTGTCGGTAAAATTGTGGTATCCTATAATTAGGTAGTGTATCCTGTCCTCATTATCCATAAACGGGTTGAGTATGTGAGGCTCGTGCAGGTTTCCTGGCGTTGTAGGTGGCTAGCTACGTGCCGTGAGCCGAGTCCGGTCGGCTCTACGTGACCCCATCAATCCGGAAAACTCGCTCGTACAAACAAATAATAATACATATTATATGACCTTAATAAAATACAGCTACGAAAATAACGAAGAAAAGGTGTAATATTTTGCATTGCTTTGCTTTTTTATAGTTTGCAAGCAAGTAAACAAGAGTTTTGTACCTACAGAGTGATTTAACAATATCTGTCTGAAGCTCCACTTCAATTAATAAGTTTGAAAATGAGTTACAATATTTAATTGGCTGATTCCAAATTTATTCAAGGCTGTAATAGCTCAGAAATTTATAATCTCATTCATAATCAAACACACTTAATTCAGAAAATCAAGAAGTGATAACGACTGCAGACTGTTGGTAGAAAAATGACATCATAACAATAAAAACTCCAGGCGAGTTCGTAATGAGAAAAGTTTTGTAGGAGTTACTAAATTAATCGAAGTTTTTAGGGTACAGTCAACTGACACAGGATAACCACGAACCCAATTAATCTCACTTCCCCTTTGGTTCTTTGCAGTTTTGTGTTTTTTCACTCATTTTGCCTTTTCTGCTGTTTGCACCTATCTTATCCAGAACTCTATTTCAGTTCATAAATGGAGCGTAATTACTTCTGGTATTTCAGCAGTTATTTTAACATGTTTGTGTTACCGATATATAATAATATAATGTACAATACATGTAAAAAATGTGTATGATACAAACTATAAAATGTTCGTTTTTGAGTATAATGTATGAGTTTCGTGAAATTAGAACCGATAGGCCGATTCGTCTCAGATCTATTCTGTGAAATTAAAACACGATCCTTTATGAGTAAACTTTAGATACAATTTAGCTTAGATTCACAGTTTACCGGATGACTTCATTAACGATTTCATGAATGACTAGCTCTGATTCAATTAGGCAGTGGTCATTGCGCTAATTTCTCATTATTTGCTTGTTAGGTTATTTGTACCTATGTGCTAAGGCATTAAATTGCCATCTAGAACTTATAAGATACAGAGGTAGGGTTTCAATATACAAGAAAATGTACAACTACATTCGATTGTGTACACCATGAGACAATTATCAGGAAACTACGGAATAAATAATTCCTCTGCAGCAGTCCGAAAGAACCACCCACGCATAGATAAACTATCTTATAATAACAAAACTCCAAGTGAGTTGCAAAGATTCGAAAAATTGAAGAAATACAAGTTTTAAATTAATTCAAAGGTTTGGGTTTGGGTTTTGCTCCATGTTGAAAACCTTTGCTTATTTCTAAGAAGGTAAAGGTTTCTTTCATGTTCGCTTCTTAACTTTACTTTACAAATATTTTAAAAAAGAGTGAAACGCTTGATAAAACAGAAACTTGTAAAGAAGTAAGAAGCAAAAGACCATCCATGCAACCTTTCTCATTAATAATATGAGTGTTATCCAAAGAGAACATGCCTCGCACGAATACCTACATTACTGAACATTTATTCGACATTAGTAGGTTTGCGTGATCTCGATCACAGACTGGTGATTATCTCGCATTTTTCCTTGAAACTCGCCAAATTATTCCTCCGCAATTTTCTGAATTTCTCTCACGTCAATACTGAAAGTTTTAACGACAAGTAAAACGTCAAAATGTAGGTAATTGACGACCGATGTGGCGCAAGGGCGAAGGTCCGCCTGCGACGTAGGAGGTAATTCGATTCCCGTCTGGAGACAAATCTTTGTAGGATCTGTAAATATTTGTTCCGAGGTTCTAAGTGTTTTCTATAAAAAAATATCGATCTATGTAATGGTAATTGGTATTAAGTATAATCAGTAATCTAGTACCCATAACACAAGTTTTTCTAGCTTGGGGCTAGATGATGCTGTGCGAATTGTCCAGAAATAAAAAAAAAAAAAATATATTTTTTGATTTTTGATTCAAATTTAATTACCATTTTTTACCAAACTTCAAAAATTGAGGACTGTCTCAATTCGTCTGCATTTTTTTCCATCATGCAGTTAACACTGCATGATGGAAAAAAAATTGGTAGTTGGTTTACACGTTTTTTACTAAGATAACAATTTATATTCGAAGTGAACCTAAAATCATAAAATAAATGAAATAAATAATAACTAAAAAAATCAAAAGCTGCTTATTACCTGGATCTTATGGGATGAAGATTTTTATTTTACATTGAAAATACCCAGAACCCATATTTGTAGATCGTTCAGAAATTTGTTACGAGCCGGAAATCGAAACCTCAGCCAGCTGCCTCGCAGGCAGACCTTCGCTCGCCGCGCTGCATTGGTCATCTGTGACAAGCCTCAGTAGTTTTGACGTTGTCTTTACCGAAATACACATTTCATAAACCTCCTATAGGACAAGTAAGTTTATAGGATATTTGGAGTTTATCTGTAGGTTGTAAAATATGTTTCTTTGATGTGCGCTCCTTCGTAGATAATTGTGCAAATTTGGGTTTTTACCGTACGTTTGTGTTACGAAAACTTGTGTCAAACATGTCCACTAATCAGTTATTGGCCTATTATCTTTTCGAAGAACATATTCGCAACCTCCTCTATCAACTTACCACTCACAACTTGAAAACGATCTCCGAAAGGCAAGAAACTGTCAAATGTCTCGTGACCCTCGTATACGTGATGAAGTTGTAGCACACGTACCTATCGTACAATGTAGGGGGTTTGCATAGCTCTGTAAAACCCGTATCATTACTTTCATGAGTCTGAACCTATTAATGAATATACATTAATTGTAGTTCTAACTGCTATGTTTAAGCACATCCCATATCTTAGTGAAACGCCATTGCCGAGCAAAAGTATGTCTTGCTTTTAGGCTAAATATTCGAGTTTTTAACTTTTATTAGACTATTCTAGAATAAATTTTGCCGCTCTGATTAGCGAATACCGCGTAGGTCTGATTAGGCCTTTTGCTGTGCGCCTAACTCTTTCATCAGAGTTGTCTCTGCTGCCTAAGTGATGCTTATCACGACTTTGTGCATCATGTGCGATGAAAATCTTAAGTATTTTATAAATCGATCACAGTTTATTCCATTTATCTGATTATTGTTAGCTGCTAGGGTGCGCTGAGCGAAAAATATTGACTTTTCAAAACAAATAAAGGATTTTTCACAGGTTAATTATTAAATAAATAAATAATGCTGGACAACCCACACATCATCATCCAAAGCTAAGTAGATTTTGTGTTATGGGTACTAGATGACCGATATACTGAATACAATACATGAATTACTTTCAACGTATGGAGTGTATAAAAATGTGACGAATTTACTTTGTGACAAACCACCTAGTACAATTACATGCCTTTTTTGTTATTTTCAAATTGTGTGTATTTCGTTGATATTTTCGTTTGTTATTAACCCATGATAAGCTCATAAAGCAGAAAACACGTAGGTAACTTGTTTATGAAGCAGAAAACATGTCGGTAAATACATAGATCTGGGGCCGAATTCCACTAATGTCAAAACAAAGGTCTTAATAGTGCCATTCTATCAAGATGATTAAAATGACGTTTGTGCATTTGGTATTCTACCTCTACTATTTTTTGCGCATGAAGAGATTTTCATATGTAGAATATCAAATTGGTAGTTATAAAGGTAAACGTCACAGCTATGAATTAACCTCAAAAAGTTTGTGCTTTTGTGCAGTACAATACCAAAAAGAGTTTTATACTGTCATTTTGACACGATACTATTTAAATAGTGTAGCGATTTATTTAGTGAAATTCGGGCCCTGTTTGAATACCTACATTTAGCACATCAAATTATCGTTTCAAACTCTTTCCTTTGCGTGACGCAAGTAGGTATAAATTTCATAGGTGTTTCATGTTAGCAGCAAGACAAAAAGCCTTTTGTTATCTACGCGTTATTTTTCAGGCTTGAGGCTATGGACAAAGCTACCACATATTTCAAGCTCTAATCTCATAGTTGGGATTTAAACCTCCCTACAGTTTGCGAAGTTGATTGTGATAGATTTATTGCAAAAGTTTATTTGGTGCTAAGATTACCATTGAAGCTTGTCTATATTTGAGCATTCTAAGTTGTTCTCTGAAATTTTGGCGCATAATTTCCTACTTTTAAGAAAGGCAATAAAAATTAATGGATTGGTTTCATTATTTGACTTTGTCATAATTTTTACTTCACTCTTTTTCTATTTTACTTTTGTCTGCTAATTATGAGTATATACAACAATATTGCAAATAATAAATGATGACAAAGTCAAATAACGCAACCAATCCCACGGCTAGTTACCATTTAGCTATCTTTACTTCTGATAATATAAAGGCGAAAGTTTGTATGGATGCATGGATGTTTGTTCTTCTTTCACGCAGAAACTACTGAAAGAATCGGGCAGAAATATGGAATAGACTTAGTTCTAGCCCTGGAAAAATACATTGGCTACTGTTCATCCCATGAATCAGTTCCTTTGGGATAGAAATAGCCTTGAGACGTTTCCATAGAAACAACGCGTGCAAAGTCGCGAGTAGATGCTAGTTTATTAACAAAATACGTACCGTCCCGGTCACGGCAGCGTCAGTATCGAACCCTCAACTCAGAACCTGGATGTCGTAGGAGTCAACAAAGGGAATCCTCTGGAAAATGGGAAGCGGGTTCCTTCTGAGCATTTTAACAACTCCTTTTTTATTTTTTTTATCGGAAATGATCGAGCGTTTGGCCACTATCTCAGGTAAGTGAAGAGGTGGCCTAAGATGGAGCACGCTTTCCCAGAAGGAACTTATTCACTCTTGATTTGAAGACTCCGAGATCATACTCTAGCGCGAAAACAGACATAGGAAGCTCATTCCACTCTCTGGCTGTGCTAATCCATTAAGATATATAGATAAGATATATAGATAAGATCTTTCTGCTATGCGAGTATATTAATTTCTAAAAAGTTACATGCAATTTATTTCTCATTTCAAGCCACTGTTTTTGATTTGATATCAAAAAGGTCCATTTAGATCCTTTCTTTTTTGTTTCAGATTGTCCAAATTCCAAGCGCTGCTGCTGGCGATCGCAACATTATTAACTAGCGTCCAGGGCGATGTTTATGATGTTAAGTGCCCGAAAGTGTGCAAATGTAGGCTCATGTTCGACACGGTGGATGGATCTGTTATACGCGTCCAATGCCTTGAAGGTGATTTGCATCGCATTCCCGTCAAGGAAATGGATCGGAGTGTCTACAAGCTGCAAATTGGTGCCCCTAAAAATCACCCAAATTTTCTTACCATCGGGCCTATCTTCACTCAGCCTGCACCGTTCAGAGAGCTAAGAGATATTCAAATTATCAATTCCAATGTCCCATCGATTGGAAAACATGCGTTTTGGGGCCTCCAGAACCTTAAAATTCTGAATCTGACGCATAACAACATTACCAGTATTGAACAGGATAATTTTCGAGGTCTTATAAATCTCACTGTTATGGATCTTTCTAAAAACCGGATTGATAATATGGCAAGTGAAACATTCCGTCATTGCCCAAACTTGAAAAGACTCTACTTAACACACAATAATATAACTCTTTTGAATCCGAGACTGTTTAGAATGCTTGCTAGACTTCACATACTCGACCTAAGTGGAAATCCTATCGCTGATTTAAACCCTGAAGTTTTTAAAGATATTCAGCAGCTCAAAACTTTAAAATGCAGGGAATGTTTACTGGTAAGAGTCAATGCCCAATTATATAATTTGGCTTCGGAGTTGGAAGAAATTGACTTTGGATATAATCAAATAAAGTATGTGCTCATTGATGATTTCCAAGATCTCAAACAACTGACAAAAATTTCTTTGGATGGAAATCAAATATCCGTAATTGTGGATTATGTTTTTAGTAACAATAAACAGTTAAGAGAAATAAATCTTGCTGACAACAAACTCGCTTTATTATCTCCACACTCACTTACAAATCTAACAAGACTATTTCACCTCGACATCGGAAACAACAAAATTGAGCGATTTCATCTTCAGACTTTTTTACCGGTTGTCAATTCTTTGAGAAGCTTAATTCTGAGTGGAAACAACCTGCCGCTGAATGAAATCAGTATTGTACTGCAAATTCTGCCAGATCTACAGGACATTGGACTAGCGAATTTATCGCTTACCGAAATACCACCGAATTTTTTCGTATACAACAGACATATAGAGGGTTTAGATATTTCTTGGAATAACTTAACAGAATTTCCATTAATAAATTTAATAAAGATGAAATTCCTGCAAAACCTGGATATCTCACACAACCATTTGACCAAGCTTGAGGAACCAGACCTGCATCGACTTGAAGCAATATCATATGTTAAACTGTCTCACAACAAGTGGCACTGTGATCAATGCTCGACCGGTCATATGTTGGTATACATGGGTACTACAGTTTTGAATGGTTCTCTGAGGAATTTGCGTTGCCATGCGCCTCTGAAACTTCGTGGGATTCCCTTATGGAATATCAGCTTTGACGTATTGGAGGAATGTCAAATGACTAACGAGGCTCATATGAACGTGTTTGCCGGGATGGTGCTGGTGCTGGTGGCGGCGCTGGCGGGGGTGACTGGCACGTTCTGGTGCACGCACCGCCGCGCCCAGCGCTACTATACCCGGGAGGAGAAGAGACGCGAGCGAGACCCTGAGCAACCTGAGGAACTACTGCCGCACACCGAGCTCGGAGCTTTGGGTGCCACCGAGGCGCCTTTCCCCGACCTCGGTCACCATAGCTAGCGCCATGCTGCCTCCCCGCGCCGACGACGCACAGTGCGCGTTACGCAGAATCAGGAACTTTTAGAATTAAATTCTTTCGCGATGAATTCGGCTACAACCTTGAACCTTGATGAAATCCCGATACATTACCTGCGTCCACCGCCTGGATTCCGCAACGAGGATGAATCTATAATGTGATATGAGGACTACCCTTACGAAGAAGATTTGGTTTAAATATTAAACCGAAACTTCCTTTTGAACCAAGTGGTGAGTTAATATTCATTATAGTGTAAAGTGATCATACTGGTGTTTATTAGCAAACGATATTTGGGAATCATACTTATTGTGTAGTGATATTTTTATAGTATTATGTGTCAAGATACTATTAGAATAAGGATTGACCTTCTCTTTGAGCTCTCTCTATTCTACTATCTATTTGACATTCGTTTTTTGTCAATGAAAATATATGCTTTTGCAAAAAATAGCACTCTACCAGCACTCATTGCAGAAGAAAAATCGAAAAGTGCGTTCAAAACGCGATTGTAAAAACAGGTCTTATCAATTTTGGAAATTGTAAAACGAAATTGTTAAACTGTATTAGTTAATGAGCTTCTTCAATAGATCAGATATAGATATTAAAAAAAATGCTATATATATTATTTAATCGTTATACTATATTGACAAACGTCACAGGTTAAAAGTATATTTTTAAATTCCTTGCTAATAATTTACCGCCAGGGGTTGGTTTATGCTATTAAAATACATATATCTACATAGGCGAAAATCTCAACAAAAGTTTGAACAAGCATAAAAATAAAATTTTCTTCTTGGCCACAGTAATGGTAAAGTACCCGTCTCTTACATTCTCAGTTATCATTATAAATGGGTGACACAAAAATGTAAATATTCCTAAGCCTAAGTTTCGATAAGTTACTACTAATTATATTCAAGGAAACTAAAAACTATTTTTAATCCTATTCTTGTGTATAAAAATGTACTACATAGATTTAAATTAAATTGTAAAAAATATGCTATTAAATGGCACTGTGCCAAGATGTAAAATATTAAGTACTTACGGCAGTTCCCGGCTCATAAGATTAATGTAAAATCTACCTATATTTCTTTATATTTTAAGTTTAATACCTTTTAATTTTTATAATTTTTTTATTCAGCTACTATTAACATATAAAATATTTGCCATAATGCACAACTTGTAATAAATATATATAATAATTTATAAACCTAAAGCACAAACATTGATATTTTTAGAGGTTTGTATTTAAAAAACAGATAACCAGAGAAAATTATATTTTCCTAAAAAAATCAAAATCTGCAAAAATAATTATGTTAGACCAAGGTGAACTATAGCAGCTTGATTTAAATTAACATTTATCGTTCCAATATATTGTTTATTTAAAATTATATTTGCCAACAATAAACTTCAAAGTTGTGAACAAAATCATAAGTGGGTACCCTAAAAAAACCTAATAATCTAATACAAAGTATAATATAATTTATATTGTTACTTTCTTCTCCACGTTATTTTGATTTTATGGATTTTTATGTGAAATTCATAACATTGCACGAATATTAGATCAAACATAATTATGAATATTATTATATAGAATGACGCAACAACATTAAAATATGATTTAAAAATTAATATAAAATTAAATTACTTTGGTCTAATATAATACATTACAATATATACCACAAAATATTTATACTACAATACCAATATATTATAATCAATTAATAAAAATATACATAGTTATAGTAAATGTACATTTCAAACTACAAGGTCAAAACACCAAGAAATATAGAATAATCATACAAAGTTCACATGTTAAAGGTATTTTTCTTATCAGAATCATACGTAATACACGTATTTAGGAGTATTCTGTTTCTTTTTTATGCTGCAATACATTAAATTCGTAAATATGATTCAGTCAAATTAACATCGGCATTTTGCATTTAGCAAACCAAGCCGATGTTTATTGAATTTAAGTAAATACACATATAAAAAAAGATATTCTCATTTAAATTCCCATCTTCTACTATTATCTTTACATCATAAAAGCAAATTAATTTTTCTTATTCTAAATATTTAAACTACCTAATTACACATCTAATGATATTTTTAAGGGTAATAATAAATAAGGGACAGAATATCTCCAAACTATATTTTCTTAAAAAATATGAAAAATTTGCAAAAATAGTTATTTTAGACCAAGGTGAAACAAGGTAGATTGATCTGAACAAATCTTTATGTAGTACCTTTAGTATTTATTACAATCCTAAAGTCTTGCATACAAAGACATTTTAGATATGGTACTTATTCAAAAACGTTTTGACATAACAACCACATATTAAAGTGATAAAGTCCATGTCCGTCCAATGTGGCGCGTCGGCGGGCGAAGCGCTGCGACGCAGTAGATTGCTGGTTTGATTCCCGCCTCTGGACAAATTTTTGTTAGATCTGCAAATATATTTTCCGGGGTTCTGGGTATGTTCTATGTAATCTAAAAAATATCTATTTATGTAATGTTTTTAGGTATATCAGTCCCATAACACAATCTCTGCTTCGCTTCGGGCTAGATAATGCTGTGTAGATTGTCCAGCATTATTTATTATATTTATTTATTTCTTCGCCATGGCATACAAAATTATAGTATTTTTGGGATAATTCATATTTGTCTTTATTCCGAATTGGATGGCAGTCAACTCTGACATAATATTAATATTACCTTGGTCTATAATGATACAGTAATGTACCATAGAATATTTACTTACAGTTTTCTAATAACCATACCTATATAATAATTATATCAAAAGTATACCTATATAATGTATGTATTTATATGAATAATATATTTATTAAATAAATTATTTTAAAGTACATACATAGTACATAGTTTTAGTAAATGTATCATACAAACTGTAAGAAAGAACACCAATAAACAAAGTATTTTCCTACTTAGGTATTACCTTGGTCTCAAATAATACAATATGTACCATATAATAATGACAGTTTTCTAATAACCATAACCATATAATACTTATATCAAAAGTATATATATTATGTATGTATTTTATTAATCATATTGGTATTATTAATAAAATACATACATACCTACCTAGTTCTAGTAAATGTACAATCCAATCTGTAAGAAAAAACACCAATAACCAAAGTATTTTTCTACTTAGTTCACATGTATAAAACCTAGTATCTTGTTCCCTTTTTATAAGGTTATATAAAATTCTAAATTCAGTCGAATTCACGGCAAAACATTATTAAATGTATTATAATACTCTACTAAAACTTCTCTGGCCAATGTCATTGTGTATAAATAAGCACTAATTTGCTTCTTTACTAAAATTCCGTTTTTATCTATTTGTAAATAATGTTTTAATTATGTTACTTCACAATTATTATCGGATTGAATTATATTAAAAAAAAAATTTGCTTAAAAATTAACCCCTACGAAATTAAATATTATAAGTGTTAATATTATAAATAAAACAAATTTTGAAAGACACGAAGTGATTAGAATAAGACATTTAAATAAAGAGTATTTGAAATAAAGGATGATTAAGACGCTCTTGAAGTTCAGCTATCTGAAAATATTTAGTAATATTCTCAAAATAACTAATTTATGTACATAATATATTATTATTAGATTGTCATAAATTTCAATGTTTGTGCACAATAGGTTTTGCTTTAAAGATTTTCTCTAATGAATAACAGTTAAATAGTTAATGTTTAATAGTAATTTATAATTATTTAAAATCATAAGTTAACGATACGAAATGGAAATAGGTTACATGTTTATTAAAATATAGTTGTGTCAGTGTTATACGTAAGATTTGTGGTTTTAAGTATTGACAGATGAATTCTGATGAAGTGCTGGATAATTTGGGAAAGAACTACCGTGGGATTGTAATATATGCTATTTTAAGTAAGTTTTGCATTTATGCTTATTAATAACACATTTAAGTACATATATAATAATTTATAACGGGGTATATATCACTATGGTCAATATCCCGATTAAGTAAGAATATGAACTTATAGATTGTCTAATCAAAGCAAAATATGCCTATGGACACTTATTAACTAGAACATAACAGATTCATAGTTATTGTTCAATAACATACATAATAATAGATATATACAGATTTGGAAAGGCCTTTCAAAAATATTTCAAGTTATTTACAGAGCTCTAAATTCTAGTTTAACTTTTATTAATATATTTGTTATCACTTTATATTTCTTGGAAGTCCATCTTTCCATCACTAGTTGTAGATGTTTGCTACTTTAAGATTGTTTGCTTAAAAATGTAAAACTATGTGCATTCCCGTTGCCTATATACTTATTTGCTGGTTGAGAACCCCTAATGGCCTCAACCTGAGATTCCACCACAAGATGTTCATTTTAGTGTTATTTGGTATGATTTAGTAAGCGCAATTATACTCATTACTACTATTAACTATAATCACAGAATAATTAATAATATGGTACTATTCTGATTTCTGTCACTATAAAACGTACATGCATCAGCTTAGGGTTCTTTTGAGGTTTATTCATAAGAAAAATCTTATTCCCTTTCGGATTCTTTCTCACTTACGATTAGAGCTCGAAAAATATTGTTTGCTAGGTTCAGAAAAACAGTTTAATCAGCAAAATGTATTAAAAAAATAAAAATAAATTACCAAAATTAAAACCAAACAAAAAAAAACAAAAAAAAAGACTTGTAATTAAATTGTATCAAAAATGTTAAAACTAATAGTTACGTGACTAGTTTGTATTTAATGCTATGTATTTTTGTATATGTAGTTACAGTGGGGTTAATTGATAGGTTAAAAATTTTAATTTTTGGGCTTTACTTGATTGGTTTAACATTTGAAATTTTACTCAACTGCATATATGTCTAATAACTTGTGAAATTATTGTGTAGTAAAAACGTTAGACAGTGTTGTAAATTCTGTAATATCAACGATTTATAATAAGTATGACGTAAGTTTCTAAAACTATCTTAAACTGCCGTAAGTACTTAGGTTAATAAGGGTTTTTACGATTTTTTAATCATAAGGGTAAATAATTTAAGTCATAACTAATCTGTTCTAATTTTATAATAGAATACATTTTTTCAAAGCCCTGCACTAAGCCCGGAAAGGTAACAAAAAAGTTGGGTAGATAGTAATTAAAACTACCTATACCAAATCAACAGAATTTAACATTAGACTATTTTCTTATCATCGCAACAAAAAACATATTTTCATGTTGTATCTAATACTTTTGCCAAAGATATTGAGTTTTTAAAGATGTGAATAGATTTTAGGTTTTAGAAAGCGACCTATAAAAAGGAACGCAGTAACAAGTGTATATTAATTTGCCAAAAAGTAAACAAAACGACAGACACTAAGTCTAGGTAGGTGGCATTTTAAGGATTTACTTTTGTGAATAGCTGTCTCTGAAAATATGGCCTCCACTCTTTATTACAGTGGCGTACTAGTTTTTCGTTGGTTCTTTAGCTAAGCCAAGACTGTCTGGGATAGTGCTTTTATAAAAGAAAAAAAAAATTCATTATTTTTAAAAAAGAAGCTACCTTAGGTTGCCAACTTCTACATATCTAAACGTAAAAATAGGAATTAAGCCTATTTAAGTATCTCTGAAGAATATTTTACACATATTATTGGTTGACGCCCTATTTCTTTACCAAAGTGTGTAACACTAGGTACATAGAATCTAACTTTACAGAAAAAACAATGATATTTCGTTATAATTTTAATTTTTGTATTGGGATGGAGTCTTATTTGCGATTCAATGGTTCTTTTAACTCATATTATGTTAACCAATTAGTGTGAGTAATATATTATTCAAATATTAGTTATTAGAAACATTATATACCTACAGCTTGGCAAAAAAGTCTTGAAACGGAACTAATTTTTTTGTTTAATGGCAACATTCTTAAAACAATGACGTTTGATGTAAAATTGTAAACAAAGATTACGAATTCTCGGTTTTTTTACTTGGATCGGTCAAGCGGTGGTGATAAAGTGACGAAAAGTGAAAAATAATGAATAAAACAGTTAGAAGTGCTGCCAGGGAGGTTATTTATAAGGTATACAGGCGATGTCTGGCAGAATTTGAGGCCAGAACTATTCTTTCAGATCTCAACAATGTTTTTCAAAGAACCGCTGATATGACAGGTTTGTGAGAGTTTGTTTTGTAATTTTAAGTTGAATCAAAGGTAACTTGATGGTCCTAAAGCAGGATTAAATTAAAGTTCCACGGAACAAGTGAAATATTCAACAATAAACATCGGGCAGTTAGGTTATGTTTACGTTTGTTCTGCGTACTCTGCTATAGCGCGGGCATAGAATTTGATACTTGAGCTAGACTAGCTAATATGTAAATCTATTTCTACATAATTTAAATGTTGTGTTATTTCTTTGTAATAAAGTTACTATAGCGTTTGTATTTTAAATGGTCTAGAAATTAGGTGCCTAAATAATAAACTGAATAAGGTAAGATAAAGGTATCATATTATTATAAAGTTTCTTCTTTATAGGAAGCAGCTGAGCGTGCTAAAACGGAACGGTTCCAAGCTATTACGGAGGAGGATTGGAAGAATTCGTGCCAGCACGTAATAAAAATAGAAAAGGAATACTGTGAGAGAGAACTTACAATGTATAAATAACAATGTATTAAATTTTAATTTACTTTATATTTTTTTCTTTATATACTTACATAACGAGAACCTTGCTCAATTAAACAATATTTACTGATACTATTAGACTATGTGTGGATATAAATGTACGTATAACAGATATATACACCTAAGTATCAAGACTAGCTTGGTGCGCTATAGGTGTTGCCATAAGGACCTACAGTGGCGCCCCCATTATTTTCTACTCTTTTTTGCCAAGCTATACGGTTGTATGCTTTCAAATGACAAAATAACAAACCAAACACTTACATGACGTATAATTTCATATGATATACTTATTATACAAAACACCTCAACATTAATAAATTTAAAATCAAGTAATAGGGACTTTCAATAATTTTGCTTAAAACATATTATTTCATAATATAAGATCAACACTCATAAATTTAAAAAGACATAATATTTAAGTCACAATATCTAAACACATTTCAATTAGTCAATATAATGTCATTAAAACATAAATAATAATAAATAAGTCGCATATTACTAACATATTCTTTGTGGGGACGTTTGGTGGATTCTAAATCAAACCTAATAGACATACTGTCACTTATTAAAGTCTATATAGGAAAGGACAGCCGGTTGTTAAATAAATCTTAGAAACCTACTATCAGTTTTAGCTTCAGTGTAAGGAGGGACGACGGCTTCGCTGGTGTTGTTCCTAAATCAAACCGAAAGTCACTTATTACTTTTTGTGGAGAAGTTGGGTGGTTTCTAAATTAAACCTAATAGACCCAGTGACTTTTTAGCTTCTGTGTAGACGTGAAAGAATGCATTACCGCCGTTGGATGGTTTCTAAATCAAACCTAACCCTTATGCTACTGTCCCTTATGTATGTCCACTATGTAGGGATGGATAGCCGGCTTGCGACCCGTTTGGAGGTTTCTAGATTAAATCTAACAAACCTATTGTCAGATTTTAGCTTCTGTTTAGTGAGGAACGGCCGTTTCGCATACGTTGGGTGGTAAGATAGTTAGTATATCATTTAAAACTACACAAAATGAAATTATACGTTATATGTATTATCTATAAATAGCATAATGATTTTAAACAGAATCAAACTCTTGTACTCTATACTAAATATTTAGTTACCTAGTATTTATCTTCTTATTTATAATAATGGGTGTATTTTCTTAAAATAATATAAAATTAGGTTTCGTTATTGGTGTCTATGTAGTAAACGTAAAATCGATGTCTAATACAATATTTAAATAAGATTTAAAATACCAAATTATCAATTTATTATCTATAATTAATATTTACGCACTAGTTATAGCGTGTTTCATCACATAGTTCCTATGCCGTTTTGTTGGCACACCAGTCTGTTAACAGCGTGGAGTAGGGTTTGGGAATTCTCGACCATTTCAAAGTCCCGGGAATTCCCGGGTCCTAACTGTTTTTACCAAAAAAGTTATTTTTTGTATGTTTTAGTGGTATCAACCTTTTTTGCATAATTTTAGAAACATTTTATTAATAGTCAAAATTGTTGTAAAAGACTTAATAAATAAAATTTACGACTCGCCGCCTCAACTGACACAGACACTATAATAATCCGAACGTGACAGAACAAAGGCAAAACACAAAAGCGTTTTTTTACTTATTTATTTAACTATCCGATGACTCTAGGCTCTTTCTATGTATATGATTGGAAAATGAAAATTATAACACAACAATTTCGACAATCTTGTTTCGCCTTGACCCAAAAATCCCGCGACCTGGGACAACTCAAATTACGAAAAGTCCCGGGACCCAAACCTTAGTGTCATGTTCCCTACTGCCAACATGACGGCATAGGAACTATATGATGAAATGCACTATATGTTCTTATTTATTAAAAAGAGATGTTTATTCTTAAACTAATTAGTTTTAGTTATTGGTGTCTATGTAGTAAACGTAAAATCGATGTCTTATAAACAATTAAGTGATTTATATAATACATAAAATAGTCTATATTGCTTTTCTGATTTTAACATTCTGTGTGTCAAGTTAAATGAAACTTTTTTTGTTTCTATCCGGCCATTGATCATGTTTATTTTTAAAAAATGATCTGACCTTACATAACTACCTAATATTTTATTAGTATAGGCATATAAAACAGCCAGGTATAAACTAATGAAGTTGAAAATCGAGACTCACCAGTACTTCTGATTCAAACTTATTAATTGCAGAAAGCAACAATCACTAAAAAACTTACAAATGGCATAAAAACACTTAATCTAGACAACTTAAAAAAAGTTCTAAATATTAAAATAATAGTACAGTATTTAGATATCTTATGCTTGCTTGGGATGGTTCAAAGAGGTCAGATCATTTCAACAAAACCGTAAGTGTTTCGGAAAAAACTCCAATGACGCCCTTCATTTAGGCGTTTTTATACCGAACGTTAGCGACAAATTAGATGTCTAATTCTGCTAATAAACTACTTCACTATGATAATGGAATCGTTGTCAAATCGTGACGTAGAATCCTTATGAATATCTAGCTAGATAGTGCTCGCGTTGCTTGAGCGGAGCGATTGACGGAAAAAAAATTACCACGCCACTTTCAACATTTGACATTCATTTGTTGCCATTCTTTGATGATACGCAATCATAGTGAAGTATTTACTTTATCCGAAGAGATACTAGATTTGACCGTTCACTATCAATTTCGTTTCAAATAGGCCTAACTGGAGAAATATTTGTGAAATCCTTGTATTTTAGATTTATAGTTCTAAAGGTAAATAAAAAAGGTCGTTTTAAAAATGAACATATAACTATTTAATTTGTTTTATTTAAATAATGTAAGCTTTTCTGATCCGTTTATATTTATTACTTATCTATTTCTGTTGAATTTAAGCGAACTATTGTTTTTAAATAAATTATCAAGAATACTATATCGCAGAACTGTCTTTCAAAATTGTATAACCATAATCATTATATTCAAAAAACTTTATACACTATAGCTTAACCTACATTTACTTACTTTGCTAAACCCTAAACTGGTAAAATGTTAACAAAATTTCATCTCATCTAGTTTCTGTGGCCTATTATGTGACTATTATAAATACCTACTGAATACCTATTGTTAATCTACCTAATATTAGATTGCAATCATTTGTAATTCTTTACTGTTTTAATAAAATTGCGTCATTGGAATTGTAGTTGTTCATTTACGTCATAGTAGTTAAGGATGATTTTTAACCAACTAATTTCACCCGAAGATAAATAGAAGATGAAATCCTTTATGAAATATACAACATTTCTTTTTTGTTTTTATACTTGTCTTGAAAATTAAACGGTCACAGGTACCAAAATCTTTTAAAAAGTGTTCGTACATACTACATTTCCTATATAAATTCAAAAGACCGTTAAACTGTTTAAAATGTGGGCATGGTGCCCAAAAATTTAACTGAATCGGACGGGCCAAGTTTGTAACTTTTTTTGGTCTTTATCTCCCCCACAAGCACCTTAGGTTATTCCCTTATTATGGGAAATTATGTATATAACATTTATAATAAAAGAAATAAACTTGAATTTACCTTTTGAATATATATATAATATAACAAGCTGTGGACTAATAAGACTGATGATGATGAAGCAATGAACTAGCTCGAATATCATGGGACGCAGTTCTTGCCAAAAGCAAATCCTAGATAGTCTAAGCTAGTCATTAAATTTAGAAAACTGAAGAGGCAGCGGCTCGGACATTTCTCCGGCAGGACCTGAGGTATACGAGTTCTTGAGTTGAGACGACAATTCAGCAAATGTAGTCCAGGACGCTCTCCTGCCTCGTGGGATAGACACCCGCGAAAGACAGCTGGCAGATGCTGGATGCGTCAAGCTGAAGATCGACTCTTTCCAGCCTTTCATTTATTGCCATGACAGTAGTAAGTAATCGTGGGTCTCGGCAGTTATCTATAAGCATATGGACAGGGTCTGGGACATATTCCAAACACATTTTTGCCCACAGCTTCGCATTCTTTCATCCGTGATAAAAGTACCTATTCCATGTCCTTCTCTGTGATTCTTCAGAATACCATCAATAGGGTGCTATAGGTATGTAGAAATACCGACTTACTTAATCTATTTAGATTCCTACTAATATTGTAAACACGAAAGATGAAATGGATGGATAGATGGATGGATGTTTGTTACTCTTTCACGCAAAAACAAATGAACGGATCTGGATGAAAATTGGCACTGGACCATACACGCGGAGGTAATCTGTGCAGGTATGCCTGAGCATGTCAACCGAACAATGGTAGCGTGTATGGACGTTCCGGTGCATCGGAGCGGTCTTCAGTTCTCCTTGCGATGGCACAAGTACACCGTACAGAATCACTCAAAAGTATCGATTTTCGATCTTGCACCGGTCGCCTGCGCACGTTTAAAAACCTGCACAGGTCTACTCCCACACACATTCCGGTCTACCTGCGCAGGCATACCTGCACAGATTACCTCTCCGGTAGACCGTAGCGTGTATGGCCAGCATTAGATTATAGTCTGGAATAATACATAGCTGTATTTTATCTCGGGGTTCCCACGGGAACGGGAATTACGCGGGTGAAACCGCGAGGCGCTGGTAGTTTTTTACATTGGTATAGATTTAATGAAAAAAATTAATATTCTCTAATCTAACTGCCACTTTTAACGAACAAAAAATAGTGCCTTCCTTTTCACAACGGTCGAAATGAAAAGGATGGGATCGTTTTCAGTTCTGTCATACAAGTGCCAACTGAATTGACACTAATGTAAAATGTTTTTAAATGAAATAATATGGGACAATTTTTACAGTTGCAGTATCATCTAACCCCAAGCTAAGAACAGCTTGTATTATGCATACTACCTTTAGATATCTGATAGTTATACAAAATAAGTACAAAAAAATATATCTATAACTTAATGTACATCAGTTTTACAGTGTTTGAGATTCCCTTTTAAGTTTGATTAATGTACTTAATACAATGTACAAGCTCTATTAATATCCTTTTTCAATAATCTATACTTATAATAAAACTGTAACCGGTCCAATTCTGTACATTGAAGATATTTTGAAACTTTTTTTTGGAGGGCACTCTATTATCGATACTCAAGCCAAAACTGTATTTTTTTTCATTCATGTCTGTCTGTCTGTCTGTCTGTCTGTCTGTCTGTCTGTCTGTATCGTAAACGCGCATCACGCCGAAACTACTTGATGGATTTAAATGAAACTTGGCATGATTATAGGTCATACTACGAGGAAGGACATAGGATACTTTTTATCTCGGAATTCAGTAAGGTTCTCATGGGAGAGGGTATGAAAGTAAAATTCCTTTACCGCGCATCACGCCGAAACTGCTGAATGAGTTGGGATGAAACTCGGGACGATTTGAGTTCATACTACAAGGAAGGACATGGGATACTTTTTATCCCGGAATTCGGAAAGGTTCCCCTGGGAGAGAGGGTGAAAGAAGAATTCTTTAACCACGCATCACGACGGACGGAAGTGAATGAATTCGAATGGAACTCGGGACGATTGGACATGGGATACATTTTATCCCGGAATTCAGTTTGGTTCCCCTAGGCTATACGGGTTTTCAAAAACTCCAGCATCTGAACGACGCGTACACACGCGTCGTTCAGATGCTGTGAGAAATTTTTGAAAATCCGTATAGCCCAGGGGAACCAAACTGAATTGAACTGATAGACGCGAAAGTTTGTAAGTATGAATGGATAGATTGATAGATGGATGGATGTTTGTTACTCTTTCACGCAAAAACTGCTAAACGGATCTGGATGAAATTTGGCACAGAGATAGATTACAAGCTGGAATAACACATAGTATATTTATTTTATCCCGAAAATCCCACGGAAAAGGGAATTACGCAAGTAAAATCGCGAGTACTCGAAATACTAATCATGCGCAGACGAAGTCGCGGGCACCAGCTAGTAAAGAATATTACAAAAACGAATAGAAACAATCAAAAATAATATTTACTATTGAAATATTTGAGCTCTACATAGATTTTTCAAGTTTAATGTACTTTTTAATACAATACACGTATAGATATTTTACTATAAATAGCAAGTATCCAGAAAATCCAGTACAATTATCTACAGATCGTGTAAACCATAGTCTCCAGACGGGAAACGAACCTACAATCTAATGTGTAGGAGTAGAGTAGGTGGACCTTCAGCCGCTACGTCACTGGAGTCTCAGAAATCAGAGATAACTACTAAGAAGTATGTGATTGAATAATAATAACAAAATCATACGAACACCAAGTGTCGCATCAATTTTTAAGCTCACCGTGAAAATACTCGTCTGCTAGGTTTCATAAAACCCGAAAAGGTTATCAAATGAAATAGATACACTTGACTATTTCTACCCAATAGCACACGAGACACGAACGTCGAACGGATACCGAATTCTATTACACTTATCTACGCTTTCATATTTTCTTTTCCGGAGGCTCCGAATCGCCGTTGAACATAATAATATGATTGGAATCGATTCCAGAATCACTACATATTCGCCGCTGATAAGTAGATGTCTGACAGTGTCGGTTGCGGCGTAAGAATCGACCCCCAGCCCGTGGTTGTCGTACAAGGCGACTAAGGGAACCTACCAGAGGTATCGTGGGTTCCTTCTCGTCAAATCCTCTGCTTCGATCACTAATTTGCCTACAATGGTGATAATGACATAAACCCCTCCTTTTTAATGATGGGTAATCCACGCAGAATCATCTTGTCCCAAGCTAAGTAGAGCTTGTGTTATGGATGCAATGTGACTGATATACTTATAATTAATATACTCGTAATCACGAAGTTGATATGCTCTGTGCTCCTAATACACTTTCATTCAATACATATAGATTGATAGATATTTTTTTATTATACATTGTAAACACCCAGAACCACTGAGCAAATATTTTTGTATCGTAGAAACATTTGTCCTTAGGCGGGAATCGAACCTTAACCTCCTGTGTCGCAGGTGGATTTTCTCCCGCCTAGCCACATCAGTTATCAGGGGAGAGGTACGAACCGCAATGGACGTTATAGGAGTACTGATAGATGAGAAGAAGTCTTAGAAATCAGGAGCGAACTATCTATAATAGTGTATGGAATAAAATAGAAAACTCTTTATTACACTTAAACCTACCACACAAAGAATGAAAAGAAAATAATACATGAAAATACTGTATACTAGGACTAAGTATTAAGGGTCATCGCTAAAAATGATGCCTTCCAGGCAACCTTGGGAAGGACTGGGTATAATAGAATAATATAGACGGTGGTTCTTACAATAGATCTAGGGTACCTACTTAAATATATAAATGGAAAAGAAAACTAATACATTATATGAACATAATGCCTACTAATATTAAAATAAACTTACATAAACATACTTTACATTGAATGATGTTAAGTTACATGGATAATCATTTAATTCAAAATTTAAAACATCTGCTTCAAGCAAATCTTTTTAGTAGGTACCTAACGCTTCGGAATCATTGCTTTCAGAAAAGTAGAAAACCATTTTGAAAAGTTAGTTACTGCAAAGCAAGTAAACACTCGAAAAAAAGCACCAACAAAAGTGGAAGAAATTGAAATCAAAGTAGGGAGAGATTAACCCTAAAACTCATCAGCAGGTTCCTTCTCCTATTTCTTTTATTTGAGCCAAATAAGAACAGCTATTACAGATAAGATTAAAATTTCACTTCAAGTATCTTCTCGAGAATCTACGATTACTACGTAATGAAATGAAACTTCGTGACTGGGCCCTGGATCCCATTTACATCGCTAGCAAAGCCTATTTGAGTCCAAACAAACTATTTAGGAAATCTTATACTATCTACCTACAGAGAGTTTTGGTCGGTAATTTGTTTCCTGCGGAAGGCACTGCCGGAGTCATTACGACGTACTTGCCACGTTTGTGTTTGAAGTTCCTGTAGTCGGGATATCTATTGTTTGTTAAGAATTCATGACTGGTTAAGTTTATGTATTAATACTTTCGAAATTAAATAGAACCGAGCTAGGGCTCAGAAAGCTCACATACTAGGCTTTTAATGCCTCTATTATTTTTTTTATAATGTACCTATAGATTTGCTTTGCATCTCTTAGATCATACTTGTCTGAAAATAGATTGTACCTGAAACTTCAGTTTCTCTCTTATTATGAAACAAAAATGTAGAGTTGGACCTGTCTCATCTTTGCAATTTTATATTACCTATAGTATACTCTTATGTCTGTAGATAAAAAAATGGTGTACAATGTGCGCGGAACTATTAATCTATCCGTACTTAAACGGTTTATACTACCCTATAACGTATATACTACGTATAGTAGTAATGCTAGAATCTTTGATTTACTAGAACCAGTCATTCGAAAAAATGATTTTCTAAAGACCAAAGACAGCCTTTTGTTTGTGGAGAAAGCAAACACTATACTCCGGCCAAACTCAATATTTTTATTTTTGAAAACGCTTCCTCCATAACTAACCTTAAATCATTAACTTGATCTTGGTTTATTCACAAAAGATGCATAAATTGTCGACTCTCTTTTATAGGCTAATTGTTGGTGACTATTATATTATCAAATTGACAATTATTTTACTTTTTAAATTCGATGCTAAAAAGAGAATATTGGTTTTTTGTGCAGCTTTTTAGCTGCACAAAAAACCAATATTCTCTTTTTGTATTAATAATTTTGTACTAATAAATATTCTCTTTCAGTATTAGCTAGCCAATATTAGCTATTATAGTTTCTAGTTAATATTGGCCCACTGACATTTGTTTATTGGAGGTCATAACGTTCAGTGCTAAGACCAGATTAGGCCAGACTCTTTAGTTAAATGACAAACAAAGATTTTCGTGATGTCAAAATATTCGAAAAGTCAAACGCCACAAACGAAGTTTCAAAATCAAGCACAAAAAAATAAGTAAAAGTTCATTGTGATAATTTACAGTATTTATCATTCTGTTCCAAGGTTCTATAATTTATATTTGTTTTAAAAGATTTTAATTTATGTATAAAAAACATGATTACCTACCGTGCCATGATTTTACCAAGATCACTTGTGTGTCCAAAAACACAAGCGCATAGAAGATTGCTGGTGAGGACAATGGCTGATTCTCGTACTTGCACCCCGTGCCCTGTTCCTCCCGAGCCCCCGGCACCATGCCCACCCTACCCCACTACTACCGAAGAGCCCTGCCCAACATTTCCACCTTACCACTGCTGCCCACGGACTATTTATAACATCAAATTCGTATACATCAATGACAAGCCCCCCATTACCACCAGGAGAGGCTTCTTTGACCGTGCTTCGCAGATTATATTCTGGACGGAACTAGTCAGAGGTATTCTCATTAGGATTTTCTCAGAACTTGTTCATCCTCTATTTCACCTACGCCACCTCATATCAGGGCTACGTAAAACTCAGAATAGAATATTCTGAGTTCACCGTATCTATGATTTGCAAGATAAGATAGATTTCAGGGGCTTTGGAAACCTAGGCGGGCTGCCATTGATATCTTAAAGCAAAATTTACATGAATCAAAAACAATGAATGCAATGAAAATTCACAAAACAAATAGCATAGTCAATACTTGATGTATATTACTTTAATTTCTTCATCTCATAGTTTGAGTCATGCTTGGCGGACGAGACGTTTTCAATTTGCCACGAAGTTTATGAATATCTTGCTCGTAGGCGCAAAACGTATCTGCTATTCAGCTGTTGTGGAGTTCTAGTTGCTATTGGAAACGGAAAACCCAATCACGGCTTTACGTTACTTTGTATGATTAATAACGGAATCTCAGATTTAGACCGAGTCGATAAAATATTATAAATTAAACGTTAACGAACATCAGAAATTCACTGACATCTTGCATTGTAAGTATATCAGTCATACCCAAAACACAAGCTCTGCTTAGCTTGGGGCTAAATGATGCTATGTGGACTGTCCGGAATTATTATTATTATAATACTAGCTGGTGCCCGCGACTTCGTCTGCGCATGATTAGTATTTCGAGTACTCGCGATTTTACTTGCGTAATTCCCTTTCCCGTGGGATTATCGGGAGCCTATGTGTTATTCTAGCTATATAATCTATAATCTATCTCTGTGCCAAATTTCATCAAGATTCGTTCAGCAGTTTTTGTGTGAAAGAGACATCCATCCATCTATCAATCTATCCATCCATCTATCCATTCATACTTACAAAGTTTCGCGTTTATCAGTTCAAATAAGAACGACGCGTCGTTCAGATGGTGTGAGAAATTTTTGAAAACCCGTATAGCCCAGGGGAACCAAACTGAATTCCGGGATAAAACGTATCCCATGTCCAATCGTCCCGAGTCCCATTCGAATTCATTCGCTTCCGTCGTGATGCGTGCGTGGTTAAAGAATTTTTCTTTCACCCTCTCTCCCAGGGGAACCTTACCGAATTCCGGGATAAAAAGTATCCCATGTCCTTCCTTGTAGTATGAACTCAAATCTTCCCGAGTTTCATTTCAACTCATTCAGCAGTTTCGGCGTGATGCGCGGTAAAGGAATTTTACTTTCATACCCTCTCCCATGAGGACCTTACTGAATTCCGGGATAAAAAGTATCCTATGTCCTTCCTCGTAGTATGACCTATAATCATGCCGAGTTTCATTTCAATCCATCAAGTAGTTTCGGCGTGATGCGCGCTTACGATACAGACAGACAGATAGACAGACAGACAGACATGAATGAAAAAAATTACAGTTTTGGCTTGAGTATCGATAATAGAGTGCACTCCAAAAAAAATTTTCAAAATATCTTCGATGTACAGAATTGGACCTGTTACAGTTTTATTATAAGTATAGATTATTATTGACCCATTCCAGAACACGGATTAACTATTTAATACTTTGTTGTTCTTTAGGCGTTAATAGATAAAAACGGTGAATAGATAACTCTTTTTTATACCACCAAGGTGACAAACGAGCATGCGGCCCGCCTAATAGAATCGGTTACCATAGCCGAGGGACGCCTGCAATATCAAAGACTACACACACACGCGTTGCCTATTCTAAATAATCAGAATAATCAATCGACTCTTCGATTTGATGTCTTTAAAGTTCGACAACAACTCTTACATTTACATTATAATTTCAGGTTTCGGCGTTACAATTGGGCATTTCTTTAAGGAGCCAGCCACGATAAACTATCCCTTCGAGAAAGGTCCGCTGTCACCTCGTTTCCGCGGGGAACATGCTCTCCGGAGGTATCCGTCTGGCGAGGAGCGGTGCATAGCATGCAAGCTGTGCGAGGCAATATGTCCAGCCCAGGCCATCACCATTGAGGCTGAGGAACGAGTGGACGACGGCGCCCGGCGCGCCATCAGATACGATATCGACCTTAGCAAGTGCATATTCTGCGGTTATTGCCAAGAAGCCTGCCCCGTCGATGCTATCGTTGAAGGACCCAATTTTGAATACAGCGTTTATACTCGTGAGGAGATGTTATACAATAAAGAGAAACTCCTCTCAAATGGAGACCGATGGGAGCCCGAAATAGCAAGCAATATCAAAGACAACCATCTATATCGCTAGATTTAAATCCTATTCACGATTTTGTATTAAGGTATGAAAGGAAAACTCATTACGTATTAGACAAATCCTAACATGGTTTGTGAATAAATTTTAGTATGTACTGAATCCAACGGAAGGTAAATAAATATGTAAAGCTGGACAATCAACACAGCATAATCTAGCTCCAAGATAAATAGAGCTTGTGTTATGGGTACTAGATACTGATACACTTAATACATTATATTACATAATACATTACATTACATAGATAATATATTTTTACAAGACATTGAAAATACCTTGTTCCCAGAACACATGCAGATCGTATTTATAAATATTTGTCCTGAAACGCGAATTGGACCCGGTACCTCCTGCGTTGCAGGAAGACCTTCGTCCGCCGTGCCACATCGGCCGTCGAAGTTGTTGCAATTATGGTTTTCTTAAATACCTACGCAGTGCAATGTAGAATGGATTATTTTTTGGTATCATTTAATCGGTCATCAATATAAAGAGATTTTGGCGAGCAAAAACATTATAAATATGGAAGCTAAAAAAATTAATTGAGCTGCAATAAATGACCGGTAAAAAAATCTATTTTGGGCAGCAAGAAATTATTATTTTTTGCTGGTGGTTTTCATTTTAAATCCAACCAAAATGTATTAAGCTGTTTAAATATTTATTTAGCTGATTTACCGCTCACCCAAATATTTAAAATAAAATACCAATAAATGTACCTATTAATACCCATTATTTTTTGCCTGTGTAACTGTAACTCATTAAAAAACTGTAAACAATTTTTGGAAAAAACATTGTTTTTATTTATACAATAAAAACATGCATTAAATTGACGCAGAAATTATTTTATAAGGTCCTGAAGCCTATTGAAAAAATGAAATTTAGTTGTCATAACATCATATAGTACCTAATACCTAGTTCACATTGGTCATACACGAGAAATTAACTTTAACCTATCTAATCTAACTTACCTTTTTTTAACGTAGAACTTGAATCACCAATAACTCTAAATACGCACTGCTTTACAGTGATATTAGGCATTATGTGATTTGACATTAGGCCTATGTCCTGCGCCCACTGTTGTGAGCTAATATAGGCTGATTGATGATGATTATATAAAGATATTGTGTGTGTGTGTGTATGTGTGTGTATGTGTGCTTAGTTGACTCCCTGCCATTGATGCTCCTTAAATCATCTTCCTTAAATGTAAAATAGGCCAATGAAGTTGATGATGTTAAATAGGCGTGAAAGATTGATCTTCAGTAATTCATTGGGTTTCGGAAATTATTTTGTATAGGCGACTATCGTAAGAATCAAGACATGGCGTCTTCACCAAAGTGTTCATGTTGTTGTTTAGGCCTGCAGTTAATGCATTATCAGTGAATTATCAATAATCCTAGGTATTTATTTTATTTCCTACACGCCCTATCCGCAGTACCCTTATGTGGCACTAAATTGCTTAATTAGCTTTATTATCGCTAATATGCTAAATTAGTATAGGAACTACCCACGCAACTGATGTTTAATTAAAACACGATTGAAATTTTTATAACTAGTATCTATCCGCGGCTTAGCATGCGTTAATTCTATGGAAACATTTTAAGGCTTTTTATCCCATATAAACTGATTTATGGGATAAAAAGTATCCTTTGTTTATTAGCCCTTATTCCAGGGCTACAACTATGTCTATTCGATCCGTTCAGTAGGTTTTGCGTGAAAGAGTTACAAACATCTATACATCAACACAAACTTTCGCGTTTATTATATAAGTTGGGACTAGTTAATGCCCGCAGTTTTGCACCCGTTTTTCTGGGATAAAAAGGTTGGCTTTGAAGCTAGCCTAAGTATTGATATAATATATATGTATTTAATATAGTATATATGTATTTAATATAATATATGTACTTATATGTATTTTATGTAGTAGTTTATGTAATATAAGTAGGTAGGTATTTATTTAATCATTAAAATGCACACGGATCCCCATGTCCAATCCAACACTCTTATCCATCCACGGTTGTCAGGTAGAGATCGCTCTTGAGCGATAAGACCGCCTATTGTTACACATTTTGTAAGTTGTTTATGTTTTGTATAATACCTTTAAGTGTGCAATAAAGAATTTTCTATCTTCTATCTATCTATCTAGCCTAGCTTATGTCTGTCCTCGAGATACCATCTACTCTCCTGCCAAATTTCATTGACATCTGTTTAGCCGTTTAGGTGTGAAAAGTGGAGCGACAGATTTACTTGCGATTCTATAATGTAACGTTTGGATTTATATGGATTATCACAATAATAGATACCTCCATATTTTGTAACAAATGTATATTTTCTGATGTCTAAAGTATCTATTGCGCAGTGTATAGGTACTTTAGACTTTACAAAATGACACAAGACATCAAACAATTTAAGATTAATATAATCTTAGAATAATTACATAATAATAAGATTGCTGTACCCTTGCAGGGTTCATGATGTAGCTGTATTATTTTAAGATCTTTTGTAACACATGTATGCAATAAAATATTGAGTATTGAGTAACATTAAACAATATGAATAAAACAAATATGGGAACTAAACCTATTTTTCAAACAGTTATTCCAAAGTTAATTCGATTATAGCCTTAAATAAAAATGAAAAGGAAAAATAAAATCGGGTAAAATTCGAAATGGAATTCGAAATGAGTCCATTTCGAATTTTACCCGATCACTTAGCTTTGTTTCATCAATGCTTTATTTTATCGCCATCATGTTTTACATGTCGGATCTTTAATTACCTATTCATTTAATTTTATTATTTGATAAGCTGGTTTATTCTATAATAATATGTCGATAAAATTGGTGCTCTTTTTGATATAATGCTACGAATTTTATCTATGGGCTAAACGTTTAATCGAGTTGAGGCCACGACTCAACAATCGTAGTGACGTCTTTAGGCTAGGTGGGATGTCAGTCTGCGAAAGATTGCAGGCTGATGGTGGAAGGAGCAAGCAGATGACCAGAGATGGTAAATAAATAAATAAATAATGCTAGTCAATCTACACAGCATCATCTAGCCCCAAAGTAAGCTACTCAAAGCTGGTGTTATGGCTACTAGATAACTGATATATTTAATACATGATGTACATAGATAGATATTTTTTATTATATATATAGAAAACACCCGGACCAACGAAACTAATTTTTCGAGGCGGGAATCGAATCTGCAACCCCTTGCGTCGCAGGTGGACGATCGCCCGCTGCGCCATTGAAGTCGAAAGGTTGATAACGATGATGATGAAAATAGAAATATGTACCTATATTAATTTTGAATGCGGACACGGTGACATGGTTTTTGTAACTTTAATGGCAGTGTAATCAAAGCGGAGTCATATTTCAGTTTTAAATCACGACGTTGCTGACGCTGCTGAGATCTTCACAGAGGGCATATAGATAGCTCACTATAAGTGCTCTTAAATGAAGTTTTGTGCTATTAAAATACGTGGTTAGATACGAGTATATACCAATTAAGGTGTTTACCTGTAACAAGTAAACGTGTTTCAAAAATATAATCTGTCTTAGATTTTTTTGAACAAAGATTCTAGGACTATGTCATATTTGCTGTAAAGTAATTATTTGATGTTTATTTCAAAATTTAAGAACCTTTTCTTTCTTCTTCTTTATTGAGAATAACTGAAAACTACTGTTCAAAATCTTCATCACATTCGTATGGAATCACATGAAAAGTTATTTATTTTAAATTATATAAGATTAAATTATTATTATTTAAGATTAAATTATTACCATTAAAATTATATAAGAATATCTAATAATAATTAGATAAGAATATCTAATAATAGAATATTATCAAAATCGGTTATCCCGAAAAGTTCTGAAACATAAGTAAAGTCGATTTGAGAACATCCCTTTTGATGTCGGGTCATAAACAGCTACTTAGAAGGAGAAGTTATGTTTTTATTAGTCTATTAAATTATCTACGTATGTTTGTTTTACGAACGAATCCAACAAATCACACTAAAATTAAAAGAGCGACAGTTTGCGATGGATGGAATTACGGTTATTACTTATTCACGCCAACACAAATGAACAGATCGTATCGCGCTTAAATTCGGCATACCTGGAATAATAAACAATAGCTTTTATTCCAATACATCAAGTTCCGTTTGGATAGCAAAAGCATTCATCATTTGCATAGAACAATAATTAAATATAAAATTTTGTTGACAAGGTTTTATAAAACACTTCAAGCAAACCCGTCCAGAACCTAGTTGCATGTAAATCAATACTTGCAATTCCTAGTAAGGTTGGGGCTTTATGGCGTTGTAGGAATTATTTATATACCTCTATATTATTTATTTCACTACCTACATCTCTAAGTGAAGATGTGGGTTGGAACTCGCTTTTCCATAAGGAGCTTATTCAGTCTAGATATAATACTCTGAGATTGTTCTGTCTTCCGAGAAATTAGACGCAGTTTGTTTATTCCATTGTTCGGTATCTATTATAACAAACAATTCATACTAATATTTTAATTAAAAAAATATATGCTGGATTACCCAAACAGGAATACTTATAATATATGTGAAAGATAAGATGTTTCATAATTCATGTCAAATCAATACATTTTTTTTTTATGATAATACCTATGATAATACATAAAAAAAAAACAATGGAGCTTGTTGAAATTAACGTTAGTGTGTGCGTAATGTTTTCAAAAACGAGGACATACGTTTAGAATGATCCATCATTTCAAAGTCAAACGAAAGTACCGACAACCGCTGGGGTAAACGTGATCTTGAGTGGAGACCAGGACTCGGCAAAATGTTGTGTAGGACGCACTCTGGTTAGTCTTAAGATTGCAGACAGAAGCTGGAAGCGGCAAGCTGAAGACATGGCGCTATAGACTAAGTCCAGCTGTGAACTAATTAAGATTTGATGATGATGATGAAACTCTACACCTGGAATAACATTAGGCTGCTATTAACTCCGGAAGTAAACAGCGAAGCCACGGATTGAAGCTAGTTTTATTATTCATGTAGCACTATATGCTTGAACTAGAATCTTTGCATCGTTAAATAGTGTACGGCCAGGTACGAAGGCGTACATGCATTTATACAACATCCATGTTTTTAACGATTCCTAACGATAGATAGTTACTTTAACGGATTTAGATGAAAATTATATAGCCGAATCCCCCAAACACCAGGGTTTTTATATGGGCACGAGCTGCAAGCAGCTGCTCGCGTCCATTGATATATTGTTTTTTTTTAATTAATAACCCCTTACCGTAAGCTATACCCTCGATTTTTCTACAAAATCGATATCCATGAATGACCATATAAATGATATTCCCATTTAAATTATATCTAAATGGGTAAAAACGAGGTTTTTCTAGAATCAACGATAAAAAATGTTACTATACATAATTGATAACCATTTTCTTTATAATTAATGTTGATATTAACTTAATGGTTGATATTAGGTTAGTTGCTGGATGCGGTAAACTAACGACAGGGCGCAATGGCGCTCTGTAGGGGAGGCCTATGTCCAGCAGTAGACTATTATAGTGATGATAACAGGTCAAAATGTTTTGGCTAAACGTCGTTTGTGTCGTTATCATTCTATCAAATTACATCAATGGTTCGAACATTGATGGTGTACTTACCTATTGTGTATATCTGATCTTCAGAAACTCCACTAACGAAGCTAATTATCAAATGGAATATTGTGCTAGCTGTTAGAGCTTTGGCCAGCGAGTAGTGGAAGCCTAGGTCATTCGTTAGGTAAATGCGCTGGTAAAAGGTCGTTAGGGGCAGAGACAGTCCCGCGATGCCGGCATTTAATGACCTCGATTACCAGAATTAAACCGGCATAAGTACCTCTTTTATGTTCACTATGAATTTTAAATTAAACTCGTGGTTATCTTCTGTTGACAATGTTGTCAATTTAGATGGTATAAAAACTAAACGGATGTTTTATTAACGAACTAGCAGCACGTCGCGGTTTCACCCGCGTAATTACAGTTCCCGTGGGAATTCCGGGATTAAATGTAGCCTATGTTTTATTCCAGACTATAATCTATCTCTATACCAAATTTCATCTAAAGTCATTTAGTATTTTTTGCGGGAAAGTGTATCAAACATCCATCCATCCATCCATACTTACAAATTTTCACGTTATAATAATTTTCACGTATATAATTTATTATAAAGAATATTTTGATAAAATGTAAATCCTTTGTTTGGCCGTAAGTTTGGATAATTAGCTTTTATACATAGTTATATTAATAAAGAGCTGTGGATTTTGTTAAACCTAAATAAATAAATAATATTAGTGGGATATAACAATCAAAGAATAGAATCTAATTTAAACTAGTATTTACAATTGAAACGATTGAGCAGACGTTTGCAAACAGTCTAGAGCTGGCCTGTCACTCACCAGCTCTCGGGTGCCTTGCTTCGAACAGACGCCCAGATATATTTTGAACCCGAAGTAAGTACATTTATTCATTAGATTTTTGCCGTTAAATCATTTTTATAGCTGTAGTAGTTTAGTTTTTTAAAATGTTTTTGTGTTTGGCGCGCATTCTTTATTACCTCCAAGGTTAGCTTGGATAAAGAATGTGCGGGAGAGATTCGAAAAATGGGATATAAATCAAAAGGTTATATGCTACATTTTATATAGTTATAAAGCATATATTTATAAAAATGATTGTGAATTTAGTTAGGCCTATGCTCATGCAATTGGTCAAAAAGGTTAAAAAGCGAAGACTGAGTCGGTTTTTTTTATTATATCATCCAAAAGGTTCCATTGGAGGGCAAAGGCCTCCCTCCCTTCCTTCCATTCATTTCGGTTCTTAGCAAGAAGGCCCGACTCTGTAGGTCATCTCACTATCTTGGCCTAGGACTTCGACGTTTTTTATAGTTTTTAATTAATCAGTAGGTATAGGATTTCCTCTTGATTTTATCTTTGCGTCTGACCATTTTGCCAATGATCGTTTCTAGATATCATCTTATAGTTTTTAGATATAAAGACGATTTACAAGAGAAATATTCCTTAAAACTTAACTAAATGAATTAAATATAGAAAACTTAACCTACCTACTACATAAATAAAAATAGAAAGGCTATAGTCGACACAAAACAAAAGAAGCAATTTCAATCGCTAAGAAAGGGACGGCATCGTTTTAGTTCCATCAAATTACCTAGATAACCTGTCGTGTGACTTTTAAATTGACACCGGCGTCTTATTATTAGGTTATTTGATATTTTATTAGGTTTTGGACAATGGCAGAATCGTGTCGAACCGTAGTCCATTAGCCAAGAATTGATGTTTTATGGTATAGGCCGTTCGTATTTTTAGGTTGCAAAAAGTATGTTGTTTTGCCGAATAAAGATCTGTATCGAATAGGTCTGTATCTAAATATTCCTTAGATATATTTAAAGTAAGGCATACAAATGGTCTTAGTGCTACTATGAATCATGCCAAACAGTGGAGCAATGCGGCCAGCGGCTTGGGGCACTTTCAGTTGCTATTGATAATGACGTGGTTTTATATCTGGACTAAAATATTACTAACACATAGTTATAGCTACACTTATACCTTCATTCTCAAAAATAAAATCTTTATGGATTTATTATGTGTAAGGTATTTGTAGATACTTTCTAATATCTATTTTTTGCCCGTGGCTTCACGTAAAACTCACTCCGAAATATGGAATATTGATATTATAAACATAATGCTGGGTTTGAGACATCGGGTTTTTCCAGTATTCCCTTCTTGACAATTCCCTCTTAAAGGAGGAAACTGAAAACGTTATTTTAAAAGTCCAGAATTGGAACCAATTGGAAGGTTCAACACAGCTTGAAGATTGCACTGCACCTGAAAGTTTAAATAACTTTCCCATTTACGAGTATAACCTCTAATTGGATCTTAGCATTTTAGCCCCGCGACAAACGAAAGAAAATATTTTTATACTTATCATTATTACGTATCAAATATCCCTCTTTCGTTTGGCCTACAATTTAGTTAACAATTATTTAGGTGTAGGAGTTAAGTATATACCATTGTAAAGTTTTAAAATCATTAAGAGCTGACCAGAGGAACCAGCAACTTATACTCTGGTCGGATGTAAATGTATTGGTTCTGGTGAGGTATTATCCCTACATAGTATAAAACAAAGTCGATTTCTCTGTCCCTATGTCCTAATGGCCCTATGTCCTTTTGTATGCTTAAATCTTTAAAACTACGCAACGGATTTTGATGCGGTTTTAATATATAGAGTGATTCAAGAGGAAGGTTTATACGTATAATAAAACCGTGCGAAGCCGGGGCGGGTCGCTAGTCAACTATAAAACACAAAACTTAAAGTTAGTAGGTACGTTATTGTTAACACTAAGTAATGTGTAAGTATACTTATTTTTCCACTTACAAAAAAGGTTTTTAATAATATTTTAGTTAATTATTTTAAATTTTGGTCTAAAAGCATTAACCTGTTTTGTGATGGCTGGAGCTTGAGATAGGCTTTTAAAAACATTTATTACAAGACACTAGTACCCCCACTCCGCGGTTTTATCTTTATTATTAACCTAGAAAATTACAATAAAAGAATAGAAAGAAAACATAGAGTCAAGTCCTTATTGTGTTTGATTGCTTAGTCAAATATCGATGCATGAGCAAACTTTTATAATAAATAGCTGCGCCCCGCGGCTTCGCCCGCATGGAAATTTATTTCTAAATTTTCCGCGCAATTTCCTAAATTTTTTCTTTCATAAGAACCTTCTCCTGATAATAACGAACAGAACAAAAAAAGAATTAGCGAAATTGGTCCAGGCGTTGTTGAGTTATGCGCTTACCAACACATTTTGCGATTCATTTTTATATTATAAGATAATAAAATTTTATTAAAAATGATATATAGGGACTCGGTACTTACAATCTAAAACTTACACATGAACAAAAAAAGAAAAAGATATACAATCTAAAAAGGGTTAAAAAAGGGTTACATAACGCAAAGCATTGGACTAAGCCGAATGCTACTTTGGTTTTCGCGAGGTGAGTAGAAACAAATTATAATAAGTATGTATTTATAATTGTAAAAATTGGGTTTACTGCAGACTCTTCCCATTTACTTAACATAATCTAGAGGTAGGTAACTCAACTAATCGATTTCAATACAAGTAGGAAGCGTTCGCAAGACGCTTTCATCGACTCTGATGCGCTCGCTAGATACTCGCCCTTTCGGGTCATGCGTCGGTTCAAACAGACGCTCAGATATATATCTTAAAGTTTTTAAATGAGCACGGTAAATTGAGTAGAGTTATAAATCTGACGTGTTTATCTGTCTAGTCTATCTGTGGCAACGTAAATTCCAAACGAATTCGTTTATTTTTATTGTTTGAAAGGTGACTTGTTCCGTATTACGTATTACGGAGCTAGTTTGAAGTGAATCGTTGTTGTCAGGGGTTTTCGTATATTTGGAAAACTACTATAAATTATTTCTAACTAGCAACTGCCCGCGGCATCACACGCGTTGTTTCTCCATAGGAAACCATCGACAATACAAAACGTTTCCATAGACGTCTCAAGGCTATTTCTATACCATGGTATCCGATTTAGGGGATTAAAAGTAGCCATGTATTATTCCACTAATATTTTTCTAAATTTCGGCCCGTTCCTTTCAGAACTTTTTGCGTGAAGGAGGAACAAACATCCATCCATCCATACAAATTTTCGTGTTTATAATATTAGTAAGGAAACTGAGCCTTATAACTATTTTATAATTTTGTTAGCTCGTCAGCAGTACTTTAATTAAATTGAATCAAAAGAAATCTTTATCTATCTATCTATGTAACATACGTAAAGCAAGCACTGAAAGTGAATGTATTAGTATGCATTGCATACAACTAACTCTGAGTGTGCTGGAACTACAAGACTTCACTAGGAATACCCTAGGAGCACTTAGGTTTAATTAGGAACACTTAGGTACTAACTAGTGCTATTTCTCTGCCTAATCATTAACATCAACCCAGCTGGTTAATTTTACATTAACCGCCCAGTACAGTTCCTATCCATGCGAATTAATACTGCTTTGACAACCGGTATAGCAATTACACGCCAATTGAGTGGAATTCTGCAAGCCTTCATACTATGACTATTAAATAGTTGCAGAATCGTCCATTTATGGTACCTAGTAAAAAATAAAAGTCAAATTTTAGAACATTTCTTTATTACGTAGGTTTATCATCAGTCATCATACAAGCTCTGCTTAGCATGGGGCTAGATAATGTTGTTTGGATTGTCCAGCATTATAATTCTATTTTTATTTTATTCGATTTTATCAGGTAATTTCAGAAGATTTAGGGAGTTATGTTACTATTTAAGCTACTTGGCAATCAGAAAACAGCGACGATTATGTATGATCGTGTAACCCTCGGGATCATCATCATCATCCACTGCTGGACATACGCCTCCCTATGCAGTCCGGGAAGGTCATACTTCGCGAAGTTTATGTATTATTTAGCCATGAAGGTAACTTATACGCTACGTTAGGTAATTATAGATAGTATATATATAGTTGCAAAATTTACACTTTTGACACGCGTGCCTCCATCCGTAGTTTCTATTAGGTTCTAACGGTAAAATGCCAAAAGGTGTCATTCTGTGACCATACCATTGTTACGGTGAAGTGATTCATCGCCCTTCCACTCCAGGACGAGTAAACGTACGGCGCATTACCTCCCTTCATCATCATCACCAGCCTATAATAGTCCACTGCTGGACATAGGCCTCTCCTAATGAGCGCCATATACCTCCCTTACCTTGTGGATATTCCATTCACTCGTACGAAGCGGTTCTCGTTCACCTTTATCATTTTATCATTCGTACCGCTAAGGCTGTGTCCCTAGTAGGCAAACTGTGAGCAGCCGACTGAGTGAGCCGCAAATTAGTGGCGAACAGCTACAAACTCAGATCAGTTTGCTTGCGGATAGCAAGCACTGGAACCTGCGAGTCGGCCGCTAACTGAGACAGTCGGCGCACGTATCGCTGCAAACTGCGTGCAAACTGCGTACAGTGAGCGCAAACTAGCAAACTGTGGACACTCAATTTAAAATATATGGAAGGGCGTACTGAACTGATACGCCGCAAACTCAGTCGGCTGCTCATTGTTTGCCTACTGGGGACACAGCCTAAGGATTGAAATAAGCTGCCTGCTCATTCATTTCATTTCCAACTTTATTGTCTCGGCTAAGTACAGACCCAGTCTCTTCAAGACCAGACTCGTGTCTTCTATATCTTCGTGATGCATCTTCGGTCACATCGTCACTTATCAGGGGAGATTGTGGTCAAATGAAGTTCTATCCTTATCCTATGCTAATCACAACATAGTATAAAACAAAGTAGTTTTTTCTGTCCCTATGTCCTTATGTCCCTTTGAATGCTTAAATCTTTAAAACTACGCAACGGATTTTGATGCGTTTTTTTTAATAAATAGAGAGATTCAAGAGGAAGGTTTATATATATTTTATAATACAACCGTGCGAAGCCGGGGCGGGTCGCTAGTAATATTATAAACGCGAAAGTTTGTAAGTATAGATGGATGGATGTTTGTTACTCTTTCACGCAAAAACTACTGAACGGATCGGATGAAATTTGGCACAGAGATGTATTATGTCTGGAATAACACATAAGCTATATTATATCCCGAAACTCCCACGGGAATGGGAATTACGCGGGTGAAACCGCGAGTCGCTGCTAGTGGTTAAAAAAATCAATGGAATAAGGACCCAAAGAGCAGTCATATCATCAACCTTCTAATCTAGCGTAGTTGATTTGGCTTTAACAACTCTCCCTCTAGTCTTTCCTTTATGGCGGTGGTTGTTAGTTATTATAACAACCGTTACTGTATTAGTCGAATGGGTGACGTTTGACACTTCCATAATATTTTAAATCCCATTTGCAATTTCAATTAGAAATGATGATTGACGACCGATGTGGCGCGGTGGGCGAAGGTCCGCCTGCGACGCAAAAGGTTGCGGGTTCGATTCCCGCCTCGTAACAAATTTGAGTACAATCTGCAGAAATTTGTTCCGTTGGTCTGGATGTATAATAAAAAAAATCTATCCACACAGCATCATCTAGCCCCAAGCTAAGCAGAGCTTGTGTTATGGGTACTTCTATATACATTATGTAATGTATTGTATTAAGTATTTCAGTCATCTAGTACCCATAACACAAGCTCTGCTTAGCTTGAGGCTAGATGATGCTGTGTGGACTGTCAGGATTATTATTACTTATTATTATTAACTGCAAACGTTTACAAGTAGTCTATAGGTACCTAGCTCAATTGATCCATGTCAATACCAGTCGGAAGCGTCCCCAAGACACTGGCTGCATTACCACGCTGTATGGCAATACTGATGCGCGGAGCCAGATACTCACCAGCTCTCAGGTCACGACCGTCGCATCGACCAGACGCTCGGATATTTTTTTAAAAACCTCGTTTTTTTGCACAAGGGTAAATTATTCTGACAATAGGATTTATGTTTCCTTTGAAACAAGACGTAAGTTTAGGGGTAAAAATATTTTATTATTTACTAAGAATAAATTCACTTATGAGAAACTTTTAAATTATAACAATCTAAGGCTTAGCGCACCAAAACTAAGTGAAGGAAAATAATTATGTTATACTTAAAATTGGTACGGTAAGAACATACCTTATTGGAGTGTTTCTACGGGAACAAGATAATAGCGGCTCAGTTACGACGCGGAGCGAGCACAACTGGAAGTGGTAAGAAAAATAAACATAACAACATTTTTTTTTTATTTTTGATTGATATCGGATCCAAAATTCATGCAAAAGTACAATTAATGATCTAAAACCTGGTTATATAGACTTGGTAAAATCCACTATCCACACATTGTCGGTCAGAGATAAATAGTCTGAAAGAGTAATTCCACATTCGTCCCACTGCGATTAAACCAAAGTCGTCCGAATAAAGGAATTCAAAATTAATAATAATAAAAAGTGACCAGTATAATTTGTAATGTAATGGTGTTGAAGCATTCTTAATTGTAGGGCACGAAAATATAGGGACTTCAAACCAGTAATTAATTGAAAAACATAAATAAACTGAGCGAACCGTTTTTTACTTTTTTGTGTTGCAAAAGAATGGGCAAAACGAGGCAAAAAACTTTGAAAATACTTGATGGCAGAAGCTCGAAACACAGCCAGCAGGCGAATTTTTAGAAAGATACTTTATGTTAATCGCTTTTACCGTTTGTACGATTTCAGGTTAAAGCGCTAACTAAAGGTTCACTTCCGCCGCCACTTATTCATCATCATCATCATCATCAGCCTATATTAGTCCACTGCTGGACATAGGCCTCCCCTAATGAGCGCCATAGCGCCCTGTCTTCAGCTTGCCGCATCCAGCATCTGCCAGCAGTCCTTCGCAGATCGTCATCCCACCTGGCCGGAGGGCGTCCTACACTACGTTTGCCGAGTCGCGGTCTCCACTCAAGAACACGTTTACCCCAACGGTTGACGCCACTTATTAAATCATTATTATTACGTTAAGCACAGGATTTTCCAAAAATCAAACGTTCACTTTCACTTCGTTATACCCCTCATAAGTTTTTTGGTAATCCACCTGTAGTAGTTTTATTTTATTTATTACAGAAAGATATACGATAACAGAGTTTGGCTCCAGCTGAAGACCAGTACAGAGAATGGATGTAAGGCAAATGTACTGTTTGGTTTCAGCTGCACACTTTCCAGAAGACGGGTTATTAGATCCTGCAAATGAGGCACTGAAAGGCCCACAGACCGGGTTAAGATAACCTGCAAATTAAGAACATTAAAGATAAAATTTTCGAAACTAGTTGAATAGAAACATGCCTATACAGTACCTTCGGGTTGATTCTCACAACAGTATCTGACCCCGAATGAAGAAAACCTTGTGATATAGAGTCTATGCACCTGAGTTGTCAACACAAGCCGTTGAGGGGCTACTTTAACAAACTAATTCCCTTTAAATTATTCTATATATCCAAGGTTTTTGATAGAGATTGCTTTTGAACGATAAGACTGTCAATCGCAACTTAGTCTTAGTTATCTATACTTATAATAAAACTGTAACAGGTCCAATTCTGTACATTGAAGATATTTTGAAAATTTTTTTTGGAGGGCATTCTATTATCGATACTCAAGCCAAAACTGTCATTTTTTTTATTCATGTCTGTCTGTCTGTCTGTCTGTCTGTCTGTCTGTCTGTCTGTCTGTCTGTATCGTAAACGCGCATCACGCCGAAACTACTTGATGGATTGAAATGAAACTCGGCATGATTATAGGTCATACTACGAGGAAGGACATAGGATACTTTTTATCCCGGAATTCAGTAAGGTTCCCATGGGAGAGGGTATGAAAGTAAAATTCCTTTACCGCTCATCACGCCGAAACTGCTGAATGACTTGGAATGAAACTTGGGACGATTTGAGTTCATACTACAAGGAAGGACATGGGATACTTTTTATCCCGGAATTCGGTAAGGTTCCCCTGGGAGAGAGGGTGAAAGAAAAATTCTTTAATGACTTGGAATGAAACTTGGGACGATTTGAGTTCATACTACAAGGAAGGACATGGGATACTTTTTATCCCGGAATTCGGTAAGGTTCCCCTGGGAGAGAGGGTGAAAGAAAAATTCTTTAATGACTTGGAATGAAACTTGGGACGATTTGAGTTCATACTACAAGGAAGGACATGGGATACTTTTTATCCCGGAATTCGGTAAGGTTCCCCTGGGAGAGAGGGTGAAAGAAAAATTCTTTAACCACGCATCACGAGGGAAGTGAATGAATTCGAATGGAACTCGGGACGATTGAACATGGGATTCATTTTATCCCGGAATTCAGTTTGGTTCCCCTGGGCTATACGGGTTTTCAAAATTTCTCACAGCATTTGAACGACGCGCGCGCGTCGTTCAGATGCTGTGAGAAATTTTTGAAAACCCGTATAGCCCAGGGGAACCAAACTGAATTGAACTGATAAACGCGTAAGTTTGTAAGGATGAATGGATAGATGGATGGACGTTTGTTACTCTTTCACGCAAAAACTGCTGAACGGATCTAGATGAAATTTGGCACAGAGATAGATTATAAGCTGAAATAACACATAGGCTTTATTTTATCCCGAAAATCCCACGAGAAAGGAATTACGCAATGAAATAGCGAGTACTCGAAATACTAATCATGCGCAGACGAAGTCGCGGGCACCAGCTAGTTTAATTATAAATTGTTTCTTTTTAATTTAAGTGCGCAATAAAAGATATTGCTTTCTATTTACACTCAAGCTCCAAGAGTTAAAATACTCGCAGATTATATTACAAACTTTGATTATGCGGTAGAGGTATCCTAATCGCAAACATGTGCGTCGCAAGCAAACCTTCGTCTACTGCGCCACAGAGCTCTATAATGCGACGCAATTTAACGTCCTTAAACCACCTTGAGTGAGTCACAATTTATCTTACTTTAGAAGTTTCCAAATACCCATCGTCTTTGATATTGCGTTTCATATTTTATAGGATGCGGTTGGAGTACTTAAGGTCGCGTTTTTAATACCTATGGTCGTAGGTTCTTAGACAGCATGGGCATCTCGTTCACACACGAGTAAAATGAACTAAAAATAAAAACAATTAAACTGAGGTTGGACAGGTTCACACATCATCATCAAGCCTCAAGCTAAGCGAGCTTGTGCTTTGGGTACCAGACAACTGATAATACTTAACTTGTTTACATATACTATTTGTAATTAATACATATACACGAACAGATATTTTTTATTTTACATATAAAACAACCAGCAAAAACCCTGGACATCGGTAGATCATACAAATTTCGCTCACAGCAGAGGTTGTTTTGTCATAAAAAATAAAGACGTTTCTATGGTTTTGGTAAATAAATTGGTAGGTTAATAAGATAATGAATATTCAGAAATACGAAAGTTTTTCTATTTTTTTTATTTTGTAATGGTTATTCCTCTTATTGAAAACTAAAAATATTTTACCAGGATTTATTAGCGGAAAGTCTTCCACTTTGCTGTTGTTCTTTCACTATCCGCTTTACTCCATTGATAAAAAACGTGACCTATTTATTCCTTACTAAGTCGTTTTCGCCACCGCTTATGCAACAAGCTGCAGCACAAAATATCGGAAAATAGGAGTCTAACTGTGTTACTTACCATGTGAAACTCATCTACGATACACGTGGAACTCATCTACTATACACGTGGAACTCATCTACGTTAGCGGAACTCCATCTACGTTACCGGCCCTCTAGTGCGGCTAGATGTTGCAATCACTTTTGGTTCCTTTGATAGATCGGTTTTGATCGTAGTTAGATTTTACCACAGGGATGCTTGATCTATAGTGTTACTTTAGGCTGTAGATTTTTGTCTATGGCATTACATTTAAAATTAAGGCTGTCTGTACATTTTATATCGTGTGGCTACTTGTTGTGTTAATAATAATTTTAATAATAAATTTATTTAATTCTGACTACATAGGTCCATAATTTACATTGCATAGGTGCTTAATTAAGAAATTCACATTAAACATTACATTAAATACTCACACTAATTTACAGAAAACATCAATTAAATCATAAAATACACAAACAAAAACAAACAGAATTGTTATTTATATTTATATTTATTTTTAACAATTATTTAGAGATGTCAAATTTTATATTATTGTTATTAGTAAAGGCATGCATGTAATGATTATAAAAAATCTTATGTTCCGGGTAGTAAAAGTGTTTTCTATTTATGATAACAATATCTTAAGACATAAAAAACTTAAAAATGTCTTACGCTACTATGACATAGGCACAAACCCAAAAAAAGGATATTATGCTTTTGGATGTAAGCTTTATTTCTAAGCACAAGTCAAGTACAATATCGTTAAAAACAAATTTGAATTCAGTTCTGTTCTTGTTTAGAATATCATAAATATCTTAAGACATAAAAAACTTAAAAATGTCTTACGCTACTATGACATAGGCACAAACCCAAAAAAAGGATATTATGCTTTTGGATGTAAGCTTTATTTCTAAGCACAAGTCAAGTACAATATCGTTAAAAACAAATTTGAACTCAGTTCTGTTCTTGTTTAGAATAGCATTTAACTAAACATTGGACACAACTGTCTAAACTATTTGCTTGACTATTTAGTTTCTAGTCAAGGTAGCCTGGGAGAAATAGTAAGGTTGCCAGTTATAATCTCTCTTCGCAATGAGGCAGGCGCCTTATTGCACAAGAACTTGTACTTTGTTTATTTTTATACAGTTATAAGATTTTAATTTTACATAATAGGTATATAAATGCAAGACTCTTTCTTTTCCGCTTTAGAAATAAAATGAAAAGCTCATTTGAAATACTCGTACCAGGCTTTGCAGAACTCGTCCAGCTCGAATGGCCATTTAATTAAATCGTTGAAACATTTATTTTTGCCCGTGAGGGTTATGTTTTCCGCGTGAGCTATGTAGTTGATTGAAAATTTAAGATCTTTTGTTCCGTCGAAGCATCAAAATGGGGATCCTTTATGATAACTTTGAGTTAATTTTGTGGAAACTTATAAAAAGCCAATATTCTTCCATCGTGTTTGCAATATCTAAAGATACTTAGCTATAAGTTTTCGTAAAAGTGTAAAATGAAGTGAAATATTTATGTACATATTGTATAAAAACCTACAGTCGTTCGTTAGTTATAAGATTAAAATTGGCGAATTCGGCAGGTATCAAAAATCACGTCTAAATATCGATTTTCAAGCTACATGTTCTAAGGTTTTCATTTCGTAAAATCGATCATATTCTCATATTCTCATATGATATATAAGTTTATGACACCCACGAACACTGGCAGGGTCGCAGTGCACAAACAAACGACGACGTTACAAAACAAGAAGTTGAACTTGAACTTCACAAGTTTCAAGGTTTCCTAGGAGGATGAAAGTTTCATAATTGAACTACTTGATTGAAGATTGAACTTATCTGGGTAGTAAGTTTATTTGTTAAGTCGTTAACTAGTTAATTTAATTTAATAAAATTTGTAAAGTAATTTTTTTAATATTCTTACGTTAACCAATAGAATTCCCAGAAATCAAAAGAACAGTTTGTTATACCTATCAAAACCTTTTTTTAATGCATCAGGAGGAGTTTTTTTAATCTATATTAGGAAGAGATATGAAAACAGAGTTTATGGCCACCAAGATCAACTTCCAGAATGAGACAATCCATTCTAAAGTTGCCTGGAAGAGATCGCTCATAGCGAAATATTAGCCTTTTTTACTTCTTGTATTCGTAGAATTTATTTCTGTAATGTTTCCTGTCTTTAATTAATTTTATTTTGAACCTTATTACTCGAATAGAGTACAGTAGAGTACAAAATGTGGGATTTTTCTACCAGCCAAATGTTAGAATATATTTTGGCACAGGGTTGGCGTGCTAAAATTAGGTTAATAAATTATTGGACAATAATAAAATAACCAACAAAAAAAGATATAAATAAGTATGTAATATCAAAACAAGAGAAATATATCCTTAGTCCTTACTACTTTTAAAAAGGGAAAAGTTTGTATGGATGTATACATGTATGTTTGGTACTCATTCATGCAAAAACTAATGAACGGATTGGACTGAAGTTTTGAATATACGTATTTCTAACCCTAGAATAAGACATAGGCTACCTTTTCAACCCAACTAGTTTCCATAAGATAGAAATACCCTAAGATATTTCCATAGAAACAACGAGTGGAATTACATGGACACGGTGGTTTAAGAAATATAAAGACAAAACTACTTATTTGATCTTGACGATGATTTTTTTGAACCGTCTCAAGTCTCAGCCTTTTTATCGTTATGTAAGTTATGTGGAGGTAGAATAAAGTGTTTGTCTATCTAAAGTTTTCCACTATTAAAAGTTTTTAAAGTCACCATCAGTTGATCCGACAGTATTTCGCAGGTCATCATCTTACTTGCCAGTGCTTCTTATACTATGTTTGTCGAGTTCTGGTCTCCACTCAAGAACACGTTTACCTCAGAGGTTGTAGGTTCTTCGCAAGATATGGCCGGCCCACTGGCACTTCAGCTTGCTAATACTTTGAGCTACCTGAAGTGGGATACTAAGAAATAAACTAAGTACTCATAATCATATTACCAATAATTTATTTGCTGAATAAAGCTTCAGAAGGTCTGATTCTAAGAAATTTTATACCTGTTTTCTGTCTGGAGGTGTATGGAAATTATACAAAATATGGTACCTAATAAAAAAAAATATTAAGTGCAAAGAAATTATGTATTTTAATCATTGTAACGAATAATCAATAACTTAGTACTAATTAAAATTCATCATTAATATTTTATCCAAAAATCCTTTCTAATTGGGTGCTTTCGTCCTAAAAAGAAGCTCCATGCAAAATTTTAACTTCGTAACCACTGTATTTACAAAGATGTTTTGATGAATAACAATAGGAAAGTGTTTATTTATATCATTTACGAAATACTAAGTTACCTAGACTCTTAAATTACCCAACACCATGAATACTCTTGATACCTCGCTCACTTTTCTTTGTTTGTAAAACAGATCACTACGATATATGTATTTAAATGGCAAAAGTAAATCAATATTGCTACGACGTAGCACGCTTTTGCTACGGCGTAGCTATCTAAGATGTGGAAGTAAAATAAGACGAATAGAAAATAAGTAGGTACAGCCAGTTTAATTGCTCAAGTAAAAGGTAAAGGAGCTACTCCACATTTCAAATATCTGGTAAGTTGGGTTATAGTACATCTCGTCCGAATGAAAACTCGAACTTGGACGAGTTGTCCTCTTCACTTTTAGATTAGGGTACACCTCATCCGAGTCCCAAATCTTCTGATTTTAGATTCGGAGCAGTTGTACCCTAATCCAAAAGTGATGTGGACAACTTGTTCCAGAGAAGATCGTCATTACTTTTCAGTGTTCTATTATGGAAATCTTAATTAAGAAATTCACGGAAAAGTTATTTTCGCAGTCGTGTATAAATTACAAGAAGCAAGTAGTTAAGTCTCTAGTCCTTTTGCATGTTTAAAGTGCAAATTACAAAAAGTGTAAATCCTTGGAAATCACTCAGTGAACCCGTGGTATACTGGGAATTTTCCAATTGTAGCATCAGACCGCTACTTTGTTCACATTAAAGTTCCACGACTAAAGTTTCACATTGTAGATTTGCACGCGAACTAGAACTATTTATATTTTCTGTTGTTTGGTTACCTTCGAAGTACTAAAGTTTAAGATCAACTTGTTTTTACTTCTTTATATTATAGTGTTTTTATTTTATTTTACGAAAACGAATTTCTAAATGACGTTTTATTTAAATAATCGAAGAAAGAATAACAAAAAAATAAGTAATTATATTATTAAAAAATAGAAAATTACGGACATTGTAGAATCCCAGAAAATTACAGTATGCCTAGTGCTTTGAAAACGCTTTTGTGGCTTACATAATTGAGCGAATTCGTTTTCTGAAAATCTTAAATGTATTTACTATGTTACTTAAATTACCTTAAAGATTCATTTTTTGATCCTAAATACATAATATTTACATAATTTTGTGTCATAATCACGCTGCCGTCAATTTCATACACTTACACACTGTTTCTGTCCATCCAAAGGTTGCCTGGAAAAGATCGCTGCTAACGATAAGGTCTCTGATTATTCTACGCTATTTAATAAGTACTAAGTTATTGTTTCTCATCATGTGTTGATGCTGCAACAAAGAAATATCCATTCAACTTTTAAAACTCATTAGCAAAATTAATACCGTGAACTTTGTCGGTACACGATGAATTCATTAAACTATGGTAAGTGAAACAAAGACAGAGTAGGTTTCTAGCATGAAATACACAAGCTAGAAACACACAGCTAGAGTTAGTTGGACTCACGGTCTGAGATACCTATTCAGACCATGCCTCCCACCTCCCAGTGTTTGTTTTACATTTCATCATGAAAGCCTCTCTCTCAGGAGTACAAACAATGTATTTGAATCTACCTTCTTAATTTCCAATGTTTTTATGTAACTTAAAAGCCATATAAATGAATATGAATATGTTTATAGACTAATAGCTGATCCGATAGATGTTATTTTGCCTTTGATATTTAATCATAGTTAGCCTGAATAGCTATATAATTGAACAGTTTCAAAAATATATAAAATAATACGCAATCGTCAAATCGTCGCGTCGGCACAGTTATAAATTGAAAAATCTAGTTCATCGTAATTTATAAAAGAAAACAAAATGTGAAACATAGTAAACTCATTTAAAATTACAAACCTTTTCTGTGGAAATTTACTGATTCAGTCAGTTATTTTTCAGACATCTTCTCACTGGCAGTCCAGCAATTAGTTTATCACTATAAGGCAAATGTCCACTAATTCGTAACTATTTTGCTTTGGACTCAAATGAATAAGACAAAAGCAAAAAGCCTTTATTAGAAAAAAAGCTTTCGCATTTTTTAACTTTATTTTTTTTCAATGCTTTCAATTTTTTTTTGAAGTTTTTATGCATGTTTTGATTAAGAAATATCAGAGAAAAATATGAATTCACAGCTAATGAGTTTCAATGGAATAAATCTGTCTTCAATGGAGTAAAATGTTTTCATCCTTTCAATGTGTGGGTGTGGAAGGGGTGGTTAATACATTTGAAGGATGTCTGGAGGATTAATAAAATATCTATTTGAAGAAATAAGATTTTCTGATACACGCTTAGTGTGCTATTAGTGATGGACGAAAGGTTCTAACCGTAAGGTATTTGGTTTTTATGGTACATTCAGTTATCGAAACTTGTCGAAACAAAGTTTTCTAATGCCATGACTAAATTACAACGTTATTAAATATTTATAATCTATTCAAAATAAACTATGAGCTTGCCTGTTAATGGTCTAAGATCCGACTGCAGTATTAGCATGCTCTTAGTTTTTTGCTTAAAACCAAATTTTTATGTTTTTTGTAAGAAGGAAAATATGTATCTACCGGCTTGCCTGAATTAGGCCACAAGTATTTTTAATTCTGGCGGCCAAATTTTGACAGGTAATTTGGTATAAAACTTTATTAACAACGAAAATTACAAGCAAAGGAATAGAAAAATTACAACTAGTATTTACAATTGAAACCATTGAGCTAACTGCAGACGGTTGCAAACAGTCTAAAGGTAGCTCAATTGATCCATGTCAATACCAGTCGGAAGAGTCCCCAAGACACTGGCTGCAAAAAAAATATTTAGTATTAATATATTCTCCTTCTTACAAATAAACATCAAAATTTGGTTTTAAGCAAAAAACGATGAGCGGGCTAATCCTGCAGTCGGATCTCATACTCAGTAATTTTCCATCCCACGTTGCACGACGGTCGTTTTTTGGTTTTTGTGCCTCCCTCTCTACTTGTAATACCTACCTTAGAATGACAATATATGGAAACGTTAATTGTCCATTACTATTCCTTTACATATGGTCCAAAGAAGATTATCATCATCATTGCAGCTCTTAAGTACTGCTGGTTAAAGGTAAGGTACTTTTCGACATGGAATTGTGTTATTTTTCCGTGGTCCAACCGAATTGAATATGTTTTGCATATTCATTCATATGCATATTAATTTTGGGAGGTTCATCGTGGTATGATGTAGCTTTAATAAAAAACTATAAGCCGACTTCAAATTTTTTTAAGCAAAATAAATAATAATGAGGACGTAAGGTATCAATGGAGTCGAAGACTATTTAATTCGTACTAAAAGAGATACGTAATACGTCAAATCTTAATCATAATGTATATGAGACCATAATAATATGCTTATCATGAGCCATCATCAGCTTTCAAATAAAAAAAGACATTAGTATCGGATCACCAAGTACTGACTGGAATGGAAAGGACAATAAAAAAACAATCAAATTGAGAACCTCCCCTTAGTTGAAATCGGTTAAAATGGTAATAGTGTTTCTTGAACGGAGTAAATTAAACTACGACTTAATCGTACTAACGGAATGTTGGCTGTTAATCTTGTAATGTACCGAACGTAAACAATTATCGTACCGTTAACACATGCGAACATTTAAACCAAAATTGCAGTGTGGTATACGTTAGGGATAGGATCGGTAATTAAATTTCTTTTTAATCTAATATTTCTGACGCGTTGTGGTTGATCAAACGAACAGCCATAGCTTATAATAGTTTTAACAAACTGTAAGTGCGAATTTTGATAGAGATGATCTGAAAAATAAGAATAATATTAATTAATTTAATACTGAGTAACAATAATGCGTAACAACTATTTATTTACAAAAATGAGTACAGCAAATTTGCGTCGAAAACAAATTGCATGATTCCCGGAATGTTTTACAATTTTTTAAGTTTTTTGTTCTTCATTGAATTGGTATTATATTTTATGTAAATACCTCATCAGTTTTAAGTATACTTGTCGTTATCTTTAATCTTCTGGACTAGAATAGGTTGATGATGATGTTGCATGTCATGTTATAATGACATAAATATTAAAGTAATTTTAAATCTACTTACATCTTGGAAGTGGAAATAAAATAGAAATGTTACAGTTTTAGCACTGATACAAACTTTAGTTAAAAATTTCAACTACTCTGTAGAGATACAGATAAGTACAAGCCAAGTTCTCGAACGATTTTGTCTTCTAGACTGGATACGGACGGAACCTTTTTCAAAGACAATAGCTATCTTGGGAGCTGTACACTTGAGTTAGTTATTATAGCAGCGATCATCAAGTCTACTGGCATCTACATAAGCGACTAATGGATAATAACAGTAACAAATGCAACAACCCTATCCATTGTCCACCCGTTGGATTATATCAGTTATTATCTCGTTCATATGGGCCCTGCGTCGTTGTCAATGCCCAAAATTGATTCTGTCTATTACGCGAGGTGTCACGTAGGCGGATCCAAACGGCTGACGGACGGTCGTAGGTGTTATTCGAAAATCTGTTATAGCTTACTTATTTTTGAGTTCAAATTTTACCTTCGGTACCATAAAACGCCTATTAATTTATTTGTTTGGCACATAGAATAGAATACAATCAATAATAATACAATCAGAAAAATATAATTGTTTACATAGCATTAAGGAGTAGTTCTATGGAAACAAAAGCCTATTGGAAGTGAATGAATGAATAATTATTTTTTTAAATGTTCATTATTGTATTAAAATTAAAAGAATAAAACAATGAATTTTAATTTAAGAAGGGCCCTTATAAGAATTGATTATAATACAAGGAAAATTACTGAAATAAAGACCACTCTCGAGAGTGGTTTCAATATCTTTTTTTAATTCAAATAGCTATGACTGAATGACTCTTATAGACATAGGTGGCCTGTAGTGGTAGCGTCTTGTATTTTTGCTTCAAATTCGCAACTACGATTGGCTGGGAGATGCTTAAATCCATGTTACTCTACAAAGAGTAGACTAGCAATCTAATAAACACTCATCTCCTTTTGTAACTATCATTTTTACAACTTTTACTCTGACTAATGTTGTAATGTTCGAATTTGAATTGTGTTTGTTGTCTTCACTCTAGAAATTAGAATGTGTACTTCTGTGCATTTCCATAAGTATTTCCTATATTTTCGAAGCAGTTAATCACATTTACACAATTTTGACATCAGAGTCATCAGTCGAGCTAACTGTTAACAGTAAACATTATTATCTGTAAACTGTCAAATTGTCAATAAAAACCTTTTTTACTTTACTTTACTTTGCTAACTCTAGACTGTTTACAACCGTCTGTAGTTAGCTCAATTATTTTAATTGTATATACTAGTTTTAATTTGTTTCTATACTTTTAATTTTCGTTCTTAATAACAACTTTTTTTGCTGTCTTATTTAGCTTACAGCAGCGAGTTTGAGCCGTATGGATATTTCATTAGGGCCCTTTAACTATTTCCTCTATATTGCCAGGACACACCTAAATATCTCAGGGAGGTCAAATCACCGGGCTTTGTATATGAGGTACGAATCGGCTGGGGCAGACAATTAACTCATTATCAAAAAGGTGATGTGTGAAGGGATCTTGCACTTCATATTGATTTCTAGGATGGTTTGAGCTAGTATGGTTTTTACTGAGATTAAACACTTATTTTGCGGAGATCTTGAGCTTATGCGTACTTCTAGAGTCAACGCAGTAATCCACACTGAGCGACTGGAAGCAACAAACCACTACCCTCTATTTTCTATCGTTAAATCAAGATTTTTATAGGAGAACCGATTTTGATTCTTTTTTATTGAAGCTTATTTCATTAATTGTGGTATATAAATTATGAAAATGATTCATATCCATGAAAATGATAAATTTCACGATGACAAATGCGCATAACTAAAAATAACTCAAATGGGTCATCCATTTGAGTTCTTTTTAGTTACCTATGCGTTTTTGTACATTTTCGCAGTTCTCATTTTTGCTTTAAAGAATTTGAAGCCGCTTTATAGCTTATTTCTACAAATTGTTCAAAATATGTTAAAGTTAATTTAACAAACCAAATATCAAATAACCCCTCGTTTTAATATTCCGCAATCATAACAACTACACCTACCCCCATAAAATATAACTGATAGTCCCGGTTATTTCAGAATAATAAAAAAAAATCATTTATCATTTTATTTTTATATAAATATTTAGAAATATTGGTTTTACACAAACAAACAAATACTCTCACTTTACACGTTAAAATATATGTACATTTCGTTCTATCGGGAATAAAAATGATCTTTACATCCAATATTGAAAGTAGTCGGTAGAAAGGTAAAAATACCTTTGACTCATACCTTTATCCTGTACAAACGTTCTTTTATCCAACTGAAGGTAGATACTGCAAACTGTATGTTTTTATTTACGAAAACATACAGACAGTTCGATTGGACGAATTTTTTTGACGCTTAGAAAAAAGAAGTGTGGAGATAAAAATGTTTACTCAGTAGACATTTTTCAGGAGTCAGGCATTGATATTGTGTTTTACCTATAGGTACGTAGACGCAAATCACATGTAGATAGGAAGATAATATTTAGGTAGCTGAAATTCATGAACACGTATGTTACCGTATACGCAGCATTTGATTAGAGAAACCAAATTATTTCGATGTCGGTCGGATCCAAACCATGTTACCTAGCATACGCTACAGAGAGAGTCTCACGTGATGCGTTATTCCAACACGATATTCACGATATTCGGACCCGAAATCTAAAATTCCATTTCCGAAGTAGACATTGCATCATGGTTATGATTGTAAGCCAGTTTTTATTCCTTGTATTGAAATGGCAATTAGTAGGACTGTTTTATATTTATCGTTATTTTACATGACGAAATGGCAATAAGTAGGACTTTTTTATATTTATCGTAACATTTTACATGAGGAAATGAATAAGATCGTACAAAGGACAAAGTCTCATCGATTTATTAACTAATTAAACCTTTGTAAAAACATCAGTTTGTGTTGAAGTTTGGAAGAAAATAAAAATCATGTTCAAAACTCAATTTTAAAAGGAAATGCTGTTTACCTTGTTAAATGTCATTTTGCGGATTTTCTTTGCGAGCCGCTTATAAAATTACTTTTTCATATTTTCTTTTCAGATACGGGCTGTGACCAATCTTTGTAATAACATCTAGGGAAGCAAGATTTTATTGATTTAGGGTAAGCACATCATATCATAGTCAATATTTTAATTTGTTTTTCTAGCGTTGTTCTGAATAACATGAAATACATAAAATGACCTCTCAAAGTTCTTAATTTAAAAGGACTTCAGATTTTGTATCTAGATAACTGGCGCATCACATTAACTAAATTAATGGTGCAAATGTGTATGCAAATTTCATAGGATAGGTTTCTACTATGAAATTTGTACTACTAAGTAAGTAAAGATCCGATTTGAGATCCCAGCAAACAGAGAACCAATTAAGGATGAAAAAAAAGTTAATAGAAATTATATAGTAATTAATATTTTCTACTACAGCCATACAGTGTGGTAATGCAGCCAGTGTCTTGGGGACGCTTCCGACTGGTATTGACATGGATCAATTGAGCTACCTTTAGACTGCTGTGACGTTGTTAATAAAGTATGATTGTTAACAATCTTGTTTAGTTTTCTACTAGTGCACAATCTTGATAAATCGTATTGACTACAAAATGAAAGTGTTTTACCAAGGTGCCAGAACCGTGAACCCGATGTAAACGCGTTCCTGAATGGGATTGCGACTCGGTAAACGTAATGTAGGACGCCCTGCAGCCAGATGGGATGACTGCATATAGATCCTGGATACGTTAAACATAGGATAGGAGGCTAAAGCGCTCACTTGAGGAAGCCTATATCCAGCTGTAGACTATACTCTGATGATTAGAATGATGATGACAGAAAGGTAAATAATGCAATCGTGAAGAATGTCATCAAGGAGTGATGCATTACTGTAAAACATACATTTCAAAAACGACTGATCAACGATCGATGGCGCGAAGGGCGAAGGTACTCCCGCAACGCAAGAGGTTGCGAGTTCGATTCACGCCTTAAAAATATCTGTCCATGTAAACTATTATATTGAGTATTCGGTATCAGTATTCATTCATTCAGTAACACAATTTAATTCACAATTCAGTCATTCAGAAACACTATTCAATTCAAAAAATTCAATTTGCAATTCAGTCTTCAAGTACCTAACACAAGCTCTGCTTAGCTTTGGGCTAGATGATACTCTATTTATCAACCAGCAATATTTATTAATATACGACTAGCTGTGTCTACGTCTTCGTTCGCGTGGAATAGTGACTTTGGGCAATCACATAAACCTGACATATTTTCATAGAAACTTTTATGCCTTATCTCAAAGCCTTATCTAAAGCCTCTCAAACCCTTTTTAGCATTAAAATGCAGCGAGTCTTTTCTCAGGGTCTAACTAGACTATATCTGTTTCAAATTTCATTTAAATCGGTGCAGTAGTTTAGATGTGTAAGCGTAATAAACAGACAGATCGAATTACTTTATCGTTTATAATATTAATACATACTAGCGACCCGCCCCGGCTTCATATCGGTGTTAAACATTAAACCTTCCTCTTGAATCACTATTTACTAAACAAATGTTTAAAGTTCTAAGCATACATAGGTTACAGTCAGACAGACAAAAAGACAGTGGAAAACAACTTTGTTTTATACTAAGTAGTGATATACAAAAAATAGAAAACATATTTACTTGAAACAACAATTCCGTTTCTTGGGCTCAATGTCCGAACTTCAGAAGCAGCACACAATCCGGCCCTGTCGTGATGTGCTTTGTAATAACAGTCGTAACAGTCAGCGGCCGGGGCTTCGTGGCATAGTGCCAGTGTGCCACAACTCCATAACATTCGACGAAGTGCAATTCTCGCGATACTGAAATCTGTCGATAAATTTGATAGCTGATTCGGTCAAACGACTCTTTTTGCATCAATTCACGCGAATATGTATTTATTTTTCATGCGTTCCAATTCAGCGTATTTAAAATTGTCTGTTCGAAAAGGTGTCGAATGTTTTTCAGAGAACAACCTCTGGCTTTTTTCATTCGCTTGTAAATTGTAAAATACTATAGAATTAAAAACAGATTTCGTTTCGTTTTTCAACGGCAACTCTATTTTAACTTGCGAAATTTGATATTGTTATAACTAAATCGTGTCTAAAATTTTAAATTGTCAACCATTCTAAAGCCGTGCCGTGATTATCTAGAGTTTATATAACGTCTTTATAATTACCAAATAATCAAGAAATAGAAAAATATAAAACTAATATTGACAATTGATATAATTGAACTTACTGCAGTCGATTGTAAACAATCTAGAGGTATCTCAGCTGATCCAATTTACCAGTCGAAAGAGTCCCCAAGACACCGACTGCATTGCCGCGCTACACCAGATACCCATTTTTTTTAAATTGATAGTCGCAGTGCCCTCGACTCCAAGGGGAAGCTTATACTACGTAGGCTCTGTCTGTCTGTGAGACCTGCATAATTTCACCTCTTGTGATCCTCAGCCAAATCTGTCGCCGCAACAAGCCCTCGCGAATGTCATTGGAAGATGGCGCAAATATGTCGACACTATAGCGTCCCAGACAATGAGCCTCAAGTCCCAAGGAACTAGTCATACCATCGGGCCTCTTAGTATTATATGTACATAAATTAAATAATTCTACATGATCGAAATCACAGGCTACTGCGACTAGGCTTAGATTATGTGAATGTAGAAACGAGTCAGCGTGCAGCGGGGAGCGAGTGCGTAGTTCCGATAGTTAGTGTGTGAGACGAGCAATCACTCGCATCACTCGCTATAAAGATAGGTTTATATTAAATATTAACCATTATTTATTATTCATATGAAATAAACTACGTTATTTTTATACAAACAAAGTCAGGGTAGTAACATATCTCAAAAAAAGTTGAACCTTTTTTAAAGATCTTTGGTTTTTGGATTCCCGAAAAGCAGAAATATGAAATAGTAAGGGTTCCCTCACAAAAAAACTACGCGGGCGAATACCTCAATAACTAGGCACAGATAGTGTTTGGATAAACTACAACAGGATAATAAAAGTGCTAGGATTAAAACCAAAGAACTGAAAACTCACCGAAAGTACGTTTATTTATAACTACAAGAAAACTTAAGCCAAATTTAACGGCAGACAGATCGATATCTAGTAATTTGAATGAAACTAATGCATTTGCGGCGTAGCTTGATCCGATCTTAAGGCGGGCTAAGTAGCTAAAAATGCGGCAGAAAAACCAGGAGAGTTGACAAGGGCTACCTCATAGATGGCGCATGCCTACCGTTAATTAGTATATTAGTTTTTATAAGATCGTGTTGCTGGCACCTGCGTAGGTAGGTAATAATGCTTTACTATGGGTAACTTTACCCTGTTTTGTACCTGATGTAACGACCTCCCCAAGTTCCTAGGTAATGCATAAGTAAATTGATAATATGTATGGTTATGCCTAGGTACCTATACTATATTTCATCATTATCATTATAAAATATAATATAATCGCGAAGAAACGACAACCGTTGGGGTAAACGTGTTCTTGAGTGGAGACCGTGACGTAGCAAACGTAGTGTAGTACGCCTTCCGGCAAAATGGGATGACGATCTGCGAAAGACTGCTGGCAGATGCTGGATTCGTCAAGCTGAAGACAGGGCGCTATGGCGCTCATTAGGGGAGGCCTATGTCCAGCAGTGGACTAATATAGGCTGATGATGATGTATTAGTCCACAGCTGGACATAGGCTTCTTAATGAGCGCCATAGCGCCCTGTCTTCAGCTAGCCTAGCATTCAGCATCTATCAGCAGTGTTTCATATTATTATATCAGCCTATGCATTTTATAAATTCATTTCGAATATCACTTAGGGTCATACTACACGGGCGGTTCTCCCGTCGCGGGTATCCGCTCGGCAAAGCTACCGTAGACCATCAAACTACAAGGGATACGCGGGGATGATAAATCCGCGCAGAATGACGTATAGCGCGAAAGCGTCCATGTAGTAAGAATTGGTTATCAGCGGTGGTTGGAAGCTACATGTGGCGGTCGTATTGCTCCCGCCTAGCTGTGAACCGCGAAGGAAAATCATATCTTTCATATTTCATATTAAAATGTGATTAGTGCGGTCCAGAAGCGTATTCCCGCAGCGGGAGAACTTCCCGTGTGGTATGACCCTTAGAAATCCGCTGTCAGTTTAAAATGCTGAGATTTTGACAATTAGGGGAGAACAGGGCAACAGGAGCCCACTCCAGGAATGTTTTAATAAAAATTTGACAAACTTGTCAAAATTCTTCCTATTATTATTTTCAATTTCATATATTTGTATAGTATACCTATAGTTAAAATACGGGACTGGCATACAAAAGTCTCGAAATATGAAGAATAAAAAAAATCTTTCCTTTTATTAAATGGTACTTAACTATAGATATTATGTATTAAGGTACAATTTACAGTTTAACCAGTCAGTCGCTCCTTTTGCCTGTCAATTGCAATGAATGAGTGCCCATTTAATGCTAGAGCAAATATAATTAATTTTAGATCAAAAAATTGCAAAACTCTATCAGTAACATTTGAGTTACTGTTAGAGTTTTTCAAATCATAACATTTTTACAATCAAAATTTATCAATTAATTTGGCAAACAAAACGGAGAAAATGAATATAAAAATATTGATGGAAAACAAAAGATTTTATGGATCCAGACTTTATGGATCCAAACAAAATGTACAAAATATCTCTCGAATCTGGACTATCAATGCCAGTACACTTTTTCATCATCGGTACCACATCTCTACATGTTTCAGTATATAAAAAAATTGCACATAATTTATCTTTTTCAAAATATTAGCTAGGCTACCATCAATTCAATTTTACCTTATCACTCATTGCCCGACAGCTTTCATTAGCCTACGTTCCCCTATGCCCGTCATTCTTTAGCATAGAGCCTATGCTAAAGAATGACGTAGCTCGGTCACTAGAGTGGATTCGAGTTCAAATTCGAGATTTTACAGAATGAGTCTGCCTGCAGATATAGAGGTAGATAAAGATATAAAATAAGGAAATAAACAACTTTATTAACAACGAAAATTACAATCAAGGAATAGAAAAAAATACAACTAGTATACAACTAGTACATGTATACAATTGAAACAATTGAGCTAACTGCAGACGATTGCAAACAGTCTACAGAAAATCTAATTTGCTTTTTAGGTAAATTCAGGTAAAATAAAACATATTGCGAAATATTACGCATATGAGGTATAATTTATAATTCTCTATTTTTAATAATGAGTAAAAAATACTCAAAATTCAAATTCGATCAAAGCTAACTGTCTGCTGCAAAATAAAAATGCTAACTAACATACCTTATACCTACCGCTAAGGTATGAATATATCCGAAATGCTACAAGATGATGGAATAGATAAAGTTTTGTTAAAAAAGACACGAAATTTCCCGAGAAATAATGTACAATAACCAGGTTTTGAAATCATCCAGAAATTTCGGGAAATCCCGGGAAATTGAGAACCTGGAATGCCCGGGCGCAAATCCTAATTTATAATTTACCTACCATCATAATAATTTTTGTGCCATCTCTATTACGTTCCAGTTCCACTCTATGCAAAACGATATCATATCTCTGGATGCTAAATAAAATTTAGTTTTGATAATTTGTGTAGCGTAGAGGTATTCTATTTTCAAAAATTCGATTTGCCTAAATCCTAGTTGTCAATCAAAATGAAACATAGTCAATCTGTCAGGGAACGCTAGCTAAGAGCCTGTCCAGATGGAGCGTTTTACTCTTACTCGCGAGTGCTCTCGCGTTTAAACATTCGCGCTTTCTCCAGATACTAGAGCACTATACCTACATCCCGTCCAGATGCTGGTGCGCGATTCCTCGTCCAGTCAAAAAAAAAAAACAAATTACCGTACTTTTCATAGACGAAATTAAAAAAAAAGTAGCAGTATGGGAAAATTGAATCAATCAGAGATAATCCAATAGAACCATGAAACGTTACAATTAACTAATAACGGAAGAATTAGTAGAATTGGATGTATGTTAAATCTTTGTAGTGCTTTTTGCTTCCGACTTTTCCAGAACTATTTTATTTGGTTCCATGTTTATAACTGTCTCCGAGTCCCTCCCTAACGCACCGCGCATAGGAGCGCACGTAAAACGCCCCATCTGGACAGGCTCTAACCGAATATTCACGATAAATATTACGTATGGTTTGTCATTGATATCTGAGACGACATCAAGCACAGTACGTCCGGCCTTGACAGAGGTCACGGCGGTACTGATGCATGGGCGGCGGGCTCAGCGCCTGCTGTTAATCGAATAAATTAATATTTAAATTTATTGAGAATCTTCATCAAAAGACTAAGCTAACCGGATTCTAGATAAAAATGTTACCTAACTTTAACAATAACTCCCTAGTTGATGTTTATCGTAGCTATCAAAATATTTTTATATTAAATTCTGAAACGTGCCATTTTGAAAACATATATTAATTGAGAAAAGTTTCTGCTGTTATGTTTTCAGCTTAGCTGTTAATCTATGTACGAACGTGAAGTAATATCTATACTTATAATAAAACTGTAACAGGTCCAATTCTGTACATTGAAGATATTTTGAAAATTTTTTTTGGAGGGCACTCTATTATCGATACTCATGCCAAAACTGTATTTTTTTTCATTCATGTCTGTCTGTCTGTCTGTCTGTCTGTCTGTCTGTCTGTCTGTCTGTCTGTATCGTAAACGCGCATCACGCCGAAACTACTTGATGGATTGAAATGAAACTCGGCATGATTATAGGTCATACTACGAGGAAGGACATAGGATACTTTTTATCCCGGAATTCAGTAAGGTTCCCATGGGAGAGGGTATGAAAATAAAATTCCTTTACCGCGCATCACGCTGAAACTGCTAATTGAGTTGGAATGAAACTCGGGACGATTTGAGTTCATAGTACAAGGAAGGACATGGGATACTTTTTATCCCGGAATTCGGTAAGGTTCCCCTGGGTGGGAGAAAGGATGAAAGAAAAAATCTTTAACCATGCATCACGACGGAATTGAATGAATTCGAATGGAACTCGGGACGATTGGACATGGATACATTTTATCCCGGAATTCAGTTTGGTTCCCCTGGTCTATACGGGTTTTCAAAAATTTCTCTCAGCATCTGAACGACGCGTACACACGCGTCGTTCAGATGCTGTGAGAAATTTTTGAAAACCCGTATAGACCAGGGGAACCAAACTGAATTGAACTGATAAACGCGTAAGTTTGTAAGTATGAATGGATAGATTGATAGATGGATGGATGTTTGTTACTCTTTCACGCAAAAACTGCTGAACGGATCTGGATGAAATGTGGCACAGAGATAGATTATAAGCTGGAATAACACATAGGCTTTATTTTATCCCGAAAATCCCACGAGAAAGGGAATTACGCAAGTAAAATAGCGATTACTCGAAATACTAATCATGCGCAGACGAAGTCGCGGGCACCAGCTAGTATATTTATAAATTTGAAATGTAGCTTGCTCAGAAACATTACCTATTTCTACTTAAAAATGACCGATTGTCGACAGACAGGGCCTTAAATCTTGTTTCATTCATACTTAGGCTTCCGAAGAAACTGGCTTTCAAATTGATCCCATTGCCTTTTAGACCAATTTGACCAATAAAAAATGCGAAAGCTGCGCATGGTTCGAATATTTACAATCATTCCATGATGGCCAGATTGAATTAAAAAGGACACAGCTAGGTGTAGCCTGTGAATTTTTTAGAGCAGGCTGTGTCCATTTCAATTTAGTTTCTACCAGGACAGGAGCTTTTAACACTCTCAACGTGACGGGGTCGAATCATTTGATTAGCTTTGCTTTTTACGGACGTGCAGTTTTTCGATTTTAAAACTTTTAATCCGCGCTGGCTCGGACGTAGTAGCAGAATAGTATTTAAAAATTCAACTATACACATGTTGAAAGTGTCACTGCGCAATTTTATTTTTTGTACACTAATATCTATGTCGTAAGTGCTTATGTACTAGTTTTTCATCCAGAGCCAATTTATTTATGGTTTATATTTACTTTTGTAGAGCTCGTGAAGTGAACGTTTAACGTTTGTCCCTATTAAAACTTAAGACGACAAAAAATATGACAAAGCACCCGCAACAGAATGGAATGATGAGTGAGTACTACCTACAGTGTCCTTTTGAGACTGTCAGTATGCAAAAACAATTATTTATTGCGCAGCTTCCCAGAGCACCGGGCTTCCGCTAACTTCCCGAGATGATTTATATTCGCATAACTGAACAGAACTTTCAAACCTTAAGCATTTTTGTGAGCATTACCTTATATTTGCTGAGTTTCAAACATTTTTAATCTTGTTGCAAGCAGTTATATATCGTTACTTGAGATTTCGTTTCGGTAACTTATAACCGAATATTGGCAGAGCATATAAAGTTTCTTCGAATTTTCTGAAAAAAAAAGACCAATGACTGCTAGTACATTTAGAATAGAATAGAATAGAAAATCATTTAATAATAATAACTACAGATACAACAGCCTTAGTTATAAATAGGAGTGACATACCTCTACAACGTTGTTATAAAACTTATTCACTTTAATCCATTCACTTCAATCATTTCAAAGGCCGAGTGACCAGCATTGCCACGTCGAATGGAAATGCTAATTTAATTCGTACTTTCGATTAACTAGGAAAATGATCCAATTTTTTTGATTTTAATAGAATAATATATACGTTTTTATCGCTTCTATTAACATATCACATTTAAGATTTTACTTCACACAGCCCCAGCTCGTTAACTTTGACTACAACCTTTAGAAAAGTTACTTACCTACTTAAAACACACATTGTGTTTTAGCTTACAAAGAGGTGATTTAGTGTTCTACCATAGCTTTATTTAGAATTTTATGGAGTTAAGGAAATATTCCAATATCCTACAAGTCAAATATCGATCGCAATAGGCGACAAAAATGTCAGCGATTTATAATATTATTCACTTTATTGAACGTAACACGGTGCGAATGCTGAAAGGAATAGGAAGGTTCACAGTAATTTGGAATGTAAATGGATTCAAGATAAGATTCTTAAGAGATGTTATTGAAAAGTTTTTGCCTTTACAACACAGCGCTAGTTTTTATGATGAATACTAAAACTAGCATTAACTAACAATTACATTAGAAAATATCCACACAAAGAAAATTAGTTCAATCTGCTCACACGTTTTTTATTTATTCTTATTTTACTCGTGATTGACCACTGTGTTTTATAGCGTCTTGAAAACTAAGGGAGTACACCATTTATGACTCATTTCACTGGCTACATAAATCAAGACATCAAAGCCCGTACGTTTACTTAAATTTTTGATGTGTAATCCAAGCTCTGTAATATGCAAAAATTATGAGAGTGGAAGGAAGTAGCCAACTTTTTTAAATAATGGCATGTATTCAACTTAGCTATTCATACATTAAATTTAACTGGGCATGGGTTAAAATAATTATAACGCTAAGTGGAATAACGATGTGCAAAAAAATACTGATACTAGTATGTTATACACTGATAATGATGGAAAAAAATTGGTTAAACAAAACAATAAAAACATCCAAACTCCCCAGAAAATGAATAGAGTTGAGATTAGACCTAGATTGGATATTGTATAACCTATCTCGCTATATAACGACGCAGTGGACTTAATCACAGAGAGAAGGCATTATATAGGCCCCAAGTTATTACATAACATTCGATCATTGCATTAGGTGCGAGTGCATAAGCATGTCACAATCTACACTATGGCGTCAGAACACTCAGAACTACATTTGTGCAATTGGAGTTTACTATTATGTTGTTTGATACTCGGTGGGGCTGGTCAACCAGTCGCTAACTCGCTCTGTAATAAATATAAATAATGCTGGACAATCCACAACATCGTCTAGGGACAAGCTAAGCAGAATAAATAAATAAATAAATAATTCCGGACAGTCCACACAGCATCATCTAACCCCAAGCTAAGCAGAGCTTGTGTTATGGGTACTAGATGACTGATATACTTAATACAATATACTACATAGATAGATATTTTTTAATATACATATTAAACACCCAGACCAACGAAACAAATTTCTGCAGATCGTGCACAAATTTGTTCCGAGGCGGGAATCGAACCCGCAACCTCCTGCGTCGCAGGCGGACCTTCGCCCACCGCGCCACATCGGTCGTCAGCATAACACAAGCAGAGCTTGTGTTATGGGTACTAGATGCTGAAATACCTAATAAAAAAACACTATACATATACATATATATATTAAAATATACATAGAAAACACCCAGAACCCCGGAAAAAAATATTGTTGGTCGTACAAACATTTGTCTAGGGGCGGGAATCAAACACGCAACCTCCTGCAGACCTTCTCCCACCGCGCCCTATCGGTCGTCAAAATACAGAAATAGGGAATTTCTCTAATTCGTAACGAATGCATCCGACAGAGAACCAAAGTTACCGATAGCTCAAAGAATTAGCAAGCTGAAACGGAAGGGGTCGGCCATATCTATCTTACGAACCGACAACCGCTGGTATAAATGAGTTCTTGAGTGGAGACCACAACTCGGCAAACGTAATGTAGGACGCCCTCGGCCAGGTGGGATGACAATCTGCAAAAGACTACAGGCAGACTGATGTTGGATGCATCGAGAAGACAGAGCGCTATAGCATCATTAGGGAAGGCCTGTGTAACGCAGTGGACTTTAATAACTAGGTAATGATGATAATGTTGTTGAGTGATCTTATGTTAAGATACATAAAAATTTTGAACATCTTTTATAAATAAATCAATGTTTGTATATTCGTTATTCTTTCACGCAAAAAGTACTGAACGAATCGGACTGAATTTTTGAGTGTTGGAAGAAAATAGAGGCACAACATTCATCCCATAAATCAATTCCCATCGGATATAAATGACATTGAAACGTTTCCATAACGCACGCGAAGCCGCGGTCATATACTAGTAAAACATAATTTTGAATATTGTTATGGTTCAAAAATAACTACATCACTCCTATCTTAATTCAGAGAACAGAAAAGCAATCACCACAAATAAGTAGGACCAGTACCTAAGATAGATAAACCACTTTCAGAAAAGGTATCCGGGATATGATTTATTTTACCACTTTCCTAGGTAAGGTAGCTGTGAAATGATTTATCCAGGAGGAGATATTGTCAATATAGCAGGGGAGATTACGTGACAACACAGGTTTGCTCCAGATACTTGGCATGACCGATTTGAACACAAATGTCGGTAGGCTACGCTGTATGTATGGATTTACTTAATGTGCCAGAATCGTCTGATTCTGTTCGTGAAGAGTCTGATTACAGAGAGTTGATACCGTAAGCTATAAAAGCTTTAGATTTTATAGTACGCACAGCAAATTTTAGCGTTTTCTTCAATTTTGAACTCGTAAAATGGGTAAACAAGATCACCACGAAAGTTCGTCGACAATTTGATTAGTAGAAGTCATATTCTCTTTAAAATTATAGAATTATTTGAGAAGCTGCTATAATTTCTAGTTTTTATTAGTACTTCTATAATATAACTTTTAAAACTATCATGGTTTTGCCTACTTCTATAATAGTCTGGTTTTATAATGTTACCGTAAATACTTCGTACATCAATCTTTGGCACCTTATTTTAATAACAAAGGCTTACTACTGCACGCGGCACTTGTGTTTTTCCGAGATAAAAGTGACTTCAACTACACCTTTGCGATGAAGAAACATCTATGGATTCATTTATGTTCTATGGTCTTTGAATTTCATGAGGTTATAAGAGCCTCCATGAATAGCATGTGATCTGCAAAAAGAACTACAAACCTGGTGGTTAATGTGATAAAACCTGAGCTTATATTGTTTCAGTCAGTTTTCTGATAAGCAGAACATATCATCTGCTACGATATCATCATCATGAGCTAATTTCAAGCTTGTTTCTATTCCTGCTTTGTTATTTTCTTTGTTCATAAAGGGTTCATGCTCAATAATAATAATAAATTACTTCTCAATCCTTAAATTTTTGGTGTACCATGTTAATAAACTTTGAATAAATTTTCCAACTTTATTTATTCTTCTGATTAATAATTATTTTAATAAACTGGATTCTAATCACGGCTACTTTATGTTATATAAGGTTATAGGTATATGGTTTTATGAATTGTTTGGGTGCTCTATTGCATTGGGTGTGCCTGTCAAGTTGGAGTACTAAGTTTTGTGAAAAATAAATAAATAAATACTTCCGCGTGAAAAAAGATGAAGTAGCCTATGTTTTATTTGTTCTAGGCCCAGAAATACGTTTATAAAAATTCAGTACCTACGTTCCGTTCAGTAGTACTTTTGGCGTGAAGTGGTAACAAACATCCATCCATCCAAACTTTCGCATTTATAACATTGGTCTGATATAAATGACTTCTAAGGTTTTTATTGATCGTTATTAACTAGCGACCCGCCCGGCTTCGCACGGTTGTATTATACGTATAAACCTTTCTCTTGAATCACTCTATCTATTAAAAAACCGCATCAAAATTCGTTGCGTAGTTTTAAAGATTTAAGCATTCAAAGGGACATAAGGATATAGGGACATAGGGACAGAAAAGCGAATTCGTTTTATACTATGTAGTGATGCTCAAAGAAGCATTTCTTATAGCCAAGTTTTTGGCTATTGTTTTATTATAATAGGGTAGCAAGATTGCTATATTAAATTTCCTTTCAATGAGTCGTTAATTTACTTTGTTAGTTTCATGTTATTTTTAGAATACCAGTCTGCGAAAACTTATACTTAAGTGGGCGTCAGCCCGTCAGCAAAAATGTACTTAGGCATGCTTAAAATATTACCCTGTTTTTTACAAACCATAAGTTTTCTCAAAATTTGAATTGAGTAACAAGTGTTCGTAGTTTTAAGGTTCAGAAATAACGCAATAAATAGAATACATATATATAATATAATATAGAAAACTCAATCATTAAGCTCGATCGCCGCCGATTCTCGCGTCACGAGAAAACCTACACATGATTAAACACTCATTTGATCCTGGCATGTTTTAAGAGGGCGCGTAGCAGTTATTTGTGTGAATGTGAATAGTACATGTATTTCGCTTTCGTAGGAACGAAACAGCTCCTAACTTTTGGAAAGGCGTTTTTTGCCAAATTTCTTTAATTTTTATTTAATTACATATATGTACATACATATTTAAATACATTTTATTGATTTAAGAAACTGGCACAGACGACCTTAATAATATAACAAAGTAAAAGCCTGCGTATCAAAACATAAGTCACTTCAATTGGCCGTAGAGTTAATGAGGTTTCGTCCAAATTATGTGCGAAAACAAACTCATATTATTATTTTTTGTCTTATTTTCAATCTTGTTATCACTTATTTAAAAAAACACTGAAATATGAATTTAATATTATTCAGGTTTTCAACAACGTGTTCCGATAAGTATACTGAGATTTAGGCCTAGTATAATTAAGAAATCGGCTACTGTGCTCTCTTAAAGCAATCTCATTTCAGTCGGGATTCTCTCAGTTAATTAATATGTGCCACTGGGCATTGAGGACCCGCAGTAAAATAAGCTTGCTAAGAGCGTGTCGAAAACGTTAAAAGACACAAGTGGAATGAATTCTGTGAAATTATTTCGAGTATTTATTGACAAATTGCAAACTATCGGAAAGCAATAAGGATTTCAAAAGACAAACCAGAAGCAATATCATTTCTTTGTCTATCCGTCTATGTTATGATTCTATTTGGTTGTATCTAAAGTGTATAGGGGCGTCCAAGGGGTTATTTTAAACTTAAAATCATCAATTAATTATTTATTAAGGTCGTTTTCCAAAAAACAGTGGAAATATTCAGGAATAACGTCTGTATTTTGTTTTCGCCCAAAATATTAAAACTATTTTAACTGGATGCCTTGACGGGTTAGGCCACGAGGCGAGGAAGCGAAACTGATCCGTTTACGAGGTGACATTGTTTTCGGCTTTACCTTTGTGTATCTTTGGCAGTCCGGCAGGGCCGATATAAACCTATAGATAGGCGGCCTGGTGCTGTTTATGTGTAGATGTCCAACTATCGAACCTACACTAGCTAATGCCTGGTTTACACTTTGTTAAGTATCAAGTGCGAGTTAAACTTGTCACTAAACAGGGCATAACCTACCAAACTAGCCTTTTTACCCAGTGTTTTCCAAGTTTGCCTTGAAAGAATCGCTCGTATCAATAAAGCCTCATTTTTTTTATTTCCTCTTAAAGGGTAGTAGGAATATTTCTATCGTTTTGTAGGTATACAATAAAGAGATAACTAACAATAGGTGGTATTAATGTAAAATATTTGAGTGGAAGCAGATTTGAGAACACTCAAAATACATCAATATGTATGAGATACCTTCGCATAAAATCGTGCGCTCAATGCAAATTCTATAAAAATTTAATCCGTAAATTCTGGAAAATATTGTTCATTTACAAGAACCGACTATAGTGTAGGTACTGTGTAGGTGGGATATGAAATGAAAGAATGATTGAATTACTTGAAAACTTATTTCAAAGGTGAGGTAGAAATCAATTATCTGGCACTGGCTGGCTTCTTTTTCATCAGACGAAACGTAAGAAATTGGGTAAGTAATAAAATTATGAAATCTAGGTTAAACTTTAATAAAAAAAACATATAATATCCTGAATGCGACCAGCGAGATGTGTTTTTTAATAAAAATTAAAAATCCGGGGATCAATTTCAAACCCTGTTTATAAATTGTGCTCAGTCTGGAACTTTATTACACCATTCAATGCCCTGCCACGGGGGCGGTGTTTCATGGAGCATTAGATTGGTATATGCGTCGTCGTATTTTTTGCCTATCTAAAACACAATTAAAGTAGTTATACTTGGAGACAAGTATTTGATCTTTTCATAAATTTTCATAAAAACGACTTAATTATTTAGGAGGGGGTCACAATAAACGAAAAATACGAATAAATTTTGTGAGCCTTCCGACGCCGTCGCGACATGTTTTTTTTACCTATTTGTAAAGTATATTTTTCTATTGTACTACCACCATATATGCTAGTTTTAAGTAAGTAGACGTGGTTTTTTAAAGATGGCATGAATAGACGTTCTTTCTTCTTTCTTTGTACAAAGCTACCTACTCGATATATTTTTTTAGTCAAAAAAGTTAAGTCAATGCGAGTACAACTCGGAACAAAGCTAGTTTATCAAACATTTTCTTGGGAAACTTTATGTCTCTCCAGACAACATATTAGTTCGACTCTCAAGTCAGTTTGTATGCTTGCACTGAATATATTGAATAAGGTTCATTTGGTAAATTTAATTGAAACCATTGATGTTATCCATTCATTAATTAATATTCAATGATTGCGGTTCACCGAAATCATATACTAAAATAATTTGAATTCGATTAATTGGCTCTATTTATAAATGTACAAACCAACTTCAAATTCTTTAACGCAAAAATGCGAACATCATCATTGAAGTAAATATAATTTAACATTAATTACTCATTATCAAAAAAAATTGATTTGGATTTAAATTAAAATGATTTGGTCTAATCTTGATCAAATTTATACGGGACCACAAGCAATGCACCAGTTTTATGAAGAAAATCATCAAAATAATATTTTCCGAGAAAAAAGATCTGAGGACACATAAAAAAGACTGATTGAGAAACCTCTTAATTTTTGATTGGTAATCAAGGCTCTCTGTATTCCTGTAATCCTGCGTAGGTTACGGAGTAACTGTGCAAGTGGGCCGCTTTGATCTGTGCTCTTTACATAAGAAGTAATCATAATTGATGAAATTGGAGAAGTATCATGGCGCACCGAAGGTACCCTCCCTGTCCAATCGTCCCGCGTCGCCAACCAAGCCTGTCCATATCCTTTGTAATACAGTTTGCCTACTGGGGACACAGCCTTGCATCCATATAAAAACTTTCAAGTATGATACTTGAAAGTTTTTATATGGATGCAAGGCTGTGTCCCCAGTAGGCAAACTGTAAGCGGCCGACTGAGTGAGCCGCAAATTCGTGGCGAACAGCTAAAAACTCAGATCAGTTTGTGTGCGTATAGCAAGCACTGTAACCTGCGACTCGACCGCTAACTGAGACAGTCGGCGCACGTATCGCTGCAAACTGCGTGCAAACTGCGTACAGTGAGCGCAAACTAGCAAACTGTGGACACTCAATTTAAAATATATGGAAGGGCGTACTGAACCCATACGCCGCAAACTCAGTCGGCTGCTCACCTACTGGGGACACAGCCTAAGGATATTTTGTTCCTTTCAAGCAAAAACTACGGAGAAGATCGGACTGAAATTAATAGACGTATTTTGTAAAGACATAGTTCTAGCTCTGGAATAGCATATAGGTTTTGCATCCCATAAATCAGTTCCCAGAAGGAAAGAGCCTTGAGAAGTATCGAAACAACGCATGAGATGCCGCGGGCAGATACTAGTCGTCCACAACTCATCCAATTCTATTCTCGTTCATTCTAGTGCACTTCCGCTTCTGTTTACTGTTATCAAATATCGAGATAAAATACGATCAAATAAGAGACGAAGACATTTAAATTCAATTTTACAATTTACCTGAAAGAAATTGAAAGTACGGAGATAAGAAAGTAAATTGTTGACAGGCAAGTTTGGGCCTACAGTGAGTTTGTTATTCAGTCCTTAATAAGATCGAGGATATTATTTAGGATCTCAATTTTTGGGCATGGATAGTTAAATGAAATGTTTTTATCTACCTATTTGTTACCTTTTTCTGATCTATTTGTACATTAATTTTCCGATTATTTTTGTATCTAGTTGTTAGTGTTTTGGTGTTAAATTGTAAGCTAATTGCTGAATTTGAATAAAAATAAATAATACTTAATTTTAAAAACAAGTCAATACTTACATGAAAACTGTAAAGGAAAAGGAAAGAAATAAAATTAATTCATTGGTTGACGTTACAAGAAAACACTAACAATTAAAAATGTAGTTATCTAAATAAACAAAATGTTGGAAAATACACACAGCATATAAAGCCCCAAGCTAATATAAGCAGAGCTTGTATTATGGGTAAGGCAACTGTTATACACAATACAAAGATAGATTTTTTTACATTAGAAAACGAACGGGACAAATATTTGTCGACAAACATAGTTTAAACATAAACATGTTTTGTGTAGAAATATTTGTGACAAGGCGCGAAACGAACTCGCATTCTCCTGCGTCGCAGGCGGACCTTCGCCCGCTGTGCCACATCTGTGGTCATCATATTAATAAAAAAATATAATTAATCCTACTAATATTATAAACGCGAAAGTTTGTAAGTATGGATGTTTGTTACTCTTTCACGCAAAAACTACTTAACGAATATGGACGAAATTTGGCACGGAGATAGATTATAGTCTGGAATAACACATAGGCTATATTTTATCTCGGAATCCCCACGGGAACGGGAATTAAGCTGGTGAAACCGCGAGGCGTAGCTAGTATTTAATAAAAATTAATTCTAACATTCTTAAAGTCTCAGTATAAACCAAAAGCTACCTATAATAAAATGTCACTCCTTAACGCTTATATAATAAACTTTATTTAAACACTTTCGTGTTTCTCATTTCCTAGTATTTTACCAAACAGAACATTTTCTATTGTGAATTCATTGTGAAACCTTAAATGTGCTTTATTCAAGTTCTTTCAAAACAGCCTTTGGCTATACGTGCTTTAAAATAAACAAATTAATTCCCGCTTAGCACAAAGCTGAATAGCATTGTTTCTGGGTTTCTCTAACTTTTCTTTTAAATTCTGAAAACCTTTGAGATAATATAATCAAATTAATGCGACAGGAAAACATGTAATTAGCTCTTAATTTTTCTCGCAAATGGCCTTCATCTATTTGGTTCGCGGCGGCCGGCTGTCCTCTTGAATGTTAAATGAAAATGTTCTTCACAACTCAATTAAACCCACTTTACCTGCTACTTATAAAAAAGGAGCTTTGCTTATATTTTTATAGGTGGCGTAAGCTTTGTATAGACGGCTTATACCGCTGTATTTTCCCCTTAGGAATATCTTCAAGTGGAATTTCTGGGCATAGATTTTTTCGATTCCAGTTTTCTTCTTATGGTGATTTTCAAAGGAGATTTTGGACATCTTTTTTTGATTCGGTTTTTCTTCTTTGGCTAGATTTTCAGAAGCAGTTCTGGGTATTGATTTAATTAATGCAGTTTTTTCTTCAGCGGATTTCAGGAGTAAAACTGTAGTAAGCCATGACAAAACAAAAGAGGTAATGAGATGGAGTAATAAGTTTTGAAAAAGGAGGACATAAAATATAAAGTTTTCATGTCTTTTAACAACGGTATAAATTCAGCAGCTAATAGTTTTACCAAAAATTTCAGCCTCAAAAGGCTTTGATTTTTGGGCTTATAGTCTAAACAAACAGTGCCAAAGAAACAAAGTATGAAATCACCTAATGGAATGTATTTTTTGGAACGTATCAACATCCATACCTTTATACATCCCCAAGAACTTTCGCATTTATATTATTATTAAGTAAGTAAAAGAGTTTTCTACAACAGATCCTTTTGCATCCAGGCCATAAGGTTTTGTAATGCATTTCAATTCACATAGCATCTAGATGATGCTGTACATAGAGTTTGCAATAATTAGGTATAAACGGGATCTAGGCCTGTTTAGTCATGTCGTACAATGTAGACATTATTGCAAATACTGCCGGTAACAGGTTGCATGAATATCTTGGCCGCAATGTTCAAGAACGATGCCAGATGAGACAATGTCTCTAGCGGGCCGGCAACTATTTAGAATAATATAAGTTCTCAATTACATATATTATGTACCTCTATGACCGACGTGACGCGGCGAGCGAAGGTCCGACTTTGACGCAGGAAGTTGCGGGTTCTATAAATATTAGTTCGGTGATTCTAGGTGAATTCTTTATATAGTATAAAATCTATTAAAGTAATTAACTATATCACCCAACCCATAATACAAACTCTGCTTAGCTTTGGATGATTAGCTTTTGATGCTGCGTCGATTGTCTATTATTATTTATATAATTTTTTATTCATAGAATTATTTCTATGAATAAAAAAATATATAAATAATATACTATTATATAATTAATATTATATAAATAATATATTAAATCTTGTTTGAATCAGGTGGTTACAGCCTGTAGCAAATAATCTAGAAGTACCTCAATCAACTCAACTTTTCGAATTGTAATGGTATTGGTTCTAATATAAAGTGCTTTAACAACTTAGAAATAAACTGATTTAAAATTAAAAGATACTTTTTTGTAAAAAAATAACAAAATGGCTAGGCAAAGATAAAGACGTAATAAGAAGGATACACAACACATAATAATACCTATCAAGCTGCCGTAGAGCTAACTGTTGCAAATACTCTTGAGGTAGTATACCTAGGACTTTGCTTTTCTAAGTCTTAAAGTTCTAGATATCTCCATCATAATAGAAATTCCGGTTAAAAATAAAATGAGATACTTTTTCTGTAGGTACAAAGGATAAAGCAGCAATGAGATGGATTTAGAATTGAACCTCTGGGCGAATTACACTCGTTTCACAGCCCTAAGCCCGGTATCGGCAGAGGCAAGGATGTAAACGCTGGACCCTGATATTTTAATATTTATGATTCGTATGTCGGTACAAAAACTGATTCAATAAATTGTAGGTACTTTTTGCTAACGGCTTCTCTTGCTTCCACTGAAACTTCTTAAATACAAAATAAAACTTATTATACGATTTTTGTTTTGATGATATTTTCTTCGATATATGGGTTCTATATAAGGCTTCTATATATTAATATAGAGCCATCTACATCATCTTATCTAGCCTATTATATTAATTCCTTTTACATATTTTAAGGTTTCTTACTCAAAGGATTAAAACGGTACTAAGACTTCGCTGTCTGTCTGTCTATCTGTCCGTCTGTCACGAGGCTGTATCTCAAGAACCGCGATAGGTAGACAGTTGAAATTTTCACTAATTATGTACTGTTGCCGCTCGACAATTAAAAACAACAATTAAAAAAAACTTTAGGGGGCGTCACTTACAACAAAAATGTGTTTTTTGCCTTCTTTATAGATCCAAAGCCTTCATGCGCAAGGCCAACTCACACTTGGTCGCTTTTTTGTTTTCAGCTGAATTCAAAAAGTAGAAAAATTGTCTTTGCGTCTTATGCGATAACTTTCTTCAAGGGTGAGGGGATGATTTTTTTATTTGAAAGTTGGAGCTTGTAGGTATGTTTAAATTTTAATTGGTATGAGATCTGAATGGTTGTAATTGAGTTATCGTTTATACATAGTTTCTTTATAGCTAGTTGATCTTTAATAATGCGCGATACGACTTTAGTCGGTTGATGGTTTTTATAAAAAAACAATATTAATACCTAGTTATTTGTTACAACTTATTATAGCTAAGAAAACTGTGACAACAAGTAGTAGATTTAACATTAATTTTAGTTTTAATATAATATAATTGTATGTATAATAAAAAGTGTAAGTGTATACACTATAATTATATAGTTGTAGTCATGTAATTAGGGACATTCAAAGAAGTGAAGCGAAAGCCTGGTTAAATACCTACTTATATGTATGATACCCTATTAATTACCCAATCATTATTCAGATCCGACGTTGAGAATTGCTCAATGCTTGTAAGCTTGAAATGTGGACTCCTAAAATATAGAGGAGTATATAAATATAATATCTAAATATCTATATAGTAATAATACTTTATTAACAACGAAAATTACAAGCAAGGAATAGAAAAATTACAACTAGTATTTACAATTGAAACCATTGAGCTAACTGCAGACGGTTGCAAACAGTCTAAATTATAGTTAATGAATGAATGAATGAATGAACACTTTATTGTACTCAAGAAAATACATTTAAAGAGCTTATATCTAATTAAAAAATAAACATAGTACAAAAAGGCGGCCTTATCGCTGAGAGCGATTTCTCCCAGGCAACCTTATATTTAGCGATACATAGATATAAGAATTGGGTAGGTAGTGCACAGATAGTAAAAAAATATTAATAATAATAAAATTAACAGTAAAATTAAAAACACAATACATAACATAACCTAGTTAATATATAAATATAATATCTATATATAACATACTGCTGTTTTCATAAACAGCAGTATGTTAATTATTGTCTAGCTAATGCTAGACAATAATTTATCTCTGTGCAATTACATCCATTTCCGTTTAGTAGTTTTTGATTGAAAGTTTAACTAACATCCATCCATCCACACTTACAAACTTTCGCGTTCATAATATTACTATGGATTCTCGGTACGTTTATGACTGAGCCTAGCGTGTATTATTTCATATCGCGATAGAGAACCAAAGCTATCGACGTAGCTCAAAGACTTAGCTAGATGGATATGGCCTGGAGTGAGAGGGCCAGATATATCGTGAGGAAACATCCAACGCAGAAGTAAACGTATTCTTGAGAGGAGTAGTATCAATATTTGATAAATATAATGAGGAATTTTTGTATCTAAGAATTGAATTTTTACTGACGGCTTTCACAATATAGTGACGTATTTTTGTATCTAACAATTGAATTTTTACTGACATCTTTCACGAGAGTCGCTTAGTTGAAACAATTGTATTCTATCATCATCATTATTAACCTATTAGTCCACAGCTGGATATAGGCCATTGTATTTATTCAATAGTAGCGCCAAAGTTGAGTTACTACAGTTAGTTACTTTGAACAGAGTGTATAAGTTTTACAAATCATATTTATTGCATTTTAGTAATGGGCAAAAACATTTTTTTTAAATAACCTTTGACGAGACATAAAAGAAAATTTGCATTGAGAAATTAATAAGATTCCAGAAAATGCGTTTAAACTTTACCTTTATTTAGATTATTTGTTGAAGAGTATTTGAAGGCGATAAAATATTCTTACAAAAACAATTAATATTTTATGAATTTTTTTCCTTTTCTCTGTACCTACTTTCTCGACATAATGTATTGTATAATAAACAAAGATTTTAACGTGGATACGCAAGAGATTTTCCTTTGAAAAAGTCTTTCAATCTTCAGCTGTTTGTTCGTAAAAATGTAAAAATGAAACGTAACTACATAAAGAAAGAATAAAGTAGGTACTTTAGCATTAATAATAAAGAAAGGTTTCAAATTATGTTGTGTGGGTCAATGATTTCAAGTTAGTCAAGTCACTAGCTGGCAGTTGCATAAGAATCTATATACAATAACGTACAAAAATCAGGAGCTTCCTCGTCATCAAATTTTAACATGAAATTTATAATGAATGTTGTTTGTTAGTTTTTACATCAATTTATTAACACACCCACTATGACCATGTACAGGTCAGATGAGTTTTCAATAGAAGTTGAAGTAAAATGTTAAATATTAATTGTAATTGCAATTCACAAATTGCATTTGGTGAACCTGTCACCACGCATGCTGGTCAGGTTGTAATTTACATTTGCTGGAACCGCACATTTCAGTTATCGTTATTTTCTGCATTTCTGATTGAATTTCCTAGTTAAAACCATGCCAAAGGTCATTGTGTGATCACACGATCACACAATTACTCGAACCAATTATCTTTCCTTTCGTTTTCGTTGTTCAAGTAAAAAATATTAAACGAAATGCAGTTAGAGAACGTTAATTCTAATGAAGTTATTTACTTTTAGAACTAACACAACTGACATTTCTGAAACCATTTTCATGTTGTTAATTTGTTGACAGAATTAACACTACGGTACATGTTTATAAGAAAATTTCGGCTTTTTGTGTCGTAAGTTAAATTCTGAGCTTAGTTTTTCTTACTCTTTGTGACTAAGGTCGATTTCTAAGCATATTAGAAAAGTCCAAAAAGGACTTAGTCTTATGCCATAGATGCCATCAAGCATTACGAGAACATCGAACGAATTTAATTCTGTAATAATATGTCTATGTCTGCAATCTTTATCATGTTCGCTCAAACGATAGCAAAGTTCAATTGGTAGACAAGTGACTTAGAGAAATCGCATCGCAAACGTGCCACTTTGCTAGCATCTAAGTTTTTTTTTTCGATATTATCGATCGGCATCAAAATGTAATGTTTATTGTCTACCGAAGATCTATTCGTTAACAACAGATCTTGTGATTTTCATGGCGTCAGTCATACCTGTATATTTTAGTAATTTTCTACTTTCGTAATTGTTCATCGAATGTATGTTGTCTAGGCCCTCTGGTAAAAAATGTTGTCAAGAAAAACAGAAACGAAACTGATCAGGTTCTGAATGGACCATAGGGTAAATAAACAATGCATAGTGAGAATAGCTAGGGTATATAGGTTTATGGTAAACCATTGCACAGCCGTGGGTGAATTTACTGCCCCGCCGACGTTGCTTGTGTTCTTGTTAGTGTGGTTCAATCAACACACGAAACTGTAGGAGACACTACAGTTGAATTAGATATGAAACTCATTTATCGCGTGTTCATCAGACATCAACCAAAATCTTACAATTTGTGTCAATGATTAATAATGAACAGTTTTATGAAAACATTAAGTAATACTTTTGCCTGATTAAACTTTTCATTTACTTTGCTTGCACTGCGAAAGAGCAGAGCCAAATTTCATTGGGAGAGATTCAGAGTCGCTGTTATTTTTATTTTGTTTCAGCGAGAAAATGATGAGAGAAAATATATGCATGTCGGGTAGAGAAAGATTCGGACTGAAAATGATAGCTCGTATGTTTAGCCGGCACATGGCTAAACATCTACTCGTAGATACCAGAATGATCTTAGCGGGTCACGAAAGAGACAGTCTTATTCAGTTTCAATCTTTATTCAAGCAACCTATACAAGTCGCAAGTCAAGGTAAGGTTGCAAATATAGGGGTCAATAACCAAAAGCCTATCGGAGCGGCTATAATCGAATGACAGATTTATCAATGCGGATAATCGCATGGCGATCCAAACTGACGCCCGTTCGACTTGATAAAGCCCCATATCAAAAATTGACAGGGTTATCCGTAGGCGGCTTCTCAAAACGTTTGATCGTAAAAAACGGGTCAAGCGCGAGTCTGAATCGCATAGTTGATGCAGCTATATGGCATATTTTTAACGTTGATAGTATTGAAATATTGAAAGGAAATAATGTCAGTTTTATAAACAGAAACTTCAAATAAAGGCAGGAGGCTTAAATATGCAGGTCCTGACTATCCGACGCGCTTGCTCCTCTTGGAGTTGAACTTGTTTCTGTTATTTAGAGAGTTGAAAGTAAAAAGCTGAGGCTCGGTTGAAAAAATATTTTAGTAATCTATCCTGGTCGAAGCGACGCGTCACACGAGATTTTTACTTTAAAAATTACTTTCAGTTTTCTAACGAATGTACATGGATTGTAAATTGTCTTAATAAGGAATAAGGACTTAATAAGGTGGCGTTAATAAATTACGTTATTTTAATCAGAGGTGGCCCTTGTAAGACTAAGCAAGGTATTTACGTTTTTCAATAACGTGTCTCTTATGTTGATTTTGACCACAATAGGAAGGAGCAGTTCTTAAAAAAAATATCTTCCTTAAATAACCATCAATAACATACAAATATTTTTTTAAATCTACTTTTAGTAAAATACATACTTAAATTTGCTGTCGACTGGAATAACAAGGCACATTTTCCAACGTTCATTCAACGGTACATTTTCAAGAACTTCGATTATCAGGATTTCTAATTTAAAAATGCGTAGCTGCTGGCAGAAACTTTTCCATAAATAGGCTGCGCTCATATGAAATGGCATCCTGAGCCAAATACGAGTTTTCGATCTTATTGTATATTATTATGGAATGGTGCTCAGAACCTCGCGCTTCAAAACGTAACGTCAAATAGCGATATAAATTATTTCAATATTTATTACACTAGGTGGATGCGCGTGAGTTTGACCGTGGCGTGTGATCGGGTAATGCTTCCTTACTAATATTATAAAATTGAAAGTTTTATGGATGTATAGATATAAAGGTGTTTGGATGTTTATTCCTCTTTCACGCAAAAACTACAAAATGGAGGTATAGACGTAGTTCTAGCCCTGAAATAAAACATGGGCTACTTTCATTTCAAAAATCAGTCCCCATGGAATAGAAATAGCCTTGAAACGTTTCTAGAGAAATAACACGAAGCCACGGGCAGATGCTAGTAAATGCTTAAATGCAGCTTTAGTATGACTTGGTGTTGGTGTTTAAAAACTTGAGAGAGATTTTCTGAATAGTTTAAAGTAAATTCAAACTTAACTTAATATATATTTACTAGCGACCTGCCCCGGCTTATTTTATTATACGTTTATACCTTCCTCTTGCATCACTCTATCTATTAAAAAAACCGCATTACAATCCGTTGCGCAGGTTTAAAAATTTAAGTATACAAAGGGACATACGGACAGAGAAAGAGACTTTGTTTTATACTATGTAGTTATTACGAAAATGAAAGATTACGTTGAAATGCAATAGATTTAATATACTTAGAACTAAAGAAGCTAACGACAATACACTCATAGTATCAAAAAACAACTGATTCAGTTATAATTCATAAAATATTAGTTTTTACACACAGGTGATAAATATTCCGTGATCAGATTTTCTTACAAACATTTTAAATTTCTTTTCAAAACTTCTGCTGTTTGTGTAAAAAATTATTACGGGTACTCAGAAATGTATTTATATCAGCTAGAAAAGTAGGCAGCTGACTACACAATATAAGATTTTCTGTGTGATTTTCCTCTTTCATGAACTCATAGTAACACCAATATTATAAATGCGAAAGTTTGTTTGTTTGCATTTGAAAGCTTGTTTTTTCCATTATTACACACCAAATAATTAAAAAACACTAAAACAAGGAATAGAAAAATTACAACTATTATTTACAATTCAAACCATTGAGCTAACTGCAGACGGTTGCAAGCAGTCTAAAGGTAGCTCAATTGATCCATGTCAATACCAGTCGGAAGCGTCCCCAAGACACTGGCTGCATTACCACGCTGTATGGCAATGCTGATGCACTGAGCCAACTAAAACAAGTAACTGTAATGTTCAATAGGCAGCCTTATCGCTAAAAGCGATATATCTCTATAATCTCTTCCAGGGAACCTTAGGGTGGATAAGATGTGATTGAAAAAGTGTAGTCGTAGGAGTGTGAACAGAAACAATGTTTGGGTAGTTTATAAAGATATTAACGGTAAACTCACTGAAGGGATTAGAGTGAATAGCACAGGTCAGTTTGCATCAGTCATGATTGTGACTTATATACATTATATATTTATATTTTGGTAATATTCATAAAAAAAACAGAAATCCGAAACAAATATTTGCAGGTCGTACAAACAATTTTCCCACGGCGGGAATCGAACACGCAACCTTTTCCGTCGCAGGCAGACCTATAATAACATCCTTTTAATCAGGGTTAATAACGAGTAAAGTGGCGAGCAGAAAGTATTTGGTAATTAAAATGCTAGATGTTCTTATAAAAACCTATGTAACATAGCTAAATAGATGTTACCAGGAAACGATCACGAACGGCTCTCGAGGTACGTACAATGGACGTCCATCAATGCTGCTCAATCTGTCCCTACTACAAAAGAGCTCGGCTTTTTAGACGGATAGAGATAAAAGTGAGCTTCTTTTGTGTCTGAATTATTTATGACATACACAGAGTGTACAGAACATCCTATAAAGGCGAAAGTTTGTAACGCTGTAAATAAATAATGCTGAACAATTCACACAGATTCATCTAGCTCCAAGCTAAGCTGAGCTTGCGTCAGGAGTACATGATGACTGATATACAAGTACTTGATAAAATATGAATGTATAGTAATTGTACTCGAACAAGCTTTTTTCTCGAGAGAACGCTCAGCCTAAGCCAATGAAGCTAGAAAGCTGAAATTGATTTTTTTTGTGTTTATTGTAACTCTTCAACCAGTGGTCAGATTAACTAGAAACTTACAGATAATAAGTACTATAAATAAAACTAATGAACCGTATTTAAGGATTTTTCAAAAAACTTCTGCTAACGGGGTCAAACGGATTATTAAAGTTTGAGATTCGAAGTTTGGTTCCATATCGAAATGTATCTTTTTAATATGTGATTCTTATGACTTGAAATTTACAGGCATAAAAAACCCATAAAACGGTAAAAAAGTAACGGCTTTTTATAACTATAGCTCGCTTGAAGTTTATACAGATTTAAAGTTCTGTAAGATTCAAAAGCAGGACAAATTGACACCAGCGATGCCGCGTGCGGAAAGCTACTAACTTTCCATTCACACACCCGGCACAAATATCTGTGATCGTACGAAAATTGTATACTAACATTGGAATAGAAAAGGATAGATTCGAAATAAAATCGCAAAAATTTTCGAATTCGGCGGGACTTAAACCCGCGACCCTTCCCCAAGTCCCGCCGAATTCGGTTTTTTTTTTTGCGATGTTATTTTATTTCTTAGTTATTCCCCGAGTGTGAGGGCTTAAACACTGTGCTATAATTTAATAATCTTTAAGGATTCTACTTCGTTTCAAGCATCCCATATGCCATAGAGGTCGTCGTAATGATGTAAAAAAGATATTTTCACAATACAACGCCAAAAGTACTCTACGGATCGACCTAAAAGTTTGCCTGCATAAAGTTCTTGATCTGGAATTGGAATGCTTTTACTATCGTGTGAAGAAGCTTGCAGAAGCTAGTTTGCAATATTTTGGGTATGCGTGTTCTACAGTTATACGCATTAAATATACAGATTATTTGTTCTTAACTTGCTCACGTTCTTGAAATATATTTCTGAAAGTATTGTCATCTTTTACGGGTACTCTCAGTTATGTATGACTCTCATGTCTGTCAAACGTTAACAATAAAATAAAACGTCTGAAGGGTATTTTGATATATTTTTTGTTATTACCTTATATATAAAATTCGATTACCACTGACTCACTGACTCACTCATTGACATAATTGTTCTCCTTGATGGTGGAGGGGGAGGTATGGTTTTTTTTACGGAAATGTAGAGGGGAGACCGGGGTGAGTTTGGGAAAATTCCAACTTTTTTAAATTTCGAACCCCCTCTAGGACCCCCCGGGGTTTCTTCGGCCGTGTAGGGGGGTGGGTCAGATTTTTTTGTGAGGTCGTGTAGAGGGTTAGAAACCATTGTGGGGGGTGAAATTTTTTTGACCCCCAACACCCCCCGAGACCCCCCGCTTTTGAATTGCTCCCGGATGAAGGAGCGATGGAGGATGTCGGATGGCGGGATCGTGTAGAGGGTTTAGTCTTGAATCGGAAGAAAAAAAAAATTGACCCCCCCCCATGACCCCTTTTTTGAACCCCCTTTCGTATCTCCCGAACGGCTCGCGATGGAAAAAAAATCTTTTCACAGTCGCGTAGAGAAGGTCGAATAGTTGGGGAAGCCAAAAAAAGTTTGACCCCTTTGCACCCCCAGACCCCCTTTTTTAAAAAAAAACCGTTTTTTGACCCATTTTTAGGGTTTTTTTTGGGGTGGAGCATCGAGGCGAGCGAAGCGAGCCGAGATGCGACACCGGGAACCAGCACGGCGAGCGAAGCGAGCCGTGCTGCGTTCCCTCCGACGACCCCCATGACCCCCCCCCCCCTGGGAGCATCGTGGCGAGCGAAGCGAGCCGCGATGCGACTACGGGGGCTTCAGGAGAGGCAGCGGAGGGGGAGTCGCAGCACGGCGAGCGAAGCGAGCCGTGCTGTGACCCCCCGCCGCTGCCCCCCCTGAACCCCCTCCCCACCAAAAAAATCGATATGGGTATCGTTTTCGACTAACTCGGGGGTGAGGATTTCGAATATGATGTCGGCGGGTAGCGGCGAGCGAAGCGAGCCGCGATCCGACACTGCAAGGCGAGCGAAGCGAGCCGCGCTTCGAGTCACACTGCAAGGCGAGCGTAGCGAGCCGCGCAGTGTGACCGCATGGGTAGAGTCGTATTGCGGTGAGCGAAGCGAACCGCAATGCGACTTCTGACACGCAGCAAGGCGAGCGAAGCGAGCCGCGCTTCGTGTCCCACTGCAAGGCGAGCGTAGCGAGCCGCGCAGTGTGGTAGCATGAGCGGAGTCGTAGTGTAACCGTATGGGTAGAGTCGTATTGCGGTGAGCGAAGCGAACCGCAATGCGACGACCGCGACCCAGCAAGGCGAGCGAAGCGAGCCGCGCAGTGTGGATGCATGGTCAGAGTCGTATTGCGGTGAGCGAAGCGAACCGCAATGCGACGACTGACACCCAGCAAGGCGAGCGAAGCGAGCCGCGCTTCCCGTCACACTGCAAGGCGAGCGTAGCGAGCCGCGCAGTGTGACCGCACACCCCTCATATGGGTATCGTTTTCGAATAACTCTAACCCGTAGACTACGAAAAAGACGTCCATTTTGAAATCCAAAATGGCTCAAGTTTTTAAATCGCAAAATACCCTCATGGGTATCGATTTCGAGCAATACGTGGGTGTAGGTTACGAAAAGGGGTTCTAAATTTAAAATAAACAGCAACTCGACGGACGCGGGCTGCTCGCAGCCCGCGCAGCACGCAAAAAACTAGTTACCCTATATATAAAATTCGATTACCACTCACTGACTCACTCACTGACTCACTGACACGATTGTTCTCCCTGTTGGTGGATGGGGAGGTATGGTTTTTTTTACGGAAATGTAGAGGGGAGACCTGGGTGAGTATGGGAAAATTCCAACTTTTTTGAATTTCGAACCCCCTCTAGGACCCCCCGGGGGTTCTTCGGCCGTGTAGGGGGGTGGGTCAGATTTTTTTGTGGGGTCGTGTAGAGGGTTAGAAACCATTGTGGGGGGTGAAATTTTTTTGACCCCCAACACCCCCCGAGACCCCCCGCTTTTGAATTGCTCCCGGATGAAGGAGCGATGGAGGATTTCAGATGGCGGGATCGTATAGAGGGTTTAGTCTTTAATCGAAAAAAAAAAAAAATTAACCCCCCCCCATGACCCCTTTTTTGAACCCCCTTTCGTATCTCCCGAACGGCTCGCGATGGAAAAAAAATCTTTTCACAGTCGTGTAGAGAAGGTCGAATAGTTGGGGAAGCCAAAAAAAGTTTGGCCCCTTTGCACCCCCAGACCCCCTTTTTTTAAAAAAAACCGTTTTTTGACCCATTTTTAGGGTTTTTTTTGGGGTGGAGCATCGAGGCGAGCGAAGCGAGCCGAGATGCGACACCGGGAACCAGCACGGCGAGCGAAGCGAGCCGTGCTGCGTTCCCCCCGACGACCCCCATGACCCCCCCCCCTGGGAGCATCGTGGCGAGCGAAGCGAGCCGCGATGCGACTACGGGGGCTTCAGGAGAGGCAGCAGAGGGGGAGTCGCAGCACGGCGAGCGAAGCGAGCCGTGCTGTGACCCCCCGCCGCTGCCCCCCCTGGACCCCCCCCCCCCCATTAAAAAAATTGATATGGGTATCGTTTTCGACTAACTCGGGGGTGAGGATTTCGAATATGATGTCGGCGGGGAGCGGCGAGCGAAGCGAACCGCAATGCGACGACTGAAACCCAGCAAGGCGAGCGAAGCGAGCCGCGCTTCGTGTCACACTGCAAGGCGAGCGTAGCGAGCCGCGCAGTGTGGTAGTACGAGTGGAGTCGTATTGCGGTGAGCGAAGCGAACCGCAATGCGACGACCGAGACCCAGCAAGGCGAGCGAAGCGAGCCGCGCTTCGTTTAACGCACGGGTAGAGTCGCATTGCGGTGAGCGAAGCGAACCGCAATGCGACGTGTGACACCAAGCAAGGCGAGCGAAGCGAGCCGCGCTTCGTAACACACTGCAAGGCGAGCGTAGCGAGCCGCGCAGTGTGAACGCACGGGTAGAGTCGTATTGCGGTGAGCGAAGCGAACCGCAATGCGACGACCGAGACCCAGCAAGGCGAGCGAAGCGAGCCGCGCTTCCCGTCACACTGCAAGGCGAGCGCAGCGAGCCGCGCAGTGTGACCGCACACCCCTCATATGGGTATTGTTTTCGAATAACTACAACCCGAAAATTACGATAAAGACGTCCATTTTGAAATCCAAAATGGCTCAACTTTTTAAATCGCAAAATACCCTCATGGGTATCAATTTCGAACAAAACGAGGGCGTAGGTTACGAAAAGGGGTTCTAAATTTAAAATAAACAGCAACTCGACGGACGCGGGCTGCTCGCAGCCCGCGCAGCACGCAAAAAACTAGTTACCTTATATATAAAATTCGATTACCACTCACTGATTCACTGACTCACTCACTGACATGATTGTTCTCCCTGTTGGTGGATGGGGAGGTATGGTTTTTTTTACGGAAATGTGGAGGGGAGGTGGGGGTGAGTCTGGGAAAATTCCAACTTTTTTAAATTTCGAACCCCCTCTAGGACCCCCCGGGGGTTCTTCGGCCGTGTAGGGGGGTGGGTCAGATTTTTTTGTGGGGTCGTGTAGAGGGTTAGAAACCATTGTGGGGGGTGAAATTTTTTTGACCCCCAACACCCCCCGAGACCCCCCGCTTTTGAATTGCTCCCGGATGAAGGAGCGATGGAGGATTCCGGATGGCGGGATCGTATAGAGGGTTTAGTCTTTAATCGGAAGAAAAAAAAAATTGACCCCCCCCCATGACCCCTTTTTAGACCCCCCTTTCGTATCTCCCGAACGGCTCGCGATGGAAAAAAAATCTTTTCACAGTCGGGTAGAGAAGGTCGAATAGTTGGGGAAGCCAAAAAAAGTTTGACCCCTTTGCACCCCCAGACCCCCTTTTTAAAAAAAAAAACGTTTTTTGACCCATTTTTAGGGTTTTTTTTGGGGTGGAGCATCGAGGCGAGCGAAGCGAGCCGAGATGCGACACCGGGAACCAGCACGGCGAGCGAAGCGAGCCGTGCTGCGTTCCCCCCGACGACCCCCATGACCCCCCCCCCCCCCCCCCTGGGAGCATCGTGGCGAGCGAAGCGAGCCGCGATGCGACTACGGGGGCTTCAGGAGAGGCAGCAGAGGGGGAGTCGCAGCACGGCGAGCGAAGCGAGCCGTGCTGTGACCCCCCGCCGCTCCCCCCCTGGAACCCCCCCACCAAAAAAATTGATATGGGTATCGTTTTCGACTAACTCGGGGGTGAGGATTTCGAATATGATGTCGGCGGGGAACGGCGAGCGAAGCGAGCCGCGATCCGACCCAGCAAGGCGAGCGAAGCGAGCCGCGCTTCGAGACACACTGCAAGGCGAGCGTAGCGAGCCGCGCAGTGTGACTGCACGGGTAGAGTCGTATTGCGGTGAGCGAAGCGAACCGCAATGCGACGACTGAAACCCAGCAAGGCGAGCGAAGCGAGCCGCGCTTCGTGTCACACTGCAAGGCGAGCGTAGCGAGCCGCGCAGTGTGGTAGTACGAGTGGAGTCGTATTGCGGTGAGCGAAGCGAACCGCAATGCGACGACCGAGACCCAGCAAGGCGAGCGAAGCGAGCCGCGCTTCGTTTAACGCACGGGTAGAGTCGTATTGCGGTGAGCGAAGCGAACCGCAATACGTCTGACACCCAGCAAGGCGAGCGAAGCGAGCCGCGCTTTGTGTCACACTGCAAGGCGAGCGCAGCGAGCCGCGCAGTGTGGTAGCACGGGTGGAGTCGTATTGCGGTGAGCGAAGCGAACCGCAATGCGACTTCTGAGACCCAGCAAGGCGAGCGAAGCGAGCCGCGCTTCGTGTCACACTGCAAGGCGAGCGTAGCGAGCCGCGCAGTGTGACCGCACACCCCTCATATGGGTATCGTTTTCGAATAACTACAACCCGAAAATTACGATAAAGACGTCCATTTTGAAATCCAAAATGGCTGAAAGTTTTATATCGCAAAAAATCGACATGGGTATCGATTTCGAGCAATACGTGGGTGTAGGTTACGAAAAGGGGTTCTAAATTTAAAAAAAAACAGCATACACAACCGAAGCGGGCTGCTCGCAGCCCGCGCAGCACGCAAAAAACTAGTTACCTTATATATAAAATTCGATTACCACTGACTCACTGACTGATTGACATAATTGTTCTCCTTGATGGTGGAGGGGGAGGTATGGTTTTTTTTACGGAAATGTGTAGGGGAGGTGGCGGTGAGTCTGGGAAAATTCCGACTTTTTTAAATTTCGAACCCCCTCTAGGACCCCCCGGGGGTTCTTCGGCCGTGTAGGGGGTGGGTCAGATTTTTTTGTGGGGTCGTGTAGAGGGTTAGAAACCATTGTGGGGGGTGAAATTTTTTTGACCCCCAACACCCCCCGAGACCCCCCGCTTTTGAATTGCTCCCGGATGGAGGAGCGATAGAGGGTTTTGGATGACGGCATCGTATAGAGGGTTTAGTCTTTAATCGGAAGAAAAAAAAAATTGACCCCCCCCCATGACCCCTTTTTGAACCCCCTTTCGTATCTCCCGAAAGGCTCGCGATGGAAAAAAAATCTTTTCACAGTCGCTTAGAGAAGGTTGAATAGTTGGGGAAGCCAAAAAAAGTTTGACCCCTTTGCACCCCCAGACCCCCTTTTTTTATAAAAAACCGTTTTTTGACCCATTTTTAGGGTTTTTTTTGGGGTGGAGCATCGAGGCGAGCGAAGCGAGCCGAGATGCGACACCCGGAACCAGCACGGCGAGCGAAGCGAGCGTGCTGCGTTCCCCCCGACGACCCCCACGACCCCCCCCCCCCCCCCCCCCCTGGGAGCATCGTGGCGAGCGAAGCGAGCCGCGATGCGACTACGGGGGCTCCAGGAGGGTTAGCGGAGGGGGAGTCGCAGCACGGCGAGCGAAGCGAGCCGTGCTGTGACCCCCCCTCCGCTGCCCCCCTGGACCCCCCCACCAAAAAAATTGATATGGGTATCGTTTTCGACTAACTCGGGGGTGAGGATTTCGAATATGATGTCGGCGGGGAGCGGCGAGCGAAGCGAGCCTTGATCCAACACTGCAAGGCGAGCGAAGCGAGCCGCGCAGTGTGGAGTCGTATTGCGGTGAGCGAAGCGAACCGCAATGCGACGACCGCGACCCAGCAAGGCGAGCGTAGCGAGCCGCGCAGTGTGGTAGTATGAGTGGAGTCGTATTGCGGTGAGCGAAGCGAACTGCAATGCGACGACCGAGACCCAGCAAGGCGAGCGAAGCGAGCCGCGCTTCGTGTCACACTGCAAGGCGAGCGTAGCGAGCCGCGCAGTGTGGTAGCATGGGCAGAGTCGTATTGCGGTGAGCGAAGCGAACCGCAATGCGACGACTGACATCCAGCAAGGCGAGCGAAGCGAGCCGCGCTTCGTGTCACACTGCAAGGCGAGCGTAGCGAGCCGCGCAGTGTGACCGCACGGGAAGAGTCGTATTGCGGTGAGCGAAGCGAACCGCAATGCGACGACTGACATCCAGCAAGGCGAGCGAAGCGAGCCGCGCTTCGTGTCACACTGCAAGGCGAGCGTAGCGAGCCGCGCAGTGTGACCGCACACCCCTCATATGGGTATCGTTTTCGAATAACTACAACCCGATAATTACGATAAAGACGTCCATTTTGAAATCCAAAATGGTTGAAGTTTTTAAATCGCAAAATACCCTCATGGGTATCGATTTCAAGCAATACGTGGGTGTAGGTTACGATAAGGGGAACAAAATTGCAAAATAAACAGTCTACACAACCGACGCGAGCTGCTTGCAGCTCGCGCACGCCTATAAAACTAGTTACCTTATATATAAAATTCGATTACCACTGACTCACTGATTGACATAATTGTTCTCCCTGTTGGTGGATGGGGAGGTATGGTTTTTTTTACGGAAATGTAGAGGGGAGACCCGGGTGAGTTTGGGAAAATTCCAACTTTTTTGAATTTCGAACCCCCTCTAGGACCCCCCGGGGGTTCTTCGGCCGTGTAGGGGGGTGGGTCAGATTTTTTTGTGGGGTCGTGTAGAGGGTTAGAAACCATTGTGGGGGGTGAAATTTTTTTGACCCCCAACACCCCCCGAGACCCCCCGCTTTTGAATTGCTCCCGGATGGAGGAGCGATAGAGGGTTTTGGATGACGGCATCGTATAGAGGGTTTAGTCTTTAATCGGAAGAAAAAAAAAATTGACCCCCCCCCATGACCCCTTTTTTGAACCCCCTTTCGTACCTCCCGAACGGCTCGCGATGGAAAAAAAATCTTTTCGCAGTCGCGTAGGGGAGGACGAATAGTTGCGGAAGCCAAAAAAAGTTTGACCCCTTTGCACCCCCAGACCCCCTTTTTTTTTAAAAAACCGTTTTTTGACCCATTTCTAGGGGTTTTTTTTGGGGTGGAGCATCGAGGCGAGCGAAGCGAGCTGAGATGCGACACCGGGAACCAGCACGGCGAGCGAAGCGAGCCGTGCTGCGTTCCCCCCGACGACCCCCACGACCCCCCCCCCTCTGGGAGCATCGTGGCGAGCGAAGCGAGCCGCGATGCGACTACGGGGGCTTCAGGAGGGGCAGCGGAGGGGGAGTCGCAGCACGGCGAGCGAAGCGAGCCGTGCTGTGACCCCCCGCCGCTGCCCCCCCCTGAACCCCCTCCCCATCAAAAAAATTGATATGGGTATCGTTTTCGACTAACTCGGGGGTGAGGATTTCGAATATGATGTCGGCGGGGAGCGGCGAGCGAAGCGAGCCGCGATCCGACACTGCAAGGCGAGCGAAGCGAGCCGCGCAGTGTGGAGTCGTATTGCGGTGAGCGAAGCGAACCGCAATGCGACTCCTGAGACCCAGCAAGGCGAGCGAAGCGAGCCGCGCTTCGTGTCACACTGCAAGGCGAGCGTAGCGAGCCGCGCGGTGTGACCGCACACCCCTCATATGGGTATCGTTTTCGAGTATCTTCAACCCGATAATAACGATAGAGACGTCCATTTTGAAATCCAAGATGGCTGACATTTTTTCATCGCAGATTTCCGACATGGGTATCGATTTCGAGCAATACGTGGGTGTAGGTTACGATAAGGGGAACAAAATTGCAAAATAAAGAGCCAACTCGACGGACGCGGGCTGCTCGCAGCCCGCGCAGCACGCAAAAAACTAGTTACCTTATATATAAAATTCGATTACCACTGACTGACTCACTCACTCATTGACATGATTGTTCTCCCTGTTGGTGGAGGGGGAGGTATGGATTTTTTTACGGAAATGTAGAGGGGAGACCGGGGTGAGTCTGGGAAAATTCCAACTTTTTTAAATTTCGAACCCCCTCCATGACCCCCCGGGGGTTCTTCGGCCGTGTAGGGGGGTGGGTCAGATTTTTTTGTGGGGTCGTGTAGAGGGTTAGAAACCATTGTGGGGGGTGAAATTTTTTTGACCCCCAACACCCCCCGAGACCCCCCGCTTTTGAATTGCTCCCGGATGAAGGAGCGATGGAGGATTTCGGATGACGGGATCGTATAGAGGGTTTAGTCTTTAATCGGAAGAAAAAAAAAATTTACCCCCCCCCCATGACCCCTTTTTTGAACCCCCTTTCGTATCTCCCGAACGGCTCGCGATGGAAAAAAAATCTTTTCACAGTCGTGTAGAGAAGGACGAATAGTTGGGGAAGCCAAAAAAAATTTGACCCCTTTGCACCCCCAGACCCCCTTTTTTTTAAAAAAAACCGTTTTTTGACCCATTTTTAGGGTTTTTTTTTGGGGTGGAGCATCGAGGCGAGCGAAGCGAGCCGAGATGCGACACCGGGAACCAGCACGGCGAGCGAAGCGAGCCGTGCTGCGTTCCCCCCGACGACCCCCATGACCCCCCCCCCTGGGAGCATCGTGGCGAGCGAAGCGAGCCGCGATGCGACTACGGGGGCTTCAGGAGAGGCAGCAGAGGGGGAGTCGCAGCACGGCGAGCGAAGCGAGCCGTGCTGTGACCCCCCGCCGCTGCCCCCCCTGGACCCCCCCCCACCAAAAAAAATTTATATGGGTATCGTTTTCGACTAACTCGGGGGTGAGGATTTCGAATATGATGTCGGCGGGGAGCGGCGAGCGAAGCGAGCCGCGATCCGACCCAGCAAGGCGAGCGTAGCGAGCCGCGCAGTGTGACCGCACGGGTAGAGTCGTATTGCGGTGAGCGAAGCGAACCGCAATGCGACGACTGAACCCCAGCAAGGCGAGCGAAGCGAGCCGCGCTTCGTGTCACACTGCAAGGCGAGCGTAGCGAGCCGCGCAGTGTGGTAGTACGAGTGGAGTCGTATTGCGGTGAGCGAAGCGAACCGCAATGCGACGACCGAGACCCAGCAAGGCGAGCGAAGCGAGCCGCGCTTCGTTTAACGCACGGGTAGAGTCGTATTGCGGTGAGCGAAGCGAACCGCAATGCGACGACTGAACCCCAGCAAGGCGAGCGAAGCGAGCCGCGCTTCGTGTCACACTGCAAGGCGAGCGTAGCGAGCCGCGCAGTGTGGTAGTACGAGTGGAGTCGTATTGCGGTGAGCGAAGCGAACCGCAATGCGACGACCGAGACCCAGCAAGGCGAGCGAAGCGAGCCGCGCTTCGTTTAACGCACGGGTAGAGTCGTATTGCGACAATGCGACGTGTGACACCAAGCAAGGCGAGCGAAGCGAGCCGCGCAGTGTGAACGCACGGGTAGAGTCGTATTGCGGTGAGCGAAGCGAACCGCAATGCGACGACCGAGACCCAGCAAGGCGAGCGAAGCGAGCCGCGCTTCCCGTCGACCGCACACCCCTCATATGGGTATCGTTTTCGAATAACTACAACCCGATAATTACGATAAAGACGTCCATTTTGAAATCCAAAATAGCTAAAGTTTTCAAATCGCAAAATACCCTCATGGGTATCGATTTCGAGTAATACGTGGGTGTAGGTTACGAAAAGGGGTTCGAAATTTAAAAAAAAACAGCATACACAACCGACGCGGGCTGCTCGCAGCCCGCGCAGCACGCAAAAAACTAGTTTATATTATATAAAGCTCGATTACCATTGACTGACTGACTGATTGACATGGTTGTTCTCCTTGATGGTGGATGGGAAGGTATATTTTTTTTTGCACAAAACGTTGGAGGTGTTCAATCGAACCTGGGGAAAAATCCTACTTTTCGAGATTTCCCCCTCCTTCCCCCTCAAAAGGGGGCAAACGCAAAGGTCGATTGTTCTCAAAAACCGTGATAGATGGAAAGAAAATTTTTGCGGGGGGAGGTAGAAGGGAGGCTCGCGAAGCGAGCCGACCTTCTACCTCCCCCCGAGGGGCCTCCCGCGAAGCGCGGCGAGCGAAGCGAGCCGCGCGGCGCGGGGGGCACCGCGGGGGCAACGCTTTTTCTCAGAGACGGTGATAGATGGAATGAAAATTTTTGCGGGGGGAGGTAGGAGGGGGGCTCGCGAAGCGAGCCCGCACCCAAAAAAACTAGTTACCTTATATATAAAATTCGATTACCACTCACTCACTCACTGACTCACTCACTGACATGATTGTTCTCCCTGTTGGTGGATGGGGAGGTATGGTTTTTTTTACGGAAATGTAGAGAAGAGACCGGGGTGAGTCTGGGAAAATTCCAACTTTTTTAAATTTCGAACCCCCTCCATGACCCCCCGGGGGTTCTTCGGCCGTGTAGGGGGGTGGGTCAGATTTTTTTGTGGGGTCGTGTAGAGGGTTAGAAACCATTTTTGGGGGTGAAATTTTTTTGACCCCCAACACCCCCCGAGACCCCCCGCTTTTGAATTGCTCCCGGATAGCGTACCGATGGAGGATTTCGGATGGCGGGATCGTATAGAGGGTTTAATCTTTAATCGGAAGAAAAAAAAAATTGACCCCCCCCCATGACCCCTTTTTTGAACCCCCTTTCGTATCTCCCGAACGGCTCGCGATGGAAAAAAAATCTTTTCACAGTCGCATAGAGGAAGATGAATAATTGCGGAAGCCAAAAAAAGTTTGACCCCTTTGCACCCCCAGACCCCCTTTTTTTTAAAAAAACCGTTTTTTGACCCATTTTTAGGCTTTTTTTGGGGTGGAGCATCGAGGCGAGCGAAGCGAGCCGAGATGCGACACCGGGAACCAGCACGGCGAGCGAAGCGAGCGTGCTGCGTTCCCCCCGTTGACCCCCCCGACCCCCCCCAACTCCTGGGAGCATCGCGGCGAGCGAAGCGAGCCGCGATGCGACTACGGGGGCTCCAGGAGGGGCAGCGGAGGGGGAGTCGCAGCACGGCGAGCGAAGCGAGCCGTGCTGTGACCCCCCGCCGCTGCCCCCCCTGGTCCCCCCCCCACCAAAAAAATTGATATGGGTATCGTTTTCGACTAACTTGGGGGTGAGGATTTCGAATATGATGTCGGCGGGGAGCGGCGAGCGAAGCGAGCCGCGATCCGACACTGTAAGGCGAGCAAAGCGAGCCGCGCAGTGTGGAGTCGTATTGCGGTGAGCGAAGCGAACCGCAATGCGACGACTGACACCCAGCAAGGCGAGCGAAGCGAGCCGCGCTTCGAGACGCACGGGTAGAGTCGTATTGCGGTGAGCGAAGCGAACCGCAATGCGATGTGTGACACCAAGCAAGGCGAGCGAAGCGAGCCGCGCTACGTGTCACACTGCAAGGCGAGCGTAGCGAGCCGCGCAGTGTTTTAGTACGAGTGGAGTCGTATTGCGGTGAGCGAAGCGAACCGCAATACGACGTGTGACACCAAGCAAGGCGAGCGAAGCGAGCCGCGCTTCATGTCACACTGCAAGGCGAGCGTAGCGAGCCACGCAGTGTGAACGCACGGGTAGAGTCGTATTGCGGTGAGCGAAGCGAACCGCAATGCGACGACCGAGATCCAGCAAGGCGAGCGAAGCGAGCCGCGCTTCGAGTCACACTGCAAGGCGAGCGTAGCGAGCCGCGCAGTGTGACCGCATGGGCAGAGTCGTATTGCGGTGAGCGAAGCGAACCGCAATGCGACGACCGAGACCCAGCAAGGCGAGCGAAGCCAGCCGCGCTTCGTATCACACTGCAAGGCGAGCGTAGCGAGCCGCGCAGTGTGACCGCACACCCCTCATATGGGTATCGTTTTCGAATAACTACAACCCGAAAATTACGATAAAGACGTCCATTTTGAAATCCAAAATGGCTCAAGTTTTTAAATCGCAAAATACCCTCATGGGTATCAATTTCGAACAAAACGAGGGTGTAGGTTACGAAAAGGGGTTCTAAATTAAAAATAAACAGCAACTCGACGGACGCGGGCTGCTCGCAGCCCGCGCAGCACGCAAAAAACTAGTTACCTTATATATAAAATTCGATTACCACTGACTCACTGACTGATTGACATAATTGTTCTCCTTGATGGTGGAGGGGGAGGTATGGTTTTTTTTACGGAAATGTGTAGGGGAGGTGGGGGTGAGTCTGGGAAAATTCCAACTTTTTTAAATTTCGAACCCCCTCTAGGACCCCCCGGGGGTTCTTCGGCCGTGTAGGGGGGTGGGTCAGATTTTTTTGTGGCGTCGTGTAGAGGGTTAGAAACCATTGTGGGGGGTGAAATTTTTTTGACCCCCAACACCCCCCGAGACCCCCCGCTTTTGAATTGCTACCGGATGGAGGAGCGATAGAGAGTTTTGAATGGCGGCATCGTATAGAGGGTTTAGTCTTTAATCGGAAGAAAAAAAAAATTGACCCCCCCCCATGACCCTTTTTAGACCCCCCCTTTCGTATCTCACGAACGGCTCGCGATGGAAAAAAAATCTTTTCGCAGTCGCGTAGAGGAGGACGAATAGTTGCGGAAGCCAAAAAAAGTTTGACTCCTTTGCACCCCCAGACCCCATTTTAAAAAAAAAAAACCGTTTTTTGACCCATTTTTAGGCTTTTTTTTGGGGTGGAGCATCGAGGCGAGCGAAGCGAGCCGAGATGCGACACCGGGAACCAGCATGGCGAGCGAAGCGAGCGTGCTGCGTTCCCCCCGACGACCCCCCCGACCCCCACCGACCCCCCCCCCCTGGGAGCATCGCGGCGAGCGAAGCGAGCCGCGATGCGACCACGGGGGCTTGAGGAGGGGCAGCGGAGGGGGAGTCGCAGCACGGCGAGCGAAGCGAGCCGTGCTGTGACCCCCAGCGTTGCCCCCCCTGAACCCCCCCCCCCCCCTACCAAAAAAATTGATATGGGTATCGTTTTCGACTAACTCGGGGGTGAGGATTTCGAATATGATGTCGGCGGGGAGCGGCGAGCGAAGCGAGCCGCGATCCGACCCAGCAAGGCGAGCGAAGCGAGCCGCGCTTCGTCTCACACTGCAAGGCGAGCGTAGCGAGCCGCGCAGTGTGAACGCACGGGTAGAGTCGTATTGCGGTGAGCGAAGCGAACCGCAATGCGACGTGTGACACCAAGCAAGGCGAGCGAAGCGAGCCGCGCTTCGTGTCACACTGCAAGGCGAGCGTAGCGAGCCGGGCAGTGTGAACGCACGGGTAGAGTCGTATTGCGGTGAGCGAAGCGAACCGCAATGCGACGACCGAGACCAGCAAGGCGAGCGAAGCGAGCCGCGCTTCGTGTCACACTGCAAGGCGAGCGTAGCGAGCCGCGCAGTGTGACCGCACACCCCTCATATGGGTATCGTTTTCGAATAACTCTAACCCGTAGACTACGAAAAAGACGTCCATTTTGAAATCCAAAATGGCTCAAGTTTTTAAATCGCAAAATACCCTCATGGGTATCGATTTCGAGCAATACGTGGGTGTAGGTTACGAAAAGGGGTTCTAAATTAAAAAAAAAACAGCATACACAACCGACGCGGGCTGCTCGCAGCCCGCGCAGCACGCAAAAAACTAGTTACCCTATATATAAAATTCGATTACCACTCACTCACTCACTGACTCACTGATTGACATAATTGTTCTCCTTGATGGTGGAGGGGGAGGTATGGTTTTTTTTACGGAAATGTGGAGGGGAGGTGGGGGTGAGTCTGGGAAAATTCCAACTTTTTTAAATTTCGAACCCCCTCTAGGACCCCCCCGGGGGTTCTTCGGCCGTGTAGGGGGGTGGGTCAGATTTTTTTGTGGGGTCGTGTAGAGGGTTAGAAACCATTGTGGGAGTGAAATTTTTTTGACCCCCAACACCCCCCGAGACCCCCCGCTTTTGAATTGCTACCGGATGGAGCAGCGATAGAGGATTTTGGATGGCGGGATCGTATAGAGGGTTTAGTCTCTAATCGGAAGAAAAAAAAAATTGACCCCCCCCCCATGACCCTTTTTAGACCCCCCTTTCGTATCTCCCGAACGGCTCGCGATGGAAAAAAAATCTTTTCGCAGTCGCGTAGAGGAGGACGAATAGTTGCGGAAGCCAAAAAAAGTTTGACCCCTTTACACCCCCAGATCCAATTTAAAAAAAAAAACCGTTTTTTGACCCATTTTTAGGCTTTTTTTTGGGGTGGAGCATCGAGGCGAGCGAAGCGAGCCGAGATGCGACACCGGGAACCAGCACGGCGAGCGAAGCGAGCGTGCTGCGTTCCCCCCGACGACCCCCACGACCCCCCCCCCCTGGGAGCATCGCGGCGAGCGAAGCGAGCCGCGATGCGACTACGGGGGCTTCAGGAGAAGCAGCGGAGGGGGAGTCGCAGCACGGCGAGCGAAGCGAGCCGTGCTGTGACCCCCCGCCGCTGCCCCCCCTGGACCCCCCCCACCAAAAAAATTGATATGGGTATCGTTTTCGACTAACTCGGGGGTGAGGATTTCGAATATGATGTCGGCGGGGAGCGGCGAGCGAAGCGAGCCGCGCAGTGTGGAGTCGTATTGCGGTGAGCGAAGCGAACCGCAATGCGACGACCGCGACCCAGCAAGGCGAGCGAAGCGAGCCGCGCAGTGTGATCGCACGGGTAGAGTCGCATTGCGGTGAGCGAAGCGAACCGCAATGCGACGACCGAGACCCAGCAAGGCGAGCGAAGCGAGCCGCGCTTCGAGTCACACTGCAAGGCGAGCGTAGCGAGCCGCGCAGTGTGGTAGCTTGGGCAGAGTCGTATTGCGGTGAGCGAAGCGAACCGCAATGCGACGAATGACACCCAGCAAGGCGAGCGAAGCGAGCCGCGCTTCCCGTCACACTGCAAGGCGAGCGTAGCGAGCCGCGCAGTGTGACCGCACACCCCTCATATGGGTATCGTTTTCGAATAACTACAACCCGAAAATTACGATACAGACGTCCATTTTGAAATCCAAAATGGCTCAAGTTTTTAAATCCCAAAATACCCTCATGGGTATCGATTTCGAGCAATACGTGGGTGTAGGTTACGAAAAGGGGTTCTAAATTTAAAAAAAAAACAGCAACTCGACGGACGCGGGCTGCTCGCAGCCCGCGCAGCACGCAAAAAACTAGTTACCTTATATATAAAATTCGATTACCACTGACTGACTCACTGACTCACTGACATGATTGTTCTCCCTGTTGGTGGATGGGGAGGTATGGTTTTTTTTACGGAAATGTAGAGGGGAGGTGGGGGTGAGTCTGGGAAAATTCCAACTTTTTTAAATTTCGAACCCCCTCCATGACCCCCCGGGGGTTCTTCGGCCGTGTAGGGGGGTGGGTCAGATTTTTTTGTGGGGTCGTGTAGAGGGTTCAAAATCGTTGTGGGGGGTGAAATTTTTTTGACCCCCAACACCCCCCGAGACCCCCCGCTTTTGAATTGCTACCGGATGGAGGAGCGATAGAGGGTTTTGGATGACGGCATCGTATAGAGGGTTTCGTCTTTAATCGGAAGAAAAAAAAAATTGACCCCCCCCCATGACCCCTTTTTAGACCCCCCTTTCGTATCTCCCGAACGGCTCGCGATGGAAAAAAAATCTTTTCGCAGTCGCGTAGAGGAGGACGAATAGTTGCGGAAGCCAAAAAAAGTTTGACCCTTTTGAACCCCCAGACCCCCTTTTTTTAAAAAAAAACCGTTTTTTGACCCATTTTTAGGGTTTTTTTTGGGGTGGAGCATCGAGGCGAGCGAAGCGAGCCGAGATGCGACACCGGGAACCAGCACGGCGAGCGAAGCGAGCCGTGCTGCGTTCCCCCCGACGACCCCCACGACCCCCCCCCCCCCCTGGGAGCATCGTGGCGAGCGAAGCGAGCCGCGATGCGACCACGGGGGCTTGAGGAGGGGCAGCGGAGGGGGAGTCGCAGCACGGCGAGCGAAGCGAGCCGTGCTGTGACCCCCAGCGTTGCCCCCCCTGAACCCCCCCCTACCAAAAAAATTGATATGGGTATCGTTTTCGACTAACTCGGGGGTGAGGATTTCGAATATGATGTCGGCGGGGAGCGGCGAGCGAAGCGAGCCGCGCTTCGAGACACACTGCAAGGCGAGCGTAGCGAGCCGCGCAGTGTGACTGCACGGGTAGACTGAAACCCAGCAAGGCGAGCGAAGCGAGCCGCGCTTCGTGTCACACTGCAAGGCGAGCGTAGCGAGCCGCGCAGTGTGGTAGTACGAGTGGAGTCGTATTGCGGTGAGCGAAGCGAACCGCAATGCGACGACCGAGACCCAGCAAGGCGAGCGAAGCGAGCCGCGCTTCCCGTCACACTGAAAGGCGAGCGCAGCGAGCCGCGCAGTGTGACCGCACACCCCTCATATGGGTATCGTTTTCGAATAACTCTAACCCGTAGACTACGAAAAAGACGTCCATTTTGAAATCCAAAATGGCTCAAGTTTTTAAATCGCAAAATACCCTCATGGGTATCGATTTCGAGCAATACGTGGGTGTAGGTTACGAAAAGGGGTTCTAAATTTAAAATAAACAGCAACTCGACGGACGCGGGCTGCTCGCAGCCCGCGCAGCACGCAAAAAACTAGTTATATTATATAAAGCTCGACAACCACTCACTGACTCACTGACATAATTGTTCTCCCTGTTGGTGGATGGGGAGGTATAGTTTTTTTTACGGAAATGTGTAGGGGAGGTGGGGGTGAGTATGGGAAAATTCCGACTTTTTTAAATTTCGAACCCCCTCAAGGACCCCCCGGGGGTTCTTCGGCCGTGTAGGGGGGTGGGTCAGATTTTTTTGTGGGGTCGTGTAGAGGGTTAGAAACCATTGTGGGGGGTGAAATTTTTTTGACCCCCAACACCCCCCGAGACCCCCCGCTTTTGAATTGCTCCCGGATGAAGGAGCGATGGAGGATTTTGGATGGCGGGATCGTATAGAGGGTTTAGTCTTTAATCGGAAGAAAAAAAAAATTGACCCCCCCCCATGACCCCTTTTTGAACCCCCTTTCGTATCTCCCGAACGGCTCGCGATGGAAAAAAAATCTTTTCACAGTCGCATAGAGGAGGACGAATAGTTGCGGAAGCCAAAAAAAGTTTGACCCCTTTGCACCCCCAGACCCCCTTTTTTTTAAAAAAACCGTTTTTTGGCCAATTTTGGGGGTATTTTTTAGGGTGGAGCATCGAGGCGAGCGAAGCGAGCCGAGATGCTACACCGGGAACCAGCATGGCGAGCGAAGCGAGCCGTGCTGCGTTCCCCCCGACGACCCCCCCCCCCCCTGGGAGCATCGCGGCGAGCGAAGCGAGCCGCGATGCGACTACGGGGGCTTCAGGAGAGGCAGCGGAGGGGGAGTCGCAGCACGGCGAGCGAAGCGAGCCGTGCTGTGACCCCCCGCCGCTGCCCCCCCTGGAGCCCCCCCACCAAAAAAATTGATATGGGTATCGTTTTCGACTAACTCGGGGGTGAGGATTTCGAATATGATGTCGGCGGGGAGCGGCGAGCGAAGCGAGCCGCGATTCGACCCAGCAAGGCGAGCGAAGCGAGCCGCGCTTCGTTTCACACTGCAAGGTGAGCGTAGCGAGCCGCGCAGTGTGAACGCACGGGTAGAGTCGTATTGCGGTGAGCGAAGCGAACCGCAATGCGACGATTGAAACCCAGCAAGGCGAGCGAAGCGAGCCGCGCTTCCCGTCACACTGCAAGGCGAGCGCAGCGAGCCGCGCAGTGTGGTAGCATGGGCAGAGTCGTATTGCGGTGAGCGAAGCGAGCCGCGCTTCATGTCACACTGCAAGGCGAGCGTAGCGAGCCGCGCAGTGTGATAGTACGGGTGGAGTCGTATTGCGGTGAGCGAAGCGAACCGCAATGCGACGACTGACACCCAGCAAGGCGAGCGAAGCGAGCCGCGCTTCGTGTCACACTGCAAGGCGAGCGTAGCGAGCCGCGCAGTGTGACCGCACACCCCTCATATGGGTATCGTTTTCGAATAACTCTAACCCGTAGACTAACTACGAAAAAGACGTCCATTTTGAAATCCAAAATGGCTCAAGTTTTTAAATCGCAATATACCCTCATGGGTATCGATTTCGAGCAATACGTGGGTGTAGGTTACGAAAAGGGGTTCTAAATTTAAAAAAAAACAGCATACACAACCGACGCGGGCTGCTCGCAGCCCGCGCAGCACGCAAAAAACTAGTTATATTATATAAAGCTCGACAACCACTCACTGACTGACTCACTGACATAATTGTTCTCCCTGTTGGTGGAGGGGAAGGTATGTTTTTTTTTACGGAAATGTGTAGGGGAGGTGGGGGTGAGTTTGGGAAAATTCCGACTTTTTTAAATTTCGAATCCCCTCTAGGACCCCCCGGGGGTTCTTCGGCCGTGTAGGGGGGTGGGTCAGATTTTTTTGTGGGGTCGTTTAGAGGGTTCAAAATCGTTGTGGGGGGTGAAATTTTTTTGACCCCCAGCACCCCCCGAAACCCCCTGCTTTTGAATTGCTACCGGATGGAGGAGCGATAGAGGGTTTTGGATGACGGCATCGTATAGAGGGTATAGTCTTTAATCGGAAGAAAAAAAAAATTGACCCCCCCCCATGACCCCTTTTTTGAACCCCCTTTCGTATCTCCCGAACGGCTCGCGATGGAAAAAAAATCTTTTCGCAGTCGCGTAGGGGAGGACGAATAGTTGCGGAAGCCAAAAAAAGTTTGACCCCTTTGCACCCCCAGACCCCCTTTTTTTTAAAAAAACCTTTTTTTGACCCATTTTTAGCGTTTTTTTTGGGGTGGAGCATCGAGGCGAGCGAAGCGAGCCGAGATGCGACACCGGGAACCAGCACGGCGAGCGAAGCGAGTCGTGCTGCGTTCCCCCCGACGACCCCCACGAACCCCCCCCCCCCCCCCCCTGGGAGCATCGCGGCGAGCGAAGCGAGCCGCGATGCGACTACGGGGGCTTCAGGAGAGGCAGCGGAGGGGGAGTCGCAGCACGGCGAGCGAAGCGAGCCGTGCTGTGACCCCCCGCCGCTGCCCCCCCTGGAACCCCCCCACCAAAAAAATTGATATGGGTATCGTTTTCGACTAACTCGGGGGTGAGGATTTCGAACATGATGTCGGCGGGGAGCGGCGAGCGAAGCGAGCCGCGTTCCGACACTGCAAGGCGAGCGAAGCGAGCCGCGCAGTCTGAAGTCGTATTGCGGTGAGCGAAGCGAACCGCAATGCGACGACCGAGACCCAGCAAGGCGAGCGAAGCGAGACGCGCTTCGTATCACACTGCAAGGCGAGCGTAGCGAGCCGCGCTTCGTGTCACACTGCAAGGCGAGCGTAGCGAGCCGCGCTTCGTGTCACACTGCAAGGCGAGCGTAGCGAGCCGCGCAGTGTGACACGAAGTGTGACACGAATGTGGTAGTATGAGCAGAGTCGTATTGCGGTGAGCGAAGCGAACCGCAATGCGACGACTCAGACCCAGCAAGGCGAGCGAAGCGAGCCGCGCTTCCTGTCACATTGCAAGGCGAGCGTAGCGAGCCGCGCAGTGTGACCGCACGGGTAGAGTCTGCGACGACCGCGAACCAGCAAGGCGAGCGAAGCGAGCCGCGCTTCGAGTCACACTGCAAGGCGAGCGCAGCGAGCCGCGCAGTGTGATAGTACGGGTGGAGTCGTATTGCGGTGAGCGAAGCGAACCGCAATGCGACGAGTGACAACCAGCAAGGCGAGCGAAGCGAGCCGCGCTTCCCGCCTACGGGGGCTTCAGGAGGGGCAGCGGAGGGGGAGTCGCAGCACGGCGAGCGAAGCGAGCCGTGCTGTGACCCCCCGCCGCTGACCCCCCCTGAACCCCCTCCCCACCAAAAAAATTGATATGGGTATCGTTTTCGACTAACTCGGGGGTGAGGATTTCGAATATGATGTCGGCGGGGAGCGGCGAGCGAAGCGAGCCGCGATCCGACACTGCAAGGCGAGCGAAGCGAGCCGCGCAGTGTGGAGTCGTATTGCGGTGAGCGAAGCGAACCGCAATGCGACGACCGCGACCCAGCAAGTCGAGCGAAGCGAGCCGCGCTTCGTGACACACTGCAAGGCGAGCGTAGCGAGCCGCGCTCCGAGACACACTGCAAGGCGAGCGTAGCGAGCCGCGCAGTGTGGTAGTTCGGGTGGAGTCGTATTGCAGTGAGCGAAGCGAACCGCAATGCGACGTCTGACACCCAGCAAGGCGAGCGAAGCGAGCCGCGCTCCGTGTCACACTGCAAGGCGAGCGCAGCGAGCCGCGCAGTGTGGTAGCACGGGTGGAGTCGTATTGCGGTGAGCGAAGCGAACCGCAATGCGACTCCTGAGACCCAGCAAGGCGAGCGAAGCGAGCCGCGCTTCGTGTCACACTGCAAGGCGAGCGTAGCGAGCCGCGCAGTGTGACCGCACACCCCTCATATGGGTATCTTTTTCGAGTATCTTCAACCCGATAATAACGATAAAGACGTCCATTTTGAAATCCAAGATGGCTGACATTTTTTCATCGCAGATTTCCGACATGGGTATCGATTTCGAGCAAAACGAGGGTGTAGGTTACGATAAGGGGAATAAAATTGCAAAATAAACAGTCTACACGACCGACGCGAGCTGCTTGCAGCTCGCGCACGCCTAAAAAACTAGTTACCCTATATATAAAATTCGATTACCACTCACTCACTCACTGACTCACTGATTGACATAATTGTTCTCCTTGATGGTGGAGGGGGAGGTATGGTTTTTTTTACGGAAATGTGGAGGGGAGGTGGGGGTGAGTCTGGGAAAATTCCAACTTTTTTAAATTTCGAACCCCCTCTAGGACCCCCCCGGGGGTTCTTCGGCCGTGTAGGGGGGTGGGTCAGATTTTTTTGTGGGGTCGTGTAGAGGGTTAGAAACCATTGTGGGAGTGAAATTTTTTTGACCCCCAACACCCCCCGAGACCCCCCGCTTTTGAATTGCTACCGGATGGAGCAGCGATAGAGGATTTTGGATGGCGGGATCGTATAGAGGGTTTAGTCTCTAATCGGAAGAAAAAAAAAATTGACCCCCCCCCCATGACCCTTTTTAGACCCCCCTTTCGTATCTCCCGAACGGCTCGCGATGGAAAAAAAATCTTTTCGCAGTCGCGTAGAGGAGGACGAATAGTTGCGGAAGCCAAAAAAAGTTTGACCCCTTTACACCCCCAGATCCAATTTAAAAAAAAAAACCGTTTTTTGACCCATTTTTAGGCTTTTTTTTGGGGTGGAGCATCGAGGCGAGCGAAGCGAGCCGAGATGCGACACCGGGAACCAGCACGGCGAGCGAAGCGAGCGTGCTGCGTTCCCCCCGACGACCCCCACGACCCCCCCCCCCTGGGAGCATCGCGGCGAGCGAAGCGAGCCGCGATGCGACTACGGGGGCTTCAGGAGAAGCAGCGGAGGGGGAGTCGCAGCACGGCGAGCGAAGCGAGCCGTGCTGTGACCCCCCGCCGCTGCCCCCCCTGGACCCCCCCCACCAAAAAAATTGATATGGGTATCGTTTTCGACTAACTCGGGGGTGAGGATTTCGAATATGATGTCGGCGGGGAGCGGCGAGCGAAGCGAGCCGCGCAGTGTGGAGTCGTATTGCGGTGAGCGAAGCGAACCGCAATGCGACGACCGCGACCCAGCAAGGCGAGCGAAGCGAGCCGCGCAGTGTGATCGCACGGGTAGAGTCGCATTGCGGTGAGCGAAGCGAACCGCAATGCGACGACCGAGACCCAGCAAGGCGAGCGAAGCGAGCCGCGCTTCGAGTCACACTGCAAGGCGAGCGTAGCGAGCCGCGCAGTGTGGTAGCTTGGGCAGAGTCGTATTGCGGTGAGCGAAGCGAACCGCAATGCGACGAATGACACCCAGCAAGGCGAGCGAAGCGAGCCGCGCTTCCCGTCACACTGCAAGGCGAGCGTAGCGAGCCGCGCAGTGTGACCGCACACCCCTCATATGGGTATCGTTTTCGAATAACTACAACCCGAAAATTACGATACAGACGTCCATTTTGAAATCCAAAATGGCTCAAGTTTTTAAATCCCAAAATACCCTCATGGGTATCGATTTCGAGCAATACGTGGGTGTAGGTTACGAAAAGGGGTTCTAAATTTAAAAAAAAAACAGCAACTCGACGGACGCGGGCTGCTCGCAGCCCGCGCAGCACGCAAAAAACTAGTTATATTATATAAAGCTCGACAACCACTCACTGACTCACTGACATAATTGTTCTCCCTGTTGGTGGATGGGGAGGTATGGTTTTTTTTACGGAAATGTGTAGGGGAGGTGGGGGTGAGTATGGGAAAATTCCGACTTTTTTAAATTTCGAACCCCCTCAAGGACCCCCCGGGGGTTCTTCGGCCGTGTAGGGGGGTGGGTCAGATTTTTTTGTGGGGTCGTGTAGAGGGTTTAAAATCGTTGTGGGGGGTGAAATTTTTTTGACCACCAACACCCCCCGAGACCCCCCGCTTTTAAATTGCTCCCGGATGGAGGAGCGATAGAGGGTTTTGGATGGCGGCATCGTATAGAGGGTTTGGTCTTTAATAGGAAAAAAAAAAAATTGACCCCCCCCCATGACCCCTTTTTAGAACCCCCTTTCGTATCTCCCGAACGGCTCGCGATGGAAAAAAAATCTTTTCACAGTCGTGTAGAGAAGGTCGAATAGTTGGGGAAGCCAAAAAAAGTTTGACCCCTTTGCACCCCCAGACCCCCTTTTTTTTAAAAAAACCGTTTTTTGACCCATTTTTAGGGTTTTTTTTGGGGTGGAGCATCGAGGCGAGCGAAGCGAGCCGAGATGCGACACCGGGAACCAGCACGGCGAGCGAAGCGAGCCGTGCTGCGTTCCCCCCGACGACCCCCATGACCCCCCCCCCCCCTGGGAGCATCGTGGCGAGCGAAGCGAGCCGCGATGCGACTACGGGGGCTTCAGGAGAGGCAGCAGAGGGGGAGTCGCAGCACGGCGAGCGAAGCGAGCCGTGCTGTGACCCCCCGCCGCTGCCCCCCCTGGAACCCCCCCACCAAAAAAATTGATATGGGTATCGTTTTCGACTAACTCGGGGGTGAGGATTTCGAATATGATGTCGGCGGGGAGCGGCGAGCGAAGCGAGCCGCGATCCGACCCAGCAAGGCGAGCGAAGCGAGCCGCGCTTCGAGACACACTGCAAGGCGAGCGTAGCGAGCCGCGCAGTGTGACCGCACGGGTAGAGTCGTATTGCGGTGAGCGAAGCGAACCGCAATGCGACGACTGAAACCCAGCAAGGCGAGCGAAGCGAGCCGCGCTTCGTGTCACACTGCAAGGCGAGCGTAGCGAGCCGCGCAGTGTGGTAGTACGAGTGGAGTCGTATTGCGGTGAGCGAAGCGAACCGCAATGCGACGTCGGACACCCAGCAAGGCGAGCGAAGCGACCCGCGCTTTGTGTCACACTGCAAGGCGAGCGTAGCGAGCCGCGCGGTGTGACCGCACACCCCTCATATGGGTATAGTTTTCGAGTATCTTCAACCCGATAATAACGATAAAGACGTCCATTTTGAAATCCAAGATGGCCGACATTTTTTCATCCCAGAAATTTCGACATGGGTATCGATTTCGAGCAAAACGAGGGTGTAGGTTACGATAAGGGGAATAAAATTGCAAAATAAACAGTCTACACAACCGACGCGAGCTGCTTGCAGCTCGCGCACGCCTAAAAAACTAGTTAAATTATATAAAGGTGGATTACCACTCACTCACTGACTCACTGACTCACTCATTGACATGATTGTTCTCCCTGTTCGTGGATGGGAAGGTATATTTTTTTTTACACAGTCTGTTGGAAAATTTCAATGCGAGTAGAGGAAAATTCCAACTTTTCTAGATTTCCCCCTCCTTCCCCCTCAAAAGGGGGCAAACGCAAAGGTCGATTGTTCTCAAAAACCGTGATAGATGGAGAGAAAATTTTTGCGGGGGGAGGTAGAAGGGAGGCTCGCGAAGCGAGCCGACCTTCTACCTCCCCCCGAGGGGCCTCCCGCGAAGCGCGGCGAGCGAAGCGAGCCGCGCGGCGCGGGGGGCACCGCGGGGGCAACGCTTTTTCTCAGAGACGGTGATAGATGGAATGAAAATTTTTGCGGGGGGAGGTAGAAGGGGGGCTCGCGAAGCGAGCCCGCACCCAAAAAAACTAGTTTACTTATATAAAGGTGGATTACCACTCACTCACTCACTGACTCACTCACTCATTGACATGATTGTTCTCCCTGTTCGTGGATGGGAAGGTATATTTTTTTTTACACAGTCTGTTGGAGAATTTCAATGCGAGTAGAGGAAAATTCCAACTTTTCGAGATTTCCCCCTCCTTCCCCCTCAAAAGGGGGCAAACGCAAAGGTCGATTGTTCTCAAAAACCGTGATAGATGGAGAGAAAATTTTTGCGGGGGGAGGTAGAAGGGAGGCTCGCGAAGCGAGCCGACCTTCTACCTCCCCCCGAGGGGCCTCCCGCGAAGCGCGGCGAGCGAAGCGAGCCGCGCGGCGCGGGGGGCACCGCGGGGGCAACGCTTTTTCTCAGAGACGGTGATAGATGGAATGAAAATTTTTGCGGGGGGAGGTAGAAGGGGGGCTCGCGAAGCGAGCCCGCACCCAAAAAAACTAGTTACCTTATATATAAAATTCGATTACCACTGACTCACTCACTGACTGACTGACATGATTGTTCTCCCTGTTGGTGGATGGGGAGGTATGGTTTTTTTTACGGAAATGTAGAGGGGAGACCGGGGTGAGTATGGGAAAATTCCAACTTTTTTAAATTTCGAACCCCCTCTAGGACCCCCCGGGGGTTCTTCGGCCGTGTAGGGGGATGGGTCAGATTTTTTTGTGGGGTCGTGTAGAGGGTTAGAAACCATTGTGGAGGGTGAAATTTTTTTGACCCCCAACACCCCCCGAGACCCCCCGCTTTTGAATTGCTACCGGATAGCGTCCCGATGGAGGATTTCAGATGGCGAGATCGTATAGAGGGTTTAGTCTTTAATCGGAAGAAAAAAAAAATTGACCCCCCCCCATGACCCCTTTTTAGACCCCCCTTTCGTATCTCCCGAACGGCTCGCGATGGAAAAAAAATCTTTTCGCAGTCCCGTAGGGGAGGACGAATAGTTGCGGAAGCCAAAAAAAGTTTGACCCTTTTGCACCCCCAGACCCCTTTTTAATAAAAAAACCGTTTTTTGACCCATTTTTAGGGGTTTTTTTGGGGTGGAGCTTCGAGGCGAGCGAAGCGAGCCGAGATGCGACACCGGGAACCAGCACGGCGAGCGAAGCGAGCGTGCTGCGTTCCCCCCGACGATCCCCACGACCCCCCCCCCCCCCCTGGGAGCATCTACGGGGACGATGCGACTACGGGGGCTTCAGGAGAGGCAGCGGAGGGGGAGTCGCAGCACGGCGAGCGAAGCGAGCCTTGCTGTGACCCCCCGCCGCTGCCCCCCCTGTACCCCCCCCCACCACAAAAATTGATATGGGTATCGTTTTCGACTAACTCGGGGGGGAGGATTTCGAATATGACGTCGGCGGGGAGCGGCGAGCGAAGCGAGTCGCGATCCGATACTGCAAGGCGAGCGAAGCGAGCCGCGCAGTTTGAAGTCGTATTGCGGTGAGCGAAGCGAACCGCAATGCGACGGCTGACACCCAGCAAGGCGAGCGAAGCGAGCCGCGCTTCACGTCACACTGCAAGGCGAGCGTAGCGAGCCGCGCTACTTGGCTCGGCGAGCGAAGCGAGCCGTGCTGCGTTCCCCCCATGACCCCCAGGACAAACCCCTCGACCCCCCCCTGGGGTTCTTCGGCCGTGTAGGGGGGTGGGTCAGATTTTTTTGTGGGGTCGTATGGAGGGTTACAGATCGTTGTGGGGGGTGAATTTTTTTTTACCCCTTACACCCCCGAGACCCCCCGCTTTTGAATTGCTACCGGATAGCGTCCCGATGGAGGATTTCGGATGGCAGGATCGTATAGAGGGTTTAGTCTTTAATCGGAAGAAAAAAAAATAGACCCCCCCCCATGCCCCCTTTTTAGAACCCCCTTTCGTATCTCCCGAACGGCTCGCGATGGAAAAAAAATCTTTTCACAGTCGCGTAGAGAAGGTCGAATAGTTGGGGAAGCCAAAAAATTTTTGACCCCTTTGCACCCCCAGATCCCCTTTTTTTGAAAAAAACCGTATTTTGACCCATTTTTAGGGTTTTTTTAGGGTGGAGCATCGAGGCGAGCGAAGCGAGCCGAGATGCGACACCGGGAACCAGCACGGCGAGCGAAGCGAGCCGTGCTGCGTTCCCCCCACGACCTCCAGGACAAACCCCTCGACCCCCCCCTGGGGTTCTTCGGCCGTGTAGGGGGGTGGGTCAGTTTTTTTTGTGGGGTCGTATGGAGGGTTACAGATCGTTGTGGGGGGTGAAATTTTTTTTACCCCTAACACCCCCCGAGACCCCCCGCTTTTGAATTGCTACCGGATAGCGTCCCGATGGAGGATGTCGGATGGCAGGATCGTATAGAGGGTTTAGTCTTTAATTGGAATAAAAAAAAATTGACCCCCCCCCATGCCCCCTTTTTAGAACCCCCTTTCGTATCTCCCGAACGGCTCGCGATGGAAAAAAAATCTTTTCGCAGTCGCGTAGAAGAGGACGAATAGTTGCGAAAGCCAAAAAAAGTTTGACCCCTTTGCACCCCCAGACCCCCTTTTTTTGAAAAAACCGTATTTTGACCCATTTTTAGGGTTTTTTTTAGGGTGGAGCGTCGAGGCGAGCGAAGCGAGCCGAGATGCGACACCGGGAACCAGCACGGCAAGCGAAGCGAGCCGTGCTGCGTTCTTCCCACGACCCCCAGGACAAACCCCTCGACCCCCCCTGGGGTTCTTCGGCCGTGTAGGGGGGTGGGTCAGATTTTTTTGTGGGGTCGTATGGAGGGTTACAAATCGTTGTGGGGGGTGTAATACGTAAAAATAAAAAATACGTGTTTACGTGTTATTCACACCATATTTTATTTATACCAAGTTTTGAGGGAATCGAACCAAGGAACAATTATTTTCAATGAAAGCATCATACCACCCTATTAAGTTAAAATTTCGAAATTTCCGTTTATAACAGCCTATGTCCTAAACTATTTACATACCATTTTTCATTTAAATAGGTCAAACATTCACACAGATTTTCCCATTTATTATAATAGTAAAATTAACCATTTATTGACAAAAAAAATACCTTTTGTTTAAGGTGGATTCGACACCGGGCACCAGCACGGCGAGCAAAGTGAACTTTTTTCCCAAGACCACTCCAACTCTTATGAAAACCTTTAGTCAGTCATGTCATGATTTCTAACTCTTACATATTTTATTTAAATACTCTTGTTATCAGTTTCTGTAGCATGATAGTTATTTTTTAAGAAATATTTTTTTGTTCATAATTTATTGTTCAAAATTAGTTAGTAGTATTGGACTTTTGCCCTTTTAAAAAAGATGGATTTACTTAGGTACATTAATTTCACGCCACTCCCATTTGATTCTTATGAAATGTCCATTATAACCTCATTCAATTGAAAAATTAAGTACCTACTCTTAACATTTATCCCAGGTGTGGAGGTTTATTAAGTGAACAAACTTGAAAAATATAACTACAAAACACATGCTTCGAGTTAAAACAATATTTTTAGAGTATTCATTTAATTTTGTAAAAAAAACATCAGGTTTCTCTCAAATAAAACTCAATTAAAATTGGTATATTATTTTAATTCACAAGTTTAAAATGGTCAAATATTACAATAAATACATAATCTTAATAATAATCTTTTAAGTTTGAATATTAGTAAAAATAATAGTATAGAGTACCCAAATTACTGAGGGGCTTCGTTAACAATTTTTTTATTTCTCCTTTATTTTGGCATTTGGATAAATGCTGCAATGTTTATGATAATGCCAAAAATGACAATCTTATTTTGTATAGGCTATTTTTATTGACATTACTTTGTATAGATTTTATTACATTAGTGACCATTTTATTGTTTGGCCAAGTGTTATGCTGAACTCCATGTAGATAAATTTTATTAGTCTTTTTTTTGCATATCAAATATTTGATCGCCACAATTTCATAGAAAATGGCAGATACCATATTTTCATATCAATCTGAAATAAGAACCACAGTTATAAAAATAGCTCAAAGAATTAGCAACTGCAGTGGTAGTAGGCCGGCCATATCTCCTGTAGAACCAACAACCATTGGGGTAAACATGTGCATTTGAGTGGAGACCACTAAAAATAGTGTAGAACGATCTCCGGCCAAATGAACTGACGATTTGCGAAAGACTGCTGACAGATGCTGGATGCGGCATGTTGAAGACAGGGCACTTTGACGTTCATTGGGGGAGGCCTATGACCAGCAGTAGACAAATATAGGTTGATGATGATGATACTGCTTAACGTAATACACAATTTCTTGAAGAACTGAGACTCTATGGAACAATTAACCAAACATTATCTTCGAAATATTGAGTAAATGGTCATTTTGTAAGTCATAATTACACAATTCAACAATAATAATGGAAACGTTGAATTGATACCTACGCAAAATAATTGAAAATGCATTGTCGTCATAAGTAGAAATAATAAGATAATAATTAATTATTATTGCAGCTTTCTTTCTACTATTTACAGCTGTTTATTTGAATAAAATAAGGTTCAACTTCTTGATTAAGTAGGGGCTGTTTCTATTCTGAAGTTGACAAGACAAATAATTGTGACGTAGGTATAAACAAACATCAATGACATGTCAGTTCAGTTCATCATTCTGGTCAGAGAGAATTAGGTACCTATTTTGTAACTTTTGGACTGACAAACTGATAAAAATAAGAATCGACTATCAATAATAAACAAACAGTTGTATGTATAATATTTGTCAGTTCGTAACTATACCACACAATAAATAGACACAGATATATTTAACCGACAACCGTTGGGTAAACGTGTTCTTGAGTGGAGACCGCGACTCGGTAAACGTAGTGTAGGACGCCCTCCGGCCAGGTGGGATGACGACCTGCGAAAGACTGCTGGCAGATGCTGGATGCGTCAAGCTGAAGACGGTGCTATGATGGCGCTCATTGGGGGAGGCCCATGTCCAGCAGTGGACTAATATAGGTTGATGATGATGATGATGATCAGCGCGCAGACGAACTAAAAGCGATATTACACTACACGTTATTCAGGGACCCTAACCCTAACTAAAAGTGGTGTAATAAGATTCAGGGACCACAAGGGACGGACCCGGCAAACCTTGCTCCCTAATCGCCCTAACTACCGGGCCCTGAATAACGTGTAGTTTAAGACCGCTATGTAGGTCTACTGCGATATTCACCACGTAACCGTGTTCGCTATCACCTTTCTGCCATCAGTCAAACAAAGCTCTGAAAGACTGAAGACTGAACTGACGTTACTGAGAAATAATAAGTAAACGATGTCTATGGATAGAATGAAAATATCTTTGCCATCTCTACTGTCTATGGTATTTAATTTTTTGATGGTTGGTAAATTGTATTAGGTTGGTATACTGTCATGATTGAATGGCGCTAAATGCCAGTAACTGTAGATGAAATCTAATTTTCAGGTCATACAAGTCCTCATATTAGTTAAAAATGATTTTTGAACGAAAACGGAAACTTTGTTTATTTCCAGTAATACATATACTAATTTTATTTATATTTTAAAACGATTAGAAAACTAAAGAAATGGAAAGACAAGCTTAAATGATAACCAACGACTCAAGAATTGGAAACCAGAGACGACCCGGAATTGACGTCATCAACGACGAGAAACTATTTCATTGGCTCATTAAGAAGGCTTGTATAAAATGTTATAAACAATAGTGACGTGATTGATTGATAATTATGTAAATAAATATATAATAAAAGATGATATTTTTTTTTTCGATCATTTTAAAAATTCGAGTTTTTTATAGCATTCTAATAAAATAATTGTAGAAGTATATTGTTACCAATTAGTAAAAAATTAGAAAATTCAAATAGTTATATGTAAAGTGTTTAATAATAAGAATTAATGAGATTTACCTTATTATTCCATACATTTTGCCTTCTTTATAATATTGTAAGTCTAGAACTACAAATGCTTTTTTACGATAACAGTAGCACGGCGGATAAAGATCTGCCGGTATCGTTGGAGATTTCGAATTTGATTTCTACCACAAGACAAACGCTATGGATGATTTAAATTTTAAGATACCAGAATGAAAAAGATTAAGATAAATAAATATTTAATGATTATCTTAATAATTTTGCATGAAGGAAAAATTAGGTAACATAAACACTTTTTCAAGGTCTACCTATTATAAACTAGCAACACCTCGCGGTTTCACCTGCGGTAATTCTCGTCCCCATGGGAATTACAGAATTACAACGAAATAAAATATGGCCTGTGTTATTTCAAATTATAATAGATAGATAAAACTTTATTACATAGCTTAAAAATGAAACAGGAAGGACTTACTTAAATTTTTTCTAAAAGAAAATGAACAATGAAATTGGCGGCCTTATCACTCAAAGCGATTTCTAATCTATCTCTGTGCCAAATTTCATCCATTTCCTTTCAGAAGTTTTTAAGTGAAAGAGTAACAAACATCCATCCATCCATCCATACATAAATTTTTCGCGTTTATAATATCAGTAGAATACGCATTTTCAAACAAGAAAGTTCTCGTAATCAATCAATCAAGTTTTAATAAACATTTTAGAATGTCCCATCTCTAAGGAAACAAACGGATCTCATTGGTGCATTCGAACGAAACGATCTATTTCTTCGTAGCTCTGACGCGGTGAGGATCGTTTTTATAATGAAATTTGTTTAATTTTAATTAATGTGAAAAAAATGACAATCTGAGTGTTGTGTAAGTGTATAGCGTGTTTTTAACAAAAATTTCATTTGTTTCAGATGAAACGTGTAAGGTCTTATAGTCATGCTCATGCGAAAGCGAGGCGTACCAGTGCTAGCATATTGTGCTGTCTCTCTGGTAAGTGCATTTTCTATTTAATTACCTTTAAGTCTGTCTAATTCTTAGTAGGTAATAGCCAATAATTTCTAACATGTAATTTATATGTGTAAGTAGGTAGATAGTACAATTTCGAAGCGTCCATGTAGGTACGCGTCCAAGTCCATCATGGCGGCTAATTTTTATAATATAAAACCTATAATTTTGATTTTAAAATAATAGGTAATTATTTATAACAACATAGCTTACATACTTTTATCAATAATATCTATGTGAGTACCTACTAGATATCTTCGTAAAAACATTAGTTAACTAATTTTTACCTTTTTCTCGGTTTTCTTTAGAATTGCATAAATTTACCAAGGCATTTTACGGATGTCCTATCAATCTCTATAGATAAGTACAATGAATCTGTTATCTTACGTAAAATTACTGAGATGTTGGACCTATGTAATATTTTAAGTAAGTAGGTACGTATGTAGATACATTTTATTCACCAAGAAGTTTTGGAAGGCTGGTATTTATTTACATATAATTATTTTATTTCTTTCCAAACTAACATGTTGCGTCGCGTGACGCGTCGCATCGAGACGTGCGACACGCGGCCTTTCGACTTTATTTCACAAAGTCACAAGTTTCTTCTTACGTATGTATGTAACAAATATTATCATAGGCGTAAGAAGTTTTGGTAGGTTTATATATTTATTATTCCTTTACTAATACAATAATAGCGAACAAGTTGCCATGCGGGATGCGTCGCTCGCTGCACCGCGCGCCGCCCACCAACGCGATGCTTTCACTCATTATTTTACCAATTTAATAATGTTATGTTATGTAGATACATTAAAGTATTTTGTTTATTAATATTCAACTAACGTGTAAAAATAATTCCGTCAGCGAGCAAAGCAAACGCCAAAATCTATCACAAAATGCTTCGGATTAGAAAAGGTTAAATTTTGTCTCATGCTCAAACCTTTATTTCCATGTATTAGTAAATAACCTTAACAGTTAAAAAAACAAAACACAAATTTATTTCAATCTTTCAAATAAAAAGTCACAATGACACGACACTTATAAAAATGACAGTCGCGATTTCACATCTCCGACAAGTTCAAGCTTGATTTTCTTTTTTTTGTTCTATGGCATGCATGGATTGACAGATTAGCTTGATTTGGTACAAATTTTTACAAAGAGCAGGATAGATCTATACAAATAAACCATAAGCAAACAGGGACAAACCTATAACAATCAAAATCGACGACGGAGCAGCTAACCTTTGTCAAGTAGTACTACATAGGGCATTTTGAAGTGCATGTTCATGTAAAGTAACTGGTAGTAGTTGACGGGACAATTCAGCAGATATCAATAGATTACCTTCATCTATAAACAAACGGGATGCAGCCGCCATTCCGCCCTGTCGCGCCCCGTTATGGTCAACTTTACGCGCGTCATTTCTAAGTCGACGCGAAAAAGTGCATTTTGTATTTATTTTGCAAACAAACGTGTCTTTAAATAATTTGCTTACAGACTAGGTACTAGGTAAGTACCATACACAGAATCACGCGTGGTTACTATAACATCTCATAATTTTGCTACACATGCTTGTTCATAACATAGGCAGTAAGGTTATGACGCTAATTGCATACCAAAGAATATTAGGTAGCTCGGTAGGAATCAACAGTTCCTTTGTTTTAAACAAATTATTATTTACTATTCCCGCTTTGATTAATGTACAACTAGCGACCTGCCCCGACTTCGCACGGTTTTATTATATGTATAAGCCTTCCTCTTGAATCACTATCTATAAAAGAAACCACATCAAAATCTATTGCGTAGTTTTAAAGGTTTAAGCTTAAATAGGGATACAGGGACAGAGAAAACGACTTTGTTTAATACTATGTAGTGATACATATAATAGCTAAGTTTATACGTATCTATTTTACACTGTCTTTAACTATGCATTTTTACATTACAAAGTATAGTATAGATTATGTGAGGTGGCAATTGGTAAGTAAAGATAGTAGAAGTCAGTTCTTTTATAAATGGTTGGTAATGACAATATTTTGATGATCAGGGGCTACGTTCCTACAAAAGAGGTCTGGTTCTGTAGATTGATATGAAAATAATTTGAAATGAAATCAATTAAATTCACTTTATTAATCACTAGCGACCCACCCCGGCTTCGCACGGTTATTACACGTATTTACCTCTATAAACCTTCCTCAGGAATTACTCTATCTAATAAAAAAACCACATCAAAATCCGATGCGTAGTTTTAAAGATTTAAGCATTCAAAGGGACATAATGTTATAGGGACAGAAAAAGCGACTTTGTTTTATACTATGTAGTGATAAGGATAACAGTAGGATCAACCTTTAATTTGGTGCCGTTGGAACTGTCCAGTAACCTAAAAAAATGCACATTAAAAAATGTTTTAACGATGCACAAGCTGCAATACTTAATAACTGTAGAAATAAATACACAGTCCAAAAATTCTTATCATACTATATAATAATATACTTAATAATTAGCAAACTATGAAAATCCCAGAACGATGATCTTTGACATCACAGATTTATAACCCCATTTATATTATTACTAGATGCGCCCCCTTGGCTTCGTCCGCATGGAAATTTATTTCTCAAATTACAGAAATTTATTAACGCCTCCTAGGGGGTAGTTTGTTGAATTATTTACTTAACAATGTATTTACACCGAGTTTTGAGTGAATCAAACCAAGGAATAATAATTTTCCATACAAACTTTAGCACCCTATTTAAACCCCTCAGAGGTTAAACTTAAATTTTAATAGTCTATCTGTTTTTCGAGGTCGGTCCTAAACTATCTACATAATAAATTTAATTTAACTAACTTACATAGCTACAAAAATTACTAATAACAAACATTCACACAGACTTTCCCATTTATTATAACTAGATGCGCCCCGCGACTTCGCCCGCAGACCAGATTTGTTTTTTCATACGAATTTCTAAAATTTATTACACAACCCCTAGAGGTTATTTTGTAAAATTGAAAAATACGTGTAAAATTATTTATTTCATACTTTATTTATACCGACTTTTGAGTTAATCGAACCAAGGAAAATAATTTTTCATAAAAACTTTACCACCCTATTTAAGAGGTTAAGTTTGAAAATTTTATTAGCCTTTGTCTTATTCTAGGTCCTAAACTATCTACGTACTAAATTTCATCTAAATAACTTAAGTAATTGATGGAGATTACTTATAACAAACATTCACACAAACTTTCCCATTTATTATAATAGTAAATTAATAATATGATGCGAGTTGGTTATAGGGATGGTAAATGTCAAACACAAAAAACATTTTTCTTAATTAATCATAACACAAACATTTGTCATTAATTATAATCAAACTTAAATGTTTGAGTAGATTTTAATTATTAATTAAAATCTTATAAAAACGAATAAAAGTGTTGTGTAAATGTAGTTTTTGTAATTATAAATGGAGGTGCAAGTAGGCTATAGGGATTAGGGATGGTGGAGCCAAACACAAAAAAAACTTTTTCTTATTCACAAACATTTTTCAATAACTATTAACATACTTAGCTAAATGTGTGTACAGAGTACAGAGGTGGGAAATAGCAAATTACATTCACATTTTCATTAAAAAATTGACCAACCAAGCATCAGTATACTAGAAAATAGGTCAATATAATTATAGTCAGTATTTTAACAGGTTATTGTCAATAAAATCAGTATTTTTAGCCAAAGAATAAGTTTCCACCCCTGCATAATACCGCACGTCACTACTTTGATAATCCGTGCCTGCATAAGAACTTCTCTCAACAACTAATTTGTGATACGACAAAATATTTTCTTCTGATTTTGTATTAAAACAAAATAAAGTTTTTGTTTTTGGTTGGTGATTCTGTATAATAATAACTTATTATAATATTTTGTACTAGCTGCGTCTCGCGATTTCACCCGCGTTAATTTCCGTTCTCGTGGGAATTCCAAGATAAAATATAGCCTATATGTGTTATTACTTGTTGCCTATTTCTTATTTTATGTGATACCTGATGCGCCCCGCGGCTTCGCCCGTTACCATATTCAATACTTGGTTGGCAATTAAATTATTTTTGAGCAATTTTTTAAGCTTTAAGCCGCTGCAAATTCAATTGAATGAATATCACAATTTGATGATCATTTTTACACATATTACTGTAACTTCAGTTAATGAATATCACGTAAAATCTTAGGATATCCATTTTCACATTAATTCCTGCCTGTTTAGTCATTTATGCCGACCGTAAAATGCAGCTCAATTTATTTTTTCCGTTATAATTTGCTGACCGTTTTAACAACACCGTTTAATGAACGCACCCCCGCGCCACCACCTTCATTACCCCCGGCCGTGCCCCACCACGTTACCACGTGAGGAACCGACACTTAAGCATGCGCCTTTTCTCCCGTGCCCGAATGCTTCCGTTGCCGCAATCACAATCTGCACTGCAACCACTGTGTGGGCCTGAAACCTGCGGCCCGCTCCTTACGGAAGGGGAAAAAGAAGAAGCCCTGTGAACCACCGCGTAGTGCTTCATCTACGCCGGCTCGTGGGAAGAAGCCCAATGATTCAGAAAGATTGAGTCGGAAGCAGTGCGGTACTACTCTGAGCAGACCAAGGCAGTGGAGGACTTTCTGAAATCGAAGACCGCATACTCGACATAATGTAGAGCTTCAATTCATTTATGATGAGATTTCCAACTCAACATCTTTCGACGTACATGAGTGTAGAGTTTTGGCTGAAGGCTGTTAAAGTTCCGACGATTCACCAACCAACTGAAAGAAGACACCACCGGGTATCAACTATTGACAACTGACACCGTGATTGCGAAATACACGTCGCAGCAATTAAAACGTGTACCTACTTTTGGATTAGTACTAAAGTAGCATGAAATAAATTAAAAATTTATTATTGTTATTAAATTATACCTCAAAAATAAATGGGTTTCTATAAAATAAAACAATATGACCTTTTGATTTTGCTGTTCTTAGTAGGTGCTCCTGTTTAAAAACAACTAACCATATATAATATATTACTTTTCATTACCAGGCTCTTTCCACCAGGGGGACACGCGATATGCTGGTAATAATTCACAGTGTATAGCAATAGCAGTCTGCGCAGGAATTTATTCTGTTGCAAAAAACCGTAATTTCAATAGTTATGCCGATATAGATACCATTCTCCAGAGTGGTGACGCGTTGTACATGTCTCGAAAATTTAGATGTCCGCAGGGTACTACCTACCTTAGAACCGACGACTTGCCTACAGATATCCAGGTAGGGAACTTTTCGGCTCAAATATCGAATGTAGACGACTGCTGGGTCGCGAACGGGGCCTTCCCCAGTCCAAATCTGCCGGTATCCGTAGCCGAATCAGATTTGATATCTATTTTAGAGTCGAACGTTTTCAATTCTGAGCACAACGACGACAGGGATAGTTATTTGTTCACCGGGCAATCGTACGCGGTTGCATTTTGGCGGCATAATAACACCCTGTACCTATTCAATAGCCACCAAGTAGGTTTAGATAACTATTTCGCGGAAAATGGAGTAGCACGTTTGTTTCGGTGTAATTCTTTCCGAGAACTGAGTAAGTTACTTTTCGTGCGTGGAATACTAGGTGGCGAGTATTCGATTAACCGAGTCCACGTTATTCGCGTAACCGACGCGAGTAACGATGCCGGCAATCTTACTCAGTGCTCACAGACGCCGCCGCGGCTGTCTTATGCAAGCGTAGTTCGTAAATCACGGTCGTCTACTCCTACGTTACCGTCAACGTTGGAGATGGTAACGCAAACCCCACCGACGCCGGCGCGGTGCCAAACTCGCGTTAGTAAAGTAGAATCAGTTATCGACTGTTCTCTCCCAACTTTGTCGCCGTCAATTCTCTCGCAATATCTTTCCCTAACAAGGGATCCAACTTCGATGCACGATCGCGTTTCTCCCTGCACGTCGCCGGCGACGCAGTCTCAGTCGATACTTAGGTTAAACTCATCCGTCGTTGTGCCGTTTCACGATTCCGAATCGTCGCGATCTCCTTCTATACTGCGTGCATCGCAATTAAGTTTTATTAGCTCAGAAATCGCAACCACGACTAAATCAATACAACAAATCTCGCAAACCAAAAACACAAACACAAAAATAGTGGTTGCGACCAACGATAAACCAGCAGTTGTTCTACACAATATGTTTTCGGAATTATCCGTAGAAAATGTTGAAGTCCCTCCGACTTCAACTAAAAAAGCTGGTCGACCCAAAAAAGTAACACGAGGTAGGAAAAAAACAAAAGCAAATGCTCATTTAGATGCAGTAAATAAGTATAATGCCAAAAAACCCAAAATTCATCGCAAAGCCGTAAAAAAATATACTGCTATTAATCCCGAAATTCATCGCGAATCCGTTCAAAGATATTCACAGTCCCATCCGGAAGTGAATCGCGAATCCGTTCATAGATATTCACAGTCCCATCCGGAAGTGAATCGCGAATCCGTGCAAAGATATGTACAATCCCATCAGGATGTACATCGGGAATCCGTCCAACGGTATAGCGAGCTGCACCCCGAAGTCAATAGGAACGCGTCAGCCACGTACAACGAAACCAGTCGCAACGTCGACGTTTCGTTACGCGGGCATAAAACACTATTCGGGACGATGAGGGACGCCGCATTGGACGATATTAGGCCGTTTTCACTAAAAAAACCGTCTCTTTTGTCTCCAGAGACTTATGTATGTCCAAATTGTAATGCGCGTCTGTTTGATGAAGAGAAGCCTCGTAAACAATGGTGTTGCGGACAGGGTGCGTATAACGTACAAAAATTTGAGCCCATCACAGAGGACTTTTATGATCATCCGGCGTTCAAGACTAGATCTAGGGCTTATAATAATCTTTTCGCGTTTAGTGCTTCAGGTGCCGGTTTCGTCCAGCCGGCAGGACTTTCTTTTTTAAAAATTCAAGGTCGCGTCTATCACAGAGTATTTGATCTAGCGTACTCGGGTAGTTTGAATAATTTAGGCTTGTACATTCACGATGCGAGCGAACGTGAAGCACTAGCCTCAGGTAGACAACTCGATATTCAATTAGTTAGAATCATAAAAGAGCGTTTGGACCAAGTCAATCCGTATATTAAATGTTTCGTACAATTGAGCCAACATCCTTCAGACGAGGCTTTTATTCAGTTTCAAAAAACCAGTCGCTCAACTCACGGTAATATTCTCGGTGATCCTGTAGGTAGAGAAATCGCGGCAATAATAAATACCGATAGGGATAATTATCAACCAAAATGTATAGCTGTGTGGAAAATTGGCGCTAGGAAACCACACACTGTAGACGTAATGGATCCGTTGTATGAATGCCTTCAATATCCACTGTTATATCCGAAAGGCAATACGGGGTGGTTCCCCGGTAAATTAGGTAATAATAATCAAAAAATAACTCAGAATAAATATGTCAGATGTTTGCTCTTATCCGAACCTCGATTTTCTGCATTAGGTAGATTATCAGAGGAATGGTTGGTTGATATGTATTGCCGGATAATTGAAGAGCGTTTAAGATACATAAAGAGTTTACAAACTCACAATACCAGTAACGAACTTAGAACCGCCCCGCTTCAGGAAGTTGAGATGTGTGTTGCAGCTAGGGATGAGGTTCGTGATGATGAGACGATTCAGGCAGAGGGAGGGGTAGTTCCGGGGCGTATCTATTTGCCGAACACTTTCACGGGGGGGCCGCGTTACATGAAAACTAAATATTGCGATTCGATTGCATTAGTCACTAGGTTAGGTAATCCCTCTTTCTTTTTAACTTTCACATGCAATCCTAAATTGCCGGAAATTCAACAGTCTATCAATTCTGATAGACCAGATCCCACTATTTGTGCAAGAGCATTCAATTTAAGGTTAGCTTCATTATTCAGGGATTTAAGATCAGGTCGTTGGTTCGGCAAGTTAGATTATATGATTCATGTAGTAGAATTTCAAAAAAGAGGTTTACCTCATGCTCACATTTGCTTTAGGGTGGCGGGTGGCGGCCCAGTCCATAATATAGATATAGATAAATTCGTTAGAGCCGATATTCCAAAAGAGTCCGAAGCTCAGGGTAGATTACGTAGTTTAGTTTTGAAACATATGATTCACGGTCCTTGCGGTCCACCGCATAGGACCGATTTGCCTTGCTGGGATGTTGATAACCGGAGATGTAGTAAATTTTTTCCAAAACCCGAAACAGCCACCACTTTTGTTACCGATACAGGTTTTGTCAATTTACGTAGAGACAGTAGTAATACAGGCATAATTAAACACCACAATAGGGAGGTAGTAGTCAATGATACCTTAGTCGTGTCATTCAACTCGTCCCTTCTTCTTAAGTACGATGCTCATATCAACCTGGAAGTGTCCACACAACGTACGGTTGTAAAATATTTGTTTAAATATATAACTAAAGGACAAGACGAGTCTCGCGTAACTGTTGTGCCTGAAGCGGATAATAATAATGAAATTGAGACATACGTGACGAAACGATACGTAGGCTCCAGTGACGCGGCCTGGAGAACGTTAGGGTTCGATATTTCGGCCCGCGAGCCGCCCGTTAAAAATTTAACTGTCCACCTCGAGAATCAACATTCAGTTTTTTTTAGACCAGGCACCGAGTTAGAATCAGCGCAACGCGCAACTTCAAATCTCTTAACTTATTTCAACCGGCCGGCCGGTGAGCAATTTGACGGATTGACTTATTTAGATTTCTATGAGCGTTACATGGTCCATTCGCGGCGTCCCTCGACAAAAAATACGGAAATTTTTGTAACGGGTAACGGTAAATTCGTTACAAAAAGACAGAGGGGTGAGCTCGTCGGACGTTTGTATTGGGTCGAACCAAACAGAGGTGAACAGTTCTTCCTCAGAGTCCTTTTAAAATCACATCCCTGCCGCAGTTTCGCAGATCTCATCAGACTTGGTGGTCCCGATTGTAAAACTTTCCAGGATGCTGCTAAATTTGTCGGTCTGGCCGATGACGAAGTCGAGTACGAAAGTGCTATGTTAGAAGCATCAACTTTTTTAACGGGACCGCGACTGCGTAGCTTTTTGGTACTTCTGGCCGTCAACGGAGTAGCTATAGCTTCACTTTGGGAAAAATATAAAAGAAATTTGAGCGAAGATATTTCTCATAGATTGGGCCTTAATGCGGATGACGAAAGAGTTCACACTTTGTGTCTCACTCAAATAAATAGAATGCTTCGGAAGCACGGTACGACCCTAACACAACACGGTTTGCCAGAGATTGTAGACAATTCGACCGAATTAGGTAGGGAACGGCTCGAATACGATCGCGATTTATTAATAAATGAAGTCGACGCAACTTTAGCTTCTTTGTCCGCGGATCAAAGTGCTATTTTCGAATACGTTGCGAATCTATGCACAGACTGTAACTTTCGCGCCGCAAATAATACTGCTCTTTTTGTTGATGGTCCTGCTGGTACGGGTAAAACGTATCTCCTAAATATGATAGTATCTCACGTACGCGGCAATTTGTCAGGGGTTGTTTTGTGTACGGCCAGTTCTGCGATTGCCGCTCAGAACTACACAGGGGGGTCCACCGCTCATAGTATGTTTAAATTCCCAATAGAATTCGTAGACGACCTCAGCTACTGGTCCATAACTAACGGTAGTCAAAGAGCAGAGCTCATTGCGCACGCGGACGTGATCATTTATGACGAGGCCCCTATGGCACATCAAAATTTAATTAAAATATTAGATAGATCATTGCAGGATCTTATGAAAAATAATAATATTTTCGGTGGTAAAATAATCATTTTTGCTGGAGACTTTAGACAAATTCCACCTGTAGTTCCATCCGCGAAAACCAATTCCGACATTTTAAATGCATCCGTTAGGACTTTGTCTCCACTTTGGGAAAAAGTAAAAAAATTTTCATTAGTAACTTCGCACAGATGTCGCGATCGGGAATACAGTGAATTCGTTTTAAATATTGGCTCTAACCTTGTACCGAAAGTAAATTTAGTAATGGGGCAAATTCCAAATTTTGTTGATCTTAGTATTATTGATAGAGTAGATTCACTTGAGCAATTAATAGATTTTGTATATCCCTCCTTGGAGGAAGAGCCCGGTAACCGAGCAATATTATGTACTCGTAACGAGGCTGTAAGGGAAATTAACGATTTAGTTTTAAATAAATTAGAGGGGGAGTTAGAGCATTTTTATTCAGTAGATAGAATTGATACAGATAACGTTAACGTAGATCAGATGATTTTTGGCTCAGATGCTTTACATTTATTCAATCCTAAAGGTATTCCCGAACACGACATCAAATTAAAAATCGGATGCATTTGTATGATAATGCGCAATCTTAGCTTTAGTGACGGTCTCGTAAACGGTACGAAAGTAATAGTAACGGGTACATCGCGTGTTTTGATTAGGGTTCGAAAAATTGGTAAACCAGAGGACTATTTCATACCGAGAATATTATTTAAAGCCCCAATATGTACTGGTAATCCTCATGATATGTTGCGTCGACAATTTCCATTGCAATTGTGTTACGCAATGACAATTCATAAAAGTCAGGGTCAAACAATAGCTCGCGTCGGTTTAGATTTGAGATCGGACATGTTTAGTCACGGTCAGCTATACGTAGCTTTAGGTAGAGTCACCGCGAAAGAGAATATAAAAATTTTAATGCACCCCGATAGAGTAATAAATGGCAAACCGTACGCGAAAAACATAGTCATTCCAGAGCTTATCTCATAAACATAAAATTACACATTGAGCGAGCTTCTCTCATAATAATAGATTACTCATTTCAGAGCTTATCTCATAAAAATATAAAAAAAATTCTTTAGGTAACAAATACTCGTAGCTTCCTGGAAATAATAAGAAATGTTCACCTCTGTCCGTCTATCTGTAGGCAATTAAACATACGACCCCTATACACTGTGAATTATGTAAATAGTAGTTTAGTATTTATTAGTAGTTATGTATATGTCGCAGACGTATTGTATAATCCGCCGTATTACAACACGGCTAGCTGTTTTGAAAAACAGCGCCGTTTTTTAATGCGGCGGTTCAACGATAAGCTGGATTGAATAAGGCTGAATAAAAAAACGCCGTATTGTATTCGGCGCCAAACGTTATTCAATACGGCTAGACATAATGTAATAAAGCGAGAGATTAGCCGCCTCTTTGACTGTTTTAGTTCCGATTCTTAACACTCGTGGCGCTGCCTGACATAACAACAACAATGGCGTTGGGTAAAGAAAGTATGCTGCTAAATTGCGGAGTTACAGAAAATGTGTTAAATATGTCGGTAAAAAATGACTTTAAGAACAATTTTGAGGTGCAATTAAATAATTTCTATTCTTCTCAATGTGGAACTGTAAACAAACCATGGACAAAGGAAATTTTATTTATTTATACTTACTTACTTTATATACTTACTTACTTTATATAAGAATTAGCTCTTTTTATTTACAGATAAAAAATTATAATATCATGTACTTACACATACACAAAATAAAAATATTTTCTTGTCAATTTCGACCGGCGCGCCGGTCGAAATTGACAAGAAAATATTTTTTCTCGATAATCACGACTTGCCTTTTTGGTTGAAATAATATTTTTAACCATAATTATATTTTGTACTGATAACTAGTGATCGGATATTTGCACACCTTTTTACCTAAAGTTGGAGTGAAGATAAAACAAGGAGCTGTAAAAAACACCTTTTTCAGGAATTTCTAAAATGATGTTTTTCTTATTTATATAATATTATCATAGTTACATAATTAATATTAAGTAACTATGATAATAATTCTTGATTAGTAAGGAATAACGTAAGAAGAAATCTGTTAGCTTTTCCCGATTAATAAAATTGATTATCATTTTTAACTTTGTTTTTTTTTGTTAGTATGGTCACCCTATACAATTAAGTAGTTTATCAATGCGGCTAAACGTGGGCCGACATATTGAAGAACGTATCGCAATGACAATACAGCTACTCGTTGAACCGCCGCATTAGAAAACGGCGCTGTTTTTCAAAACAGCTAGCCGTAATGTAATACGGCGGATTATGCAATACGTCTGCGACATATATAAAGTAGTTTAGTATTTATTGGTAGTTATGCCTGTAAATAGAAAATGCTTTCTTAGATTAGTTACACGTCTTCTTATGAATCCGAGACTGTATTCAAGTTGAAAAAGTCAATATAAAATGTTTGTTGTTCCGCATCCCTTGATCGCTTTATACGCTTTCAAACCTCGATGCATCGGTTGATTGTGGTCAGATGAGTTTCGCACCTGACGCACTGTATGCTCTTTAAAGCAGTGCGAACGAAAAACTATCAATATAGATGGTGCCGTCCGGTTATCACTGCCCGACATAAGGGTGTGCTTGCGAAACGTTCGCCGTATGGATGAATTAGGTTCTCCGACCCATCTGTGAGGGCTCGTATTGCGTCTCGTTGCCGCGCCGGTGACAATAGGGGCCATTGCAGCTATAATGGGCGACTGCCGTCGACGCGGAAGCGATTTCCGCTGACCGCGCGCCGCCCGACCTGATGACAGCCGCTCTCCACATCGGCGGCCGCTGGATTCGTCTCTGCCGATGGCATAACGCCGCCGTCGGTCTGTCATGTAGAGCCCTAAGGAGGGCATACCTGGATTCATGGAATGGTTTGTGTTCATTGTTTGCGTGAGCTCCTCTCTCCAGTCCACCCTTATCCACCTTCGGGGTGGGTACGGGTGGGTACTCCCACCACATCTTCCAATGTACCCCAAAGCTGATAAAGAGGCGGTTGAGCCTCAGGGAATTATTAAAGTCAAAAACAGTTTAACAACAATTCATAAATGTAGAATCAATACAATAACGATTCATATTTACTTGAAAAAACACTTTCGTGCGAAAAACCCATGCTTCCAAGTTTCTTTCTAGAAACGGATATTAGCGACTGGTTCTTCACGCCACATACGAGGGTTCCACTTCCTATCCAGTCTCTCAATTAAGAGGCTGAAGTTAGGAAGAAAACCCCCAACACTCTTAGTTGTCAAGTGCTTTTGACATTTCATTATAAACTAAATCAACATTTCTAAATAACTTTACTGTTTGCAGTTAACACTGAATATATTAAATTAACTTACTTGAATACTATTTCACATTATGTTTCAGTTAGATAAATAAGTTAAAGTTGGTATTTACTTCCAATGTATATTATAATTAATAATAACTTGCTATATTATGTATCCACATTATAATAATAATAACAGTAATGTAACCTATTGACTGTAATTATACACTTGAATAAAATTGTATATTACCAATTCAAAAATTGTTCCAATTAGAAAATAAAACCTAACAATTATACAATTCAGAGAAAATATGTAATAACAATAGATAATAATAATTAGATAGATATGTATACAAGCTGGATCAATCAACCACAATCAAAATTACAAATACCTACATGCAAGATTCAAAAGACATGAAATTACAGCGTCCATCTCTTACCCCAATTCTATAAACGAAAAGAGATACAGCACGAAACAGTAACTGTTGAAGAATTAAAAGGAGAAAAAAAATCACAGTGACACAATAATACCAAGCAAAAGATGTTATCTCGAATGCACTTTTAAGAACATAACGACTTGAAGTATATGCACCCAACAATAAAGTTGTTCCGAAATATCAACATAAACCAACTTTAACTCGATCTGACTGAATTTTTATGTAACATGTAACAACTTCTTCAGCAAAGCCACATAATTTGAAGCATCAGAGTTGTCATGTTTTAACAAGATCATCGATACACCTCAGCCATATCATAAAATGTAACAACCTCTTCTCGAAATGAAGAGAGGAATTGAAACAAACTTTTAAGTCAATAATTTGAAACATCGGAGGTGTCATGTCTTAACAAGGTCATCGATACGCCTCAGCCATACATAAGATGTAACAACCTCTTCTTCGAATGAAAAGAGAAATTAAAACAAACTTTTAAGTCAAATAAGAATCTTCAAAAACAGTATTCGAAACTAAGCGTTGATCATGCTTCAGTGTGTGTATTGGAATACACAAATGTGATATCAAATCCTACTTTCAAAAGAATAACCTTACCTACATTAAAGTTCAGCGGGTCAATTGAAACACAAGATGGAATATGAAGTATTGAGAATCAACAACATCAGGAACAGCCGGGATTCTGATCTTTATTTATGGCGGCCTTCGAAAATTTACCAAGAATGTAGCTAACAATAACACAGGACCTAAACTAAAAAGCTAAGTAGGTAAATGTATTTTTTTACAAAGTAAGTTGGTAGGACATAATGTTACCTGAGTAATACAATAATTACTGTAGTTCACTGATCAATAACATTGTTGTACAATATTGATATTATAGTTCATAATGTTTTCATGGATCTGTATTTTTATATGAGTAAATTCAATAAAAAAAGAAAGCAAAAAAAACATAAATACAAAGAACACAAATGCAAAAAAAGAAATGCATGAAAAAAATAAAAAAAAGCAAACAAAAGAAATGCATAAAAAAAGATAAGAAATGCAATAAAAAAAAAACATGTTGAAAAGAAAAACAACATCCGTAACTTTAAGCAAGCAAATGTACTATACAGCATGTAGCAATAAAGAATCGTGAATCTTTTCTGTTTGTATAAAGCTTTACAATACTACTATTTTTTCAACAAAGTAAAACAATTGTATTAGATTTAATAATAAATGGTACATTGGAAGATGTGGTGAGGGTCGAGGCGGGTACGGGTGGACTGGAGAGAAGAGCTCACGCTAACACTGAACACAAACCATTCCATGAATCCAGGTATGCCCTTCTTACGGCTCTACATGACAGACCAACGGCAGCGTTATGCCATCGGCAGAGGCGAATCCAGCGGCCGCCGATGTGGAGAGCGGCAGTTGGGCGGCGCTCGGTCAGCGGACATCACTTTCGCGTCGACAGCAATCGCCTATTATAGCTGCAATCGTCACTATCACCGACGCAGTAACGACACACAATACGAGCCCTCACAGGTGGGTCCGAGAACCTAATACATCCATACGACGAACGTTCCGCATGCACATTCATAAGTCGACCAGTGATAACATACGACATCATGTACATTGATAGTTGGCTTCTCAATGCTTTTCGGCCATACAGTGCGTCTTGTGTGACTCACTCATTGCATTCAAATGATCCATCGTCGTGATAAAAAGTCGTATTTTGCGAACATTGCATACGTAACAACATGCCGTTTATATCGTCTTTTTGCTTGCTCTGTTTCAGAAGAAGCCTATGTAGTAGTAGTGTACGTAGTTAGTGTGGATTAGGCCTCCTGGGGATACCACGTTAAAAAAAACGCGCCATTGTCGTACCTCATGAGGTGGTGAGGAAATCGAATTTGATCATTAAAATTACATGGAGTAAGTTACCTACGTATTAAAAGACAACAACACAAATTTTGCCAGAATCGAAGCATATGCAGTATACACAAATACACTTTCGTCATTCAACTGTGTGTGTTCTTATTTACTCTGGTAATTTGTTATCCTACAGGGCTTGGGATAGCAGCAAACTATGACAACTAACTGAGTGCTTGATGAAGTCTCAATGGTGGCGGCGGCGGCGCTGCGACGGTGGCGGTGGCGGCGGCGACATAACGACGATACGAAAACTGACAACACGAGCCCCCAAAATCCAAAACATTGGTAAATATATTTAAATCAGTACTTTTTAAAACAAATTACACTATTACCTTACACTACATATTAAGATATTCTAAATGTAGGTAGCTCAACCACAGAATCGTATGGATACTATCATCTTATATTTAAAAAAGTCCATGTGGTGTCATCATTGGCAATTAAAATGAAGGATAATGAGTTAATTCATTAAATTGAATTTCAGATTGCTGGTTTGGCTGCACGGACAATATTACTGCGCGCACACCGACAAGTAGTCATTGTCCACTACACGTCGCCGCTTAATAGATCTATACGAAACTCAAACCGACTATACAAAGGTACATAAAATAAATTACATTTATTTTCATATATATTTCTCTAACTAAAACTACTAACCCAGCTTCGCAATGGATATAAAATAGCCGATAATCGTTCTCTGGAATAAGTACAAAACCAAACTATGTCCTTGATAAATTTCATTACACATTTTGTGTATATTATTACCATCAGAAAGACGTTCTTCAGGTGATATTAATAAGAAAAATAATGTACTATTTCAAAATTTACAAAATTTCGCCACAACAATACAAACTTCCAATCAATCCTAAAACATATATAAGTAATATTGAGACAAAAAAAAAATGTCGCTACTGAAATGAAATCTACTTCAACAAAAACGCCAATTAGTATGAAATATGCACAATAAGATGTTGAATATTCGTTATCATATAATTGGCAATTATTTATCCTACAGGGCTGGAATAGCAGAAAACTATGACAACTAACTGTGTGAATGATGAAAAGTCTCAATGGTGATGGCGGCGCGGCGACGGCGACGGCGGCGGCGGCATCATCGACGATACGAAAACTGTCAACACGAGCCCCCAAAATCAAATACATTGGTAAATATATTTAAATCAGTACTTTGTAAAAGAAATTAACAGCCTTACACTATTAAGATATTCTACAAGTAGCTCAACCACAAAATAGTTGATGCTTACCATCATAGATTGTAAATCCATTTACTGCCCAGCAAAATTAAACCTGCATCAATTGAAACCCAGTTAAATCATGAATTTGAATGAAACAATCCTTTGAAAAAATTAAAATAAGGACTACTAAGTTAATCAAATAAATTAAATTTCAGATCTGGTTGCATGGACACTAAAAATGTACGACGTATTTCTGCACGCACTGCCTCAAGATTGGTCATCTTCACTACCTAAAGTCATAGATAGATGCAACCAAACTCAAACCAACAATGCCGAGGTAAAAACACTTTTCTATACAAATTACGACTTTGCAATGGATATAAAATAACACGTAAACATGTCATCTGAAATAAAAGCCAGCTTTTCTTGCTAAATTTTACAAGATAGGTAAACATTTTGTACATAGCCAAACTACAAAATGTTTACAATATATTTCGCCTGACCAATACAAACTTCCAGCCAATCCTAAAATTAATTTATTACTGTCCACTCTGTTAAAAAATATACTTGCAATATTACCTAAGCCAAGAAGTTTTGCTAAATATTTATTTTTAATACCATTTTAATTTTGTTTCAGCTATTGACATCATTACGTGAATTCAGATCAAAATGCCACCAAAACCTCAGTGAATGAGTGACAACTGCTGGACGAACACACTTCATATTAACCGAAACGAGACAAAGAAATAAATATCATTCAAAGCTAATCCTGGTTAGTAAATAATAATATTGTTGATGTTATAAATAAACGTTTAATATATAAAATCGCGCTGCCGCCGCCGCCGTTAGAATAGAATAATCCAATATTCATACATAGTTGTAACGTGACAGCCTGTCAGAGAAACGAGCAGAGTAACTGTTACTATAGAAAAAAATCCCGTTTCTTGAGAGATGCATCATCAATCGTCTTACCTGTAATTTATTTTTAAATATAAACACTAAAGAATTAACAAATTCATTTGATACAAATGATCACACACATCACATACATTTTCTTAAAAAAGTTAGGTAAGCAGGTACCCACCAAGAAACAAACCAATAAAAAACCAATGAAATTTAACAATTTTTTTATTATTTCAGATGGCGGATCTCAAATTCACATGGTGCTAAAGCTGACGGAAACATTCAGCTTCTATTAAGTAGATAATAATTTAGAAAATATGTTATGTACTATGTATAAAATATTCAAAATATAGAAATTATTCAACATATAAGTTTATACCAATATGTAAAATGAATAAAATGTTTAAATCATTCCACCTACTTTTTTATTGAAATTTAACAAATAACAAACTTATATAGTAGATGACAGTCTGATAGGCACGGAAAGAAGTTTGAAATACTGAATGCACCCAAATGCAGTTAAGCTATGAGAGAACCCAAGATATGCCCACCTTTAGCAGAATATACCGACCACTTCACCGCAATCGCCAATGTAGGCTTGTAGTTACTATGAAGGTACGTGTTACCTACCTGTTGTAGCATACCCATTAATCTTAGGAAGAAACTTATATATGTAGGTTGTTGCAGATCTATATAGGCTAACTTTAGAACCATCATCATCAACCCATATTAGTCCACTACTGGACATAGGCCTCCCGTAATGAGCGCCATAACGCCCTGTCTGCCCAGCTTGACGCATCCAGCATCTAGCTGTCAGCAGTCTGGCAAATCGTCATCCTACCTGAACAGGGCGTCCTACATTACGTTTGCAAAGTCGCGGTCTCTACTCAAGAACACGTCTACCCCAACGGTTGTCGGGAAATATGGCCGGCCCACTGCCACTTCAGCTTGCTATTCTTTGAGCTACCTTCGTTCTCTAACTTGGGTTCTCTGACAGATGTATTCATTACAAATCGTATCCTTCAGAGAAACTTCTCACATAGCTCTCTCCATAGTTCGCTGAGCGACTTTGAACTGGTGGACCTACCCCTACCGTGAGAGTCCACTAGAAGAATTCAATTATTATTCCAAAATTATCTTGGTTTATAGTTTTGCGATCCCCAACCCGCATGCCCAGCGTGGGGATTATGGGCAATAACCCCCACATAATGATGCCATATATGGCGCTCATTAGGAGAGGCCTATGTCCAGCAGTGGACTATTATAGGCTGGTGATGATGATGATAGTTTTGAAAGTAAATACAAGGCAATATGAAATGTGTAGGAAAGTGCTTAAGTCGCTACGTAGCCTACCTAGATAGGTAGTGCATAACTTTTGAGAACAAATACATGGAAAAAAAAGTGTAGAGACAATGTTTACAACCATTTTATATTGAGTTTGAAAAAAGTATAAGTAGGTACTAACTTTTATTTTAGTTTTTAATATAGCACCACTTCATTAATTACCAACCTATTTAGTAATTTAAGACAAAATTACGATCAAGTGACGAGTTACCCATCCTAATTATTGTTTAAATACTATCCCTAAATTGCTTCTATTATTTTGCTGCAATATAGGAATTATGTAGTACATACCTTTTTTAATTTAGAAGAAATTTAACATTCAGTCAAGGTAACCGTTCATTCCGAAGAGACTTCAGGATAGCTGGTCAAATGATCCTATACTACGTGTTGTATGGAATTGCCGAAACACGATATTTTACTTCCCTCAAAGCTTTTAAACCTATATCCTGTACCTATCATATTATTATCATTATCAAGAAAATAAAGATGAAAAAAATATTATCAGATATTAGAACAAATTCAGTGCCTGACAAAAAATGCAGAGCAATAGTTCATGGGTATTGCATTGACATGATTTTAAGTATCTACTAGCGACCCGCCCCGGCTTCGCACGGTTTTATTATACGTATAAACCTTTCTCTTGAATCACTTTATCTATTAAAAAAACCACCTCAAAATCCATTGCACAGTTTCAAAGATTTAAGCATTCAAAGGAACATAGGGATAAAGGAAGGGACATAAGGACATAGGGACAAAGAAAGCGACTTTATTTTATTCTATATAGTGATTTATTTAGTGAATAGCATAAAATAAATAATGCTGGACAAGCAGAATTATAGAATACAGAATTATCTAGCCCCAAGCTAAAAAAAGCTTATAGAGTACTAGATAGTAAAGTAACCATATAATAACAAAACACCCAAACCCCAAATAAATATTTGCAGATCGTACAAATAATACGGCAATAAACCCATAACTCCTACGGCTGCATCACGAACAAGTACCTAATAAAAGTATCTTCTCATTCTCCAACTAAACAGCACTATACAGTAAGGTAAACATACTGAAACAATAGACTGGAACTACCTACACACTGGAAGAGTAACAAGTAAGTAGAAAAACTATATAGGTAAGATTGAGGTGTACGGAGTAGTTAATGGGGCGCAAAGTATTTTTTTAAAACATACCTACCTACATTATTAATGAACTATAGTAGAGAAGGTTATAAATGGGGCTTCTTCTCATAAAATAGTTGACCATTGAGTTCAGAAAATGTGCAATAAATGCACCCAGAGTCATATGTTAACATGTGTAAAGCGAACAAAGCGAGCCTTGCTGATGCTTCCAATAATTATGTAACTATTTATAGCGATAAACTGTTATTTATTTCTAAATCATTTTTGCCTTGCGTCCCGCGACTTATCCGATCATAAACTACACTCTGTGCAGTCTGTGACCCTATGTAGGTAATGCAAAATTTTCAAAGATAGCAAAAGTAACATAGCACTTTCAAGATGATCATTTTATATCAAGTTGTTCGTCACACTGCTACTCGATATGAGAGATGGTAGATGTTAATATACAATAATATTATTTTAAATTATCTTGGCATCGTTTTAAGTTAAAAAACACAGTAATAAAAAACTATGTATATGTTTTAAAGTCTCTACACACTAAAGCTGGAAGCGGAACGGAGGCGAAGGCGTGCAAGTTGTACCTATTCTATTGAATCATAATCTGAAAGCCTACACACACACCGCAGGCGGTGGCAGCGCGCGGTACCCTAAGAAAAACCGCCACATCTGTTTAACGTTTAACTTGTGACAAAAAAATATAACTAGATGTCGCTAGTAAAAATGGCCCAGCGCTAGATCGCGCTGACGAGAACGCAGGGTTCTTGGAAGACTTCAGAAGCGTGTTTTGGTTTTAATCACTCACTTACTCAACCTTGTACAAATGTTTGCATAATAAACGAATACATGTGTTTCGAGAGTGTTTCAATTTTTGTAAGACCGGCTGAATCCTACCGAAGCAGAACGAGACGGTGGAATCAGACGGCGCACCAGTAAGCAGAAAGCAGGGCGCTAAACCAGGCGAAGTGGTTCAACATTTTTTGGCCTTCGAGCCGAACTACACCACCAGCGCCGTGCAGCATTCAGTGCCCACATCGGGGAGCGGTGTGCCAGGGACCAACATCGGTGGCAGGGGCGCTCAGTTCAACCCAGGGACTGGGGCGCATGATCACGCAATACGTTCAGGAGGGAACAGTTCAGGGGTGGTCAGTTTCTGAAACGCCCAATGCCAGCACTGCTCCAGATTTGCAAGCAAAAGACAGTGCTCTACAAAGAAACGAGAGGAAAGATTTTTACCCGAAGGGACCCGATTTATTCCGAGTATTTCCGACCATAGCGACACATCTACACAAAACTTACTATTTTGGTAGGATTTATTAACTCCGTAAATGAGATAGTTTAAGAAAACTCATAAATTTTAATTAAATTAATGTTTTATCAAACAACTTCGGTAAATCTACAACCTAGTTTCATTATTTTATTCATCTAATATTACTGTACTATATTAAATTCGTACGTATGACATAGAAGTAATGTAAATATAAAATGGTAAGATTTATTTAACGAGGCTGGCAGCACTCAAATTTGAAATGGCTGTTTTTTTCATTGTTTTCGTTTTCTTTGCTTGCTCGTAAATGCCGGCCGGGGACTGAAAAAGTGAAAAATAAAGCCAAAAAGTGTTAATTTATCTGCCTAAAAACTGCGACAGCCGCCGAACACAAACATTCTGTGTGTATTACGAGACATAGACTCATTTGCGATATTGACGCTTTTGTGTTGTGATTTTTATAACACTGTCCTTGTGATGTGATAAGTTTTTGCGATACTGGACGCTATATTGTGATTTTTAGTAGGTATTTGAGACAGGGACTCATTGGCGATATTGACGCTTCTGTGCTGTGATTTTCATTATGTCCGGAAAAAGAAAGTTCAAGTGTGCTAAGTGCGCTTTATCTTCAAATGAAGATTCTACCTTGACATTTCATCGATTTCCGCTTCCATCTGTACATGGGTCCTTAAAGTAAGTAAACTTAGCACTGCACATTTGCTATTGATATCTATACAATAGCCAAACTCGATGTAGAATGTTAGTAAACAAACCGCCCATACTTAACCTAAAATACACTCTGTTGCCGCGCCTTTTTATATGCAATTTACATTACTTGTCGATTTAAGATCCTTCCTTCACTAAATATTTCGTACATTCATATCTAAAATCCGACGCCAAGCAAGTGAATTTTAGTTTTTTGTGTCGTGGTTTGTTTACTAACATTCTACACCGAGTTTGGCTAGTGTATAGTTTCCTATATATCTCACACTTACCTACCATAAACATTTTATTTTCAGGGCAAAAGTTTGGGCCAAATTCTGTTTCCCTAATGGTGATTGGAGCTCTGATCAATCGCTCTACAAATTATACAAACAAAATAAAGTGCTGTGTTGTAAACATTTCGATGAGTCATCATTTACAAGCAGTGACAGAAAAAGATTAAATAAGTTCGCAATTCCCACTGAGGCACGAAATATATTGGCGCAGCTACGAGAGGAGCTGCTTAAACAACCAAGCACATCGAAATCTCAAGTAAGAACTTAGTTAAAATTATACTCCCTTATCTGCCTTTAGACGGTGGACCAATAAAGCCTGATGATGATGATCCACATTTAGACTAGAATTCGGTCCATTCTGCAAAGTAATGACTTGTTGATCACTTCCAATTGAGCTAATTTCCTGCCAAAGAATTAAATCAAGATCAGTTCATCAGTTTGGAAACCACAATGCCACAGATAATACCTACACATTACTCCAATATTTATATTCATAAAAATGTACTTAACTTTTTCAGGTGGACCTAGAAGTTTCAGCCAGTAGTAGCTCTATACAACACCTTAACTCAGATGAATGTAATCCTCGGAGCTCAACATGTACTAAGGTAATAAATCTGTGTACCAAAACCTTTTATGTATAATTAGGTTTATAATTAGATTTAAAAGCCAATAGGACCCAAATACTAAGCCTCTGCTGGTCTGTTTTGTATCTCACAAACCGTAATAGGTAGATACTTAAAATTTTCACTTGTTTTAATTTATTACTATAGCTATCAACAAATAAATCTTGAATTATTGTACCCTTTCTGTGCAAGTCCGACTAGCACTTGGCCATATTTTACTTTTATGTAGGTACCTACTTAAAATCATTTATTTATCTACAAATGGCAACCAAAATCAATCACATTATAAATTAACCTGTTTCAGATAAATCCAGAAGCTCCAGTCAGTACTTCACACTGTTCTACTACTACCATACAACAAACAGATGAAAATACCCCTCAGACCCCTAAATCAACCAAGGTATGATGTTTTGTTATAACAATAAATACCTACTGAAAAAAGTTAATATTTCAGTGTATACCCCCACAAAGTAAACTTTTGCTATTACTTGATGTTAATAATGGCTGTATCTTTTGAATCGTAATAGGTAGACATTTAAAATTTTCACACATTGAGTATTACTATAGTCTCTCAAGAAATCTTGAATGATTGTACCCTTTATCACTATTATAATCATTATGTATTTTTTACAGGGACAAAGTAAAGGAATATTACATGAAATGGGTGTAAAATCGCTACAGGAGCTAACACCCAAACGAATGAAAGTGTACAAAAGATGCAGAAAAAATGTAACAGAGATATTAAGACTCAGAAGAAAATTCAGAAATGTAAAGAAGTGCAACAGAGATGTTTTAAAATCTTTGCAGTCAAATAGTGCTGTAAATGAAATAATTAAAAGCAAACTCAGCAGTTCTTTTTATTTACTGCTACAAAGCCAGCTACAAAACAATTCAAGAAGATTAACTGGGCGAAGATGGACTCTGGATGACAAAGTTCTAGCATTGAGCATTTACAAAAAATCTAGTTCATGTTACAGATTATTAAGAAGGCTGTTTTGTTTGCCTAGTACAGCTTCTTTAAAATCATTACTCAACAAAATACCCATGAAGTGTGGAATAAACACACAAGTTATGGAGACAATTAGGGATATTACTGCAAAGAAAAATGTGTCAGACAATATGTGCGTGTTGTCTTTCGATGAAATGTCAATACGCAAAAACCTGACATATAATTCAAAGCTTGACCAAATTGAGGGCTATCAAGATCATGCTGGCCAGGGACGAAGTGCTGAAATAGCAAGTAAAGCCTTAACATTTATGGCCATTGGTCTAAGGAAAAACTGGAAACAGCCTATTGCTTTTTATTTTTCGGGGGCTTATGTCACATCAGACAGATTGGTAGCACTTATCAAAGAGGTGGGTTTGTTTCTTGTTTATTTAAATTTAAAGAAGCCCGAAGTTATCATTTTATATTTAACTGTTATTTAAATGTATTAAAATATCAACTATTACACATTAGATCTTTATGGTCCAAGGCCTTGGTCCATGTCTCTAACAGTATTCAAATTGTACTAATGAAATATTATGATTATGCAGGTCTTGGGAGCTTGTTTTGACGCTGGTTTGGAAGTTGTTGGGACAGTCTGTGACTGCGACGGTGTCAATATACGTGCTATCAATTCTTTGGGATCTTCAACAGATCGACCATACTTTGAACATCAGGGACATGAAATTGTCACGATATTGGACCCACCTCACCTGTTAAAATGTTTCAGAAATAATTTTATGAAACATGACGTACAGTTTACTCAAGAAATAGGCGGCCAACAAACTCCAGGTCAGTAACCTATTCATTTATTTAATGAAAAATTACTTGGGCTGGTTGTTTCTGGGTGTGTATGTACAATAAGTATCAGGTTAAAAACATTTAATTATTGATATAATAAGTGACTGGTTCCCATAGTACAGGATCTATTAGTTTGGGGCTAGACTAATGCAGTTTCAAATATTTGTCATTATGATTTAATATATAATTGCTGTCATTTATTTTCCAGGAGTGGCCAAATGGCAACACATTCAACAACTGTACGATATGGAAAAGCAAAATCCAAACTTTGTATTTGCACCAGCACTTACTCAGCAGCACCTGCAGCCGAATGGTAAACAGAAGATGAAGGTCAAATTGGCGGCACAAGTGTTAAGCCATTCGGTTGCAGCAGGTTTATATGCCAAAGTTGCCCAAGGTAAGTTGTAAAATAAATAATCTATTATGATAAACCATTCCTACTCCACAAAATTTGTTATTTCAATGTGTGAGAGGAAATAGGTACTTAATCGCAACAGTCTGCTTGGTGTGTGTGGACAACTAATGAGAAAGGCCAATTTTTGTTTATTACGTCTATGCACCTTCTTCGCATGTTTTTACTATGTTTTTATGTTTTTCTTCGCTATGTTTTGAGTTATTCTACTTACCTACCTTCATACCAAATTCAGCCATATCAGCGTTAATAATAAAAAAACACAAGTTTCACTGGATATTTTTTTTTCTTCTTTCAGGTGCATTACCTCAAGATGCCTCAGCTACAGCAACAGTAGTTGCAAATATAGATAAACTATTTGATGCAGTGAATGGAGATACTCCAGACAGAAAACGCGGAAAGCCTATGTTGACAAACATATCCTCAACCAGCCTTCACTTAACTTTTTTTAAGAAAATGAAGATCTTTTTCAATGAAATGAAGTTTTTGGGTGCGAGAACTAAGCCACCATCGCAAGAAGGCTGGTTGAGAACATTAAATGCAATTGAAAAGTTGTATTTAAACTTAAGAAAATATGATATAAAAACTTTGTCACCACGGAGGCTTAATCAGGACCCTCTTGAGAACTGTTTTGGGTGCATAAGAAATAATTGTGGTTCAAATCCAAATCCCACCTCTGTGCAGTTTGTTGCAGCATTGAAAACCAGTTTAATTACAAATTTAATTAATAATAACAGAAACAGAAATTGTGGTGATGATGATAATGACGTATTATACAATTTCAAAGTGTTCCTTTGCAAAGGGAACAGTGATCCAATACCAAAAGAAAATGCACAAGAAAAAAATGAAACATTTGAATTAGTGGAAGATGTAGAAGAGTTGGATATACCTCAGTGTTCGGGAGAAATACAGGCATGTGCATATGTTTGCGGGTTCATGATAAAAAATATGCAATTAAATTGCCAAGCATGCAAAAAATTAGTTTTAGCCATTCCGAACACTGAGGTATGTCATTTATTTACATCTTTTAAAGAGTATGAGGAGCACCAGTCCTATCTAAATTACATTCAACCCAGTTTCTGTAATCTGATTGAAAATGCTGCAACAAAAATTAATGAATACTTAAATAACCATGCTCATATGGAAAAACTTAAACTAAACTTAACAAACATTTGTGAAAACATTAATTTTAACTGCATAGATGGGTGTAAAGAACACTTTCTTGATAATAAAAGTAAAATTGTACGTAATACAATATGCATATGCTTAAAACGGTTTTGCACCCTTAAAAATAGAGGGTTCGTTGAAGAAGCCTCCAAGCAAGCACTGACGAGAAAAATAAAAATATTAAAACATGTTTAAAACATTTGTTTTATTTATGTGAAAAAAGAATACATATAGGTACCAATAATAGACAATTTAATGAAGTAGGAACGTATAGGTTAGTAGGTATAGGTAGGTAGAACCTATTTTGAAATTCCCGCGCTACTAATTAGTTTCGTTGCTCGAAAACTGGAGCGCTAGTGGGCGCCGTGTAAGCATTTCCAATGTATGAAGTTGTATTTCTTCTCGTTAGAGTAATATTGTTCTGTGGAACAGTTGCAGCCAGCGGTGGACAGCGAGCAGTGGACAGCCGAGCAGCGGACAGCGGGGACAGCCGAGCAGTGGACAGCCGAGCAGTGGACAGCCGAGCAGCGGACAGCCGAGCAGCGGGCAGCACAGGCCAGCCTTCATCGAAGTTTCATCCGTGCCGAGCCAGTGACGCGGAAGGATCGAGGTGACTTGGATAAGTGAATATGAACTGTAAGTGTTTTAAATTTCTTGAACTTAGAATCTTTTTTGAAAAATATTAACTTTAACTTTTGGTAAAATTAACTTTAGACTTAGAATAATTTTAAGAAAAACGTTCCGACGGGGAACCTATGCCCAATTTTTTATTGCTATAGTAAAACTTAAAAGACTTGTAAAATTTTGCGATTTAACTTCAACTTGAAATCTTGGACTTAGAATTTTTTATTGATTCGGACTAAAGTAATTGTATATAATGTCAGAAATGAACCAAATCTTGTTTTTACAAGAAGATACCTTTACAAAAATAAACAAAGGGCTCATTAACTTTAAGAAAACTCCAAAACCACGTCTAACTTTAGACTATGTACAGACGAAGCTTGAAACGTTAGAGAAGTTGTGGGAGTTGTTCTCTGAAACGCATACTAACCTTTGTAAATCGGCAAAAATCGAAGAACTAATAGAAACACCGTATTGGAAAAAGGATCTTTGGGAGACTGCTTCCGATACCTACACAGAATATAAATGTTTGTTAAAGACGTCAATGCCTAGGGATTTGGAGCGTTCAGCTACACCAACCCAAGATTGTACGCAAAGCTTAATCAATAACGTAGCTAAATTACCGAAAATTGTAATACCAAAATTTAACGGACAGTATCAAGAATGGAACACCTTCCGTGACCTATTTAGATCTCTAGTGCACGATACTAAACTTGATAAAGTAGTTAAATTGCAATATCTAAAGGGATTACTAGGAGGTGAAGCTGAACAATTGGTTAGACACATCAGCATCTCTGCCGATAATTATGATCGTTGTTGGGCTACTCTGACGGAAAGGTACAATAATAAAAGATTTCTATGTAACACAATTCTAAACAGACTTTTTAGTCAGAAAAGTAGTAGTTCAGAGTCAGCAAGCTTTTTAAAAGAAATTTTAGACAACACAACTGAATGTTTGGGATCCCTAGCTAATCAAGGAGTTGACGTGTCCACTTGGGATCTTATCGTCATTTATATGACTTCGTTGAAGTTGGATCCTGAAACCAGGAAGCAATGGGAGCTCCAAAGCGCTGATTATAAAGAAGAGGAACTACCCTCATTCAAAGAATTTCAAGAGTTTTTAACTAAAAGGTTTAGGGCTTTAGAGTTCGTCGGTACAGGTACCAGCTCCAACAAGTCAAAGAATTCTGTAAAGGCCCTTCATGCGTCGCAGGACCAAAGCTCTTCTGGCTCTTGCAAGTTCTGTAAAGAAGAGCATAAGTTAGTACATTGTGAGAAATTTGCACACGAAGAGGTATCTGCCCGTAGGGTGTTCGTCGAACAAAATCGTCTTTGTTACAATTGTTTGGGTCATGGCCACTCGGCCAATCACTGCCGATGTAGAATCAACTGTCGCGTATGTCATAGACGTCACCATACCTTACTGCATCTCACGGGAGATGTCTCCATAGAGTCAAAGTCAGTGGAAAGCGATCCACCTAAGGAAAGTAGTTCAGGTGAGGCACCCGTCGTTTGCTTTGCTTCAAAAAATGCATCAATTTCTGGTCAGGTACTCTTGGCTACGGCTCTCGTGAAAGCACAAACTGAGAACGGAGATACGCGAACTGTTAGAGCGCTGTTGGACCAAGGATCGCAGGCATCGTTTATCACAGAAGCAACTGCTCAACTCTTGCGTCTTAAACGAACACCGGTCAAAACAACAGTATCAGGTGTAGGAGGCAATCAAACATTGGCCTCCAAGTCAATGGTTCAACTCAACATCATGTCAATGCGTAAAGGCTTTCAGGATTTCAAGATGACACTGGACGTGTTCGTCTTAAAGTCAATAACCACGCTACTTCCAAGCAAGAAAACAGTGTCAACAGGTTGGGTATCAGTTCTACCATTAGCTGATCCTGAATATTACTTACCAAGCAAAATAGACCTGCTCTTAGGAGCGGAAGTGATGGGACAAGTAATGAAAGAAGGAGTAAAGAAAGAGGGATCGTTACTAGCTCAAAATACAACGTTAGGATGGATTTTATCGGGAGTTGTAGGATCAAATCAAGAAAGAGCTACGAATTTAATAACACTGCATCAAATGTGCCACGACAGTAGGCAAGAAGATAATCAACTAAAGAAGTTCTGGGAGTTAGAAGCAGATACACATGCTAGCAAAAAATCAATACTCACCGAAGAGGAGAAGCAATGTGAGAAGCTATTTGCAGAAACCACCACCAGGGATCCAGAAGGAAGATACATTGTGAAGTTGCCATTCAGAGATGAAGATCCTGAAATTAAAACATGTAATTCAAAGAGAATTGCTGAGAAAAGGCTAACATTTTTAGAAGCAAAACTGGACAAAGCTGTACATCTAAAAGCAAAGTATAAAGAGGTGCTAGAAGAATACTTACAGTTGGGGCACATGGAGGAAATCCCAGAAGACGAAGTATTGGTTACAAAAGGGTCATACTTACCTCATTTTGCAGTGGTCAGAGAAGATAAAGAAACCACAAAAGTCAGAATAGTTTTTGATGCTTCTTGTAAAGGTCATGACGGCACATCACTAAACGACAAAATGATGGTAGGACCTACATTACAGCCGGAGCTGCGACACTTGCTAATGAGGTGGAGGCTGCATCGTATCTGCTTGTCTGCCGATATAATAAAAATGTATCGCCAAATCAAAGTAGCTCCTTCAGATATAAACTATCAAAGAATTATATGGCGTGAAGATCATCAACAAACTCCTTTACTCGCAAAAGTCAACATGAAAATTCAAAAGGAGTTTCGCTTGCTGAGGGTAACGTTTGGCACAGCATCTGCGCCATATTTGGCAGTTAAAGCACTCCAGCAAGTGGCGCTCGATGAAGGATTGAATTATCCAACAGCAGCTGAAAAAGTCAAACAAGACTTTTATATGGATGATTTACTAACAGGGTGTCAAAATATAGAATCTGCAAAAGAACTTTATGTGGAGATGAATTCACTTCTGGAGAAAGGGGGATTCAAGCTACAAAAGTGGTCAAGCAATAACGAATCATTTCTAGAAAGCATTAGGGAAGCTGGACAGGGATCGGAACAGGAAGATGGGTTGAAACTTAAAGTCGATGACATAATGAAGCTACTGGGACTTACCTGGAACCGGAGAGACGATGCATTCCAATACACAGTGACAATCCCGCAGCTCAAGGAACCTGTAACAAAAAGAAGAGTTATATCAGACATAGCACGTTTGTTTGATCCATTAGGCTGGGCCGCGCCTACAGTAATAGTTGCGAAGATTATCATTCAGAAGCTTTGGATAATAGGAACAGATTGGGATGAAGAAGTTCCAAGCATAATATTAAAGGAATGGCTGACTTACCGGAACCAATTACCTGCCTTATCTGCTTTGCGCATACCTCGTTGGATACAGGCTTCATCAGAGAACAGGATCGTCGAACTTCACGGGTTTTCAGACGCTTCAAAGCAAGCATATGCTGCCGTCGTTTACTTACGTATTGTCAACGAGAATGGTGAGGTCCATGTTAATCTAATAACAGCGAAAACGAAAGTAGCACCCATCAAGCAAGTATCGATTCCGAGATTGGAACTATGCGGAGCTGTTCTAGTGGCAAGGTTACTGTTGGATGTTTCTGAAACGCTAAAAATAGAAAAGGGAAATCTTCATGCGTGGACGGACTCTACAGTGGTGCTAGCATGGCTGAATAGTCATCCGAATCGTTGGCAGACGTTCGTGGCTAATCGGGTGTCTGAAATTTTGACTACGCTGGACTCTCATCAGTGGTCACATATCTCGACGAAACAAAATCCAGCAGATATCGCCTCACGAGGTCTGCAACCATCTGAACTTCTGGATAACATGTTGTGGTTGAATGGTCCAGATATCCTGAAAGCAAAAGAAGTAAAGTATGATAGAAAGAAAGATGAAGAAACAAACTTAGAAGAAAATACAGTCCACAAAATACATTTAGTAACAAAGCTAGAAATTTGGGATAAGTTCTCAAATTTAGGGAAAATGATTAGAGTGATAGCATACTGTCGAAGATTTATGACTCAGAAACAACGAAAGCAAAGCAAAGCAGAGGGGTTTCTGACTACACAAGAACTAAACGAAGCATTGGAAGTGTGTATCAGAAAATGTCAACAAGAAAACTTTGAGGAAGAATTAGAAAGCATAGCAAAAAGTAGGGATGGGAAGATGATCAAGCTAAAGAGTCCTTTCAAAGCGCTTAATCCATATATCGACAACAAGCAAATTTTAAGAGTTGGAGGGCGGCTGGAAATGTCAGCTTTGAGCGATGATAGGAAGCACCCTATCTTATTACCTAAAAAAGCCGATCTAACAAACCTTCTAGTAAGCGACGCACACACGAAGACACTGCACGGGGGACCTCAACTGATGTTGACATACTTACGGTTGAAATTCTGGATTTTTGGGGCAAAGGATCTCGTTAGGAAATATGTCAAGCAATGCGTCAAGTGCACTCGTTACGCAGCAGCAACATCAAATCAACTCATGGGACAATTACCAGCTGCTCGCGTGAAACCAATGAGGGCGTTTAAACACAGCGGCCTAGACTATGCAGGGCCGATAAACATCCGCACATCCAAGGGTCGTGGGCAGCATTCTTATAAAGGGTACATCTGCCTCTTTGTATGCATGTCTACGAAAGCCGTGCACCTCGAAGTCGTCAGTGACATGACAACTGAAGGATTTCTGGCAGCATTCAAGAGGTTTGTATCGCGACGGGGATTTTGCTCTGATATTTGGAGCGACAACGGTACCGGGTTTGTTGGAGCATCTAGGCAGTTGCCTAAAATGGTTGCAGCAGAACAAGCTACAATACAGAGTGAGATCGCAGCAAGTTTGGCAGGCAATGGAACAACATGGCACTTCATTCCTCCTCTCTCTCCAAACTTCGGCGGCTTATGGGAAGCAGGCGTTAAGTCCGTGAAGTTTCATTTAAAACGCGTCATTGGAGACTCTACCTTGACGTACGAAGAATTAGCTACGGTCTTAGTGCAGATAGAAGCATGTCTTAACTCACGACCGTTGTCAAGAGTTGATACGGAGTCTGAAGGATACGAAGCGCTTACACCTGGTCACTTTCTGGTGGGGGAACCGCTTATTACTGTGCCTGACTATTCATTAGAAAATATTAACATGGGAAGCTTACGCCGTTGGCAGCTTACTCAAAAAATGACCCAAGATTTTTGGCGACGTTGGTCGAACGAATATTTAACTTCACTTTTGCATAGATATAAGTGGTCTTTTCATAATCCTGAACCGCAAGTAGGGGACTTGGTCCTAATAAAAGAAGAAGGGTTACCTCCTTCTCGTTGGCTGCTTGGCCGAGTGATCACCAAACATCCAGGACCGGACAACATCACTCGGGTAGTATCTCTTCGCACTAAGTCAAATGTCATTAAAAGACCTACCTCAAAATTGTGTATTTTACCTATAGCGAAATAATCATGCAGCATTGTCTGACTTAAGGAACTAACCTAGTGTAACGTAGCTTGTAACTTAGTGTGTAACGTAGCATGTAACTTAGGGTGTAACTTAACTTGTAACTTATCTATTGTAGTATTTAAAAATATAAAGTATAATGTATCCTTAATGTTCAGCGCGATCTAGAGAGCTCATGGTGGGCGGTTACTAGCGGCTTTATCATAATAAAAGGACAAATTTGGTCAGTTTGTCCTTGGTGGGCGGTATGTTTAACGTTTAACTTGTGACAAAAAAATATAACTAGATGTCGCTAGTAAAAATGGCCCAGCGCTAGATCGCGCTGACGAGAACGCAGGGTTCTTGGAAGACTTCAGAAGCGTGTTTTGGTTTTAATCACTCACTTACTCAACCTTGTACAAATGTTTGCATAATAAACGAATACATGTGTTTCGAGAGTGTTTCAATTTTTGTAAGACCGGCTGAATCCTACCGAAGCAGAACGAGACGGTGGAATCAGACGGCGCACCAGTAAGCAGAAAGCAGGGCGCTAAACCAGGCGAAGTGGTTCAACAACATCTTCGCCTCCGCTCCGCCTCCGGCTTCTGTGTGTTTTCAACTTTAGAAAGCTTATTTTTTTCAATTTCTTTTTTTTTTAAGTTCACCTCCGTGAAACAAAAACCATTTGTTGTCATTTGTGGAAAAAAATTATGACATCCACACAATTTGACGTACGAATATCTAAGACGTCAACGGATGCTTGGATTACGGTGGACGAAGCGAATCGACACGCGTAGCGTAGACGAACGTGCGGCTCGCTTCGCTCGCCTAACAGTATAACAGCACACCCCACATATGGATATCGTTTTCGACAAACTCGAAACCGTAGATTACGAAAATAATGTCCATTTTGAAATCCAAGATGGCTGACATTTTTTCATCGCGAAACACCATCATCATGGGTATCAATTTCGATGAAAACGAAGATGTAGGTTACGATAAGGGGAACAATAATTAAATAAAAATAACTATACACGACCGACGCGAGCTGCTCGCAGCTCGCGCAAATATAAAATACTAGTTACCCTTTATATAAAATTCGATTACCACTGACTCACTGATTGACATAATTGTTCTCCCTGTTGGTGGAGGGGGAGGTATGGTTTTTTTTACGGAAATGTGGAGGGGAGGTGGGGGTGAGTCTGGGAAAATTCCGACTTTTTTAAATTTCGAACCCCCTCTAGGACCCCCCGGGGGTTCTTCGGCCGTGTAGGGGGGTGGGTCAGATTTTTTTGTGGGGTCGTGTAGAGGGTTAGAAACCATTGTGGGGGGTGAAATTTTTTTGACCCCCAACACCCCCCGAGACCCCCCGCTTTTGAATTGCTACCGGATGGAGGAGCGATAGAGAGTTTTGGATGGCGGGATCGTATAGAGGGTTAAGTCTGTAATCGGAAGAAAAAAAAAATTGACCCCCCCCCCCCATGACCCCTTTTTGAACCCCCTTTCGTATCTCCCGAACGGCTCGCGATGGAAAAAAAATCTTTTCACAGTCGGGTAGAGAAGGTCGAATAGTTGGGGAAGCCAAAAAAAGTTTGACCCCTTTGCACCCCCAGACCCCCTTTTTTTTAAAAAAACCGTTTTTTGACCCATTTTTAGGGTTTTTTTTGGGGTGGAGCATCGAGGCGAGCGAAGCGAGCCGAGATGCGACACCGGGAACCAGCACGGCGAGCGAAGCGAGCCGTGCTGCGTTCCCCCCGACGACCCCCACGAACCCCCCCCCCCCCCTGGGAGCATAGCGGCGAGCGAAGCGAGCCGCGACTACGGGGGCTCCAGGAGGGGCAGCGGAGGGGGAGTCGCAGCACGGCGAGCGAAGCGAGCCGTGCTGTGACCCCCCGCCGCTGCACCCCCTGGAACCCCCCCACAAAAAAAATTTGATATGGGTATCGTTTTCGACTAACTCGGGGTTGAGGAATTCGAATATGATGTCGGCCCAGCAAGGCGAGCGAAGCGAGCCGCGCTTCGTTTCACACTGCAAGGCGAGCGTAGCGAGCCGCGCAGTGTGAACGCACGGGTAGAGTCGTATTGCGGTGAGCGAAGCGAACCGCAATGCGACGACTGAAACCCAGCAAGGCGAGCGAAGCGAGCCGCGCTTCGTGTCACACTGCAAGGCGAGCGTAGCGAGCCGCGCAGAGTGAACGCACGGGTAGAGTCGTATTGCGGTGAGCGAAGCGAACCGCAATGCGACGACCGAGACCCAGCAAGGCGAGCGAAGCGAGCCGCGCTTCCCGTCACACTGCAAGTCGAGCGTAGCGAGCCGCGCAGTTTGGTAGCATGGGCAGAGTCGTATTGCGGTGAGCGAAGCGAACCGCAATGCGACGACTGACACCCAGCAAGGCGAGCGAAGCGAGCCGCGCTTCATGTCACACTGCAAGGCGAGCGTAGCGAGCCGCGCAGTGTGATAGTACGGGTGGAGTCGTATTGCGGTGAGCGAAGCGAACCGCAATGCGACGACTGATACCCAGCAAGGCGAGCGAAGCGAGCCGCGCTTCGTGTCACACTGCAAGGCGAGCGTAGCGAGCCGCGCAGTGTGACCGCACACCCCTCATATGGGTATCGTTTTCGAATAACTCTAACCCGTAGACTACGAAAAAGACGTCCATTTTGAAATCCAAAATGGCTCAAGTTTTTAAATCGCAAAATACCCTCATGGGTATCGATTTCGAGCAATACGTGGGTGTAGGTTACGAAAAGGGGTTCTAAATTTAAAAAAAAAACAGCATACACAACCGACGCGGGCTGCTCGCAGCCCGCGCAGCACGCAAAAAACTAGTTACCTTATATATAAAATTCGATTACCACTGACTCACTCACTCATTGACATGATTGTTCTCCCTGTTGGTGGAGGGGGAGGTATGGTTTTTTTTACGGAAATGTGGAGGGGAAGTGGGAGTGAGTCTGGGAAAATTCCAACTTTTTTAAATTTCGAACCCCCTCTAGGACCCCCCGGGGGTTCTTCGGCCGTGTAGGGGGGTGGGTCAGATTTTTTTGTGGGGTCGTGTAGAGGGTTAGAAACCATTGTGGGGGGTGAATTTTTTTTGACCCCCAACACCCCCCGAGACCCCCCGCTTTTGAATTGCTACCGGATAGCGTCCCGATGGAGGATTTCGGATGGCGGGATCGTATAGAGGGTTTAGTCTTTAATCGGAAGAAAAAAAAAATTGACCCCCCCCCATGACCCCTTTTTAGACCCCCCTTTCGTATCTCCCGAACGGCTCGCGATGGAAAAAAAATCTTTTCGCAGTCGCGTAGAGGAGGACGAATAGTTGCGGAAGCCAAAAAAAGTTTGACCCCTTTGCACCCCCAGACCCCCTTTTTTTAAAAAAAACCGTATTTTGGCAAAATTTTGACCTTTTTTTTAGGGTGGAGCATCGAGGCGAGCGAAGCGAGCCGAGATGCGACACCGGGAACCAGCACGGCGAGCGAAGCGAGCCGTGCTGCGTTCCCCCCGACGAACCCCACGACACCCCCCCCCCTGGGAGCATCGCGGCGAGCGAAGCGAGCCGCGATGCGACTACGGGGGCTTCAGGAGGGGCAGCGGAGGGGGAGTCGCAGCACGGCGAGCGAAGCGAGCCGTGCTGTGACCCCCGGCGCTGCCCCCCCTGAAGCCCCCCCTACCAAAAATATTGATATGGGTATCGTTTTCAACTAACTCGGGGGTGAGAATTTCGAATATGATGGCAGCGGGGAGCGGCGAGCGAAGCGAGCCGCGATCCGACACTGCAAGGCGAGCGAAGCGAGCCGCGCAGTGTGGAGTCGTATTGCGGTGAGCGAAGCGAACCGCAATGCGATGACTGACACCCAGCAAGGCGAGCGAAGCGAGCCGCATGGCTGGGAAAATTCCAACTTTTTTAAATTTCGAACCCCCTCTAGGACCCCCCGGGGGTTCTTCGGCCGTGTAGGGGGGTGGGTCAGATTTTTTTGTGGGGTCGTGTAGAGGGTTAGAAACCATTGTGGGGGGTGAAATTTTTTTGACCCCCAACACCCCCCGAGACCCCCCGCTTTTGAATTGCTCCCGGATGAAGGAGCGATGGAGGATTTCGGATGACGGGATCGTATAGAGGGTTTAGTCTTTAATCGAAAGAAAAAAAAAATTGACCCCCCCCCATGACCCCTTTTTTGAACCCCCTTTCGTATCTCCCGAACGGCTCGCGATGGAAAAAAAATCTTTTCACAGTCGTGTAGAGAAGGTCGAATAGTTGGGGAAGCCAAAAAAAATTTGACCCCTTTGCACCTCCAGACCCCTTTTTTTTAAAAAAACCGTTTTTTGACCCATTTTTAGGGTTTTTTTTGGGCCGAGATGCGACACCGGGAACCTGCGTTCCCCCCGACGACCCCCATGACCCCCCCCCCCTGGGAGCATCGTGGCGAGCGAAGCGAGCCGCGATGCGACAACGGGGGCTTCAGGAGAGGCAGCAGAGGGGGAGTCGCAGCACGGCGAGCGAAGCGAGCCGTGCTGCGTTCCCCCCGACGACCCCACGACCCCCACGACCCCCCCCCCCCCCCCCCCCTGGGAGCATCGCGGCGAGCGAAGCGAGCCGCGATGCGACTACGGGGGCTCCAGGAGGGGCAGCGGAGGGGGAATCGCAGCACGGCGAGCGAAGCGAGCCGTGCTGTGACCCCCCACCGCTGCCCACCTGGACCCCCCCACCAAAAAATTGATATGGGTATCGTTTTCGACTAACTCGGGGGTGAGGATTTCAAATATGATGTCGGCGGGGAGCGGCGAGCGAAGCGAGCCGCGATCCAACCCAGCAAGGCAAGCGAAGCGAGCCGCGCTTCGTGTCACACTGCAAGGCGAGCGTAGCGAGCCGCGCAGTGTGAACGCACGGGTAGAGTCGTATTGCGGTGAGCGAAGCGAACCGCAATGCGACGACCGAGACCCAGCAAGGCGAGCGAAGCGAGCCGCGCAGTGTGAACGCACGGGTAGAGTCGTATTGCGGTGAGCGAAGCGAACCGCAATGCGACGACTGAAACCCAGCAAGGCGAGCGAAGCGAGCCGCGCTTCCCGTCACACTACAAGGCGAGCGCAGCGAGCCGCGCAGTGTGACCGCACACCCCTCATATGGGTATCGTTCTCGAATAACTACAACCCGATAATTACGATAAAGACGTCCATTTTGAAATCCAAAATGGCTAAAGTTTTTATATCGCAAAAAATCGACATGGGTATCGATTTCGAGCAATACGTGGGTGTAGGTTACGAAAAGGGGTTCTAAATTTAAAATAAACAGCAACTCGACGGACGCGGGCTGCTCGCAGCCCGCGCAGCACGCAAAAAACTAGTTTACTTATATAAAGGTGGATTACCACTCACTGACTCACTCATTGACATAATTGTTCTCCCTGTTGGTGGATGGGGAGATATGGTTTTTTTTACGGAAATGTGTAGGGGAGGTGGGGGTGAGTATGGGAAAATTCCAACTTTTCGAGATTTCCCCCTCCTTCCCCCTCAAAAGGGGGCAAACGCAAAGGTCGATTTTTCTCAGAGACGGTGATAGATGGAATCAAAATTTTTGCGGGGGGAGGTAGGAGGGGGGCTCGCGAAGCGAGCCCGCACCCCAAAAAACTAGTTACCTTATATATAAAATTCGATTACCACTGACTCACTGACTCACTGATTGACATGATTGTTCTCCCTGTTGGTGGATGGGGAGGTATGGTTTTTTTTACGGAAATGTAGAGGGGAGGTGGGGGTGAGTCTGGGAAAATTCCAACTTTTTTAAATTTCGAACCCCCTCTAGGACCCCCCGGGGGTTCTTCGGCCGTGTAGGGGGGTGGGTCAGATTTTTTTGTGGGGTCGTGTAGAGGGTTCGAAACCATTGTGGGGGGTGAAATTTTTTTGACCCCCAACACCCCCCGAGACCCCCCGCTTTTGAATTGCTCCCGGATGAAAGAGCGATGGAGGATTTCGGATGGCGGGATCGTATAGAGGGTTTAGTCTTTAATCGAAAGCAAAAAAAAAATTGACCCCCCCCATGACCCCTTTTTTGAACCCCCTTTCGTATCTCCCGAACGGCTCGCGATGGAAAAAAAATCTTTTCACAGTCGCGTAGGGGAGGACGAATAGTTGCGGAAGCCAAAAAAAGTTTGACCCTTTTGAAACCCCAGACCCCCTTTTTTTAAAAAAAACCGTTATTTGACCCATTTTTAGGGTTTTTTTTGGGGTGGAGCATCGAGGCGAGCGAAGCGAGCCGAGATGCGACACCGGGAACCAGCACGGCGAGCGAAGCGAGCCGTGCTGGTTCCCCCCGACGTTCCCCCCGACGACCCCCACGACCCCCCCCCCCCTGGGAGCATCGCGGCGAGCGAAGCGAGCCGCGATGCGACTACGGGGGCTCCAGGAGGGGCAGCGGAGGGGGAGTCGCAGCACGGCGAGCGAAGCGAGCCGTGCTGTGACCCCCCACCGCTGCCCCCCTGGACCCCCCCACCAAAAAAATTGATATGGGTATCGTTTTCGACTAACTCGGGGGTGAGGATTTCGAATATGATGTCGGCGGGGAGCGGCGAGCGAAGCGAGCCGCGATCCGACACTGCAAGGCGAGCGAAGCGAGCCGCGCAGTGTGGAGTCGTATTGCGGTGAGCGAAGCGAACCGCAATGCGACGACCGAGACCCAGCAAGGCGAGCGAAGCGAGCCGCGCTTCGAGTCACACTGCAAGGCGAGCGTAGCGAGCCGCGCAGTGTGGTAGAATGAGTGGAGTCGTATTGCAGTGAGCGAAGCGAACTGCAATGCGACGACCGAGACCCAGCAAGGCGAGCGAAGCGAGCCGCGCTTCGTGTCACACTGCAAGGCGAGCGTAGCGAGCCGCGCAGTGTGACCGCACACCCCTCATATGGGTATCGTTTTCGAATAACTACAACCCGAAAATTACGATAAAGACGTCCATTTTGAAATCCAAAATGGCTAAAGTTGTTAAATCGCAAAATACCCTCATGGGTATCAATTTCGAACAAAACGAGGGTGTAGGTTACGAAAAGGGGTTCTAAATTTAAAATAAACAGCAACTCGACGGACGCGGGCTGCTCGCAGCCCGCGCAGCACGCAAAAAACTAGTTACCTTATATATAAAATTCGATTACCACTCACTGACTCACTGACTGACATGATTGTTCTCCCTGTTGGTGGAGGGGGAGGTATGGTTTTTTTTACGGAAATGAAGAGGGGAGACCGGGGTGAGTTTGGGAAAATTCCAACTTTTTTGAATTTCGAACCCCCTCTAGGACCCCCCGGGGGTTCTTCGGCCGTGTAGGGGGGTGGGTCAGATTTTTTTGTGGGGTCGTGTAGAGGGTTACAAACCATTGTGGGGGGTGAAATTTTTTTGACCCCCAGCACCCCCCGAGACCCCCCGCTTTTCAATTGCTACCAGATAGCGTCCCGATGGAGGATTTGGGATGGCGGGATCGTATAGAGGGTTTAGTCTTTAATCGGAAGAAAAAAAAAATTGACCCCCCCCCATGACCCCTTTTTAGACCCCCCTTTCGTATCTCCCGAACGGCTCGCGATGGAAAAAAAATCTTTTCGCAGTCGCGTAGAGGAGGACGAATAGTTGCGGAAGCCAAAAAAAGTTTGACCTTTTTGAACCCCCAGACCCCCTTTTTTTTAAAAAAACCGTTTTTTGACCCATTTTTAGGGTTTTTTTTTGGGGTGGAGCATCGAGGCGAGCGAAGCGAGCCGAGATGCGACACCGGGAACCAGCACGGCGAGCGAAGCGAGCTGTGCTGCGTTCCCCCCGACGACCCCCACGACCCCCCCCCCGCCTGGGAGCATCGCGGCGAGCGAAGCGAGCCGCGATGCGACTACGGGGGCTCCAGGAGGGGCAGCGGAGGGGGAGTCGCAGCACGGCGAGCGAAGCGAGCCGTGCTGTGACCCCCCACCGCTGCCCCCCTGGACCCCCCCACCAAAAAAATTGATATGGGTATCGTTTTCGACTAACTCGGGGGTGAGGATTTCGAATATGATGTCGGCGGGGAGCGGCGAGCGAAGCGAGCCGCGATCCGAAGTGTGGAGTCGTATTGCGGTGAGCGAAGCGAACCGCAATGCGACGACCGCGACCCAGCAAGGCGAGCGTAGCGAGCCGCGCTTCGAGACACACTGCAAGGCGAGCGTAGCGAGCCGCGCAGTGTGACCGCACGGGTAGAGTCGTATTGCGGTGAGCGAAGCGAACCGCAATGCGACGACTGAAACCCAGCAAGGCGAGCGAAGCGAGCCGCGCTTCGTGTCACACTGCAAGGCGAGCGTAGCGAGCCGCGCAGTGTGAACGCCCGGGAAAAGTCGTATTGCGGTGAGCGAAGCGAACCGCAATGCGACGACTGACACCCAGCAAGGCGAGCGAAGCGAGCCGCGCTTCCCGTCATACGCACACCCCTCATATGGGTATCGTTTTCGAATAACTACAACCCGATTATTACGATAAAGACGTCCATTTTGAAATCCAAAATGGCTCAAGTTTTTAAATCGCAAAATACCCTCATGGGTATCGATTTCGACCAATACGTGGGTGTAGGTTACGAAAAGGGGTTCTAAATTTAAAAAAAAACAGCATACACAACCGACGCGGGCTGCTCGCAGCCCGCGCAGCACGCAAAAAACTAGTTACCTTATATATAAAATTCGATTACCACTCACTGACTCACTGACTGACATGATTGTTCTCCCTGTTGGTGGATGGGGAGGTATGGTTTTTTTTACGGAAATGTAGAGGGGAGACCGGGGTGAGTCTGGGAAAATTCCAACTTTTTTAAATTTCGAACCCCCTCCATGACCCCCCGGGGGTTCTTCGGCCGTGTAGGGGGGTGGGTCGGATTTTTTTGTGGGGTCGTGTAGAAGGTTAGAAACCATTGTGGGGGGTGAAATTTTTTTGACCCCCAACACCCCCCGAGACCCCCCGCTTTTGAATTGCTCCCGGATGAAGGAGCGATGGAGGATTTCGAATGGCGGGATCGTTTAGAGGGTTTAGTCTTTAATCGGAAGAAAAAAAAAATGGACCCCCCCCCCATGACCCCTTTTTAGACCCCCCTTTCGTATCTCCCGAACGGCTCGCGATGGAAAAAAAATCTTTTCGCAGTCGCGTAGAGGAGGACGAATAGTTGCGAAAGCCAAAAAAAGTTTGACCCTTTTGAACCCCCAGACCCCCTTTTTTTTTAAAAAACCGTTTTTTGACCCATTTTTAGGGTTTTTTTTTGGGGTGGAGCATCGAGGCGAGCGAAGCGAGCCGAGATGTGACACCGGGAACCAGCACGGCGAGCGAAGCGAGCCGTGCTGCGTTCCCCCCGACGACCCCCACGACCCCCCCCCCCCCTGGGAGCATCGCGGCGAGCGAAGCGAGCCGCGATGCGACCACGGGGGCTTGAGGAGGGGCAGCGGAGGGGGAGTCGCAGCACGGCGAGCGAAGCGAGCCGTGCTGTGACCCCCCGCCGCTGCCCCCCCTGGACCCCCCCCACCAAAAAAATTGATATGGGTATCGTTTTCGACTAACTTGGGGGTGAGGATTTCGAATATGATGTCGGCGGGGAGCGGCGAGCGAAGCGAGCCGCGATCCGACACTGCAAGGCGAGCGAAGCGAGCCGCGCAGTGTGGAGTCGTATTGCGGTGAGCGAAGCGAACCGCAATGCGATGACTGACACCCAGGAAGGCGAGCGAAGCGAGCCGCGCTTCGAGTCACACTGCAAGGCGAGCGTAGCGAGCCGCGCAGTGTGGTAGCATGAGCGGAGTCGTATTGCGGTGAGCGAAGCGAACCGCAATGCGACGACTGACACCCAGCAAGGCGAGCGAAGCGAGCCGCGCTTCGAGTCACACTGTAAGGCGAGCGCAGCGAGCCGCGCAGTGTGGTAGCATGGGCAGAGTCGTATTGCGGTGAGCGAAGCGAACCGCAATGCGACGACTGACACCCAGCAAGGCGAGCGAAGCGAGCCGCGCTTCCCGTCACACTGCAAGGCGAGCGTAGCGAGCCGCGCAGTGTGACCGCACACCCCTCATATGGGTATCGTTTTCGAATAACTACAACCCGATAATTACGATCAAGACATCCATTTTGAAATCCAAAATGGCTCAAGTTTTGAAATCGCAAAATACCCTCATGGGTATCGATTTCGAGCAATACGTGGGTGTAGGTTACGAAAAGGGGTTCTAAATTTAAAATAAACAGCAACTCGACGGACGCGGGCTGCTCGCAGCCCGCGCAGCACGCAAAAAACTAGTATTTACTTATATATTTATTATTATTATATTATATATAGCTCGATTACCATTGACTGACTGACTGATTGACATGGTTGTTCTCCTTGATGGTGGATGGGAAGGTATATTTTTTTTTGCACAAAACGTTGGAGGTGTTCAATCGAACCTGGGGAAAAATCCTACTTTTCGAGATTTCCCCCTCCTTCCCCCTCAAAAGGGGGCAAACGCAAAGGTCGATTTTTCTCAGAGACGGTGATAGATGGAATGAAAACTTTTGCGGGGGGAGGTAGAAGGGGGGCTCGCGAAGCGAGCCCGCACCCAAAAATACTAGTTACCTTATATATAAAATTCGATTACCACTGACTGACTCACTGACTCACTGACATGATTGTTCTCCCTGTTGGTGGATGGGGAGGTATGGTTTTTTTTACGGAAATGTAGAGGGGAGACCGGGGTGAGTATGGGAAAATTCCAACTTTTTTAAATTTCGAACCCCCTCTAGGACCCCCCGGGGGTTCTTCGGCCGTGTAGGGGGGTGGGTCAGATTTTTTTGTGGGGTCGTGTAGAGGGTTAGAAACCATTGTGGGGGGTGAAATTTTTTTGACCCCCAACACCCCCCGAGACCCCCCGCTTTTGAATTGCTCCCGGATGGAGGAGCGATAGAGAGTTTTGGATGGCGGCATCGTATAGAGGGTTTAGTCTTTAATCGGAAGAAAAAAAAAATTGACCCCCCCCCCATGCCCCCTTTTAGACCCCCCTTTCGTATCTCCCGAACGGCTCGCGATGGAAAAAAAATCTTTTCGCAGTCGCGTAGAGGAGGACGAATAGTTGCGGAAGCCAAAAAAAGTTTGACCCCTTTGCACCCCCAGACCCCCTTTTTTTTAAAAAAACCGTTTTTTGACCCATTTTTAGGGTTTTTTTTTGGGGTGGAGCATCGAGGCGAGCGAAGCGAGCCGAGATGCGACACCGGGAACCAGCGCGGCGAGCGAAGCGAGCCGTGCTGTGTTCCCCCCGACGACCCCCACGACCCCCCTCCCCCCCTGGGAGCATCGCGGCGAGCGAAGCGAGCCGCGATGCGAGTACGGGGGCTCCAGGAGGGGCAGCGGAGTCGCAGCACGGCGAGCGAAGCGAGCCGTGCTGTGACCCCCCGCCGCTGCCCCCCCTGGACCCCCCCACCAAAAAAATCGATATGGATATCGTTTTCGACTAACTTGGGGGTGAGGATTTCGAATATGATGTCGGCGGGGAGCGGCGAGCGAAGCAAGCCGCGATCCGACACTGCAAGGCGAGCGAAGCGAGCCGCGCAGTGTGGAGTCGTATTGCGGTGAGCGAAGCGAACCGCAATGCGATGACTGACACCCAGCAAGGCGAGCGAAGCGAGCCGCGCTTCGTGTCACACTGCAAGGCGAGCGAAGCGAGCCGCGCTTCGAGTCACACTGCAAGGCGAGCGCAGCGAGCCGCGCAGTGTGGTAGCATGGGCAGAGTCGTATTGCGGTGAGCGAAGCGAACCGCAATGCGACGACTGACACCCAGCAAGGCGAGCGAAGCGAGCCGCGCTTCCCGTCACACTGCAAGGCGAGCGTAGCGAGCCGCGCAGTGTGGTAGTACGAGTGGAGTCGTATTGCGGTGAGCGAAGCGAACCGCAATGCGACGACCGAGACCCAGCAAGGCGAGCGAAGCGAGCCGCGCTTCCCGTCACACTGCAAGGCGAGCGTAGCGAGCCGCGCAGTGTGACGGGACCGCACACCCCTCATATGGGTATCGTTTTCGAATAACTACAACCCGAAAATTACGATAAAGACGTCCATTTTGAAATCCAAAATGGCTCAAGTTTTTAAATCGCAAAATACCCTCATGGGTATCAATTTCGAACAAAACGAGGGTGTAGGTTACGAAAAGGGGTTCTAAATTTAAAATAAACAGCAACTCGAGGGACGCGGGCTGCTCGCAGCCCGCGCAGCACGCAAAAAACTAGTTACCCTATATATAAAATTCGATTACCACTCACTCACTCACTGACTCACTGATTGACATGATTGTTCTCCCTGTTGGTGGAGGGGGAGGTATGGTTTTTTTTACGGAAACGTGGAGGGGAGGTGGGGGTGAGTCTGGGAAAATTCCAACTTTTTTAAATTTCGAACCCCCTCCATGACCCCCCGGGGGTTCTTCGGCCGTGTAGGGGGTTGGGTCAGATTTTTTTGTGGGGTCGTGTAGAGGGTTAAAAACCATTGTGGGGGATGAAATTTTTTTGACCCCCAACACCCCCCGAGACCCCCCGCTTTTGAATTGCTCCCGGATGGAGGAGCGATAGAGGGTTTTGGATGACGGCATCGTATAGAGGGCTTAGTCTTTAATCGGAAGAAAAAAAAATTGACCCCCCCCCATGACCCCTTTTTTGAACCCCCTTTCGTATCTCCCGAACGGCTCGCGATGGAAAAAAAATCTTTTCGCAGTCGCGTAGGGGAGGACGAATAGTTGCGGAAACGAAAAAAAGTTTGACCCATTTGCACCCCCAGACCCCCTTTTTTTAAAAAAAACTGTTTTTTGACCCATTTTTAGGGTTTTTTTTTTGGGGTGGAGCATCGAGGCGAGCGAAGCGAGCCGAGATGCGATGCCGGGAGCCAGCACGGCGAGCGAAGCGAGCCGTGCTGCGTTCCCCCCGACGACCCCCACGACCCCCCCTCCCCCCTGGGAGCATCGCGGCGAGCGAAGCGAGCTGCGATGCGACTACGGGGGCTTCAGGAGGGGCAGCGGAGGGGGAGTCGCAGCACGACGAGCGAAGCGAGCCGTGCTGTGACCCCCGCCGCTGCCCCCCCCTGAACCCCCCCCCACCAAAAAAAATTAATATGGGTATCGTTTTCGACTAACTCGGGGGTGAGGATTTAGAATATGATGTCGGCGGGGAGCGGCGAGCGAAGCGAGCTGCGATCCGACACTGCAAGGCGAGCGAAGCGAGCCGCGCAGTGTGGAGTCGTATTGCGGTGAGCGAAGCGAACCGCAATGTGACGACCGCGACCCAGCAAGGCGAGCGAAGCGAGCCGCGCTTCGTGACACACTGCAAGGCGAGCGTAGCGAGCCGCGCTTCGAGAAACACTGCAAGGCGAGCGTAGCGAGCCGCGCAGTGTGGTAGTACGGGTGGAGTCGTATTGCGAACCGCAATGCGACGTCGGACACCCAGCAAGGCGAGCGAAGCGAGCCGCGCTTTGTGTCTCACTGCAAGGCGAGCGCAGCGAGCCGCGCAGTGTTGTAGCATGAGAGGAGTCGTATTGCGGTGAGCGAAGCGAACCGCAATGCGACTCCTGAGACCCAGCAAGGCGAGCGAAGCGAGCCGCGCTTTGTGTCACACTGCAAGGCAAGCGCAGCGAGCCGCGGCGGGGAGCGGCGAGCGAAGCGAGCCGCGCTTCGTGACACACTGCAAGGCGAGCGTAGCGAGCCGCGCTTCGAGACACACTGCAAGGCGAGCGTAGCGAGCCGCGCAGTGTGGTAGTACGGGTGGAGTCGTATTGCGGTGAGCGAAGCGAACCGCAATGCGACGTCGGACACCCAGCAAGGCGAGCGAAGCGAGCCGCGCTTTGTGTCACACTGCAAGGCGAGCGCAGCGAGCCGCGCAGTGTGGTAGCACACCCCTCATATGGGTATCGTTTTCGAGTATCTTCATTCCGATAATAACGATAAAGACGTCCATTTTGAAATCCAAAATGGCTGACATTTTTTTATCGCAGATTTCCGACATGGGTATCGATTTCGAGCAAAACGAGGGTGTAGGTTACGATAAGGGGAATAAAATTGCAAAATAAACAGTCTACACAACCGACGCGAGCTGCTTGCAGCTCGCGCACGCCTAAAAAACTAGTTTACTTATATAAAGTTGGATTACCACTCACTGACTCACTCACTGACTCACTCATTGACATGATTGTTCTCCCTGTTCGTGGATGGGAAGGTATATTTTTTTTTACACAGTCTGTTGGAGAATTTCAATGCGAGTAGAGGAAAATTCCAACTTTTCGAGATTTCCCCCTCCTTCCCCCTCAAAAGGGGGCAAACGCAAAGGTCGATTGTTCTCAAAAACCGTGATAGATGGAGAGAAAATTTTTGCGGGGGGAGGTAGAAGGGAGGCTCGCGAAGCGAGCCGACCTTCTACCTCCCCCCGAGGGGCCTCCCGCGAAGCGCGGCGAGCGAAGCGAGCCGCGCGGCGCGGGGGGCACCGCGGGGGCAACGCTTTTTCTCAGAGACGGTGATAGATGGAATGAAAATTTTTGCGGGGGGAGGTAGGAGGGGGGCTCGCGAAGCGAGCCCGCACCCAAAAAAACTAGTTTACTTATATAAAGGTGGATTACCACTCACTGACTCACTCACTCACTCACTCATTGACATGATTGTTCTCCCTGTTCGTGGATGGGAAGGTATATTTTTTTTACACAGTCTGTTGGAGAATTTCAATGCGAGTAGAGGAAAATTCCAACTTTTCGAGATTTCCCCCTCCTTCCCCCTCAAAAGGGGGCAAACGCAAAGGTCGATTGTTCTCAAAAACCGTGATAGATGGAGAGAAAATTTTTGCGGGGGGAGGTAGAAGGGAGGCTCGCGAAGCGAGCCGACCTTCTACCTCCCCCCGAGGGGCCTCCCGCGAAGCGCGGCGAGCGAAGCGAGCCGCGCGGCGCGGGGGGCACCGCGGGGGCAACGCTTTTTCTCAGAGACGGTGATAGATGGAATGAAAATTTTTGCGGGGGGAGGTAGGAGGGGGGCTCGCGAAGCGAGCCCGCACCCAAAACAACTAGTTACCTTATATATAAAATTCGATTACCACTGACTCACTCACTCATTGACATGATTGTTCTCCCTGTTGGTGGATGGGGAGGTATGGTTTTTTTTACGGAAATGTGGAGGGGAGGTGGGGGTGAGTCTGGGAAAATTCCAACTTTTTTAAATTTCGAACCCCCCCTAGGACCCCCCGGGGGTTCTTCGGCCGTGTAGGGGGGTGGGTCAGATTTTTTTGTGGGGTCGTGTAGAGGGTTAGAAACCATTGTGGGGGGTGAAATTTTTTTGACCCCCAACACCCCCCGAGACCCCCCGCTTTTGAATTGCTCCCGGATAGCGTACCGATGGAGGATTTCGGATGGCGGGATCGTATAGAGGGTTTAGTCTCTAATCGGAAGAAAAAAAAAATTGACCCCCCCCCATGACCCCTTTTTAGACCCCCCTTTCGTATCTCCCGAACGGCTCGCGATGGAAAAAAAATCTTTTCGCAGTCGCGTAGAGGAGGACGAATAATTGCGGAAGCCAAAAAAAGTTTGACCCCTTTGCACCCCCAGACCCCTTTTTTTAAAAAAAAACCGTTTTTTGACCCACTTTTAGGGTTTTTTTTGGGGTGGAGCATCGAGGCGAGCGAAGCGAGCCGAGATGCGACACCGGGAACCAGCGCGGCGAGCGAAGCGAGCCGTGCTGTGTTCCCCCCGACGACCCCCACGACCCCCCTCCCCCCCTGGGAGCATCGCGGCGAGCGAAGCGAGCCGCGATGCGACTACGGGGGCTCCAGGAGGGGCAGCGCAGGGGGAGTCGCAGCACGGCGAGCGAAGCGAGCCGTGCTGTGACCCCCCGCCGCTGCCCCCCCTGGACCCCCCCCCACCAAAAAAATCGATATGGATATCGTTTTCGACTAACTTGGGGGTGAGGATTTCGAATATGATGTCGGCGGGGAGCGGCGAGCGAAGCGAGCCGCGATCCGACACTGCAAGGCGAGCGAAGCGAGCCGCGCAGTGTGGAGTCGTATTGCGGTGAGCGAAGCGAACCGCAATGCGATGACTGACACCCAGCAAGGCGAGCGAAGCGAGCCGCGCTTCGAGTCACACTGCAAGGCGAGCGCAGCGAGCCGCGCAGTGTGGTAGCATGGGCAGAGTCGTATTGCGGTGAGCGAAGCGAACCGCAATGCGACGACTGACACCCAGCAAGGCGAGCGAAGCGAGCCGCGCTTCCCGTCACACTGCAAGGCGAGCGTAGCGAGCCGCGCAGTGTGGTAGTACGAGTGGAGTCGTATTGCGGTGAGCGAAGCGAACCGCAATGCGACGACCGAGACCCAGCAAGGCGAGCGAAGCGAGCCGCGCTTCCCGTCACACTGCAAGGCGAGCGTAGCGAGCCGCGCAGTGTGACCGCACACCCCTCATATGGGTATCGTTTTCGAATAACTACAACCCGATAATTACGATAAAGACGTCCATTTTGAAATCCAAAATGGCTGAAGTTTTTATATCGCAAAAAATCGACATGGGTATCGATTTCGAGCAATACGTGGGTGTAGGTTACGAAAAGGGGTTCTAAATTTAAAATAAACAGCAACTCGACGGACGCGGGCTGCTCGCAGCCCGCGCAGCACGCAAAAAACTAGTTACCTTATATATAAAATTCGATTACCACTCACTCACTCACTGACTCACTGACATGATTGTTCTCCCTGTTGGTGGATGGGGAGGTATGGTTTTTTTTACGGAAATGTAGAGGGGAGGTGGGGGTGAGTCTGGGAAAATTCCAACTTTTTTAAATTTCGAACCCCCTCTAGGACCCCCTGGGGGTTCTTCGGCCGTGTAGGGGGGTGGGTCAGATTTTTTTGTGGGGTCGTGTAGAGGGTTAGAAACCATTGTGGGGGGTGAAATTTTTTTGACCCCCAACACCCCCCGAGACCCCCCGCTTTTGAATTGCTCCCGGATGAAGGAGCGATGGAGGATTTCGGATGGCGGGATCGTATAGAGGGTTTAGTCTTTAATCGAAAGAAAAAAAAAATTGACCCCCCCCATGACCCCTTTTTTGAACCCCCTTTCGTATCGCCCGAACGGCTCGCGATGGAAAAAAAATCTTTTCGCAGTCGCGTAGGGGAGGACGAATAGTTGCGGAAGCCAAAAAAAGTTTGACCCTTTTGAACCCCCAGACCCCCTTTTTTAAAAAAACCGTTTTTTGACCCATTTTTAGGGTTTTTTTTGGGGTGGAGCATCGAGGCGAGCGAAGCGAGCCGAGATGCGACACCGGGAACCAGCACAGCGAGCGAAGCGAGCCGTGCTGCGTTCCCCCCGACGACCCCCCCCCCCCCCCCCCCCTGGGAGCATCGCGGCGAGCGAAGCGAGCCGCGATGCGACTACGGGGGCTCCAGGAGGGGCAGCGGAGGGGGAGTCGCAGCACGGCGAGCGAAGCGAGCCGTGCTGTGACCCCCCACCGCTGCCCCCCTGGACCCCCCCACCAAAAAAATTGATATGGGTATCGTTTTCGACTAACTCGGGGGTGAGGATTTCGAATATGATGTCGGCGGGGAGCGGCGAGCGAAGCGAGCCGTGATCCGACACTGCAAGGCGAGCGAAGCGAGCCGCGCAGTGTGGAGTCGTATTGCGGTGAGCGAAGCGAACCGCAATGCGACGACCGCGACCCAGCAAGGCGAGCGTAGCGAGCCGCGCTTCGAGTCACACTGCAAGGCGAGCGTAGCGAGCCGCGCAGTGTGACCGCACACCCCTCATATGGGTATCGTTTTCGAATAACTACAACCCGATAATTACGATAAAGACGTCCATTTTGAAATCCAAAATGGCTAAAGTTTTTAAATCGCAAAATACCCTCACGGGTATCGATTTCGAGCAATACGTGGGTGTAGGTTACGAAAAGGGGTTCTAAATTTAAAAAAAAACAGCATACACAACCGACGCGGGCTGCTCGCAGCCCGCGCAGCACGCAAAAAACTAGTTACCCTATATATAAAATTCGATTACCACTCACTGACTCACTCACTGACTCACTGACACGATTGTTCTCCCTGTTGGTGGATGGGGAGGTATGGTTTTTTTTACGGAAATGTAGAGGGGAGACCTGGGTGAGTATGGGAAAATTCCAACTTTTTTGAATTTCGAACCCCCTCTAGGACCCCCCGGGGGTTCTTCGGCCGTGTAGGGGGGTGGGTCAGATTTTTTTGTGGGGTCGTGTAGAGGGTTAGAAACCATTGTGGGGGGTGAAATTTTTTTGACCCCCAACACCCCCCGAGACCCCCCGCTTTTGAATTGCTCCCGGATGAAGGAGCGATGGAGGATTTCAGATGGCGGGATCGTATAGAGGGTTTAGTCTTTAATCGAAAAAAAAAAAAAATTGACCCCCCCCCATGACCCCTTTTTTGAACCCCCTTTCGTATCTCCCGAACGGCTCGCGATGGAAAAAAAATCTTTTCACAGTCGTGTAGAGAAGGTCGAATAGTTGGGGAAGCCAAAAAAAGTTTGGCCCCTTTGCACCCCCAGACCCCCTTTTTTTAAAAAAAACCGTTTTTTGACCCATTTTTAGGGTTTTTTTTGGGGTGGAGCATCGAGGCGAGCGAAGCGAGCCGAGATGCGACACCGGGAACCAGCACGGCGAGCGAAGCGAGCCGTGCTGCGTTCCCCCCGACGACCCCCATGACCCCCCCCCCTGGGAGCATCGTGGCGAGCGAAGCGAGCCGCGATGCGACTACGGGGGCTTCAGGAGAGGCAGCAGAGGGGGAGTCGCAGCACGGCGAGCGAAGCGAGCCGTGCTGTGACCCCCCGCCGCTGCCCCCCCTGGACCCCCCCCCCCCATTAAAAAAATTGATATGGGTATCGTTTTCGACTAACTCGGGGGTGAGGATTTCGAATATGATGTCGGCGGGGAGCGGCGAGCGAAGCGAACCGCAATGCGACGACTGAAACCCAGCAAGGCGAGCGAAGCGAGCCGCGCTTCGTGTCACACTGCAAGGCGAGCGTAGCGAGCCGCGCAGTGTGGTAGTACGAGTGGAGTCGTATTGCGGTGAGCGAAGCGAACCGCAATGCGACGACCGAGACCCAGCAAGGCGAGCGAAGCGAGCCGCGCTTCGTTTAACGCACGGGTAGAGTCGCATTGCGGTGAGCGAAGCGAACCGCAATGCGACGTGTGACACCAAGCAAGGCGAGCGAAGCGAGCCGCGCTTCGTAACACACTGCAAGGCGAGCGTAGCGAGCCGCGCAGTGTGAACGCACGGGTAGAGTCGTATTGCGGTGAGCGAAGCGAACCGCAATGCGACGACCGAGACCCAGCAAGGCGAGCGAAGCGAGCCGCGCTTCCCGTCACACTGCAAGGCGAGCGCAGCGAGCCGCGCAGTGTGACCGCACACCCCTCATATGGGTATTGTTTTCGAATAACTACAACCCGAAAATTACGATAAAGACGTCCATTTTGAAATCCAAAATGGCTCAACTTTTTAAATCGCAAAATACCCTCATGGGTATCAATTTCGAACAAAACGAGGGCGTAGGTTACGAAAAGGGGTTCTAAATTTAAAATAAACAGCAACTCGACGGACGCGGGCTGCTCGCAGCCCGCGCAGCACGCAAAAAACTAGTTACCTTATATATAAAATTCGATTACCACTGACTCACTCACTCACTGATTGACATGATTGTTCTCCCTGTTGGTGGATGGGGAGGTATGGTTTTTTTTACGGAAATGTAGAGGGGAGACCGGGGTGAGTCTGGGAAAATTCCAACTTTTTTGAATTTCGAACCCCCTCTAGGACCCCCCGGGGGTTCTTCGGCCGTGTAGGGGGGTGGGTCAGATTTTTTTGTGGGGTCGTGTAGAGGGTTAAAAACCATTGCGGGGGGTGAAATTTTTTTGACCCCCAACACCCCCCGAGACCCCCCGCTTTTGAATTGCTACCGGATGGAGGAGCGATAGAGGGTTTTGGATGACGGCATCGTATAGAGGGTTTAGTCTTTAATCGGATGAAAAAAAAAATTGACCCCCCCCCCATGACCCCTTTTTGAACCCCCTTTCGTATCTCCCGAACGGCTCGCGATGGAATAAAAATCTTTTCGCAGTCGCGTAGGGGAGGACGAATAGTTGCGGAAGCCAAAAAAAGTTTGACCCCTTTGCACCCCCAGACCCCCTTTTTTTTTAAAAAAACCGTTTTTTGACCCATTTTTAGGGTTTTTTTTGGGGTGGAGCATCGAGGCGAGCGAAGCGAGCCGAGATGCGACACCGGGAACCAGCGCGGCGAGCGAAGCGAGCCGTGCTGCGTTCCCCCCGACGACCCCCACGACCCCCCTCCCCCCCCCCCTGGGAGCATCGCGGCGAGCGAAGCGAGCCGCGATGCGACTGCGGGGGCTCCAGGAGGGGCAGCGGAGTCGCAGCACGGCGAGCGAAGCGAGCCGTGCTGTGACCCCCCGCCGCTGCCCCCCCTGGACCCCCCCCACCAAAAAAATCGATATGGGTATCGTTTTCTACTAACTTGGGGGTGAGGATTTCGAATATGATGTCGGCGGGGAGCGGCGAGCGAAGCGAGCCGCGATCCGACACTGCAAGGCGAGCGAAGCGAGCCGCGCAGTGTGGAGCCGTATTGCGGTGAGCGAAGCGAACCGCAATGCGATAACTGACACCCAGCAAGGCGAGCGAAGCGAGCCGCGCTTCGTGTCACACTGCAAGGCGAGCGTAGCGAGCCGCGCAGTGTGGTAGCATGAGCGGAGTCGTATTGCGGTGAGCGAAGCGAACCGCAATACGACGACCGCGACCCAGCAAGGCGAGCGAAGCGAGCCGCGCTTCGAGTCACACTGCAAGGCGAGCGCAGCGAGCCGCGCAGTGTGGTAGCATGGGCAGAGTCGTATTGCGGTGAGCGAAGCGAACCGCAATACGACGACCGCGACCCAGCAAGGCGAGCGAAGCGAGCCGCGCTTCGAGTCACACTGCAAGGCGAGCGCAGCGAGCCGCGCAGTGTGGCAGCATGGGCAGAGTCGTATTGCGGTGAGCGAAGCGAACCGCAATGCGACGACTGACACTCAGCAAGGCGAGCGAAGCGAGCCGCGCTTCCCGTCACACTGCAAGGCGAGCGTAGCGAGCCGCGCAGTGTGGTAGTACGAGTGGAGTCGTATTGCGGTGAGCGAAGCGAACCGCAATGCGACGACCGAGACCCAGCAAGGCGAGCGAAGCGAGCCGCGCTTCCCGTCACACTGCAAGGCGAGCGTAGCGAGCCGCGCAGTGTGACCGCACACCCCTCATATGGGTATCGTTTTCGAATAACTACAACCCGATAATTACGATAAAGACGTCCATTTTGAAATCCAAAATGGCTGACATTTTTTAATCGCAAAATACCATCATGGGTATCGATTTCGAACAATACGTGGGTGTAGGTTACGATAAGGGGAATAAAATTGCAAAATAAACAGTCTACACAACCGACGCGAGCTGCTTGCAGCTCGCGCACGCCTAAAAAACTAGTTATTACCTTATATATAAAATTCGATTACCACTGACTCACTGACTGATTGACATAATTGTTCTCCTTGATGGTGGAGGGGGAGGTATGGTTTTTTTTACGGAAATGTGGAGGGGAGGTGGGGGTGAGTCTGGGAAAATTCCGACTTTTTTAAATTTCGAACCCCCTCTAGGACCCCCCGGGGGTTCTTCGGCCGTGTAGGGGGGTGGGTCAGATTTTTTTGTGGGGTCGTGTAGAGGGTTAGAAACCATTGTGGGGGGTGAAATTTTTTTGACCCCCAACACCCCCCGAGACCCCCCGCTTTTGAATTGCTCCCGGATGGAGGAGCGATAGAGGATTTCGGATGGCGGGATCGTATACAGGGTTTAGTCTTTAATCGGAAGAAAAAAAAAATTGACCCCCCCCCATGACCCCTTTTTTGAACCCCCTTTCGTATCTCCCGAACGTCTCGCGATGGAAAAAAAATCTTTTCGCAGTCGCGTAGAGGAGGACGAATAGTTGCGGAAGCCAAAAAAAGTTTGACCCTTTTGAACCCCCAGACCCCCTTTTTTTTAAAAAAACCGTTTTTTGACCCATTTTTAGGGTTTTTTTTTTGGGGTGGAGCATCGAGGCGAGCGAAGCGAGCCGAGATGCGACACCGGGAACCAGCACGGCGAGCGAAGCGAGCCGTGCTGCGTTCCCCCCGACGACCCCCACGACCCCCCCCCCCCCCTGGGAGCATCGCGGCGAGCGAAGCGAGCCGCGATGCGACCACGGGGGCTTGAGGAGGGGCAGCGGAGGGGGAGTCGCAGCACGGCGAGCGAAGCGAGCCGTGCTGTGACCCCCCGCCGCTGACCCCCCCCAAGCCCCCCCTACCAAAAATATTGATATGGGTATCGTTTTCAACTAACTCAGGGGTGAGGATTTCGAATATGATGACAGCGGGGAGCGGCGAGCGAAGCGAGCCGCGATCCGATACTGCAAGGCGAGCGAAGCGAGCCGCGCAGTGTGGAGTCGTATTGCGGTGAGCGAAGCGAACCGCAATGCGATGATTGACACCCAGCAAGGCGAGCGAAGCGAGCCGAGCTTCGAGTCACACTGCAAGGCGAGCGTAGCGAGCCGCGCAGTGTGATCGCATGGCTAAAGTCGTATTGCGGTGAGCGAAGCGAACCGCAATGCGACGTCTGATACGTAGCAAGGCGAGCGAAGCAAGCCGCGCTTCCCGTCACACTGCAAGGCGAGCGCAGCGAGCCGCGCAGTGTGGTAGCATGGGCAGAGTCGTATTGCGGTGAGCGAAGCGAACCGTAATGCGACGATTGACACCCAGCAAGGCGAGCGAAGCGAGCCGCGCTTCCCGTCACACTGCAAGGCGAGCGTAGCGAGCCGCGCAGTGTGACCGAACACCCCTCATATGGGTATCGTTTTCGAAAAACTACAACCCGAAAATTACGATAAAGACGTCCATTTTGAAATCCAAAATGGCTAAAGTTTTGACATTACAAAATACCATCATGGGTATCGATTTCGAGCAATACGTGGGTGTAGGTTACGAAAAGGGGTTCTAAATTTAAAATAAACAGCAACTCGACGGACGCGGGCTGCTCGCAGCCCGCGCAGCACGCAAAAAACTAGTTTAATTATATAAAGGTGGATTACCACTCACTCACTGACTCACTGACTCACTCATTGACATGATTGTTCTCCCTGTTCGTGGATGGGAAGGTATATTTTTTTTTACACAGTCTGTTGGAGAATTTCAATGCGAGTAGAGGAAAATTCCAACTTTTCGAGATTTCCCCCTCCTTCCCCCTCAAAAGGGGGCAAACGCAAAGGTCGATTGTTCTCAAAAACCGTGATAGATGGAGAGAAAATTTTTGCGGGGGGAGGTAGAAGGGAGGCTCGCGAAGCGAGCCGACCTTCTACCTCCCCCCGAGGGGCCTCCCGCGAAGCGCGGCGAGCGAAGCGAGCCGCGCGGCGCGGGGGGCACCGCGGGGGCAACGCTTTTTCTCAGAGACGGTGATAGATGGAATGAAAATTTTTGCGGGGGGAGGTAGAAGGGGGGCTCGCGAAGCGAGCCCGCACCCAAAACAACTAGTTATATTATATAAAGCTCGACAACCACTCACTGACTCACTGACATAATTGTTCTCCCTGTTGGTGGATGGGGAGGTATAGTTTTTTTTACGGAAATGTGTAGGGGAGGTGGGGGTGAGTATGGGAAAATTCCGACTTTTTTAAATTTCGAACCCCCTCAAGGACCCCCCGGGGGTTCTTCGGCCGTGTAGGGGGGTGGGTCAGATTTTTTTGTTGGGTCGTGTAGAGGGTTAGAAACCATTGTGGGGGGTGAAATTTTTTTGACCCCCAACACCCCCCGAGACCCCCCGCTTTTGAATTGCTCCCGGGTGGAGGAGCGATAGAGGGTTTTGGATGACGGCATCGTATAGAGGGTTTAGTCTTTAATCGGAAGAAAAAAAAAATTGACCCCCCCCCATGACCCCTTTTTAGACCCCCCTTTCGTATCTCCCGAACGGCTCGCGATGGAAAAAAAAACTTTTCGCAGTCGCGTAGAGGAAGACGAATAGTTGCGGAAGCCAAAAAAAGTTTGACCCTTTTGAACCCCCAGACCCCCTTTTTTAAAAAAAAACCGTTTTTTGACCCATTTTTAGGGTTTTTTTTTGGGGTGGAGCATCGAGGCGAGCGAAGCGAGCCGAGATGCGACACCGGGAACCAGCACGGCGAGCGAAGCGAGCCGTGCTGCGTTCCCCCCGACGACCCCCACGACCCCCCCACCCCCCCCTGGGAGCATCGCGGCGAGCGAAGCGAGCCGCGATGCGACCACGGGGGCTTGAGGAGGGGCAGCGGAGGGGGAGTCGCAGCACGGCGAGCGAAGCGAGCCGTGCTGTGACCCCCAGCGTTGCCCCACCTGAACCCCCCCCCTACCAAAAAAAATTATATGGGTAACGTTTTCGACTAACTCGGGGGTGAGGATTTCGAATATGATGTCGGCGGGGAGCGGCGAGCGAAGCGAGCCGCGATCCGACCCAGCAAGGCGAGCGAAGCGAGCCGCGCTTCGAGTCACACTGCAAGGCGAGCGTAGCGAGCCGCGCAGTGTGACCGCTTGGGTAGAGTCGTATCCAGCAAGGCGAGCGAAGCGAGCCGCGCTTCGTTTCACACTGCAAGTCGAGCGTAGCGAGCCGCGCAGTGTGAACGCACGGGTAGAGTCGTATTGCGGTGAGCGAAGCGAACCGCAATGCGACGACTGAAACCCAGCAAGGCGAGCGAAGCGAGCCGCGCTTCGTGTCCCAGTGTGGTAGCATGAGCGGAGTCGTATTGCAGTGAGCGAAGCGAACCGCAATGCGACGTGTGACACCAAGCAAGGCGAGCGAAGCGAGCCGCGCTTCGAGACACACTGCAAGGCGAGCGTAGCGAGCCGCGCTTCGAGACACACTGCAAGGCGAGCGTAGCGAGCCGCGCAGTGTGGTAGTACGGGTGGAGTCGTATTGCGGTGAGCGAAGCGAACCGCAAAGCGACGTCTGACACCCAGCAAGGCGAGCGAAGCGAGCCGCGCTCCGTGTCACACTGCAAGGCGAGCGTAGCGAGCCGCGCAGTGAGGTAGCATGAGAGGAGTCGTATTGCGGTGAGCGAAGCGAACCGCAATGCGACGTCTGACACCCAGCAAGGCGAGCGCAGCGAGCCTCGCAGTGTGGTAGCACGGGTGGAGTCGTATTGCGGTGAGCGAAGCGAACCGCAATGCGACTCCTGAGACCCAGCAAGGCGAGCGAAGCGAGCCGCGCTTCGTGTCACACTGCAAGGCGAGCGTAGCGAGCCGCGCGGTGTGACCGCACACCCCTCATATGGGTATCGTTTTCGAGTATCTTCAACCCGATAATAACGATAAAGACGTCCATTTTGAAATCCAAGATGGCTGTATCGATTTCGAGCAAAACGAGGGTGTAGGTTACGATAAGGGGAATAAAATTGCAAAATAAACAGTCTACACAACCGACGCGAGCTGCTTGCAGCTCGCGCACGCCTAAAAAACTAGTTACCTTATATATAAAATTCGATTACCACTGACTCACTGACTGATTGACATAATTGTTCTCCTTGATGGTGGAGGGGGAGGTATGGTTTTTTTTACGGAAATGTGTAGGGGAGGTGGGGGTGAGTCTGGGAAAATTCCAACTTTTTTAAATTTCGAACCCCCTCTAGGACCCCCCGGGGGTTCTTCGGCCGTGTAGGGGGGTGGGTCAGATTTTTTTGTGGCGTCGTGTAGAGGGTTAGAAACCATTGTGGGGGGTGAAATTTTTTTGACCCCCAACACCCCCCGAGACCCCCCGCTTTTGAATTGCTACCGGATGGAGGAGCGATAGAGAGTTTTGAATGGCGGCATCGTATAGAGGGTTTAGTCTTTAATCGGAAGAAAAAAAAAATTGACCCCCCCCCATGACCCTTTTTAGACCCCCCTTTCGTATCTCACGAACGGCTCGCGATGGAAAAAAAATCTTTTCGCAGTCGCGTAGAGGAGGACGAATAGTTGCGGAAGCCAAAAAAAGTTTGACTCCTTTGCACCCCCAGACCCCATTTTAAAAAAAAAAACCGTTTTTTGACCCATTTTTAGGCTTTTTTTTGGGGTGGAGCATCGAGGCGAGCGAAGCGAGCCGAGATGCGACACCGGGAACCAGCATGGCGAGCGAAGCGAGCGTGCTGCGTTCCCCCCGACGACCCCCACGACCCCCACGACCCCCCCCCCTGGGAGCATCGCGGCGAGCGAAGCGAGCCGCGATGCGACCACGGGGGCTTGAGGAGGGGCAGCGGAGGGGGAGTCGCAGCACGGCGAGCGAAGCGAGCCGTGCTGTGACCCCCAGCGTTGCCCCCCCTGAACCCCCCCCCCCCCTACCAAAAAAATTGATATGGGTATCGTTTTCGACTAACTCGGGGGTGAGGATTTCGAATATGATGTCGGCGGGGAGCGGCGAGCGAAGCGGGCCGCGATCCGACCCAGCAAGGCGAGCGAAGCGAGCCGCGCTTCGTCTCACACTGCAAGGCGAGCGTAGCGAGCCGCGCAGTGTGAACGCACGGGTAGAGTCGTATTGCGGTGAGCGAAGCGAACCGCAATGCGACGTGTGACACCAAGCAAGGCGAGCGAAGCGAGCCGCGCTTCGTGTCACACTGCAAGGCGAGCGTAGCGAGCCGGGCAGTGTGAACGCACGGGTAGAGTCGTATTGCGGTGAGCGAAGCGAACCGCAATGCGACGACCGAGACCAGCAAGGCGAGCGAAGCGAGCCGCGCTTCGTGTCACACTGCAAGGCGAGCGTAGCGAGCCGCGCAGTGTGACCGCACACCCCTCATATGGGTATCGTTTTCGAATAACTCTAACCCGTAGACTACGAAAAAGACGTCCATTTTGAAATCCAAAATGGCTCAAGTTTTTAAATCGCAAAATACCCTCATGGGTATCGATTTCGAGCAATACGTGGGTGTAGGTTACGAAAAGGGGTTCTAAATTAAAAAAAAAACAGCATACACAACCGACGCGGGCTGCTCGCAGCCCGCGCAGCACGCAAAAAACTAGTTACCCTATATATAAAATTCGATTACCACTCACTCACTCACTGACTCACTGATTGACATAATTGTTCTCCTTGATGGTGGAGGGGGAGGTATGTTTTTTTTTACGGAAATGTGGAGGGGAGGTGGGGGTGAGTCTGGGAAAATTCCAACTTTTTTAAATTTCGAACCCCCTCTAGGACCCCCCCGGGGGTTCTTCGGCCGTGTAGGGGGGTGGGTCAGATTTTTTTGTGGGGTCGTGTAGAGGGTTAGAAACCATTGTGGGAGTGAAATTTTTTTGACCCCCAACACCCCCCGAGACCCCCCGCTTTTGAATTGCTACCGGATGGAGCAGCGATAGAGGATTTTGGATGGCGGGATCGTATAGAGGGTTTAGTCTCTAATCGGAAGAAAAAAAAAATTGACCCCCCCCCCATGACCCTTTTTAGACCCCCCTTTCGTATCTCCCGAACGGCTCGCGATGGAAAAAAAATCTTTTCGCAGTCGCGTAGAGGAGGACGAATAGTTGCGGAAGCCAAAAAAAGTTTGACCCCTTTACACCCCCAGATCCAATTTAAAAAAAAAAACCGTTTTTTGACCCATTTTTAGGCTTTTTTTTGGGGTGGAGCATCGAGGCGAGCGAAGCGAGCCGAGATGCGACACCGGGAACCAGCACGGCGAGCGAAGCGAGCGTGCTGCGTTCCCCCCGACGACCCCCACGACCCCCCCCCCCTGGGAGCATCGCGGCGAGCGAAGCGAGCCGCGATGCGACTACGGGGGCTTCAGGAGAAGCAGCGGAGGGGGAGTCGCAGCACGGCGAGCGAAGCGAGCCGTGCTGTGACCCCCCGCCGCTGCCCCCCCTGGACCCCCCCCACCAAAAAAATTGATATGGGTATCGTTTTCGACTAACTCGGGGGTGAGGATTTCGAATATGATGTCGGCGGGGAGCGGCGAGCGAAGCGAGCCGCGCAGTGTGGAGTCGTATTGCGGTGAGCGAAGCGAACCGCAATGCGACGACCGCGACCCAGCAAGGCGAGCGAAGCGAGCCGCGCAGTGTGATCGCACGGGTAGAGTCGCATTGCGGTGAGCGAAGCGAACCGCAATGCGACGACCGAGACCCAGCAAGGCGAGCGAAGCGAGCCGCGCTTCGAGTCACACTGCAAGGCGAGCGTAGCGAGCCGCGCAGTGTGGTAGCTTGGGCAGAGTCGTATTGCGGTGAGCGAAGCGAACCGCAATGCGACGAATGACACCCAGCAAGGCGAGCGAAGCGAGCCGCGCTTCCCGTCACACTGCAAGGCGAGCGTAGCGAGCCGCGCAGTGTGACCGCACACCCCTCATATGGGTATCGTTTTCGAATAACTACAACCCGAAAATTACGATACAGACGTCCATTTTGAAATCCAAAATGGCTCAAGTTTTTAAATCCCAAAATACCCTCATGGGTATCGATTTCGAGCAATACGTGGGTGTAGGTTACGAAAAGGGGTTCTAAATTTAAAAAAAAAACAGCAACTCGACGGACGCGGGCTGCTCGCAGCCCGCGCAGCACGCAAAAAACTAGTTACCTTATATATAAAATTCGATTACCACTCACTCACTCACTCACTCATTGACATGATTGTTCTCCCTGTTGGTGGATGGGGAGGTATGGTTTTTTTTACGGAAATGTAGAGGGGAGGTGGGGGTGAGTCTGGGAAAATTCCAACTTTTTTAAATTTCGAACCCCCTCCATGACCCCCCGGGGGTTCTTCGGCCATGTAGGGGGGTGGGTCAGATTTTTTTGTGGGGTCGTATGGAGGGTTACAAATCGTTTTAGGGGGTGAAATTTTTTTGACCCCCAACACCCCCCGAGACCCCCCGCTTTTGAATTGCTACTGGATAGCGTCCCGATGGAGGATTTCGGATGGCGGGATCGTATAGAGGGTTTAGTCTCTAATCGGAAGAAAAAAAAAATTGACCCCCCCCCATGACCCCTTTTTAGACCCCCCTTTCGTATCTCCCGAACGGCTCGCGATGGAAAAAAAATCTTTTCGCAGTCGCGTAGAGGAGGACGAATAGTTGCGGAAGCCAAAAAAAGTTTGACCTCTTTGCACCCCCAGACCCCCTTTTTTTAAAAAAAACCGTTTTTTGACCCATTTTTAGGGTTTTTTTTGGGGTGGAGCATCGAGGCGAGCGAAGCGAGCCGAGATGCGACACCGGGAACCAGCGCGGCGAGCGAAGCGAGCCGTGCTGTGTTCCCCCCGACGACCCCCCTCCCCCCCTGGGAGCATCGCGGCGAGCGAAGCGAGCCGCGATGCGACTACGGGGGCTCCAGGAGGGGCAGCGGAGTCGCAGCACGGCGAGCGAAGCGAGCCGTGCTGTGACCCCCCGCCGCTGCCCCCCCTGGACCCCCCCCCCCCACCAAAAAAATCGATATGGATATCGTTTTCGACTAACTTGGGGGTGAGGATTTCGAATATGATGTCGGCGGGGAGCGGCGAGCGAAGCGAGCCGCGCTTCGAGTCACACTGCAAGGCGAGCGCAGCGAGCCGCGCAGTGTGGTAGCATGGGCAGAGTCGTATTGCGGTGAGCGAAGCGAACCGCAATGCGACGACTGACACCCAGCAAGGCGAGCGAAGCGAGCCGCGCTTCCCGTCACACTGCAAGGCGAGCGTAGCGAGCCGCGCAGTGTGGTAGTACGAGTGGAGTCGTATTGCGGTGAGCGAAGCGAACCGCAATGCGACGACCGAGACCCAGCAAGGCGAGCGAAGCGAGCCGCGCTTCCCGTCACACTGCAAGGCGAGCGTAGCGAGCCGCGCAGTCTGGTAGCATGGGCAGAGTCGTATTGCGGTGAGCGAAGCGAACCGCAATGCGACGACTGACACCCAGCAAGGCGAGCGAAGCGAGCCGCGCTTCCCGTCACACTGCAAGGCGAGCGTAGCGAGCCGCGCAGTGTGGTAGTACGAGTGGAGTCGTATTGCGGTGAGCGAAGCGAACCGCAATGCGACGACCGAGACCCAGCAAGGCGAGCGAAGCGAGCCGCGCTTCCCGTCACACTGCAAGGCGAGCGTAGCGAGCCGCGCAGTGTGACGGGACCGCACACCCGTCATATGGATATCGTTTTCGAATAACTACAACCCGAAAATTACGATAAAGACGTCCATTTTGAAATCCAAAATGGCTAAAGTTTTTAAATCGCAAAATACCCTCATGGGTATCGATTTCGAGCAATACGTGGGTGTAGGTTACGAAAAGGGGTTCTAAATTTAAAAAAAAACAGCATACACAACCGACGCGGGCTGCTCGCAGCCCGCGCAGCACGCAAAAAACTAGTTACCTTATATATAAAATTCGATTACCACTGACTCACTGATTGACATAATTGTTCTCCCTGTTGGTGGATGGGGAGGTATGGTTTTTTTTACGGAAATGTAGAGGGGAGACCGGGGTGAGTATGGGAAAATTCCAACTTTTTTGAATTTCGAACCCCCTCTAGGACCCCCCGGGGGTTCTTCGGCCGTGTAGGGGGGTGGGTCAGATTTTTTTATGGGGTCGTGTAGAGGGTTAAAAACCATTGTGGGGGGTGAAATTTTTTTGACCCCCAACACCCCCCGAGACCCCCCGCTTTTGAATTGCTACCGGATGGAGGAGCGATAGAGGGTTTTGGATGACGGCATCGTATAGAGGGTTTAGTCTTTAATCGGAAGAAAAAAAAAATTGACCCCCCCCCCATGACCCCTTTTTAAACCCCCTTTCGTATCTCCCGAACGGCTCGCGATGGAAAAAAAATCTTTTCACAGTCGCTTAGAGAAGGTTGAATAGTTGGGGAAACCAAAAAAAGTTTGACTCCTTTGCACCCCCAGACCCCCTTTTTTTTGAAAAAAACCGTTTTTTGACCCATTTTTAGGGTTTTTTTTGGGGTGGAGCATCGAGGCGAGCGAAGCGAGCCGAGATGCGACACCGGGAACCAGCACGGCGAGCGAAGCGAGCGTGCTGCGTTCCCCCCAACGACCCCCACGACCCCCCCCCCCCCCTGGGAGCATCGCGGCGAGCGAAGCGAGCCGCGATGCGACTACGGGGGCTCCAGGAGGGGCAGCGGAGGGGGAGTCGCAGCACGGCGAGCGAAGCGAGCCGTGCTGTGACCCCCCACCGCTTCCCCCCTGGACCCCCCCACCAAAAAAATTGATATGGGTATCGTTTTCGACTAATTTGGGGGTGAGGATCTCGAACATGATGTTGGCGGGGAGCGGCGAGCGAAGCGAGCCGCGATCCGACCCAGCAAGGCGAGCGAAGCGAGCCGCGCTTCCCGTCACACTGCAAGGCGAGCGTAGCGAGCCGCGCAGTGTGACCGCACGGGTAGAGTCGTATTGCGGTGAGCGAAGCGAACCGCAATGCGACGTCTGACACCCAGCAAGGCGAGCGAAGCGAGCCGCGCTTCCCGTCACACTGCAAGGCGAGCGTAGCGAGCCGCGCAGTGTGGTAGCATGGGCAGAGTCGTATTGCGGTGAGCGAAGCGAACCGCAATGCGACGAGTGACACCCAGCAAGGCGAGCGAAGCGAGCCGCGCTTCCCGTCACACTGCAAGGCGAGCGTAGCGAGCCGCGCAGTGTGACCGCACACCCCTCATATGGGTATCGTTTTCGAATAACTCTTACCCGTAGACTACGATAAAGACGTCCATTTTGAAATCCAAAATGGCTCAAGTTTTTAAATCGCAAAATACCCTCATGGGTATCAATTTCGAACAAAACGAGGGTGTAGGTTACGAAAAGGGGTTCTAAATTTAAAAAAAAACAGCATACACAACCGACGCGGGCTGCTTGCAGCCCGCGCAGCACGCAAAAAACTAGTTACCTTATATATAAAATTCGATTACCACTCACTCACTCACTGACTCACTGATTGACATGATTGTTCTCCCTGTTGGTGGATGGGGAGGTATGGTTTTTTTTACGGAAATGTAGAGGGGAGGTGGGGGTGAGTCTGGGAAAATTCCAACTTTTTTAAATTTCGAACCCCCCTAGGACCCCCCGGGGGTTCTTCGGCCGTGTAGGGGGGTGGGTCAGATTTTTTTGTGGGGTCGTGTAGAGGGTTAGAAACCATTGTGGGGGGTGAAATTTTTTTGACCCCCAACACCCCCCGAGACCCCCCGCTTTTGAATTGCTCCCGGATGAAGGAGCGATGGAGGATTTCGGATGGCGGGATCGTATAGAGGGTTTAGTCTTTAATCGAAAGAAAAAAAAATTGACCCCCCCCCATGACCCCTTTTTTGAACCCCCTTTCGTATCTCCCGAACGGCTCGCGATGGAAAAAAAATCTTTTCACAGTCGGGTAGAGAAGTTGGGGAAGCCAAAAAAAGTTTGACCCCTTTGCACTCCCAGACCCCCTTTTTTTTGAAAAAACCGTTTTTTGACTTATTTTTAGGGTTTTTTTTGGGGTGGAGCATCGAGGCGAGCGAAGCGAGCCGAGATGCGACACCGGGAACCAGCACGGCGAGCGAAGCGAGCCGTGCTGCGTTCCCCCCGACGACCCCCACGACCCCCCCCCCCCCCTGGGAGCATCGCGGCGAGCGAAGCGAGCCGCGATGCGACTACGGGGGCTCCAGGAGGGGCAGCGGAGGGGGAGTCGCAGCACGGCGAGCGAAGCGAGCCGTGCTGTGACCCCCCGCCGCTGCCCCCCCCTGAACCCCCTCCCCACCAAAAAAATTGATATGGGTATCGTTTTCGACTAACTCGGGGGTGAGGATTTCGAATATGATGTCGGCGGGGAGCGGCGAGCGAAGCGAGCCGCGCAGTGTGGAGTCGTATTGCGGTGAGCGAAGCGAACCGCAATGCGACGACCGCGACCCAGCAAGGCGAGCGAAGCGAGCCGCGCTTCGAGACACACTGCAAGGCGAGCGTAGCGAGCCGCGTAGTGTGGTAGTTCGGGTGGAGTCGTATTGCGGTGAGCGAAGCGAACCGCAATGCGACTCCTGAGACCCAGCAAGGCGAGCGAAGCGAGCCGCGCTCCGTGTCACACTGCAAGGCGAGCGCAGCGAGCCGCGCAGTGTGGTAGCACGGGTGGAGTCGTATTGCGGTGAGCGAAGCGAACCGCAATGCGACTCCTGAGACCCAGCAAGGCGAGCGAAGCGAGCCGCGCTTCGTGTCACACTGCAAGGCGAGCGTAGCGAGCCGCGCGGTGTGACCGCACACCCTTCATATGGGTATCGTTTTCGAGTATCTTCAACCCGATAATAACGATAAAGACGTCCATTTTGAAATCCAAGATGGCTGACATTTTTTCATCGCAGATTTCCGACATGGGTATCGATTTCGAACAATACGTGGGTGTAGGTTACGATAAGGGGAATAAAATTGCAAAATAAACAGTCTACACAACCGACGCGAGCTGCTTGCAGCTCGCGCACGCCTAAAAACTAGTTATATTATATAAAGCTCGATAACCACTGACTGACTGACTCACTGACATAATTGTTCTCCCTGTTGGTGGAGGGGAAGGTATGTTTTTTTTTACGGAAATGTGTAGAGGGAGTGGGGGTGAGTATGGGAAAATTCTGACTTTTTTAAATTTCGAACCCCCTCTAGGACCCCCCGGGGGTTCTTCGGCCGTGTAGGGGGGTGGGTCAGATTTTTTTGTGGGGTCGTGTAGAGGGTTAGAAACCATTGTGGGAGGTGAAATTTTTTTGACCCCCAACACCCCCCGAGACCCCCCGCTTTTGAATTGCTACCGGATGGAGGAGCGATAGAGGGTTTTGGATGACGGCATCGTATAGAGGGTTTAGTCTCTAATCGGAAGAAAAAAAAAATTGACCCCCCCCCGTGACCCCTTTTTTGAACCCCCTTTCGTATCTCCCGAACGGCTCGCGATGGAAAAAAAATCTTTTCACAGTCGCATAGAGAAGGTCGAATAGTTGGGGAAGCCAAAAAAAGTTGGACCCCTTTGCACCCCCAGACCCCCTTTTTTAAAAAAAACCGTTTTTTGACCCATTTTTAGGGTTTTTTGTTGGGGTGGAGCATCGAGGCGAGCGAAGCGAGCCGAGATGCGACACCGGGAACCAGCACGGCGAGCGAAGCGAGCTGTGCTGCGTTCCCCCCGATGCCCCCCACGCCCCCCCCCCCCCTGGGAGCATCGCGGCGAGCGTAGCGAGCCGCGATGCGACTACGGAACTCCAGGAGGGGGAGTCGCAGCACGGCGAGCGAAGCGAGCCGTGCTGTGACCCCCCGCCGTTGCCCCCCCTGAACCCCTCCCCCCACCAAAAAAATTGATATGGGTATCGTTTTCGACTAACTCGGGGGTGAGGATTTCGAATATCATGCTCGCGAGGAGCGGCGAGCGAAGCGAGCCGCGATCCGACACTGCAAGGCGAGCGAAGCGAGCCGCGCAGTGTGGAGTCGTATTGCGGTGAGCGAAGCGAACCGCAATGCGACGACCGCGACCCAGCAAGGCGAGCGAAGCGAGCCCCGCTTCGAGATACACTGCAAGGCGAGCGTAGCGAGCCGCGCAGTGTGGTAGCATGAGAGGAGTCGTATTGCGGTGAGCAAAGCGAACCGCAATGCGACGTCGGACACCCAGCAAGGCGAGCGAAGCGAGCCGCGCTTTTTGTCACACTGCAAGGCGAGCGCAGCGAGCCGCGCAGTGTTGTAGCATGAGAGGAGTCGTATTGCGGTGAGCGAAGCGAACCGCAATGCGACGTTTGACACCCAGCAAGGCGAGCGAAGCGAGCCGCGCTTTGTGTCACACTGCAAGGCGAGCGTAGCGAGCCGCGCGGTGTGACCGCACACCCCTCATATGGGTATCGTTTTCGAGTATCTTCAACCCGATAATAACGATAAAGACGTCCATTTTGAAATCCAAGATGGCTGACATTTTTTCATCGCAGATTTCCGACATGGGTATCGATTTCGAGCAAAACGAGGGTGTAGGTTACGATAAGGGGAATAAAATTGCAAAATAAACAGTCTACACAACCGACGCGAGCTGCTTGCAGCTCGCGCACGCCTAATATCTAGTTACCTTATATATAAAATTCGATTACCACTCACTCACTCACTCACTCATTGACATGATTGTTCTCCCTGTTGGTGGATGGGGAGGTATGGTTTTTTTTACGGAAATGTAGAGGGGAGACCGGGGTGAGTATGGGAAAATTCCAACTTTTTTAAATTTCGAACCCCCCCTAGGACCCCCCGGGGGTTCTTCGGCCGTGTAGGGGGGTGGGTCAGATTTTTTTGTGGGGTCGTGTAGAGGGTTAGAAACCATTGTGGGGGGTGAAATTTTTTTGACCCCCAACACCCCCCGAGACCCCCCGCTTTTGAATTGCTACCGGATGGAGGAGCGATAGAGGGTTTTGGATGGCGGCATCGTATAGAGGGTTTAGTCCTTAATCGGAAGAAAAAAAAAATTGACCCCCCCCCATGCCCCCTTTTAGACCCCCCTTTCGTATCTCCCGAACGGCTCGCGATGGAAAAAAAATCTTTTCACAGTCGCATAGAGGAGGACAAATAGTTGCGGAAGCCAAAAATAGTTTGACCCCTTTGCACCCCCAGACCCCCTTTTTTTACAAAAAACCGTTTTTTGACCCATTTTTAGGGTTTTTGTTGGGGTGGAGCATCGAGGCGAGCGAAGCGAGCCGAGATGCGACACCGGGAACCAGCACGGCGAGCGAAGCGAGCCGTGCTGCGTTCCCCCCGACGACCCCCCCGCCCCCCACGACCCCCCCCCCCCCCCCCCCCCTGGGAGCATCGCGGCTAGCGAAGCGAGCCGCGATGCTCCCGTAGCGTAGGGGGAGTCGCAGCACGGCGAGCGAAGCGAGCCGTGCTGTGACCCCCCGCCGCTGCCCCCCCTGGACCCCCCCCACCAAAAAAATTGATATGGGTATCGTTTTCGACTAACTTGGGGGTGAGGATTTCGAATATGATGTCGGCGGGGAGCGGCGAGCGAAGCGAGCCGCGATCCGACACTGCAAGGCGAGCGAAGCGAGCCGCGCAGTGTGGAGTCGTATTGCGGTGAGCGAAGCGAACCGCAATGCGACGACTGAAACCCAGCAAGGCGAGCGAAGCGAGCCGCGCTTCGTGTCCCAGTGTGGTAGCATGAGCGGAGTCGTATTGCGGTGAGCGAAGCGAACCGCAATGCGACGCGTGACACCAAGCAAGGCGAGCGAAGCGAGCCGCGCTTCGTGTCACACTGCAAGGCGAGCGTAGCGAGCCGCGCAGTGTGAACGCACGGGTAGAGTCGGAGTCAGTTTTGCGGTGAGCGAAGCGAACCGCAATGCGACGACCGAGACCCAGCAAGGCGAGCGAAGCGAGCCGCGCTTCCCGTCACACTGCAAGGCGAGCGCAGCGAGCCGCGCAGTGTGACCGCACACCCCTCATATGGGTATCGTTTTCGAATAACTACAACCCGATAATTACGATAAAGACGTCCATTTTGAAATCCAAAATGGCTAAAGTTTTAACATTACAAAATACCATCATGGGTATCGATTTCGAGCAATACGTGGGTGTAGGTTACGAAAAGGGGTTCTAAATTTAAAAAAAAACAGCATACACAACCGACGCGGGCTGCTCGCAGCCCGCGCAGCACGCAAAAAACTAGTTATATTATATAAAGCTCGACAACCACTCACTGACTGACTCACTGACATAATTGTTCTCCCTGTTGGTGGATGGGGAGGTATGTTTTTTTTACGGAAATGTGTAGGGGAGGTGGGGGTGAGTATGGGAAAATTCCGACTTTTTTAAATTTCGAACCCCCTCTAGGACCCCCCGGGGGTTCCTCGGCCGTGTAGGGGGGTGGGTCAGATTTTTTTGTGGGGTCGTGTAGAGGGTTACAGATCGTTGTGGGGGGTGAAATTTTTTTGACCCCCAACACCCCCCGAGACCCCCCGCTTTTGAATTGCTCCCGGATGAAGGAGCGATGGAGGATTTCGGATGGCGGGATCGTATAGAGGGTTTAGTCTCTAATAGGAAGAAAAAAAAATTGACCCCCCCCCCATGACCCCCTTTTAGAACCCCCTTTCGTATCTCCCGAACGGCTCGCGATGGAAAAAAAATCTTTTCACAGTCGCGTAGAGGAGGACGAATAGTTGAGGAAGCCAAAAAAAGTTTGACCCCTTTGCACCCCCAAACCCCCTTTTTTTTGAAAAAACCGTTTTTTGACCCATTTTTAGGGTTTTTTTTGGGGTGGAGCATCGAGGCGAGCGAAGCGAGCCGAGATGCGACACCGGGAACCAGCACGGCGAGCAAAGCGAGCCGTGCTGCGTTCCCCCCGACGACCCCCACGACCCCCCCCCCCCCCCCCTGGGAGCATCGCGGCGAGCGAAGCGAGCCGCGATGCGACTACGGGGGCTCCAGGAGGGGCAGCGGAGGGGGAGTCGCAGCACGGCGAGCGAAGCGAGCCGTGCTGTGACCCCCCGCCGCTGCCCCCCCTGGACCCCCCCCACCAACAAAGTTGATATGGGTATCGTTTTCGACTAACTCGGGGGTGAGGAATTCGAATATGATGTCGGCGGGGTGCGGCGAGCGAAGCGAGCCGCGATCCGACACTGCAAGGCGAGCGAAGCGAGCCGCGCAGTGTGGAGTCGTATTGCGGTGAGCGAAGCGAACCGCAATGCGATGTCTGACACCCAGCAAGGCGAGCGAAGCGAGCCGCGCTTCGAGTCGCACTGCAAGGCGAGCGTAGCGAGCCGCGCAGTGTGACCGCATGGGTAGAGTCGTATTGCGGTGAGCGAAGCGAACCGCAATGCGACGTTCGACTTGCAGCAAGGCGAGCGAAGCGAGCCGCGCTTCCCGTCACACTGCAAGGCGAGCGTAGCGAGCCGCGCAGTGTGACCGCACGGGTAGAGTCGTATTGCGGTGAGCGAAGCGAACCGCAATGCGACGACCGAGACCCAGCAAGGCGAGCGAAGCGAGCCGCGCTTCCTGTCACACTGCAAGGCGAGCGTAGCGAGCCGCGCAGTGTGACCGCACGGGTAGAGTCGTATTGCGGTGAGCGAAGCGAACCGCAATGCGACGACCGAGACCCAGCAAGGCGAGCGAAGCGAGCCGCGCTTCCCGTCACACTGCAAGGCGAGCGTAGCGAGCCGCGCAGTGTGATAGTACGAGTGGAGTCGTATTGCGGTGAGCGAAGCGAACTGCAATGCGACGACCGAGACCCAGCAAGGCGAGCGAAGCGAGCCGCGCTTCCCGTCACACTGCAAGGCGAGCGTAGCGAGCCGCGCAGTGTGAACGCACACCCCTCATATGGGTATCGTTTTCGAATAACTACAACCCGATAATTACGATAAAGACGTCCATTTTGAAATCCAAAATGGCTGACATTTTTTCATCGCAGATTTCCGACATGGGTATCGATTTCGAGCAAAACGAGGGTGTAGGTTACGATAAGGGGAATAAAATTACAAAATAAACAGTCTACACAACCGACGCGAGCTGCTTGCAGCTCGCGCACGCCTAAAAAACTAGTTAGTATGTATAAAAGTAGTTTATGCAAAGAGGGTATAAAGCAGCGTCTCACATCACGAGAGTCTTTCAATGTCGATCGTAACTCAGGATTCTATCCCGAGTACGAGAGAGATTTAATTACTCCCAAGAGAAAACTCTGTCTATAAGTAGAAAACTCTAATTTAAACAATTTCTGCGAGACAATGAGAAAATATGGAAACGCAGCTTCAAAGCACGACTTTAATTTTTTTGCACCTTATAAGAATCTGATTGTATGGATCTCCTAGGTTAACATTTTTACGCTTATTTTCATCATCAGCCCATATAATTTTAGTCCACGCTTATTTTACGTTTTCAAAATTACATTTTTCGAAAGTCTTGGGATCTTTGCTTTTGTTTAGTTTACATTATAAAGGTTTTTTTTATTCCCAGAAAGTAATATCCATTATTCCTAAGGAAGAAATGCGTTTTTAAAAGAAAATCGCACTATAGGAATCGTACTGGTTTTTTGAATTTAGTAAAACCTTTACTTTAGTAGCCAATAGGGCTTCTATCACTTGATTTTGGTTAGGGTAACATAACGTATTAAGTACCTTTTTCGAGAATATAATATTAATTATGTATTATAAGACCAACAAATTATTATTTTTAGTAGCCAATAGGGCTTCTATCACTTGATTTTGGTTAGGGTTACATGACGTATTAAGTACCTTTTTCGAGAATATAATATTAATTATTATAATATAAGAGCAACAAATCATTATTTTTATGATTTAAGAGGGTGACAAATATAGATCAGGACTCTAAACTCTTCGATTGTGCCACTTTAGTTTTAATTAGTATTAAGATACTCTCTTGTTAATATATTTGATGGTGCAATAAAGTTATTATCTATCTATCTATCTAAACTAAATAGAAAAAGTAAAAAAAATCAAGATACATAATGTAAAAGTTTTTATATAGAGTGAGTGGGGGCAAGATCGAACGGTTTTTTGATGAGATGGTCAGTGTTGTTTTTGAATCCATGTAGAAGAATAGATATTAACTTTAGCTAAAAGTAAATTAGACATAATTAAAGGGTAAAGACTAGATTTTTATAATATGTCAATAACAGCCTGATAAAGCTGTCCAAAAAGTAGAAAACTGTAATTAAAAATATTATTTTTACTTAATTGAAACAGGGGGAAGATGAAAAGGTGACGGGGTAAGATCGAATAAAAATCTCAAAATCTCAAAAAATCGTTAAAACGTGTCTTAGGCAGGTCCTAGGCAAAGTTTATGGTCCTAAGTCTATAGTGTTAAGTAATTTAAAAAGTTGTAACTGACTGTAGTGCCAAAATAGCTATTTTTAACAAAGATATAACAAATTTAAAAATATAATATATTCCGAACTTACCCCACTGGGGGAAGATTGAAGAAGAGATTCTCAAACTTTGCAGCCAATTTGCATAAGTTTTGACTGAAGAAAAAAAATATTTTCTATCAATGAAAAATCATATAAAAACTGAAAACTTTTTTTATTTCACATGAAACCTATATGAATATTTATTTTATCACCATAAATAATTCTTTATTTTTTTCTTTTGTAATTTTTAAAGTATTTTCTTTTTCTATTGGATTTCTTTTTTTATTTCACATTTCTTAGCATACCCTATTCTTGTTATTTTTTGTTTTACTACTTTTAGCAATATTTTTTTTATTTCTTATTTTTCTTGCTGAAACTTACACAAAGATACAGTTTGAGGATATCTGGCTTTTAGTATGAAATCTGAAAAAGGGTCAAGATTAGACTTTGATATGTTTGTCTTACCCCGTTAAATGTAAATGGGGAAAGATGAAAAGTTGAAATAAATTCTAAAATACGAGAAATAGAGAGATTTAGTAATAATTACATAAATATGTCCAAAAAATAATAGGCAGATGTTTCAATTAAACACTCGTACCTGCCTTGTAATTTAATTTACAAGACACGGGGCAAGATGAAATCACTTTTGTGAATCCTGAAAAACACACTGTCTTAGAAAATTGCACTTTACACACAACCAGGCGTTCTCAGCCGCAACCACTGACTGAGTTGTGATAAGTAACAAATTGGTGGCCCTAACGATGTTTCCAGCACTGTAATAAGTACTATAAATCTGGTGTTATTGAAGACTTTTTGTCTTACCCCTTTTTTCATCTCGCCCCCACTCACTCTACCTCTAGTATCAGCAAGAATGTACAACATTGTTAACCTCCTCAAATTTCGCATAAAATTTAACCTTCTTATGATATTTTTAACCTCGAAGCCTGTAATGAAATGGTTTGCGGTTGGGGTTAAAATGAGTATGAAAAATTTAAATCCCAGGTACGTTATCGCCATTTATTTTGTACGGTTTTAAAGGCGAGAGATTTATATCTAACACATTAAGTAAATGTACTTGATACTTTATACCCAGGGATAGGATGGATATATCAATCTAGGCGTGATATGAGGGATCCTAAAAAGTCTTGGCCGATTAAAAGAAACCGTTTTAACATTAGGAAAAAACCATAGTCAATATTATTTTTCATGGTACGAATATTAATTAATAACTAAATTATTTCCATTGGTAGAATATACACTAGGAAAAGTGATCACAACAGCAAAACTGCATTTTACATGCGTCTGGTCGATGGGACATCGACCAGACGCATGTAACCTGGTTTGTGCTTCTTGAGATCTTCAGCCAAATCAGCTAAATTTATTACGCCCAAAGATTAATATGACACCTAAAATACACCACTGAATTATGTTCTGCTTTTAGCACGAAGACGTCATGTACAAAAACTTCTACTTTCGTATTATATTCTCATCTCTGAAAAAACAATAGCGCTCATACCTGAAGAATACAACCAATAACCCAAATAAGCCTTTTCTAGTCCGATTATGAGTGACGGCCTAAAGCCGTCTGCAAAGAGGCAACATTCCAGGCGTCAAGGTTGATTTTTGTTTTTAGCCTAACCGCTAACGTGAGTGGTGCACCCCTTAATAGGGCACGAGACGAGACAAATGTACGAGGCGTGCTCTTGACACGGGGCTGTAAAAATAAATAAAGGAGCCGCATCGTGCCGCACCGTCTTGAGAAAGTGGCGAAATAGGGATTTTATAAGCCCATGTTATTATACCTTTAGAAGATTGCGGGTTCGATCACCGTGTTGGAACAAATATTTGTATGATCTCCATTTAGTTGTTCCGTATGTTCTGGGTATTTTCTTTAAAGAACCTTGTACCCATTCAACAAGCTTTGCTTAGCTTATTTAGTCCTTGATAATCTTGTGTGGATTTTCCAATATAACTTTTTAACTACACTCTACATCAATTATACATCGCAAATTAAATGCTGGGAAATCTACACAGCATCATCTAGCCCCAAGCCCCAAGCTAAGCAGCAAATTTACATGGACTATATACAATAATACATTACATATTTTTTACTAAACATACATAGTTTATGACTTTTGTTCGTAAATTATACAAAAAATAGTTTTCAATCCCGCAACCTCCTTCGTCGCAGACATACCCTCGTCCATCGTTCATCTGGGTTCAATAAAATATATCAATCAAATCCGAGTTACATTATTATCTTATTCATATAAATAAACTTAAATGATTCCATTCCTAGTTTCACCGTATTCCCAATCCAGCCAGTGTTTCGAATTCTAATATCATTCTCGCCATGCAAAACGGATCGAGCACAATGGATTCACGATTTTAACATTTCAATTCGGCTGACGCTCGGCTTTTTGCCAACAGTTACTTGCTCTTGGAAGCCATTCTAAATATCTTTAGTTTCAATAAGGCAGATGCACGCAGAGGTCAGATTTACCTAAGTAGGAATATTAAGTTATTGTCATCGGAATTGAATGGAACGAAAGAAACAAGATTTCGAAGTCACTTTACTATGCTCCGAACATGTATCACTACATAGTATAAAACAACGTCGCTTTTTCTGTCCCTATGTCCCTATTTCCTTATGTCCCTTTCAATGCTCAAATCTTTAAAACTACGCAACGGATTTTGATGCGGTTTTTTTTAATAGATAAAGCGATTCAAGAAGAAGGTTTATACGTGTAATAAAACTGCCAAGCCGGGGCGGGTCGCTAGTATTATTATAAAGTCTATGTTCTGTAAAATAAAAAAAAAACACTATACTGTTTTTTGGTCTCTACAGTTCTATCCTAGTTTAGAGATCAAATTGAGATCACTAGTTATATAATGCAATCGTGGTTTATGTATTTCATATTAATTTCCTATCTATAAGACGACGTCCTAAAAGTACCTACCAATTATAAAAATCAAATAAAAGAATCATCAATATCATTATCAGCCTATACGATTCTACTGCTGGACAAATGCTTACCGTAATGCTAACGTAAATTATATAATAATATTTAAAATCATATAATTAAATATTATTTATATGGGACCACTATCTTTATTAAGCGACTTTAACATCAAACATATGAATCTTATAATACACATATGATCTTATCCATTCAAAGGTTGCCTGGAAGAGATCGCTTTAAGGCCGCCGATTATGCCACTTTATGTGTAATTATTAGTATTAAGCATCTCTGTTACTACTGATGTTGCAATAAAGAAGTTATCTATCTATGAAAAGTATATAACAACGACATTTCAAAAAGTTATATATTTGCTCATAATCAAGGAATGTAGTAGTTCAAAGAACAAGTTCAAGGCGCGGATGAAGCGAGCATCATCTTCCAGGTAATAAATTGAGTTTCGCTCTCAATTTCAAGTTTTCTCATAATGAGTCGGTTGGTTGAGCGCATTAACGCGAGTGACTCGTGGTCCCCCCAAGATGTTCCCCTGGGGGGGGGACAAGGAATTTGCGTTTACTCTAATGGTTTGAGTGCATTAGGCAAGTCATTAAATCTAAGTTAGGTAGAATATACTGAAGAAAGTTAATGGAAGTCTATAAAAATGAGGATATGATTGTAAATGTTGAGAACATTAGTTTAACGTTTTATAAGATTTCGAACTTTATGCATAAGTAATTAGGTTTTTTAAAAAACGAAACGAAACGTCGGGAAAAATAGGTCGAAACGTCGGGAAAAATAGGTAAATAAACGCGATAAATACCCGACATAAATATTTATAATTTATGCATAACAATTATCAGTATTAAGGTGTCAGGTTAGTCTGAAACTACTTGTTCCTTGTTTCAAATTTTATATTGGAATTATATTTTTTATATATATATAGTCTACAAATACATAAAGACGTGTAGGTATTTCTAAGAAAAATATTATTTAGAAAATAAAGTTCTACCACGCTCAGGCTTATAGGGGGTATATAGATGCGTTATGAATCTTTGTAAGTTCAGTTCTCTCTAAGTCTATTGTTAGGTTACTAAATACTACCTGCATAAAATCTATTATACTTCGAAGAGTTTCCAGGAATACTGTTGAGTTGTATTCCTTTTTGTAAAGCTAGAGAAAACAGAAACTATTTCCATATTTTCGAAGTAACGCCCCTTTAGAGATTATATTTTCAATGAGCTCAAAGAAATCGAATTTCTAGAAAAGGTTATTGTTCAGTATTCAAAAGCGGATTCATCGCTAAGCTTTTACAAGAAATGTTCGACGATAGTTTATTACGAGCATATTTTATTTATGAAACAAATGTTTTATATTTAGTTTATAATATTATACCTCTATATATATATTTTTTATTAATTTACCATAGACAAAACTTTCTCATTATACATAGATGGTTTTTGTACTTCCGTCTGTCAGCGGAGGGAGTTGACAGGACAGAGGTATAATGAGTTGAATACCCTACTTTATATTTAGATTTTGAGAATATAAAGCATTAAATACTCACGTTTAGTAAATTAATTATTAACAACAAAAACTACAATCAAAGAATACAAAAAAAAGTAAATACAATCAAAACTCGTAGAAAGTAGAAAAGTGAACAACGTGTGGCTTATTTTACAAGCCACACGTTGTTCACTTTTCTACTTCATGAATCTAGGACAGAAGATTGAAATTAATTATTTGTTTGTGTTTCTGTTCTGTTTGTAACTGGTATAAACTCTGTGTCTGAGAAAATGTTTTGACTTCGACGATACTTAAACTTGTTCTTTTTTTTTCTTCAATATAATATTGAAAAACCTACCAATATGGGGTAATTATTTTTGTTGCAATAATCAATCATTTAAAACTTATATAAAAGCTAACGTACTTATAGTTACAGCTAACGTCCATTTTAAAGAAGGCTAAAACCCCAGCTCGAAAACATTTAAGGAATTTGGGGATTCTAAAACTACCACGTGTTAATGGGCTATTAGTACAAGCTTGCAACGTTAGCACAATTGCTTTCTGTGGTCATTCGAGCGTAATGAGTTTAATTAGAGGACAAACAAAACATCCTTCGGCTTGTTAGCACTTCGCACCAACTTCGATGAGATAGCTCTTGTTTGTCTTTGTATGAAAGTACTGGTTCAATCAAGCATATAACGTATGGATTTGCCATATTATAATTATATTATTATTGCCAACCATAAACAAAAAGGAGATATCCAATTTGTACGAAAAAATCGGTAGTGGGCCATTTTATTCAAATTTTATTTGGGACAATTTCAGATCTGTGGTTTTTGGTTGCAATAACTGAAAATTACTATTCTTATCTACACCATACATTTCCGCAAAAATTGAAGTCCCGATGTTCAGATAATTGGTTTGATGTCAGAAATGTACACCTGTCGAGTGTTTATTTACCAAATGTTTCTTGTTCCTACTTAGATTTTCCTTGATATTATTTTTCCCAACAAAAACAAATATTTGACCGGTCGACCTCTGTGCTCAAGTAGGTAATACATGGAGGCCTAGTTCCTACGCTCCTTACAGTTTGAAGACGACTAGTTTTGTTCAGAGCTCAGAGCTTTATTAGACCTACCTACGTAATTCCTTTCTGTGACGTCATGACATCAGATCACACTAGGTCAAAGATTCTATCAGATCTTTAGAGAAATTCTTGTTCCAGTTGAAGTGTATGATACACAGGTGATATGAGCTTATATTTAAGTAATTTACATGTGGAAAGTGAAAATAGACGAATTAAGTTCCCTTTGGTGGCCACCAAACTCTGTTTTCGTATCTCTTCCTAAAATAGACAAAATGAAACTACTACAGATGTATTAAAAAAAGCTTATGATAGGTTTAACAAACTGTACGTGTGAATTCTGGAAATTCGTTTGTTTAACGGAATTATATAGTAAAATAAGTAGGGGCGCCACTTGACGCGCTGTTTGCGCCTTAACACTTTAATAAATATAGTAAATATAGGTTGATTCCTGTCGCACAGTCTTAAGTGTCTGAGGAGCACTTTAATTCCTTTCATACCCATATCACCTTTGATCTCATACCGGGTGTCTCTTTTTTCCCCGACTCTTAAAAATCTGGTGTCTCAGAAGCACTTACCAGCACATACACACTTATCATTCATCATATACTAAAACACACATCAATAAATCACTGAAATAAATAACACACTGCGTTATTTTATACTGTTGCTAACATAATTATTATTTTACTTTTTCTTTAACACCTTTGCTCGCCTTTCTGATTACCAACGAAAATTATGATCCAGGAATAGAAAAAATTATAAGTAGTATATTCAATTGAAATCACTGAGCTAGCTGCAGATGGTTGCAAACAGTCTAAAGGTAGCTCAATTGATCCATGTCAATACATTTCTAATTAAATATTTTTGCTTTCTGTTTATAAACCTTTATTTAGGCTTATTAGCATAAGTTTTGAAACTGTTTTGTGTTCCGCTGTAGGATTACTATTTTAAATTAACTTAAAAATTTACCTTGCTTTTATCTATTTAACGATGCGCTGTGTTCTTCTAATGTAATTTTTCTTTGGAAAATATCAAGTAAAGTCTGATAAAATCTTCCATTCTTGTAAAGATTTAAAGAAAGTAGAAAGCAAAGAGCTAGGGAAGCCATCCCTAGCAAAAACAATAAAGCTTTCAGCTTTTACAAGCCTTCGCATTTTATTGAATCAGTTTCTGGATGAGGTATTCTTGTCCTAGTTTGTGCCTTATCTTAAGGCGCAAACAGCACCAGCTATAAGTAGCGGCCCCACTTATTTTATCATTAATATAATTCCGTTAAACATAGGAATTTCAAAAATTCACACGTACAGTTGTTAAGCCTATCATAAGTTTTTTTAATGCATCTGTAGTAGTTTTATTTTGTCTAAAAGAGAAGAAGAAAAGTTGCTGTTTGCGCCTTATAAGGTTTTTTAGAAAACTACGGATAACTTTTGTTCAGTACCGTGATTAACTGCTACATACTTTTTGTTAAGCCATGATTATCTCAACGGGAGCTGTTGAGTACACAAGTAAATCTCACAAAATTGTACGTAAAATTGTACATGTATTAAACTCCTAGTATAATGTTAAAGTGGTTACAATCATGTCAGTACGAAATGGCATCGAAATGGCATCGAAATGGCATGTTTTACATAGTAGGTGTAATTAGCGTATCCCTAGTTAATCTCAGAACGCAACATCCGTACTGAGCCCCTCCGCAAATCGCGAGTATGCATTCCGAATACGGCGCTCAGCGAGGGACGAATTCTATTTCTACCTACTTGGAAATAATATCCCTAACGGCATAATTTTTGAATCAGCCATAAAGGAAATCCGCGGCCCGTTGTCAAAGAAGATTTGGCGTGCCGGGCCCAGCTGCGATAGCCCGCAACGATCCTTCTCCCGTAAAGGGACTAAGGGCAATTTTACTAAACATTCCGCGTTTGAAGTCTCCCTAATCCCGCTAATACCCACCAAACCGCACATACAACTGCTAAATCGAAACATAACTCCTTTTATACGCACTCTATTGAAAACTTTAGAAGCAAATGTCTCGAAGGTCAGTTAAGGAAACCTAAGGGGTACTTGCTACCTTTATTCACCTATCTTTATTACTCTTATTTCGAAACTGTTCAATCCACTTTTGTTCATCGATATAAAAATTTAGAGAATATGTTTTGTTTTGATATTTTCTCATTATGACAATTATTTCCATAGTAAACAAACTAACTATGAAATAAAGGGCTCTACATGTTTAGAAACTGCAATAAAACATCTATCACACGTTTTCAGTTTACATAATCCCGCACTCACCTCAGGCAGTTAGTATAATTGGTACGGGAAATGCTTGTTAGTTCATCTAATTGCTTTTGAAAGCAATAGATACTAGTTGAAATCTAGTTATAGACGTCCATGTGCATGTAAAGCTTGACTACATTACTTTGATATCACAAACCTTTCATCTCTCTGATCCTTTCATTCTTTAGGAGTTCCTGGAACTATGTTTCAAAGGTAGTCTGAGGTTTCAAAATATATTCCCTAAAACATTCTATTGGTTTTTTTGCTATCTATTTATATATCATATATATATCTATATATTTATATATCTATCTATTTATATGAAAGAATAAATATAAATGGAAGTAAGAAACCTTTTTCACGCTGTGTCCTTGGAATAACCCTGAGTAAATACTGTAGAATTGATTCCACAGATGACAAACTAATTCATAATTGGTACTCCCTTTTTTACGGCCTTATTTAGTTTTCGAGCAACGTTTTTCAAAAAAATTTAGCTAAGAAGACGATAAGCTCTTCCAGGTATCAACATAACAAAACATGTTTTTTTATTGGTTTATCTGTTTGATAACACAAACTTACACAATACAACTTATTTTGCGCCACGGATTAATACATTTGAGAATTGATACAAAAAACACACAGCTTGATTAGCTTTTATTAACCGATTTTGAGTTATGTAGTAAGTACTTATGTTATAGTTTTGTAGGTTACTAGAAAAGTTTTTTCAGAGTGTCTTAGCTACCTATGTTTTACAAAAATCGGAGCAGCATTGTTTATTGCAAGTAACGTATGAAAATAAATCCTGGAAAATTAACACATCCAGACTCTAGCAAGTCGATAACTCATACACTTAAAAATATTTGTATTAAAACTAATAATGAAATAAAATACTCAGAATACCCGGAACAAATATCTATAGACGTATAAACATTTGCCCAAGGCGGATATCGACACCGCAACCTTCTGCGCGGCAGATGGTGCTTCGCCCGATGTGCCAGATAGGTCGCCAAACCCTCGATTTTTTTAAAATGAGGTTTTGATTTTGATTTGAACATAGTTTTGGTTAGTACCATACTGATCCGGGAAATATACAAATTTGAGTATCTATTGCTGAATGTATTTTATTTCCATGACAACAATAATGTTTTGTATTGAAACAGTTGGCTAAATAAAGTGAACAGGTATATTCTTTCAGAAGAGCTTATTTTAGGTTCATCTTGCGCCTTTGATTTCCCTGGGGACAGTCTGAGATTCATTGTTGGCTGTCATTCGTGGCCATAACAGTGACCTCGGAAGGGTTTAGTGTTAGTCGTTTCAAAGCTAACTGCACAATCACTTTGGAAGGGGCTATTGATAAATTCGACAACTTCTTTTTTATAGAACTGTGGCATCATAAGAAGAGGAATATTTAACTTTGTTTAGGCTAAAATCGGAACTTATTCACTCTCAACATGAAAACATTAATATTTGAATATTTCCAGAATATATACAGAGTTTTTTTGGAGAGATATTATTTCAATTATTGCAAATTGCACCACATCTCTTATAAGTTTTATGAAGTGTCTAAGAGTCCTATAAAAAAAGGAATTCGCGTGCAGATGCTAGTATACGATAAAAACAAATATAACAAGTAGGTATTTAGAGCTCAAATTGTTAACTGCAGACTGTTGCAGAACTAATGAAATGAAATAAACGCTAGTAAAAAGTTATTTTCCTTAAATCTACAGAGCACAACAATTTGAGCCACTAATTAATCCTAGTGAGGTAAAGTATTGCTTATTGCAATTAACGCAAATCGACACGCACTTGAACTAAACACCATTGTTCAAGATCTCATTAGGAAAAGTTTATTCTACTCAAGACTGGCACTTAAGTAGATCACTGCTAGAGTGAAGATAATTGTGTTTGTCGAGCAATCGTACGCCTTTTTGTGTCTAACACCCAGCCTCCCCACCGGAAACCTCTCTAGATCCCATCAAGATAAAACACAAGACAGATTAAGTAAGTGCTTTTTTAATAGCTTATTTAATAAGAATAGGCGTAATCATCGGCGAGCTATTTGGTTACCTAGACAATAAACTTCAATCTATACTTATAATAAAACTGTAACAGGTCCAATTCTGTACATTGAAGATATTTTGAAATTTTTTTTGGAGGGCACTTTATTATCGATTCTCAAGCCAAAACTGTAATTTTTTTCATTCATGTCTGTCTGTCTGTCTGTCTGTATCGTAAACGCGCATCACGCCGAAACTACTTGATGGATTGAAATGAAACTCGGCATGATTATAGGCCATACTACGAGGAAGGACATAGGATACTTTTTATCCCGGATTTCAGTAAGGTTCTCATGGGAGAGGGTATGAAAGTAAAATTCCTTTACCGCGCATCACGCCAAAACTGCTTAATGAGTTGGAATGAAACTCGGGACGATTTGAGTTCATAGTACAAGGAAGGACATGGGATACTTTTTATCCCGGAATTCGGTAAGGTTCCCCTGGGAGAGAGGGTGAAAGAAAAATTCTTTAACCACGCATCACGACGGGATTGAATGAATTCGAATGGAACTCGGGACGATTGGACATGGGATACATTTTATCCCGGAATTCAGTTAGGTTCCCCTGGGGTATACGGGTTTTCAAAAATTTCTCACAGCATCACTGAACGACGCGTGTGTACGCGTCGTTCAGATGCTGTGAGAAATTTTTGAAAACCCGTATAGCCCAGGGGAACCAAACTGAATTGAACTGATAAACGCGAAAGTTTGTAAGTATGAATGGATAGATGGATGGATGTTTGTTACTCTTTCACGCAAAAACTGCTGAACTGATCTGGATGAAATGGCACAGAGATAGATTATAAGCTGGAATAAGAAATAGGCTTTATTTTATCTCGAAAATCCCACGGGAAAGGGAATTACGCAAGTAAAATCGCGAGTACTCCAAATACTAATCATGCGCAGACGAAGTCGCGGGTACCAGCTAGTCTATGAATAAATCTATAGTGAACTAAAAGAATTTCCATTTCCGGATCATTTCTGGTTCGCATATTTTCAGCGCCGACATTCGCCGAAAGGCATGATATCATAATAAAATTATGCATTTATTTGAGTTCTTTTAACTTGCTTTCTTACTTCCTTGTAAGAACACACATAATATACTTTTTTGGGTTGTAATATCTTTATTTTATTACCCATAAGTGAAATTGTTTTTATTCGGATGTTCCTTTCTTTTTGATGGAAAGTTGTTTTATGTAGTTTATTCCCATGGAACGATAAAGGCTGTCTCAAAATTTACCGATTTGTGTTGTAATATCAAATCAATAATACCTAAATAGATAGATGGATAATTACTTTATTGCACCATCAAAACTTGATAAGGAGCAAGAGCTTAACACTAATCTTACTTCTGACTACATATTATAATAAATGGGAAAGTCTGTGTGAATGTTTGTAATAGGTAATCTCCGTAACTACTTATATTATTTAGATGAAATTTGGTACGTAGATAGTTTAGGACCTAGAATAGGACATAGTAAAAATTTGGAAATTTTAACATCTGAAGGGGTTAAATAGTGTGTTCAAGTTTGTATGGAAAATTATTTTTCCTTGGTTCAATTTACTCAAAACTCGGTAGAAATAAAGTATGAAATAAATTAAAGAAATAATAAGAAATAGAAATAAATGATTTCTGAAATTTGTATGGAAAAAAACTCTGGTTCGCGGGCAAAGCCGCGGGACGCATCTAGTTATATCCAAGCGGCACAATAGTCGACGTTATTGCTAACAGCGGTCTCTTCCAGGCCAACTCTGGATAGACACGATCGGTTTTTTTATGAAATTGATGGTAAAATTGTGATGTTTCTGGTGGTGGTGTTAGGAAACAATTCTCAACATATTTACAGAGTTATGCCAATGCTCGGATGACTCTTCTACCTTCGATTTCAAATGATCTTCAGATTTGTCGAACCAGAGATAGAAACTCTAGCTTTTAAATAAAAATGAATAATCAAAATAGATTCAAAAACAAACAATTTCTTAGAAAACACACAAAAAAAACGAATTCATAGTCTCAATGAAAATATAAAATCGCTGTTTTAAATTTCCCGTGATGGGAAAAAAATCTTTCAAATTTACGATACCTCAAAACTTAAACTTTCTTACTACATCTTGCTAAACTACTAGCCTGATTTCTGGTAAATTATGCTGCCTTCCACGAGTATCACTTACCACCTTGGAACAGAGACAGCTGGGGATAATGGCGTGAGTTGAGTTAGCGGTAGGTTTGCAGCCAATGTTCCGTACAAGACATGCCACGACACGCCAATACAATATAACCCGAATACGTAAGAAACTTTATTCTATTTCAGCGAAATGTTCCGATATTTTTGAACTGTTCGATTCGTAATTCTTTACCAGTTTTTTTTAACCGGAAACGGTTAAGCGTTATGATTTCTGTAATCCGAACTAATATTATAAAGGCAAACCAAAACAAAACTTGAACAACGCGTAATTGGAAGAATAGCGAAAAAGAAGCAAGTACGAGTTGGATAACGAAAGAATGATCAATGAAAGCTGAGATAAAATTTATAATTTCACCGTGCGACGGGACATAATTATCTAGGTATCAAGATAGTTTAAGGCATGTACCTAAATTATGGTTTAATATTTAGTATCACAATAATTAATCTCTTTAGACAGAACCTACGCATTTGCTCCCCTTGGAGTCGGGACCCTAGGTACGTGGGGTACCTAGGCTCTTCGGGTTTTTAAAAACAATCTGAGCGTCTGGTCGATGCGACGCGTGACCAGAGAGCTGCGTGGTAATGCAGTGTCTTGGGGACGCTTCCGACCGGTATTGACATGGATCAATTGAGCTACCTTTTGACTGTTTGCAACCGTCTGCAGTTACCTCAATGGTTTTAATTGTATTTTATTTTATTTTGATTTATTTGGAAGACAAACTGTTGTACAAACAGTAATAATTCAACTTAAAAATAACTCTTAACCATTAAAATTTCCTCGCATATAAAAACTAAACAACTTGCTTGCAGATGCATTACCAGAGAAAAAAAACAGAAAAAGAACCATATCTCATCTACTCTACAATCTAATCTACAATTTATCTATAAAAAAAAGTTATAACACCTTAACATAAATTTAATTTGTTATGATGCTGACGCATCAAACCAGCGCTTTGTCAGGAGTCTGCTTGCTCTTTGTGCTTTCAAATCAAATAAGTCAAGGTCGGGTATTTCGACCAACCCGTTAAAAAGGTAGATACTGCTCTACTGAAAAAGGAGTAGGTATATACTAGATGTAATTTTTTCTATTCCTTGATTATAATTTTCGTTGTTAATAAAGTCTTTATTCAAATGAAAAATAAAAATATCTTTAGTATTTGTATAGTTATTACATTAACTAGTTTGTGTTAGTTTATCATAATCACCATTATGATTATCTCGCTCGAAATCGCTTACGCGATAAGGCCGCCAATTCCATTTCCTCTCTATGGGATAAGTTTAATTAAGTACTAAATGTTTAATAAGGCAATGTAAAATAGGATCTATCTATCATTAATTGTCAGCGGGTTTTATAAACTTTTATCTTTTTGCTACGGCGTAGCAGGCTACGTCGTAGCAGTCTACGGCGTAGCTAGTCTACGGCGTAGGCGTACCGCGAATTCACAAATTAAATAATGTAATGACTTGTGAAATGTCTGTATGGCTGGTGGTTGAATAGTTCTCGTGTCGAACAGGTAACATAAACAATGTACCTATTATATATTTATTATATTTATATAAGTACCTAATGAATAGACCCTCTTGTTTTTTGTTTTTGTATTTAGTTATAGGTACATAATCTAAAGTGATTTTAGTTCATTTCATACATAAAGTTGTCTGTAGTTTGTCGTCAATGTTCACACTTATCAAAAGTATTTTTAGAAAACCAGCGTTGCTAAACTTTGTGCGGAGCAATATAATGCTGAGATGGATGGGACTATTGGCCTATTAGTTCGCTGCCCACACTTGTTGCTATTTTAGTAAGAACTAGGTAATTTATATTATGTTTTCATATAACTAATGTTTAGAAATTGTACATTTTTATTTTGGATCTTTATTTCTAAACTGTCTAAATAAACAATTAAACGAGTCAAGCCGATTTTTTTTTTAAGAAAATTTCACGATGCTTCCGAACGGTTTTGCCGTAACTTTCCCCATTTTTTTATTGGCAATACATAATAACGTAATGCTCAGTTGAAACAAGCTCCATTTTTTATAATCGGCGCAATAGTTGATGTCATCCATCAAATTTAAGCTCGAGCTTTGAGCTGCAACCTCCAAAGAAAAACTAGCTTCAAATTTAAATCGTGCCCCTTATCACACCCTATAGTAATAGTTCGCAAACTATAGTGACTTACATACGTGAACTTACACTACACTGAGTCGGTATGGGCTGTGTATAGTTTACGAAAAAATAGAATGTCTCTTTTCCATAATTTTAGTTTTTGATTGTTTGCATTTTAGACGCCCAAGCCTGAAACAAACGGTATTAAGTAAAATAACTTTTCGTAATGGTTTTTTCTAATGAAAACACATACTAGCTATTCAATTTTCTAAATGTCAATTTTGAGAAAACTAAATCTGTATTACCTGCACCGTTCGATGTAATTAAGTTTTGTGCTCCGCCGTGCTGGGGAATTGATCTTGTTTATATTTAAGTACGTAAGGAATGAGCCATCTCCCCGACACATGTATAATAGCCTCGCGCTTCTTATCTTCTACTCTTTATGCTCCGTTTAATCGTACTTACTTACTCCTATGTTTTAGCGACACGAAGTTTGTATTAGCTTAAGATCCATGTTTTCCTGTACTGTGCAATTTCCTCAAATTTTTGATTCCTTTCTTCTTCCGCTTGTAGCTCAAGCAGGTCGGCTTCCACCATATCTATCCAACTTTCGTCTTTTATAGTATTATAATAATTATAACCAAGAATAAACGAGATTGAGACCTTAGGGCCGTGGAGTTATTGGAGTATTTAAAAAAAATCTGAATGTTCGTTGAAACAACACAGACCGGTGTTTAATTGGCGAACGCATCAGCACTACTAAACAGCAGCGGGGCAATTCAGTATATTTGGGATTCTTCCGACTGGTATTGATGTGGGTCTGTTGAGGTTACTGTATCAATTATAAATCCTAGATTTAATTTGTTTCTACTCTCTGATTATAAACTACTACCGATCTGTCCTGGGTTTGCACTGGTGACTTATACGTATAAACTTTCCTCTTGAATAACTCTATCTCATGTACTTAGTTGTAATTTTTTTTCTATTTCTTGATTGTAAATAGTATCTCTATCTCTATATTTAAAAAAGCCGCATAAATAATAGTTGTGTTTTTTAAAGATCTAAACATACATAGGGACAGACAGACAGACAGCGGGAAGTGACTTTGTTTTATACTTTTATTCTCTGCAGATAACTTAATATTTTTAGTAAGCCTTGAATAGTTTTAAATTTATTTTCTGATAATATTTGCTTAGCGTATTTTTCGTAGTAGGTGTAGTACGTGGGAGATGAATTTGCATCAAATGGATATTCGTCTGTCCTATTTGTAATTTTTTTGAATATACAGGTTGGTAAGTATGATGCGTTTTAACGGCGTGCTTACTCACTTTATAAATCTAGATTCACACACCCAAATACCTCTTTGAATACATAGAAATGTGAGTTTAAGTGTACACGATACGGAAGCATACGGAAGCATCAAAAAAAATGTATTTGTTGATTAAATGCCTATGAGTATAATAATATAATTAAATGCCAATGAGAATGGGATTCTAGGCGGCGGGTAAACTTGTTCTTGAGCGGAGACCGCGACTTGGCAATCGTAGTGTAGGACACCCTCCGATAAGGTGGGATGACGATGTGTGAAAGACTGCTGGCAGATGCTGGATGCGGCAAGCTGAAGGGAGGGCGCTATAGAGGCCTATGTCCAGCTGTGGACTAATATAGGCTGATGATGATGATGATAAGGAGACAAAAAATACAATTATACGAAGGAAATACTAAACATAACAATACGTATTGCATAGAAAGGATGATGGGTTGTAAAATAAAAGAATAACAATAAAACAGACTTGAATCCGCTCAACTGAATTCAATAAGAATAATATTTCTAGTATCCGTGGTTTCGAACAAAGCACTTTTACGGAATAAAAGCATTGTATGAATAGACCCGGAAGCATATTTCCCCTGTTTGTATTTGTATAGTAATAAAATATGTAGTTATTATATTACTGCAAATCGGAGATGACATTGATTTTTTACGCAGTTTCTGTGAACTGGGAAATAGTTTACGTGCTGTCGACCTCTTCAGTATTAAGAGCTCCCTCTTAAAAACTATAACTATACGTAAACTATACATCATGTTAGACTTTGTTATCAAGTCTAGAAGCCTTTTCATAATTTGTACTTTAACTTACTGAGTACTTTCTTATTCTATTAGTCTACTATGTTTAACAAAGTTCAGAATAATTTTATACGTAAACTATACATCATGTTAGACTTTGTTATCAAGTCTAGAAGCCTTTTCATAATTTGTACTTTAACTTACTGAGTACTTTCTTATTCTATTAGTCTACTATGTTTAACAAAGTTCAGAATAATTTTATACGTAAACTATACATCATGTTAGACTTTGTTATCAAGTCTAGAAGCCTTTTCATAATTTGTACTTTAACTTACTGAGTACTTTCTTATTCTATTAGTCTACTATGTTCAACAAAGTTCAGAATAATTTTCGTACTATCTGTAGATATCTGCTCCGTATGTTTTATATAATTTAAAATATCTATGTAATATTTCATATTAAGTACTTATAATTATCAACAATCTAGTACTCAGAAAAAAAGCTCTGCTCAGCTTGCGGCTAGATGATGCTGTGTAGATTGTCCAACACTATATTTTATTTATATTACTTACAGTTAGTGCGTGACTTTGTTTACAAATGTCGAAGGTAAAATGACTGATATATTTTAATACAATACACAGTTTTTTTTAATCTAAATAGACAAAATCTTCTGCAAGAAACATGACAACAATCATTCCGGAATTATTTATATTGAATCTTATAAAACTGTCCTACGGAGTCTGTAGGACATTTTTATAAGATTATATTAACGGTTTTTCTCGTATTATCACTGCAATGGTTATTTCAATTGATATAACCTCGCTCATGACAATGATCCCTGCGGGATGCCTTGAGGATAATGGATCAGAGGTGGCTATATTCATCGTGATAAATTAGGAGCATAAATCATAAATACCTTAGCAATGCCAATGGAGGTATTAAACGCAAGGCACATGTTTAGTTCTGCAGGCATCTCTTAATCTATATTTATAAAATAAAAAATGGGGTGACTTATCAAGAGATCTAGAAGAAGAAGAAGAAGAAGAAGAAGAGATCTATGTAACCACAAAAGTTACGAAGCTGAGATTTTTCATGGAGATTCCTTTTAAGACAGGCTTAAACAAATTCGAGTTAATTACTCCATTTATAACTTAAGAATGCCCTAACGTTCTTTGATATGTTAGATTAGTCTCCGTCCCGAATTATATTCTACTGTTCTGAAAGATTATATTTCATCAAATAGATTATATTTTATTCAGGAAATATCTGGGCCCATCACACAATCTTCAAGGGCTGTTCGCTATTTTTGCCACACAGTTGTTCTAGTCTTGTTAAAATATGAAATCAAAAAAGGTTTCACCCAAAAAAATATAATTCGATGCGGGTGAAGCCGTGGGCACAGCAAGTTTACAATAAAATTAATTCAATGCTCATAAGGGTAAACACAAAAAATTGTACAGATTTTAAACGAACTCCAGGAGATCGCAGTATAAAGTACGTAATCTACTTACCAGTATCGCTGACTGTACAACATACCAATCTCGTCGTTATATTACCCGGCCCTATCTGTATTACCTAACCGTTGTCGGGGTTTTTTTACAAATGCGTAATTTCCGACCGACCTTTTTTGTAGCTGGTCATTTTTACGTACCTTGCCTATTCTTAAACTCTTACCTGACTGCCTACGTGTTTGCAAAAATGAAGAATGGATTTAAAGAAGGACGAGTTCTGTTAAAAAAACATTTGGATTTCGATGTTGAATATAACTTCTACATTGCTTCTAAAAGAGAAATCAAACAAAAGTCACTGACCTACTGACGTGTTAACAAAACACTGCCAACGCTACTCATTTAATACGTTGATAGAAGTACAACCCACTGGGCTGCGTCGGCAGGTTCGGTGTTAATTATACCAGCATGTTTTATTTTTTCATTTTATAATACCCTGTGTTTAGCTTGGGTAATGTTCGGTGCAAATAAATGTGCACTGAACGTTTTCATATTTATGAATTGTATTAAATACGGATCAGAGTGCATTGTACTCAATTATTCTCCTTTGCTATTTCGTTTGAGCATTTTCAACAAGCGCGTGCCTAATTGGCTGATGTTTTTTCCGATTGGCGTTTTGTTTTTTTCTTTGCGTCTGATTTTGCTTCATCGTTTGGATTTTGTAAGGACCTAAGTCGTCATTGTTAACGGCAGCGTTACAATGGAATTTAATAGTAGAAACTGTAGGTACTGTTATACCTTAAAGTTGGGTAAACAAAAGTTACAAAAAAGTCAGAACTATACCTAATGGTTACATTAGGTTAGGCAAGATTCTTTATCTTACTAAGCTGTCTTATATAATTTAACAATAATTATCAAAAACGGTAAGCTGCTCAACTTAATACGGTCTAAAATCTTAACGAGTCATCCACTTAGCAACCCCGCAGTTATTCTCCTCGGCAAGATCTTGATAAAGTAATGCCTCAGCAAAGCGCCATGTACTTATAATTTATTGCATAAATTAGCTCTGATCAGGAAGTCAAATAGGAACTCACCACTATAAGTGAGTATAATTTACTAAAGGATTAGAAGTTGTCTGTTTAATAGAATTGAGGGGTGTAATTGCCGAAGAAAGATATGAAGAGAAATGAAAGTGAGCATTTTATTTTCTAGTTTTAATTATTTAGGTATCATGAATTTTCTTAAGTGTCCAAGAGATCTGTGTAGGTAGGCTCATAATGATCATGATGATAATGATGAGTCTCGCCTCAGGCTTGATGGATCCTAAACTACGTGAGCTAGTTAAAGAGTCATTGAAAACGAACATCCAAACAAGGTAAAGGTTTCTTGTTTGATTCTTATAAATATTTGAGTGTACAAAGATCTAAGTGATTACTGTATTTCCTAGTTTTAATATAAATTTATCTATTTATATGAACTTTCTAACGCTTCCGAGAGAGAAATAATAAAGCATTTTGAATTTAAATTCTGGGTCGCACTGCTAACTCCCTGCACAAAAACAAACATTCGAACATAAGTCACATAAGTCCTTAGATACCTACAAATTGCAGCAACAGAATAGAATATCAGATATGCGAGCTTGTCGCAACCAACTCCTCGTTGATTGCTATGCCTCAAGCCCCACAGGCACGATTTCAAAGCGTGTAGCGCGATCTGTTACGATGTTTGTTTGCATTTTCAACTAAGACTAAGACATTTTTTACTTAGTTGACGACGGCTTTCCACGTCCTGTGATTTTACCATAATTGTTCAGGGAACATTTTGTCCTAATAAGCTATCCAAAGATAGCTCGCGTCTTAAGTCGTAAAATACAAGTGAAAGTGAAATATCACACAGTTGCGACTTGTTTTGCGACTTGGCGGCACGTGGCGTCTAAAAGTGCACTACAAAATCGCAAAAAAATCGCGCGACACGGTGACTTAAAGCGAGAGGTGACGCGCTGTAGCTGGGTGGAACGCTCTTTTGAAGTAGCGCAATCATACGGTTCTTATATGACTATGCGTTGGAACTGTTGACTGTGAGTTTGCTCTTAAATGTCGCTATGTCAGCTGTGACAGCTTGTGCTACGCATGTATGGAAGGAAAGGGTGTGGAAGCGGTGAGGGAGCAGTGCTTTTTAGATAAGCGGTGATTTTTGCTTTGTAATTGGCGATGGATAACACACATATTTAAAAATAAGTCTTCAAAACTTCCCCTCTCATTTCGTTTATTTTTTTCTTACAAGCAAAAACGAGTGGGGACTTTTGGTGGCTATTTCCTGGGGCTTGCGTCACATCAGTCTATATTTGCAGTTTAAACTTTACACAAGTTCTAAAGCTCACTGTAAAATCCTCTTCATTATGCTGACATGTTAGACTTCCGTGGCTTTGCCACCGTCTGATGAGCACAGACTACATGAACCGATTTCATTCGACATTGTGCATGTCCCAGAAGCAATTGTTCTATAAACATATAACTATCTTTACAGTGCTTAGAAACTCTACCAGAAATACAATTTTAATGATCAGTGGAAATTAAGACCTCTGAACTCAATTGTAGCTCTTATGGAGTCTGTAGATTTACCCAAGCAAATAGTATCTCTGAAATGATCTCTGATATTAAAATTGACATTTAGAAACATTTATGACACGTTACGAACTTAGTAACTCAAATCTTTAAGATTCAGTTTTATATTATATTGTTGTGTGGTCGAAATTAAAGGGCAAGTATTTGAGCTTCAGTGAAATACAATACAAATATAATTCATTTTAAATGGAGTACGTACCAAAGTAAACAGGGTACACAATGAACGATGAGACCACAAAAGTTAAAAGCTGTGGAGCGACCTCATCGCCCGCCTCCTAGGCACAACATAAATTATGTGTGGTGAAATTTACATATTTCATGACACTACAATCTAATTACTTTTACCTTTGCAAACCTTTTTATAATATGAAAGACGACTAAGTATCGCCTTTAATAAGACAAAGTAATGATCCTACTAATGAGAGAAATCAGAATAGGTATGATTGACGAAAAATAATTAAATTTCAGAGGATACGATTCGACAATATAAGCGCTATAAATAAGCCATATTTGATTGTTTCCCCGTTTAGTTTTTATATTAAAGTGTGGCTGGAGTATTGTAGAATAAAGTCTCCGATCTGCCAACAAGTTGACTATAAAATTTTTAAGAAGTCTAGATATTACACTACAAGTTTACATGTTATGTAATAATTTTTAAGTCTTTTGCATCAGTCTATTTCATAATATTTTATGTAATCTAAACACAATTTCAAAATGTTATCTTATTTTCGATAGACGCTAAAGTGATGTTGAAGCACCTTACGCTCGAGGCGTTTCCGGAAATTGCATCTTAAAGGGTTGCTTTCTGAAGCCTACCTGTAGGAGACGCATCGATCTCATTTTATAACGTTGATAAAATTGCATACAAAGAATATGTTCCAGAAACCGAATACACCATGACATTTGATGAAGCAGGGCATACAATCACAAAATTATATAAATTCCCGTAATAGTTTGGATAAATGGGTATGTTTGTTACTTCTTCACTTCATAATACTTGCTTGGTGCCTTTTATGTATAGTTTGATTACAAGAAAAGCTGTCAAATCTCTCAAAACCACACGAAATTAGAAATCGATCCATGTAAGACTTGAACAAATGTATTCCTTCCATAGGGGAGGAGATGTAATCTATTGGATTTTCTAAATTGACACCGAATCAGCAACAAACATTTTAAAGTAATATTTTTAAACATGCCAAACTATGCGCTACGAGTATATATAGTATATATTAATCATAACTTTTTAATTACTTTCTTATTAATGAATAAGACTTTATTGTAGGGATACATATCTTCATTGCTTCTATCTTGCTCGAATTACCTACGGACAGGACCTACCTAGGTTAATTATACCTATTGTTTGGAGCCGTTTTAAGTTAATGAATTGATTAAAAAGTAAATATAGTATACTGGACTCATAGCGCGTGCGTCTAGAATGCATTCACCCTTATGATGGTCCATAACGGATGAATTGTTGGTTCTGGTTCTTTCATTATAAACTAGGTCACTTAATTAGCTAATATTCATATAATGATTGAAAAATCTTCATGTAGGTACATAAGTTTTCCAGTAAACTGTAGGAAAACGGTAGGTTTCATGAGGATATTAGCGATAGGCTGGAGCCATTGTCTTGTGCAACTATATATAGATAGATATAGTTGCACAAGACAATGGCTCCAGCCTATCCTTAGCCTTACGGATATATGTAACGATGTTTTGAAACCGAACTATTTATATTTTCCAAAATACAGAGAAACTCCTAGAATCGCTTGAGTTGACAAAGAGCGCCTTGATCACTTCGATCGATTCGATCGATCTCTTCCAGGCAACCTTTGGACGCAATCAACATTTTCGTTGAACCAAAAATAGTGCGAAACCCCCAACGAAACACGAGGCGCCATTTTACTAACAGAGAAAATTACAATTTAAAATAGAAATTAATAAGACATAGTACTGACGAAACAGTTTAAATAACTGTCGACTGTTGGAAATTAATCCATTTCAAATTGACTTTGTTATAAAAATAGCATAAAAGCACAAAGATTGCATCCAAGTACCTTCTAAGAGACAGCTTATGATCCGTAGCTTATGGCCCCTGGAGTTGTTCTTATTGTTTTTTTATGATTAACCTGCCAAGACTTATTTTTAATTTGCGGTTAAAACGCCGCAGGGCGGATTTCTTATTGTGGCTTAAAATGAAAATAGTAATGTTTATTCGGACGGCACTTATATTTTGATCTGTAATGGTGGTAAGTAAATTTAGGTTCTCAGGAGAAAACAAAATCTTTTTCTTGATAGAAGTCCTTACATTCAATATTATTATATTTCTTACCTCAGTCCCCCGTCTTCGTTATCCTATAACCTCAATTTTATACCACTGTATTTGCCAAACTAGACAGAAAACGGCAATAATGTTTAGAAAGAAAAATGTTAACTATTATTATCATTATGAGTATGATGTATTAGAATATATTTAAGGGTAAGTACCCAAAACTTTTAGTTTAGATGGTCTTTTTTTCATCTTTTTTCTAACTAATAGTTAAGTAATTGTGTTTGAAAATTGATATTTTTTAGGCCCGTAAACTCAACGTAGTAGTTTCATTTTGTCTATTTTAGGAAGATATACGAAAACAGAGTTAGCTAGCCACCAAAGGCAACATCGTATCTAAACTAGACAAAATAAAACAACTACAGATGCATTAAAAATCGCTTATGATAGGTTTAACAAACTGTACGTACGTGTGAATTTTGGAAATTCCTTTGTTTAGCGGAATCACTACATAGTATAAAACAAAGTCGCTTTCCCTGTCCCTACGTCCTTATGTCCCTATATCCCTTTGTCCCTTTGAATGCATTAAATCTTTAAAACTACGCAACGGATTTTGATGCGGTTTTTTTTAATAGTTAGAGTGATTCAAGAGAAAGTTTTATACGTATAATAAAACCGTACGAAGCCGGGGCGGGTCGCTAGTTATATGATAAAATAAGTGGGAGCGCCACTTTAGGTGCTGCGCCTAATACTCCAAACTGTTAATGTGAAAGCATCACCTGACTAACCTCTTTTAAATGATGGATAGCTTGCTTCAAAAATGTTTATAATGTTATATAAAGAGGTAAGCACCGCGACTGTTAATATTCACCTTCACCTCTGCGTACCAGACTGATTTGTTCTGACTTGAGCTAGGCTATCACTTAATCTAACTTGGGCATTAGCTACATAATTAATCTCACACCAGCCCGCGAGTCCTCTTTATTTGTTACTTACTATACGTAGAACTAACAAATCACCCGTTAGTTCTTAGCTAAGTTCTAGGATTAGTGAAATTGCAATTAGTGCTTTCTGGTTTGAGTTCTGCGATTAGAGAATGTGTCTTTTAGATTAACGCAATTTATTGTAGACTTTAGAATAATAAATTCACTATACTCGTTACATTCTTGTTACTATACGTACTGGATACAAGTAATCTGCTTATTTTTATTTATCATATTTCAGATGATAGATAATTATCTTACATAATTATGTTATGGATACATTTTGAAGACATGTGAGTACACAGAAAAATGGTTGACTTATTAGAAATGCACCTATGAGCACCACAATATGAGCAGTATGTATTTTTGTATTTTTATCTCTAGACTTCGCATTATGCGCATTGCGCGTACGTGTTCGAATTAATGCGTATCTTGTGACAAATTCAATGTGAATGATTTCACAAATGTTGATCTTAAGAAAGAATTAGGCACTCGTGTGAAGGAAGCCGTACCTTGTGATTTAGTAGAAAATATTTTTTTTGTGTTTAGTCATATTATTCCTACAATGAGACATAAAATGTATAACATTGACTTTTCCATGTGTACCAATGTATCCCATTGGAATAAATGAATACAATACAATCTATTCAAACTCGACATTTGTTAAACAATCTACTTTTAACTGAATCGTGGACTATCTGACTATCTGATTTTTACCGAGCATACAATACCTGCATCCTGCAAATTGCACTCTATGACCTGAATAATAGGTTCAAATATACATAATACCTACTCAAGCATCTGAACTATGCAGTAAAAGCACGATGTAATTATTTCCATTGAGTCTATACAAAATTATTTCCATTGCTAGAGGACATACTTGATACAATGTCAGTCCCGCGCTTTGTTGTATAGAGAGCAATCACGGATCAAGCATGCTGACAGCTTGATTGAAAACCTCCATACACAGAGGTAAACGAGAAATCGCTCTACATACATAGATAATATGACCTATATTTGATGAACGAAGCTTTCCTATGATAAATTTCAAGTACATTTGCCGGGAAAAACATCAGCAAGCATGTAGGTAATTGTCTTTTGTGTTGCATAGAAAGTATGGAGAGAGATAAAGTTCTGAGCGGAAGAAAATAATGTTTTCATGTTCCACTTGGCCGCAGCAAAATCAGGGGGACAAATAAAAATAATATTTGATTGTTTCAGAAAAATAAATATTTATTAGAAAAATCACACATAAATTCGACATAAAAACTGGCCAAGTGCAGTTCAGACTCGCGCACGAAAGGTTCTGTACCATTATCTATAAAAATATTTTAAAAAAATGTTTTTGTTCACGGATCCTAAAGGTTTTGATTCCCTTGCGTGTCAAAAAGTTGCAGCATAAACGGTGTCTTTTGATTTCGTTAGCTTAGAAGTTTGATATTTACAGCTCCAAGGGACAATAGATCTGAGTATTTGAGTATTTGAATTTCAGCTTGGTACCACGCGTTCCAGAGAAAAAGGGTCTTGACAGACAGACATAAGGACAACAAACAGACCGCACGCTCTCCCTGCAACAACAGCTAACACGTCCAATCTCGCTATTCACGTACGATCGATATTGATCCATTGAATCTAATTACTTGCTTCATCTGAGTGGCTTATGGTATAGTATGCAGATTACTCGCTTGAAGCTCATGGTAAGCTAAGTAGATAAACTATGTTGTGACACACTCGATTACCGCTAGCTGTCTGCTATTTTTACGCTGTTACTGTAATTTTTTTCTATTTTTCAACTTAGGCGTATGCCATGAATGCCTGTTTTGTGCGGTTTTATAACCATCTTATCTTACTATTATAATAAATGGGAAAGTCTGTGTGAATGTTTGTTTTAAGTAACCTTTTTAACTACTTAAGTTTTTTAAATGAAATTTGGTATGTAGATAGTTTAGGACCTAGAATAGGACATAGGCTATTAGAATTTGGAAATTTTAACCTCTGAGGGGGTTAAATAGGGTGGTAAAGTATGTACGGAAAATATTTTTTTGTCTTGGTTCAAATTTCAAATCATTTATTTGACACAGTTTAACAAGCAGTTATCTGAATGATCCACAGACTCCCGAACTAGTAAAAACTGTGTGTGGTTCGATTCTCTCAAAACTCGGTATAAATAAACTATGGACTGAATAATTAAACACGTATTTTTTATTTTTACTCGCTATCCCCTAGGGGTTATTGCAATAAATTACTGAAAATTGTACGAAAAAAAAAACTGGTTCGTGGGCGAAGACGCGGGGGCGCGGGGCGCGTCTAGTTATACCTATATGGGAGAAATTAAATAAAAAAATATTGGTAGAAAAGAAATTATTGAAACAATAACAAAACTACTAATAACAACTAGTATGTACAATATTGTACAATTATAACAAACTCCTAAAAATCTAAGTGGAAATATGTTCTTACTTTAAAAGATGACAAAACAACTTTTTATAACCAACGAGTTCGGGAAATGCAAATACTTCAGTAAAACATGCTAGTAGACTCATATAAACAGTTTTACTGTGCTCCGTATTTCGATCATAAAAGCGGCGAGCAAAAACAAGCATATTATTGACACAACAGGAAGTAGTTTTCCGGATGTTGGGGATTGCTCTCAGAGTGCTGGAATACTGAATAGTAAGTGTTGGACAGTGTGCTTTGCCTAGGTGAGCACAGCCAAGCATTAGAAAACGTAAATTTCATACAATATTTTGTGGTTTTTTTTATTATTTGATGCGCAATGAGTTGAATGTGAGCCTTTAGGTAATTCAATTTTGAATGCACATTAAACTTAAAATTTACATTGTGCTGTATGAACTTTATTTTCAACTTCAAATAATGGAATAGAAATAATTTTTTGCTTGAAGGGTCCAAATGTTGTTAAAAGATGGCTTTTGAATGTTTTGAACCGATATACAATTGTTTGGTGAAGACGTTCACTACTTTTTTGTGCTAGCGTATACCTAATAGTAAATAACTTTGTTTTACCATTATTTATATGCTATCTATAAAGTTAAGCTTAATTTTTTATACTCTACCGGGAATAGAAGGAAAATTCAAAGTTGAAATAAGACGTTAAGATGTAAAAGGTTAATTATAGAACTTTGTTTAAAGTTAAAATAAACAAAAAAGCAGTTAAAAAACAATTCCACGAGTTAGCTTCTCGTTTTCTGCTTTCTACATTTGTATGGAAAAGGCAGTAACAATAAAGCACGACCTTAATGAAGTTTGCGAGGCGCTGGCCAGCTGTTGCCCTGCTTTCTATTGTTTTTGCACAGCCGCACACATGGTTGTAGGCAACAAAAGTACAACCTACTTAGAATACTCCGCAATCTCACCTCAAGTTTAGCAAAAACAAACAAGCTATTCATTAAAATAATAAAAAATCCCTAATTGTGTCCACACTGTCTACGTGTTGACCGGTAAATAAATCAATAAATCAATATCTTTATTTCTTTAGGCTTACAAAATAAGCACTTAGACAAGTCAAATTTAATGCTATAGGTACATAATTATCAAAATAATATAAGAAATAAAGTGCACCGGGCCATGGCAAGCCCAGTTTTTGCTGGTTTAGAAATAAGTCGTCATAAAGGATAATTTGTGTTGTGATGAATATGTGGACAAAAGAACCATCAGGACAAAAAACTCAAGTACAATATTACAATTGATTTCGATATATGACCATGCTGTGTAATTTGTCCAGATTTGTTTATTGTTAACGCTTCTATTTTCAAAGTGCGTTATATTCTCTTTGATTGTAAAATCAGAGACTTTGAGGGGTACTCTATCATTATGAAACATTAAGAGAAACTAGGCGTAGGCGTAGTTTCTCTTTCCGAATGTCGTAGCAGTATTAATAGTTACCTACTGAAATGAAACGTTTTATTAGCAAAACACAACACGTACTGAAATAAGTTAAAATATGTATGCTAGGAGTTTACGCAGGAACTTATCTGATACCGTAAAAGCACCTAACTATGATCCAAAATGACGTATTATTTACGTTAGGGCTAATATTTTTTTAGGTAAGAGTCCTGAAAAAAGTGTTTTGTACTTTTTGTTTGTATGTTAAACTGTAGTTTAAAATTATGTGAAAAGTATATTTCTATCTCACTCAGAAATACTTTTTTTTTTAACTCAAAGTTGGACTATAGTTGTTGTGAGGAGGCCCCAACTATGGTCCAGCAACAAAATGTCATGTTTATTGGTCGATTACTCGGAAATGGCTTATAGTTACCTGCCTAGTATGGACTAAAATCGTTCCTTATTTTATAATTCAATTAAAATTAGAAAAAAATACAAAATACCTTAATTTTTTTTTATTTTGACATAATAATCAACAATAACAAAAAAAAATCTTCTCAAAATTAACAAAAATTACAAAACAGTCTCACTTATGGCACGGTAATTAGTATTATGAGATCAAAAATCAGCTTATAACTAGTAGGAACAATAAACACTTATATTATTTCTTTGGGATTACCCAATCACTCTCTAATTCTGGAACATTGTACAGTTCGCGTTTTGTACTAATTCTCTTTGGGATTTTAATAGAAAATAGAACATTTCTCCTCGGGTAAAATATACAGTCTTCCTTTTCAGGCCATTTCCATGCCATTCCACACCTGAACATGCACTTAATGTAGGCTCCTTCTCCATCAGTTTTTTGTATTTGGCCTGGCCAGCTGCAAAACCTGCGAAACCTCTGGGAAAGGTCCTTCTTGTACCGTTTTAAAAAATTCTTCATCCAGTGTCTTCCCGGGTAGTTATTGGAGAATTGCTTAATCTCACGAACACTGCCATCCACATAAGTTTTAACTATAAATTGTAGGTCATGATCAGTGACTGGGAACCCGAAGTCGGATAGTTGTATGACATGATCAACGAACGCTCTTTCCTCCTCATCAGTAAATACGCATTTACGGCCTGGTTTTGTGTTAGGATTACCAACTGTTAGCATCTTTCGTCTTAGTATAATGGATGTTAAACTTCTTCGCAGCTTCTCTTTGGGTGAGGACCTTATCATCAATGGCTCGGAGGCAGCTCTTCATTTTATCTTCAGAGTACCATTTGTATGGTAGCCCCGTACCTTTTTTCGCGATTGACTCATTATTTGTCGATGTGGAAGAAAAAAACACATCATTAAACTTCATGTAAATTATGAACCTAACTATGGTCCAAAAAAACCGTTGGACTATAGTTAGGCACGATGTATCATTTTGTAATATTTTTCACTTCATAAATAAAACAATTGAAAAGTTTGATTGATTCTAAATTATTTTATTAGAGAGATAACTTACCTTCAAAACTAAATCACTTGACATTACATAACTAGATTGCAATGTGAGGGTAAGTACGAAAGTTTGCAGCTCTTCTGCGTGTGTCAAAACTTGGTCGCAACTCCTGATAACCTGTTTCGTCAAATGGTGACGCCACAAAGGCGGCTGTCATACGAAGATGGCGAATGTATTCCTGCTAGCAACGCGGTTATGCGATTTGCCGATAGATGTTACCGTTTAGCCGATAATATTGATTTAGTCAAGCAATGTCGTTGGACCATAGTTGCCCCTTTGGATTATAGTTGGGTGCTTTTACGGTACCTATGGAAAACAAAAAGCACTTACCAACTTGTAGATTATTCTTTAGTTCAACTAATTACGGGTAAGCTGGCGCCTACTTTGAAGAAGTTTTAATTAACTTAGTTAGGGTTAAGTACCTATATAGTTTGATTTATATATACTCATGAGACTAGTAGAAATTTCAAAAACAACAATACACAAAAAGTTTTAGCTTAAGTACTGCGAAGGTCATTCCTGGACAGTGAATTCTATAAAGCTATGTTATGGCGCAAAGAAGATAGCGCCAAATATTACTACAAAATTACGTTAAACAGATCCAAAAACAATATTTCAATTTGTTATACTTATCATAAGCTTTTCTTAATGCATCTGTAGTTTTATTTCGTTTTTTGAGATACGAAGTGGCTCTTGGTGGCCACAAAACTCTGATTTCTTATCTCTTTCCTTAATAGACAAAGTGAAACTACTATAGATGCATTAAAAAAGCTTATGTTATTTAACAATAAGGACTTTTGCATTTGTGCAATTCCTTTGTTTAACGTAATTATTTTGTTGCTTATTTTGTAATGGCGCTAGTTTAGCTCCGTTTGCGGTTTAAGGCGCAAACAGTATACGAAAATAGAGTTTGGTGGCCACAAAGGCAACTTCGTATCTCTTCCTAAACTATGCAAAATTAAACTATTTATGCATTAAAAAGCTTACGATAGTTTTGACAAACATTACGGAGGCGCCACTTTAGTTGCTGTTTGTGCCGCCTACGTTCAAAAGCTTTTAGCACCAAGGCATATCAGCTACTGCAAACGTGAAAGCACGTCACGTAACTAACTATAACGTGGTGATTGATTGGTTTGTCCAATCAGTCATCTTATTGTTGTCTAGTTATCAGCTCAATCAGTTGTATTTCAACTGAAGCCCAGCAATTTGCATAGGTCATGTAGTACAGAGGAATAAATAATTTATTTATGTCACAAACACATGTTATAAAACTTATGGGAAGTTCAATAATAAATAATGGGTTTTAAAATAATATTATGCAGGCAGCGTTTAGAGCTGTAATTGTGTTAGGAAAGAATTTTTCCTGATTAGGAAAGGAATCTTTCCTAATCAGCTCTTATTACAGCTCTACACATGTTATTTCAATTTCAAAAAACCTTTTTTTTTGTCTGATGTAAAAAAGGTTTTTTGAAATTGAAATAACATAAAAAAGAATATTTTTTTCCACAAATTTGCCATTTTCAGTGTTACTTAGGGCTCCCACACAAAACTGCGATTTGGTGCGATGCGATGCGATTTGATGCGATTTGATGCGATGTCACACGAACTTGATTTGCGAATTTCTGCGATGCGAATTTGTGCGGCGAACCGATTTGTAGGGTAACCATATCTTCAAGTTTAGTCCGCCGTATTGGACGTGTTTTTAGGAAGCGTAAGATGGATCCCAAAAAGATAATTGAACCGATTTAAGCAAAAATGATCCAACCCACACAAACCTCATTTCGAGATAATCGATATTTAAGTTTGTGGCGGTATTTCTCTAGCTTTGTAATACAAAATGTTGTTATTTTAATTTAATTTAATGCTATGTAAACTCAACTTTTTTGCTATAAATAATATAAAGAATAAATTGTAATAGTTTAGTAGATAATTGGGAAAATTTGCTCCTGGATCATTATTACAAAATTAATTTTGTATGGAAAGAGCTATGTAGGGTGCAAAAATTAAAATGCAAAAATGATTCAAAGTGTGTTAAAAATTAGTAATCATTTTTGTGTTTTAAAAGACAAAACAAACAAAATTGGCCCTACTCCTCGTCCAAATCAGAATAAGGTTCATCACATAAACCATCTACATCGTCTATTATTGCAGCTTCCCTTCGGTTTCTTAAATTAATCAATGCAATCATCTGGTATCTAATATTAGATCTGCTGGCCCTGTACTTATTTTATTTTATTTATTTATTTTTCGTTAAAGTACGAAACACACAGAAGCCGGAGGCGTGGCGGAGGCAAAGGCGTGCGAATTGTATTCTATGGAATCCTATGAAAGCCTACACACACACCGCAGGCCGTGGCGAACGCGGTGCCATAGGAAAAACCGGCACGCCTTCGCCTTCGCCACTCCTCCGGCTTCTGTGTGTTTTGAACTTTATATACTTTATTTCGTTTACGTACTTAGATGAAATAGCAATTTTAAATATTAATTTGTCAAATCTTAACTTGTTTTATATCATCATCATCATAATCAACCTATATTAGTCCACTGCTGGACATAGGCCTCCCTTAATGAGCGCCATAGCTCCCTGTCTTCAGCTTGGCATCCAGCATCTGCCAGCAGTCTTTCGCAGATCGTCATCCCACCTGGCCGGAGGGCGTCCTATACTACGTTTGCCAAGTCTCGGTCTCCACTCAAGAACACGTTTACCCCAACGGTTGTCGGTTCTTCGCGAGATATAGCCGGCCCACTGCCACCACTTCAGCTTGCTAATTATTTGAGCTATGTCGATAACTTTGGTTCTCTTTCGGATGTATTCTTTACGAATCCTATCCTTCAGAGAAACTCCGAGCATAGCTCTTTCTATAGCTTTCTGAGCTCTTTGAACTGATGGACCAGCTTAATATTATAGTTTGAATCATTGTAGCAAATTAGAACGGTTATATGTTAGGGTAACAAAAGCAACACAAAAATGATTCAAGTGGCATGAAACACTTATACATTTTAAAAATTGGTTAAAAAAACTCGAAATTGACTAGGTTGTGGGTTGGATCATTTTTGCATAAATCGGTCCAATTGCACTGCTGTTATTGTTAAATAGATATAAAAGAAAAAGAAGATTCTGGATTCATCCATTTAATACGATTATGAACTCTGAAGGGAACTATTTTACTCGAAATTACTATGAGTTGAGAACTGAAGCAGTTTTTTTTACAACACAAAGAAGGCGGCTCAGGCGCAGCGCTCTTTCGCTAAAGTTGTCTCAGAGCGGACTAAAAGGGGGGTCACCAAGTATGACGTAATATGACAGGAATACGCGATGCAAATGAGATCTGACGTTATCGTGCGAGCTCGCAGATATTTACGATGCGATGCGAGCTCGCAGTTTTGTGTTTGAGCCCTTATACTAAATAAATGTTATTCTAACATAGCTTCGTCCGCGGTTTCACCCGCGTGAAAAATCGTAAAATGTAGTCTTTGTTTTATTCCAGACCTAAAAGTTAGTATTCATAATTTCAGCCCGTTCCGTTGAATTTTCGGTGTGAATTTTCGATGTGTGAATATCCTTCAGTACTATATTTAAATGAAATAAGATATTTTTCAACTCAATTAAACATGTTGCATCCATACAAATGCATCGTTGCTGCCGACGAAGCAGTTTCCATTTATAGTAATTGGTACTAAATTTAATTGAATCGCCAGTACCAGCAACTCCAAGGAATATTTGCGAAGCATAACCATACAGGTTATACCCAATCCTCATTCAACACTTCAATTGATATGAACCTCCCTTTGTATACCGTACTAAGACTCAAGATCCGTTTGACCCTATTGAGAGAAAAAAACTTATTTGATTCTGTCCAGCTGTAATTGCATGGCGGGTCTCAGGAACTATGCCCTTTTATCCAACTCGACACATGAGGGTGACAAACTTTCTCAATATTCCGATATTGAAATCTGATAAACTCTTTTATTGTTTTGTAGGGAAAACATCGATGTTATTATGAAAGTTACGATATTCCATCGGCACGCTACATTATGTGTGTATACATTCATGCTACATTAGGCACAGCCGACTCACCTACAAATCTGATTTTCGTCGTTTCCTTTTGGTAAAGTGATTCTTCTATAATTTTGCGCTGGGCTTTGCCACTTTTTTGTTCACTTACAATCAGATACATTTTTGTAATACCTACTTGTGAACAAAAGGTATGTTACCTCTAAGATCTAGTATATTAAGTAATAGGTACTAAAAAAACGACTACCTAAGGCACAGCTACTAAGTGACACATGCTAGAATACTTAAACTTTGTACCAGTGTATCCTTATTTTATATATATTTTTTAACTGCTTATAACTGATTTTAACAAGAAATTTGGAAACTAAGCATATTTTATTTTAATGTATACGTTATGTATTAAACATAAATAAAACTGCATGGGCTTACTAATAATACTTTTAATTATAAATGGTAACAAATTTTTTTTTGGCGTAATTCATTGTAAGTGATATAGGATACCTACCGTGCGCAAGTTAATTTCAGAAAGTAAAGATATATATATATTACTTTCTCTCTTTCCCTCGGTAAATTAAGTAACAGAAACTAAGGTACCCACAAAATACCTATTTTACGATATCGTAGAAGCGATGAACCCTGTAGTATGATGAGGGAATGTTTTTCTTCCTCGGAACCACATAACAATGAAGATATTAACTTGTTTGCGATAGGGGTTCGCACAGTGATACTCGTAGCTTTTTGTTTCCTGAGTCCAAAGCCAAGGAGTATAATTATTGGCAACAACTAAAAAAGCTTGATTAAAAATTGGAGTATCACGAGTTCACAAACTTTATTTTGCTAGTTGACTTGTGAACGAAAATTTAAAACTGGACTAGGCGCCTGGATATTTACGAACACAAGCGTTTTTGGCACGTACACTTCGACAACGATTGAATTGCTCCAGCTAGAATCTACTGAATAATGTTTTTAGCTTTTCGACATGGATTGTTATTTTAGCTTTTTCATACGAGTATTTAAACAAAGCTAAAGTTTTAGCATAGTTTTAACCTTTTGAGGCCGCCGATTGTGCCACTTTAGTTGATGCTCTATTATTTTGATGGTACAATAAAGTTTTTATCTACTAGCAGTGCTTCACGGTTTCACCCGTGGTAGTTCCCGGTTCCGTGGGAATTCCGGGATAAAATATAGTCTATGTGTTATTCGAGACTATAATTTATCTCTGTGTCAAATTTCAACCATATTCGTTCACTAGTTTTTGCGTGAAAGAGTAACAACACCCATCCATCCATCCATCCATACTTACAAACTTTCGCGTTTATAATATTAAGTTGAAGATTAAGATCTTTCTTTTGAATACTTCGCATTTGGATACCTATTCTCGGAAAATAATAATTGCTGAAATATAATACTTTGACTGTGAACTGTGAAATAGTCAAACGATGAAAGCGAAGGACCTGCTCTAAATTTAATTCCTGGGTTCCTGAAGCTAGAGACTTCTGTGGCTCAAATAAAGATGAGGATACACTTTCCGAGCCAAATGCGCTGATGGAAAATATAAGGGGATTTATTTTTATAAGTGAGTCAGGGAATAATAGATAACTAATAGAATCTGGAAGGTCTTTAAGGAGTGGCCCAAAAACTCAATATCTTTAGGTACTCAGCATCGGATAAAGTAAAATAACCAGTCTGCACATTATTTGTTATATCCCTTTCGGCCTGATCTTTATATGATTCGGTAAGTCGATGTATAAGTACCAGGAGAGCTGAAGTTGATTAGAGATATGTCGCTTAAATTCTTGATCTGACCTGAAGAATGCTTGCAGGTAGCAAACACAAACTTATGTGATATGCGAATAACTACATTTCGTATACGATACAATCCGTTTAAATTGGATACTCTTTACCAAAGTACCATTGAGAACTAAGCAGCAATTTCGACATTCCTGGAATATTTTCAGGAGGGTTACTTTTCCAACTTATATATCAATAAATGGCCAGATTACGATTTATATTAAGGCTACTCGGAAAAAGTCACTTTATTACCAACCAAATAATTATAAAAAGTGTAAGTTTCGTGTAATAGTAATGTACCTACATATGAATTCATTAAAAAAGTGCATGTAACGGAGTTTCCTCACACCGTCTTTGCTACCCATTGGTATGATGTTACTGATCAGTTGATATGGATCAGTTGAGCTTAAGATTTTTTGAAACAACCTGCGGTTCAATTAAATGCTATTGTAAATACGCGGTTAAATTTTTTTCAATTGTGATTAGATAATAGATTGAAGCGAAGGAGAATCGATTATCACTTTATTTCTAATATTATTTAGATAATTTTGTACTTACCTACCTATCGTTTAAAATTTAAAATAACGTTTCAAATAGTTTATAATAAAGTGTTTATTTTGCAAGCCTCAAGAAATAAACATATTGATTTACTTTGTTATAATTTTTTTTGTTAATAAAGGACCTGGAGGGAAATACTGTGTGTGTGTTTTATTTCGAAAACACGCTAGCAAATCCGCGGGATGAAGCTAGTAGATTATATATTCACATTATATTCCTAAAATGCAGGTTTTATGAAAAAACTATAAATATTCCCTGTCATCAGCTGTTTAAGCTATGGTCTTACATGTGAGATCTAATCATTATTATTTATTAGAATTGAAAATTACAAGAAAGCACACAAAATGCACATAAATTAAAACTAGTATTTACAGTTTAAACAATCTGTGACCCGGCGGTAGTAGGCTGGTGTGTATCTGGCGCAGCGCATCAGCATTGCCGTACAGAGTGGTAATAGCTACATTTAGTATCTTGGGTACACTTCCGACTGGTATTGACATTGATCAGTTGAGTAACCACTATACTGTTTACAACCGTCTGCAGATAGCTCAATTTTTTTATTACGTTTGTTTACTTGGTTAAATTTGTTTTTATTCATTGAATGTAATTTTCATCGTTCATAAAGAATGATTTATTAATGTTAATTAAAATGATAATTGAAAGCGACTCTAACACTCTGCCTGTATTTTCCAGCTATATGGTAGAGGTAATGCTTAAGGAATATATCGAATTCAAATCTTACCCATTCACCCTCCTTAGTAGTTCGTTTTAAATTCAGTTCACTCAACTAAAGTAAATACCAGTGGTGTTAGCAATTTCACCAGCTGCTGTGGGAATTTAAACGGTGTTATATTATTATTCAGCGAGTGGTATAATTGTAGGGGCTGGCCGATGGTGGCAAACCTAAAATATTTCCGCCCGCCCGCCCTACGACGGCGGTGGCTATTTCGCAAAGCTCCAAGACAGCATACTTTAAACAAAGGTCGAGTAAATGGGCTTGGCAATAAATTAGCTTCTCTATTCTCTTAATATAACGGCCGTTTGTAATTTGCTTGAAATTTGGTTAAATTATAACAAAATAAACGGAGCGCAATTAAAATAGAACTAAAATTTAGTGTACCTGAGGATCATATAGCAATAGAATAGTAGTATTATAAATAGTATTTAATGTGAGAATTCATTTGGATACATAATTAAACTTAAGAACATGTTTAAACCTGGTATTTACAAAACCAACTTTGACGAGCGATATGGCTTGGCGTGGGCGAGTGTAGGTCTGCCTGCGACGCAGGAGGTTGCAGGTTCGATACTTGCCTTGGGACAAATGAGTGTACCTCTGAATTTCGACAGATCGTGATTTCGATGCGTTATGAACTTCTAAAAACAATAGTTCGACTAGTCATTCTTTCGACGGAACATATACTCGACAAACATTAATTCGACAGAAACTACTTTGACAACACACACCTTCGATAGACTATACTTCTACAGACCCTGCTTCGACGTGCACATGTTCGGAATATAATTATTGCAAATTGTGTACGATTTGTAAATTTTTGTTCCTGTAGTCTGAGTATTTTTTCAATTAACAATTCAAGACAATTCACACGGCATCAGTTCACATAGCCCCATACTAAGCAGAGCTTGTGTTATGGGTACTAGATATAATATAATATAATAATATTAAGTAAATAATTTGTAGATCACACAAACATTTGTCCCTAGGTGGGAATCAAACCGCAACCTACTGCGTTGCAGGCGGAAATTCGCCCACCGCGCCACATCGGTCATCAAATGATTGAAAATGATGATTGTACTCTCAGTTATAATCAAAGTCAAAGTTCACTTATTATTATTAAAACCCCTTCCAGTACCTATTCTAGTTTCAGCAAAAGCAATTAAGCCATGTCAATACACTATCTGTTTTCTTCATTATAGTTTCATTAGTGACGACCTAACTAATTTACTGTCCACCATGTAAGCGTCGTGAAAGCACCACCTGTGCAGGTCGGGAATTAATTTATTTACTGCCTATAAACGAGCGGCTTCTAAAATTATATAGCATGGGTTGGTAGATTGTTTCTAACAGTACGGTACGGTGATACAGTTTATGATGATGGCGATGATGTCCTCCAAGCCGATTTCAATTCAAATAAATTATATGGATAAAATTAAAATGCACAAGAAACGATGACACTACCGTACCTTTGCAATTGTGTGGTATTGTCAACACCCATCATCTAGACATAGGTACAATTCTCAATAAGATATTAAGAAATTATTAATACGTACAGAGTATATTTATAAAGCTATTAAATATAATAAACTTATCCAAAATACATCATTCTAGCGAGTTGTTTGAGGAAATGAGAGTATGTTTGTATGAGAGTGTTCGTTTATGCATGTAAATGCTTTATAATGGAGGTTCTTTGTGCCTGGTCTGGCATTTAGTGGCAGTTTTAGGACTTGGACGAGTTGTATGTACCCCAATCTAAAACTGAAGAGGACTCGCCCTCGGACAAGTTTTCATTCGGACGAGATATACCCTAACCCGTGAAATTGAACTTTAGTAACTTTTCAATCCTAAGGGTGTTGTTTTTCTGCTGTTTTGTGTCCTCGCTCTTGGCTGGCATGGCAAATCCAAGTTTGTTGTTAAAAGTGCGATAACACTTTGGGCACGTCTGAATGCCGTTGACGTAGTGGTAGTGAATGACCATGTTCTAGACTAGCGTCACACCGGCCTCTAACCATAGTCAATCAACAAACTATGCATTTCGAGAAAAGCTGGTATGTTAGCGCTGACTAAGGCAAAGCCTGATGATGTCATTAAGGCTGGCATAACGAGATATCCAATCTGCGGTACTAGTACACAATAATCTGTGATGACCAATCTGTTTGACAGCAGTAGGTACCGCACTGGCTTTGATCAGGCGCTCAACACAAGCGAAGACATATTGCCACACTAAATATGAGCTAAAATATAAAGAGAGACCGGCCAAAGAAATAAAGTTTTGGTTTTTTAAAACTGAGTTACGCCATCGTATGCGTTTTTGCATGAGGTATAGAGAGGATATTTTGAAAACGAATTGCAAATTAGAATGTTTTGTTTATAATAATATATTTGATTTTCCTTTTTTTAATTTACTCTTGGTTTATCTATTTGTCCTGTATTCACACGTAAACATAATTTTGATATTGCTACGGACGCCTACACCTAAGCTAAATTGATTTACAAATCATTGTGTAATGAACACGTAGAGGTGATATTTGATATACTTGCAGAGAGATAGAAGTCAAAGCGGTTTGATAACTGTATCAGTGTTAACGTTTGAGTAAGCAAAGCCTCTGTCTTGGGCAGATTTCTTAGTGTAGGTTAAGCCTAGTTTAAGAAAACCGCAAAAGTCGCAATGAAAATACGACTTTTCCGCACATAGATTTAGTGCCTTGAAATGACTAAATTGAACAGAGAGGCACTATTTTTCGTAGTATGACAGCAATCCAATAGTTTCAAACGAAGCTTTTTTTCATTGCGACTTTTTGTCACAATTGCCAATTCGATGTATAGTTTTCAAATAATATTGAGTAGTTCGTTACAGTTTAGTAGTACAACTTTGACAGGTCAACCCAAACCGGTCACTGATGTCTGTGGCGACTATAGCTCATTAACTCGAAAATTATCTGAATTTGTATTTTCTAATTGCATGGAAGCTATAAGACCCACTTGCGACAGGCTAGGCTGAGAAGGTAAACTCAGATTTAGGTGCTTCTTTGAAGTTTAATTCTAAGTATGTCTTAAACCGTCAATAGTAAGGGTTAGCAGCTAACGAATGTCTTGGCGTAGGTTTGAATGAAGATGTTTTAACAGCCAACAATTCAACAAAGGTGACAGGTTATCAAACCATCAGATATCGCAGCATCAATCTTAGCATCAGCCATTCAGCCCGCATTGCTTCCGGCTGTAGGATGACTATCGCATTCTGTTTTTCAGTATAAAACATTGCAAATTGTTCGTAATCCATCGCTGATTGCAAGCCAATTTTATTGTACTTGAACGCAAAATTAAAAACTTAATGGCGGTAGATACCTATTTGCTAACAAGAATGAAGCCGTGGAGTTATCATAATCAATATTTGATAATTAACCAGCGCCCGCCGCTTCAGTGTATTTTACCATGTTTTCTACTCTATTTAGTTGTAAACATGCAAAATTTCAAACTCGATCCGTTGTTGGCTTTTGCCGATCTTTGTTCAAACATTACAGAACTTGATAAACTTCGTCCATTGTAAAAAAGTATTTGTTATATGTATCTTAGGAAAAAACACAATGAACACCAAAAAATAAAAAGGATCTGTAAAATGTCAATAACAGAAGCCTATGGAGACTTAGTATTATACAATGCCCGTTGATTTCTTCACTAGGCTAAGCCTGTATAGAAAAAAATATATTTATGACAATTTATAGCTTGGCAAAAAAGAGTAGAAAATAATGGGGGCGCCACTGTAGGTCGTTATGGCAACACCTATAGCGCACCAAGCTAGTCTTGATACTTAGGTGTATATTTCTGTTATACGTACATTTATATCCACACATAGTATACTAGTATCAGTAAATATTGTTTAATTGAGCAAGGTTCTCGTTATGTAAGTATATAAAGAAAAAAAATAAAGTAAATTAAAATTTAATATATTGTTATTAATACATTGTAAGTTCTCTCTCACAGTATTCCTTTTCTATTTTTATTACGTGCTGGCACGAAGTCTTCCAATCCTCCTCCGTAATAGCTTGGAACCGTTCCGTTTTAGCACGCTCAGCTGCTTCCTATAAAGAAGAAACTTTTTATGATACCTTTATCTTACCTTTTTCAGTTTATTATTTAGGCACCTAATTTCTACACCATTTAAAATGCAAACGCTATAGTAACTTTATTACAAAGAAATAACACAACATTTAAATTATGTAGAAATAGATTTACATATTAGCTAGTCTAGCTCAAGTATCAAATTCTATGCCCGCGCTATAGCAGAGTACGCAGAACAAACGTAAACATAACCTAACTGCCCGATGTTTATTGTTGAATATTTCACTTGTTCCGTGGAACTTTAATTTAATCCTGCTTTAGGACCATCAAGTTACCTTTGATTCAACTTAAAATTACAAAACAAACTCTCACAAACCTGTCATATCAGCGGTTCTTTGAAAAACATTGTTGAGATCTGAAAGAATAGTTCTGGCCTCAAATTCTGCCAGACATCGCCTGTATACCTTATAAATAACCTCCCTGGCAGCACTTCTAACTGTTTTATTCATTATTTTTCACTTTTCGTCACTTTATCACCACCGCTTGACCGATCCAAGTAAAAAATCCGAGAATTCGTAATCTTTGTTTACAATTTTACATCAAACGTCATTGTTTTAAGAATGTTGCCATTAAACAAAAAAATTAGTTCCGTTTCAAGACTTTTTTGCCAAGCTGTAAAGCACGCGATTATTCAGGTACCAAAATTTTACAGTGAAAATGACAGAAGAGTTAAAAAGAAGACAATGCAGGTGAATATTGTGTGAATTATTTTCAAAAATTATAAACTTTATATTAAATTGTAACAAAGAAAAATATTTGTCGTAGTCAGAAGAATTCTTATATTTTATTCTAGTGCAATATTGTGAGTTGACATTTTATTCTATATTGTATATATAAATCTCCGTTACACTTTTCTCTTACATTAACCTTTTTTATTATACATACAGATATCGGATCTTTACAAATTATTTTTTTCTTCATTTATTTGACAAAATAATGAATATGTGATATTGCTGTCAACACGTAGCAATATTAAACAGCAAGTTAAATTGGATTTTGATGAACTATAACAGTATACACCCAGTTGCATTCCAATTTTCGTATTCAGTGTGCACAGTGATTGAACGGACGAAGTAGAGAGCGATCATACTCGTAAAGTGAATGAGCAGAATTGTGGCGCAGTCGTAAATCCTTAATGGAGCCGAGGATAGGTAGGGAATCGCCGCCAGCCGTGGCCAGGTTCACGAAATAGATTACAACTATAAAGCCCCTGGAATTTTGCAGGCGTCCATCAAAAAAGCAGACGAATGGCTACCGTAAGAAGCCTGCCATTCATCACTTTTATCTAGATTTAACACCGGACCGCATCATTTACTGCGAAAAAATCTACAAACGTGCACATTTCAAACTCAATTTTATAGAGTCGTTGCCGTCTATTAAAAGTGAGCTGAGTCTTTTTTTAAGCTCTGACCTGAATTTAGCTAAGTGCCCATTGAACGGACGGAAATGAATATATTAACTCTCTCAGAACCTCCGATAGAGATAATATAACGAGCAAAGCACATAAACATAAATGCTATGCTCATAAACATAGAGTAGTAAGTATCCAGGTGTGTGGTTATGTTTTCAAACCGTCATGAAATTCCCGATACCTCCTGAAACATGATGGCGCATGGCGTAAACCTGGGAAGGACCTATAACCCGGTTTTCAGCAATGAGTTATGGCATAATTTGTTCGGTTGGTCTCGCGACTCTGTAAGGATATAAAGGGGAGGTGAGAAGTGTGCGATGTATATCTACCTACAACGTGTTGAATGGAAATTTATGAGTGAGCTTTTGTCGTAGAACCTATGCGCTTAGGTGCTGACAAGATATAAACAAGAGTTTTATTGCGGATTTTGTAATATTTAAAACACATAATAAAACAAAACACTTCAATTCTTGTAGGAAACTATCAATTATATATTCAATCATATTTCCATGGAGTTAGAGTACCTACGTAAATCTTAATAAACGTAATCTTATATAATTTTATTTTTTCAGAGAAAGGAATGTCAACAGCATAATTGTTGTAGGCCTAAGTGTTAAAACCGTTGGGGAATGGGAACTCACTAGCTGCTTTTGAATCGCCAGTTTTATTTTGTTATTTTTGGAATCAAAGGATTCCAAAAGGTTTCATAAAAAAAAATGTAAAAAAAAAAAAAAAACTAAATAAAATATAGCCAGATGCTTATGCCTCTTCGGATATTTAACTTTAAGTTAAGTGGAAATTCTTAATAAATGGATTTTTATCATCCTTATAAAGTTTGAATTCGTATTCCCTACGCTGTTGATGACTGTATAAGCTTCACATCTCTTAGCTCCTAGGCTCTTGGTCTATGTGGAGGGAACTAGGCTTGCTCGTCACTATTTCACACGTTGTTAAAGTCATCGTAACGGAAATCGACTTTCAGGTAGTCGGTATGGAGAGAACTATTTATATAAAAAACAAACAAACAGGAATTTGCATGATCTTCACTATTTCAAGTATCGTTCACATCAAGAGTTTAATTATCATGCTCGTAACAGAAACTGGTGAAAATTTCAGTGTAAATGCAAAACGTAAAAATCGAATATGGTCAATTTAAAACAAAAATATTATTCAATAAAATATAACTCAGTGTTGCAGGGCTCTTCAGCGCCAGTACAATTTGGTGTAGGTACTTATGGAAAAATTTAATCCTGTTAAAATACACAGCATAATTATTAACAACGAAAATTACAATCAAGGAACAGAAAAAATTAAAACTAGTACATACAATCGAAACCATTGAGCTAACTGTTGACGGTTGCAAACAGTCTAAATGAAGGTCAATTGATCCGTGTCAATACCAGTTGGAAGCGTCCCCAAGACACTGGCTGCATTACCACGCTATGTGGCAATGCTGATGCGCTCTCGGGTTGTCTGAATCGCAGAAATTCTGCATAGCGTAAAACTATGTATTTTAATAGTATTCAAATATTATCATTCGAATATTGTCGTATATATTTAGAGGCATTTTATATTCATGGCAAAAACCAACAAACACCTCGGGGACTCAGAATTGGCAGGCTGAATTGGCAGGCTGAATTACCGGTAATGCCTGTTAGGTATATTTCGCGAATAACTGACCACCGCTGGGGTAAACGTGTACTTGAGTGGCCACAGAGATTCGGTAAACGTAGACTTCTTCCCGCCAGATGGGATGACGATCTGCAAAAGACTGCTGGCAGATAGCGGGTGCGGTAAGCTGAGGTCAGAGCACCATGTGTCAGGGCGCTCATTAGGGGAGGCCTATGTCCAGCGGTGGACTATGAGTTATGTAGTTAGTTGAGGTATGACGGACAAAAGCCGATTCTGAGGGGAGGAACGTGCAGCATTCGTCAGATGGTGGTGATACAAGTATGTCGGGCTAATAGGAACTTTTCATACAATTTTATTTAAAAATATTTACTGGTTGCAGATATTTTGTTCTAGGTTGTAGCAATGGATAAAACGAAGCATACAACCCATTTCACAGTTCAGAGTTCACTCGACAGTATAACGAGTAGCCTTTGGAATTTCATTTTTCTTTTGAACTCACAAAAAGCTTTGTAATGGAATTTTTGAATCGTTAGTGAAAATGAATTCGAACATCATGAACTTAAATATTTATGCTGTATTTGAATGCGTACGGACGCGTTGTTATATTGTAGTGTGTGATCAAATCTGCCAATTATACTTTATTTTATTGTTGAGTTAGTTGAAAACTCATCAAAACTTAGCTCGACACACTACCACGTGCGCGCGGTAGCAACCGCATGGTATCGGCACCAATTCTTCATATAAATGTTGTTTTCTTCACTACATCATCATCATCATCATCATCATCATCATCAGCCTACATTAGTCCACTGCTGGACATAGGCCTCCCCTAATGAGCGCCATAGCGCCCTGTCTTCAGCTTGACGCATCCAGCATCTGCCAGCAGTCTTTCGCAGATCGTCATCCCACCTAGCCGGAGGGCGTCCCACACTACGTTTGCCAAGTCGCGGTCTCCACTCAAGAACACGTTTACCCCAACGGTGGTCGGTTCTTCGCGAAATATGGCCGGCCCACTGCCACTTCAGCTTGCTAATTCTTTGAGCTATGTCGATAACTTTGGTTCTCTGTCGGATGTATTCATTACGAATCCTATCCTTCAGAGAAACTCCGAGCATAGCTCTTTCCATAGCTCGCTGAGCGACTTTGAACTGGTGGACCAGCCCTACCGTGAGTGTCCACGTCTCAGCTCCGTAGGTCATTACGGGCAGGACGCACTGATTGAAAACTTTCGTTTTCAAACATTGTGGTATGGATGACGAGAAGACTCGACGTAGTTTTCCAAACGCTGCCCAGCCCAGCTGGATCCTTCTCTTGGCCTCCTTCTCGAAATTGTTTTTACCTAACTGCATAATCTGCCCAAGGTAAGTGTACTCGGAAACAATTTCGAGAAGGTGGCCTTCTACGACTACCGGTCCCGGATCAATTTGGCAATTGGTCATGACTTTGGTTTTTTCCAAATTCATGCCAAGACCGATGCGTCGCGAGGCTGAAGCTAGGCCGTCCAGCATGTGGGTCAGCTCCTCTAGCGACTCCGCCATTAAAACTATGTCATCAGCGAATCGTAGGTGTGAGATGTAATTGCCGTTTATGTTTATGCCCTTACCTTTCCAGTCCAGAGTCTTAAACATATCTTCCAATGCGCTCGTGAACAGTTTCGGGGATATGACATCCCCCTGTCTCACTCCTCTGCGCAATTGGATGGGTTTAGACTGCTGGTCCTGTACTTGGACACTCATAGTAGCGGCATCGTAGAGACATCTCAGCACCTCGATATAACGATAGTCTACTTGGCATCGCTGTAAGGATTCCAGAACAGCCCAGGTTTCGACAGAGTCAAAGGCTTTCTCATAGTCCACAAAAGCGAGACACAGGGGCTGATTATACTCTTCGGACTTCTGTATAATCTGCCGCACTGTGTGAATGTGGTCTATGGTGCCATAACCTCCGCGGAACCCGGCCTGTTCCGGTGGCTGAAACTCGTCGAGTCTCCTGGCGAGACGATTCGTGACCACTCGCGAGAACAGCTTATAGACGTGGCTCAGGAGTGTGATGGGTCTATAGTTTTTAAGGAGGGTTTTATCACCCTTCTTAAAAAAGAGCACCACCAAACCCCCGCTCCACGCCTTAGGAGTTCTCCCACTGTGAAGGACGGTATTAAAGAGGCTCTGTAGCTCCTGTATAATGGGGGCTCCTCCTGCCTTTAGAAGCTCTGAAGTAATACCGTCCTCACCCGGGGCTTTTCCATTTTTAAGCTGCCTCAGAGCTAACACGATTTCATCTTGGCTGAAATCTGGCAGTTCGTCGGTATAGTGGCGTGTCAGGGTGGCTCTAGAATCATGGTCATCATCTCTTCGGGACTGAGGGGTATGTTCAGTGTACAAACGGCCATAGAAGTCTTCTATCTCAGCTGAGATCTCTGGCTTCGACAAAACGATCCTCCCGTCGTGCGTTTTAAGCTTCGTCAGGTGGCTCCTGCCAAGCTGCTGAGTGAATACTTTGGACCCTCGGTTTCGCTCTATCGCCTCTTCAATGAGGCGTGTGTTGGAGCTCCGAAGGTCACGCCGTACCATCTTCGCGATTCGCTTGTTCAGGTCTGACCTCTCTAACGAAGACATTTGGGTGGTTTCCCGTCTTTTTGTCATCAGATCCAGAGTCTCATCCGAGAGTTTGGACTTCCTGCCAGTTCCTAGCTTGCTGCAGAACTTAGTGCCCTCGTCCCTCAACGTTTCGACCAGATTGTGTAGGGTCTCGTCAGCGTCATCAGTGGGTTCCAAGGCAGCGAATCTATCCCCGAGAAGCTGCTGAAACTTCTCGGTGCCCGCCATGATTTGGATTGGATTAGGTCGGAGCGTGGACTTCATCAGACGGTTTCTTTCAAGCTTTAAGTTGATATTCAGAGTGCCTCGGAGCATTCGGTGATCAGATCCGGTATTGAACCTGTTGATCACTGAGACATCTCTGAATATGTGCTTGCTATCCGTCATGATAAAGTCGATCTAATTTTTTGTCACAGTGTCGGGGCTTTGCCATGTCCACTTCCGCTGGGGCTGTTTCTTAAAGAAGGAGTTCATTAAGAACAGCCCCTCTTTTTCAAGGAAGTTGACAAGCATTTGCCCCCTGTGATTCCTAACTCCATAACCATGCGGGCCTATTCGGGATTCGTTGCCAGTCTGGATTCCCACCTTGCCGTTAAAGTCCCCCATAACAACGTTGAAGTGAGCCTTAGTGGTGTTGTGTAAGGCTTTGGATATGTCTTCGTACATATCCTCCACTTCATCATCCGGGTGTGCCGAGGTCGGTGCGTAGACCTGAATTACCTTCATGCTATACCGCTTGGATAGCCGAAGGATCAGGTACGCTACCCTGGTCGACACACTGGAGATTTCTTGAACGTTGTTAGAGAGGGCCTTATTGACGAGGAAACCTACGCCACCCTGGGATGTTTTATCACCCTCGCGAAAGTAGAGAAGATGGCCCGAGTCTAGGGTTACGGTGTCCTCCCCCTCTCTACGGACTTCACACAACCCTAGAACATGCCATTTAATGTTCTCTAACTCCACTTCCAACTGCGCTAGATGATTGTCAAGCCTCAGAGTGCGTCCGTTGTACGTTGCCAGGGTCAGTTTCGATATTGTGTGGTAGCCTGCCGGCCGGTGATTCTTAGCACCCCCTGCCCCGCCGTTACCATGGCCGCTACCATAGCCAGGAATAGCGAGGCGGCCGGGTACTGGGGGCCATTTTTTGGCTTGTGTCTTCATTTGGGGGTAATGCCCATAATCCCCACGCTGGGCATGCGGGTTGGGGATCGCAGTTTGGTGAAGGAGTTGTTCTGCGGGGGCGCTGCTGCCCACCCCCGGTGTGTCCCTTAGTCGCCTCTTACGACACCCACGGGAAGAGTTGGGGTGGTGCAATTCTAAGCCGGCACCACACGGCTACATAGTATAAAATAAAAAATAATAAAATAATTCTTCACTACATAGTATAAAATAAAGTCGCTTTCTCTGTTGTCCCTATGTCCATATATCCCTATGTCCCTTTGAATGCTTAAATCTTTAAAACTACGCACCGGATTTTGATGCGTTTTTTTTTAAATAAATAGAATGATTCAAGAGGAAGGTTTCTACGCTAGTTAACTATAAACTGTTATCATAATAAATAATAAAAATCTCAATAACATCAGTCCCAATACCTACCTCTTGAATATAAAAATTCCTAAAACACATAATTTAATTTATGTCCTTATCACTACATAGGTACAGATCACAAGCATTCTACATTAATAATATGTTAAAGAACGTAGCCAAACAGCAAAACGACCTAAGTGTGTAATATATAGTATACTAGCGACCCGCCCCGGCTTCGCACGGTTTTATTACACATATAAACCTTCCTCTTGAATCACTCTATCTATTAAAAAAAACACATTAAAATCCGTTGCGTAGTTTTAAAGATTTAAGCAGTCAAAGGGACATAGGGACAGAAAAAGCGACTTTGTTTAATACTATGTAGTGATGATGAAATAAAAATCGTTTCTGAAAATAGTTAAGAAAGTTAGAATAGTATTGACAATTTAAAAAATGGTAATTTTACCCGTCTGATTCCTGTGAAACTTATAAATTAGAACCTAAATTAAACCTATGTTTTTACTCCACTTGATTGAAATTTAACAGATTCTTCATATACCTACTTAATACTGAAAAACGTGTTGAACTGTTCCATTAAAACATTCTCTGCTTTTATTCACTATCTCTTAAACTGTACTATAAGCCAAATCTAGAATAGAACTTCGTGAACAAAACCAAGCTCCGCTGCAAATATCACAGAAGTTTTGGCAAGCATGCAACTGGCGGCCAGCGAAAGGAGCAACGTCACCGACAACCACTGTCATAGAAACGGAACTATTCACCCCAAAAATTCAAACATGACTACGATCCGTAGATTCACCCTAAAGCCCATACAACACTATCTTTATTATCACTACATAGTATAAAACAAAGTCGCTTTCTTTGTCCCTTTGTCCCTATAAATGCTTAAATCTTTAAAACTATGCAACGGAATTTGAAGCGGTTTTTTTTAATAGATAGAGTGATTCAAGAGAAAGGTTTATACGTATAAAAACCGTGCGAAGCCGGGGCAGGTTGTTAGTGTAATTTATAATATTTCTAGGATTTACTTATGTCATGAATTAACATTGACAAGGTAACGCATGCGGGTAGCGGAAAAAAGCGAGCAATGTCGCGGGCCGAACCTAGATTCTCTTGATCTTAGTCAAAGTGATTCCACCGATTTTGTTTCACTTTTAAATGGTTCTATCCCATTCAGATCGAGGATTCTATACCCGCACTAACTATCACGTCTCCTTCCTTTCAATATGTAAGCTGAGCGATTTATCACCCATGATTTATCATGCGTTTGAGTTAAAAAGCTGTAAGTACATAGATATTTCTCAAATGGCGAAATTCCATTTAAGGTATTTATTACCTATAGTATTTCGATAATAGGTCGGCTGTAATCAATCACCGATCACGATCGGTAACGGGGCTTTGGGCCGGCATTTTGCCATTACCGAAAACGGGGAATGCTAAATGATAATACTTTCGTCAAGGCTATCCAGTGACGTACGCCTATCTATACCTATTATTATATGTACTATACAAGAGTCACATATACGATTGATTTATTTATTTCTGGCCGTGTCTTCGCTCAGAACTTCAATAACGTTTTGCTTTTTATGGGTTTTGAAAATTCCTGAAACTAGTGTTTTAATTTATTTTGAAAGTACATTCCTAGATAATGGTCATAAGCATTCTATGTACATTTAAATGTTAGACATTTCAATACGGAGCCTAACTACGAATGTCAAGCTTTAATTAACCGTTTTACGATATAGATAACTTTTTCAGGTCTTCGAAAATTCCTGTAACACGTGTTATATAAATTTCTATTTTTATTGTGCTCTATAAATTTCAAGCAAAGCGGGCTACCAGTTAAAGAGATAAAAATGTTAAAAATATTATCCCCCTATTTTCAACCTTAGGAATAGAATTTCCAAAAAACTTTTCTTACTGGTTTATGTGTAGTAAAAGTAACCTATCCTGCAAATTTCAAATTCCCACAGTTTCTAAACATATTTCCGTTATAAAAACAGATTATCATGTTTGTATTTTTAGCATTGAATCAACTAAAGAATACCTACTATAAATAATATTTTACATTTCACCTAATACTTTTTTATTATTGTCATAATTATGTAATAAATTAAGTTTCTATACTCTTAATATTATCATTTTAAAGTGACTTTTGATAAAAAATAATAATTACAAAAACCTATAAAAAACCGGCCAAGTGCGAGTCCGACTCGCGCACGAAGGGTTCCTTACCATATCTATAAAAACGGCTTAAAAAATGTCTGTTGTATGAGAGCCTCCTTAAATAAATAAATAAATAAATAATTCCGGACAGTCCATACAGCATCATCTAGCCCCAAGCTAAGCAGAGCTTGTGTTATGGGTACTAGATGACTGATATACTTATATTTATTCAATTTCGATTTTGTAATAGTAGCATCAGAAACAATATCTGAGAAAATTTCAGTCTCTATCGGTGACAGATGGTGACAGGTGGACAGCGGACTCTTAGTGATATGGTCTCGTTTTTTAATCCTTCGGGTACGGAACCCTAAAAAGAATAGCTCCTATTATTAAAAACGGTCTATGTATGTAACTATGTATGAAGTTAGGTGTAAATTCATAAGTAATTTGTGGGTAATGTGATTAGTTGTACAGTCATTTCCAAATAGCAATAAGCGCTTTATATTAAAGTTTTTGTACAACTGCTTTATGGCTTGAATAAACATGATGAGAATTGTGGATTGTCCAGTATTATTTATTTATTGTTATTTACAAATATTATTGTAATATTTTATTAAATTCTTCTATTTATATTTCTATTTATAGGTTTTAATATATTTATTGACGACTTCAGTGGCGCAGCGGGCGAAAGTCCGCCTGCGACGCAGACACAATTTGTACCAAGGCGAGAATCGAACCCGCAACCATCCCGCAACCAACATTTAATGTTTGTACGATCTGTAAATATTTGTTCCAGGGTCTTGTGTGTTTTCTATCTATGAAAAAATATCTTTTTATGAAATAAAATAACTTTTTTAGTAACTCAAAACACATGCTCTGCTTGGGGCTAGATGATGCTCTGTAAATTGTCCAGAACTATTCATTTATTATAATTTATTTTAAATAAGTATCTACACATATTAAGATTATAAAACAATAAATCAAAAAAATATTCTGTTATGCCTCCGACGCCGCCGGTACAAGATACTAAGATGTTAAGTAGGTATCCAAACCATACTAAAATAAATAGTGACAAATATATACATTTAGGTTTTATTAGTAATTGTAGTATGAATTTGTGTATTTTGTATCGGCTACATATAATATCTCCATGTACAACGATCCTATCCATCCTCAGTTGCCTACTAGATATCGCTCGTGAACGATAAAGGCACTTCATAATTAAAATATTTTCCCGCAGCTAGTATGAGATAATTGGCGGTTTCCAATTATCACATAGGTACTATCTGCTTGAAAATGTACGAAGTGCCTTTACCTTTGATTTATTCCAAGCCTAGAAATGAACGATGAAATATACTATTCCAAATTTGTTTTCAGTAACTTTCTTTTCTTTGATGCTTCATCTTACTTTAAAAGGAACACATTTTTAACATTTCGTTTTCGTCGATTATACTCAGAAGCACCAATGAAGAAAGTATTGATCTCTAAGAGAACGTTGAAGTTACTGTTAAGTTGCTTAGCTTAGCTTGCTACTTATGTACAAACAATAAAGCGACTGTCATGAAACGATAAAATGTCATTGCGATCCAATAATCCCACAGTTAAATATGATAGACGCTAGACTATAATAAAATAAATAATAATAATATATAATAAAATTTGACGACAACGTCTCTAATTGTTCCCATTATGACGACTGTTTGTCGTCCAATGATAAATTAACCGTAACGACATAGTGGGAAGCATCCTAAGAGTCGGCGCTCCTGTTCAAAGAGCTGAAAAGCTAAGATCAAAGTGTACAAACTATTATATTAAAACTTGAGGCAGAATAAGGAATCGACAGTAAACAAGGCGATCAAGTAATTACCTAAGTAATGAGAGTCCTGAATCGTAGGCAACTAACGTCACTTAATTTTCCACCGTTGCAAGGTAATTGGTAATCGGCGCTTTAGCCCCAGGCCGATTTAATCTTAACTTGTCTGAGAGCTTTTGCGCATGGCACCTAGGTGAAATGTGCTTTTAAATAGTAAGCCATTCTCCTGCACTTTACATAAATCAGTAGCATTGTTACGCGAAGTTGCAAATACATATTGCGTTTATAATTTAATTACTTAATCGTTTATTTTATTATATTGGTAATCGGCGCTTCAGCCCCAGGCTGATTTAATCTTAACTTGTCTAAGAGCTTTTGCGCATGGCACCTAGGTGAAATGTGCTTTTAAATAGTAAGCCATTCTCCTGCACTTTACATAAATCAGTAGCATTGTTACGCGAAGTTGCAAATACATATTGCGTTTATAATTTAATTACTTAATCGTTTATTTTATTATATTGGTAATCGGCGCTTCAGCCCCAGGCTGATTTAATCTTAACTTGTCTAAGAGCTTTTGCGCATGGCACCTAGGTGAAATGTGCTTTTAAATAGTAAGCCATTCTCCTGCACTTTACATAAATCAGTAGCATTGTTAAAAGTTACGCGAAGTTGCAAATACATATTGCGTTTATAATTTAATTACTTAATCGTTTCTTTTTTAAAAGAAATATGATAACCTGTAATGGGTAAGACGCTGCCTTCCAAAACACAGTTTTTGATACCTAATTATATTATTTTGATAAGTAATAATGTTTTTTTCTCACAATATCCACGTTCAGGTGCCGTTTACCAATGAGCACTTAAAACTCTCCGAGATAAAATTTACTTGAGCAAATCTTTTCCGAATACGAGTAGCAACTGGATTGTAACAGATTTAAATTCATTGACACCGTAACATTTCGGAAACGTTTGCGTTGGGTAATTTACATTTTGTTTGAGGTACTTTGATTCAGAACATTTGTCATCTGAGTGGCTTGTATGAGTTTGCTCAGTACCAAATGGAAAATATTTCGTTCACTTGTAAAGTTTGTCGATGTACTCCTTCATCTTGCTATAAATCACTCAAAATAATTCGAAATCTCAATCGAGTTCGTATAAAATTATATGATGGCTGTCGTACTATAAAATGTAGTTCCTAGATTATCAAACATCCAGTAGTAAGAATTATTTAATCACTAGTAATCTGTCCTGTCTGATTGATAAGCTGGAGTTTGCAGCTTTTCAGGATTACAACAACAGCTGTTGTGAAGTTGTCGTTCTGATAGAAGCCAATTCTGACAGAAAAACTACAGTACACAAACGTTTCTTTCTAACCTCAATCTATCTTCATAATCTTATCTATCTTATCTAATGAGACGCTGAAATTGGAAATTGTATGGAGTACGTATGTTATGTATAACGAAATGGTGAAAAAATATAAATAAATAAAAGAATAAATTGTAATCCTTACATAAATACCATTGTAAAAAACAAAACTTTTTTACTATAATTTTGTAGAGGTCAACCACCTAGTACTATATTATTAATCTGGGTCAACCACCACGTAAAACGTTTATGTAATCCCTGGTAATCAATATAATAAAATTTCGAATTTTTACATTTATATTAAAAAAGAATGTTTTTTTTTTACTTTTATATTTGTTTCAACCGAAAGAGTTCCTATTACTTTTAGAAAAGTGGAAGTGCAATTCATACCAAATATCGTTTTTAGGTTTTGCTCAGGCGAAGCAAAGCGTGTCAACAGTCGAAACAGCAAAAACCAACAATAATGTTTGCCCAGTCCCGATCACGGAATAACATTGTGTGTTTATTGCCACGGCCTGTTTACCGAACTCGAATGACCACTTGGTTTACAACAAGCAACCAGGCTCGACTTCGTACTAAAGTATTATAAAAGTCGCTGTAAAAATAAAATCTTTATTAACAACGAAAACTACAATCAAGGAACAGAAAAAGTAAAATGAGTACATAGAATTGAAACAATTGAGCTAACTGCAGACGTTTACAACCAGTCTAAAGGTAGTTGAACTGAACCATGAAATATTAGAAGAAATCGAAAACTACAGCCAATAAATCTTATTCAACAGAGAAAAATCTTAAAGCTTTCGTACTAAATATTGCGAGTTAATGTTATATCGTTATTGTAGTTTGGTCGTTTTTAATTTAAGTTTGACATAATAATCTATTGAGGCCTCCATCGAGTAAGATAACGAAGGAAAGGTATCGGTTTGTAGATTTCAAAACAGTTATTTAACATTTTCCAGGTTTCATGAGTCGAAAAATTTACCCTTCCCGCCTAATCTCTGAAGTTTGCAGAGCGATCCATCTGAAACGTTCATGCCAACGGTTTTTAGATACTCATCAGTTAGAAATCTGTAACTGATATCTTAGATTTTATTTAATAGGTAAGTGACAAAAGTTCAGAACTCTTGGCGAGCGAATCAAAGTTGCTCTTGGCAGATCTATTTTTTGTCTGTGGTCGATCGCTTGTATTCACACGCGCCAAAATTCGTCCCAGACGAGACGGGACCGATTAGTTCACTACGTAAACTTGTTGATATTTTAGTTCTGTTCTGAGTTTCTCATTTATTTATAACTAGTATCTGCCCGCGGCTTTTCACGCGTTGTTTTTGTGGAAACGTTTCAAGGCTATTTTTATCCCATCAGAACTGATAAATGGGATGAAAAGTTGTTTTATTCCGGGGCTAGAATAACGTCCCTTCAAAATTTCAGCTGGATGCGTTCAGTAGTTTAGCGTATATAAACTTTCGCCTTTATAATATTATACCTCTAGTAAAGATAGTACTTCGTAGTGGAGTAATAAAAAAATCAAGGAATCGAGCTGCAATTAGAGAGCTTATTCTAACTGTTTCAACTGTAGTAACTGGTTTTAATTTGCTTCTTGGTGAACCAATGGTCGAATTTCAGTTAAAACACGCAAATGATTTACCCGACAAATAGGTAGCGTTATATTAGGCCTTTATTTAATTTATTTCTACTTTTTTACGAAGGGTGCGTGTTTCCCTCTGGTAGGGGATGCGAACGATTAGGGGAAACTTTCTGTTCGTTCATTCCTCGCCATCCCTTTTTGTACTCTGTGTGCTCTACCTTGCAACGCGCAGACTCCGTGAAGCGTCTACATATCGAGCTACTTTGTGTACTAAAAAGTTATAAATTTAGTTTGTTTTGCTAAAACCATGTCAAATAAATAAGTGAATTAAGATGAGATTTTTTTAATTGAGAAAACGAAACGCTTACGTACTAATAGTGCGAAACGTCGACGACAACAAGGTATCGTAAAAAGTACGAGTAGTAAAGTAATCAATATAGCAGAAAATAAATAAGCATCGCGTGATAAAAATATGGAGTCCTAGTCTATTATAGGTATTGATCAGTCATTATTTATAGTTTTTTAACGAATTTGCCTAATGATTAGGAAATGAAGGCACGTTCAATAAGTTTAACTCACTAAATATGCTTCCATTTCTTGCCTTGATATATTCGTCAACAAATAAGCGTGGCTGGTAAAAAATATCCATATCAGTATTTCAGTAATAATGGATTCGTGTATTTCAAAGCAAATATTCATACTTTTCATGTCAGTTGTAATGGTTTATTATGTTTCTAGGTAATCATATAAATAAATCGCATCATTCAACATGGATTTAGGACAGTGCGAAAAAATGGCGAAAAAACAAGAGAAAGCAAATCGGTTAGTTTGCTTTACTAAATAAGACATACTTAGTTGTGTTTCCTAAAAATTAATAAGAGAACCGCCTTGTAGCTTATAACTAGGTATTATTAATTTAATCAGCCATTAAATACACTGATCCTCGTTTAATATTGATTTTCTTGATAGATCCGAGCCCCGGACTGAAGAAGAATGTGAAAAAATGTCGAAAAAACAAGAGAAAGCAAATCGGTTAGTTTGCTTTACTAAATAAAACACAGTTGTGTTTCTTAAAACTTAAAGAGATAACAGCCTTGTAGCTTGTAACTACTATTTATTAAACCAATCATTAGTTATGCTTATCTTCGCATAATATTGATTTTCTTAAACAGGTGCGAGAACCGGACTGAGGAAGAAAATGATCATTTGCCATTTCTTTCTGAATTTTTGCTACAAGAACAAAAAGAACTTGGTATTTTGAAAAATCTGGACAACAGATTGAAAAAAGAAGCAACCACTAGGGACTCTGTTATTTCTAAGGTAAGATCATTCTAGAGGAAATCACCTGAGCTCTTCTAGATGACGTATTAAGTATTTAGATAAATAAATTATCCATATTTTGTGGCAGGAACGAATGAAATTACGTTTGCGAGTGAAGTTGGCAAAAAGACAGGCTCTAAAAGCAAAGGAAAGAGAAGACAAACATACATGCACAAAGGATTGCGAGGTTAGTTAGTATTCAGGAAATGAAATGAGTTCGAACTGATGACTTGCAATAATACCAGCAGAGTGTAATAAAACAAGATTTTTTTTTTTAATTACAGAAACGTATGGAAAAACGTGCACGGAAAATACTGGCTGCTAAAAAGAAATTTGAAATTGCTAAATCAAAGGCATTGTCTGAGGTTAGATCACTTAAAGTTATTTTTATTTGAAAGCCTCCTTTCGCATAGACAATATATTCCAGATAATTTAACACAATTTATACAGCAGGAACAACAGAAGAATCATGACGGAATGAATCAGTATAGAGATCCTGATAAGAGTAATGATGATGGGGAGAAAGAGGAAGAAAGTCAAAATGAGGAAAGTGGAGAAGATAATGACAACCCAGATGATGGAAAAGAGCTTAATGCAGGGATAAATACACTGCCACAGGACAAAACTTATAGAGAAATATCTAAGGTTTGTTTCATACTTGTTTTTAATAGGATAATCGTGGCCTTACATATTTTGTATAAACCTACATTAAATTTGCTTCCGGAGTTTGTTCTCCGGAAAAGTAATAAATATCAAATCATAACAATTTATTTTGCAGGAAGATCAAGAAAACATGTTAAAGATGCAAGAGACAATGGACTATCAAGGTATTGATGGAGCTCGTTACGTTAATCCGCATCTTCCATCTCATAGTCTTGATGATATTCGTCATCAATATAGTAAACATGAAGAAGCTAACAGCGATGAAGATGATGACGAAGAACTTATTGGTTTACAGTTGCAGTCACTTGAGATATCCGAGGTTAGATCACTTTATTTAGTTTATAAATATAACAAATAAAGTAACGTTTAATGTGATTATTATTGATTTGATTATAAAATTCATGGAATAATTAATACCCGATTATAATGCAGGAGCCTAAGCTTTCTCATGAAGAGAAGGTATTGAGTGGTGGAGAAGAGGAGAATGCTAGATCATTGCTGCAACCACAGGAAAGGCTTTCTGGGGCCTCATCAAGCTCCAGAGAGGATGCTATTTCTAATGATTTTTCTAAGGTAGTAAATTAAATCGTAATTATTGTTCTATTCACTTCTATCATCGCTTTCTGCCGTTATTTCAACCAATTCATAAAAAAAATGATTCATCTTTTTTACTGTTATCACTTCATCACGAAGTTGACTAACACACTACCGTGTTTCATAATTATGAAATTGCCAACGCCCCAGCAAAACTGTTTCCAATATCTCATCTAAGTTTGGGCAAGCATTATTATCTTGTTTTGTCATTTTAGTACAGTCAGTCAAATGAGTACAAGCTACATAACTGTTATAGTCTTATAGTGCACTCGATTTCTTCGTGATATCTAATCAAAAGTTTTTGGTTAATGATACCAGTAGGTACTCTATCATTATCGATCGCACACTTCCCGTGGGACTCTGTTTCCAGTACTTTTTAAAAAAGGAATCCTGCATTTATTTGTCCCCTATACCAATAGAAGATTTTTCTAGGCTAAAGTAAATTGCGTATATTGTTAGGTACAGCTGAAGGAATTACATACTAATAGTTTGCGTATTCGACTACAATTACCTGCAGAGTCCATGCTGTCATGGCCTGTTATAGCTAACAGCATCATAGTATATTCCAAAAAAAGAAAAAATATAATTTTTGCTGTAATTTTAACTCGGGATTTCGCTGTTTGGCTTGCCATCATTGGATGATCTATTCAGATGAGTATACGTGAGTGTATTAATAATAAAAACTGTTTTCCGCATTTTGATTACTTCTACCTAATCTTAAAATAACATCTCATATTTTAAGTGATCGGCTAATTATAGGCATGGACCAGAATTTTTCAGTTCGTTTTCATTGAGGATAGTTTCTTGAACCGTGATCAATTTTCTATGCTGACGGTACAGTGATTCTAGCCAGAGAAAATGTGAATAAGCTTAAGTTTAATGACATTTTGTCAAACATCTAATAGCACCAGCAGTATAGCGTCTTCATATCAAAGAAAAGCTCTAATTCTGAAATTTTAATTTTGCTATTAGGAAAAATGTAAGTACACGTAGTAATCGTCTATTGATTTATTTAGACCGTCTTTTCCTAGCTTACTAGGTTTTGAGTAGGTAAGAACAGTCAAGTCACCTCCAAAAATTGTCGAATTGATCACTTCAAAACACTTAATTATCATAAATCGCTTATCTTCTACATAAAAGCGGCGGCGTTTTTCAGAACAACAAATGCCATCAGCAAGATATTAATAAGAAAAGAAGTGTAGAAAAAGTGGTTTATTCTTTTATTTCAAGAGCAGATTTACCGATTTTTAACCGACTTCAACAAAAGGAGAATGTTCTATGTTCGCTTTGTGTATATTTATAATTCGCAGATTTTTCGCTCAAATAAGGATTGAAAAATGTCTCACTAAACAACATTACTATATGTAACATACGAAGCATTATTTATTGGTTGTTAGTCAAAGAAGCCTATTATGAACGTTATACTTGTTAAGCGACGTCTGTAGTCTTGAGTGTTAAGAGAAATTAGGAATAGTTTTTCACTGTTTCTGTTGCTTAGTATGTAATGTACTGTACATGATGACTTCTTATTCCGGAGCCTACATCATTCAATGCTTTCTGATAGTGACTGAACATGGTTCCAAAAACTGGTTTTCGAAGAAAATGTCTTAGCTTGATCAAGCTTCTTCAAAGTCTTCTGCCAAAAGATAACCATAAGATTCATACATGCCAATCTTTTTGTTATGGGATGAATACAAATAACCTGATTTTTTTTTACAGTTTTTGAGCTACAAGTACCACTTCTAAGTCAGATGAAGACCAGGCGCCCTGATTAGATAGATGAACACAGCATCATCCACTGATCACGATTTTTTTAACTCTATACTTCGGACAATTTTTAAAGAAGATATGTATGTATATTACGTTTTTAACGTATACCATTATAACGAATAACGTATACCATAATACCATTTTTTTTTAATTTTATATTCAATGATTATATTAGCTACATGTCTGTAATACTATCAAATGGTTTTTTGAAATAAATATTCAATGATGATATTAGATAAATATCTGGAATACTATCAAATGGTTTTTTGAAATTAATATTCAATGATGACATTAGATAAATATCTGTAATACTATCAAATGGTTTTTTGAAATAAATATTCAATGATAATATTAGATAAATGTCTGTAATACTATCAAATGGTTTTTTGAAAATAAATATTCAATGATAATATTAGATAAATGTCTGTAATACTATCAAATGGTTTTTTGAAAATAAATGTTCAATGATAATATTAGATAAATGTCTGTAATACTATCAAATGGTTTTTTGAAAATAAATATTCAATGATAATATTAGCTAAATGTCTGTAATAGTAGCAAATGGTTTTTTGAAAATAAATATTCATTGATAATTTTAGCTAAATGTCTGTAACACTACCAAATGGTTTTTTGAAAATAATATTTCAATGATAATATTAGCTAAATGTCTGTAATAGTAGCAAATGGTTTTTTGAAAATTAATATTCAATGATAATATTATCTATATGTCTGTAATATTACCAAATAGTTTTTTGAAAATAAAGATTCAATGATAATATGGCTAAATGTCTGTTATACTTACAAATGGTTTTTTGAAAAAATATTAAATAATAATAATAGATAAATGTCCGTAGGATTTAGCTATCCGTGTTTCATGTGTATTCATAGACTAAGGAACGTCTTATTTCCATAACTGGGTTTACATAATTGGATAAAGATAAAGTAAGTCTTCTTTGAGAATTTTTAACCACTATTACACACTCTGGTAATGATCTAGTTTCTTATGTGTTTTCTGTCAACTTCATGTAAACGATCAATAAAGAACAAGAAATTATAAAGTTATTTTAATTAAAGGTATTTTTTTTTTGTCTTCAGAGATCCTTCCTTTTTAGGTTTGTCAGTATTTTTGATTAAACAAAAACTGCAAGATTAAATTTTAGGGTTCCGTACACATATTATAAAAAGGGGATAAAAATTACTAATCATCCATCTGTTACCAGGTATCTCTGGAACATGATGATAGGGTAGACTGTAGGTAGCTGTATACGTGATATACTCCTATGAAAAATTTCTGCCGCTATCACAACAAATACTAATAAACAGAATAAAATAAATGATAATAAACAAAATAAAAGAAACGTTTTACATGATTTGTTGATTTATTTGGGTTATTGGCATTTTTTTTTTGGGCGCTATGGCGCTCATTTGGGGAGGCCTATGTCCAGCAGTGGACTAATATAGGCTGATGATGATGATGATGATGATGATTGGCATTTCGTACACTCGAAGGTTTAAAAATTAATTTTGGGATTCCATACAATGCTTGTCAGTTATTTTGCCGTATAGATAATGTCCGACTCGCATTTGTCCGGATTTTATGAATAAGTTGTTATCGATTTCACTATAGGTGCTCAACGTTTTGTATTATTTGACGTTCATACCTACTCAGGGGTCTAAATAACTTTTTTTAGAATCCGTTTATTTACCAGAGTAGAATACTGGGTACCTATTTTCATTTTGTTTATTGGCTAATTTCCTCTGCGGCACTACATGCGTTTTACAGGGATTAGAAGTAAAACAGACTTCCAAAGCACCCTGCTGGAGGATGAATGAGAAGCTTTTGCATAATAAAATAGGGTATACTTTATAAACTCGCTGGCTCATCACAACAAAGCGATTTGGGTAAGTCAACAATGTGAGCAGAGATCACGGATGACATAGCATAACGTGACATGACGTGACATCACGTGATGATAGGCTGTGGGCTTGAACGACATGACGCGACAGGGAAGACGACAACATGCGAGAATCGAGAAGGATCCTAGATAGGTATCTATTTTATTTGCCCTTTCATCAAGGCTTTCCTTTTCATTGCTTATCTATTTTATAATGTTTCATGAAGAAAGTACTTCCTATTTATTAAGCGATGCAATAAAAGTATCATTTATCCATCATAATAATATCATATACGTACTCATAAAAGCAAAGTAAATTGTTTCTCATTTCTAATATTTAAACACTTGTTATTATGTTGTAACCGACACACCATCATGCAGACTCGTGTGAGGAGGTGGAGGAAATAAATATCTTTCCATCGAGAGCACGAAGCACTGGTGGAAAACGTACGATTCCAATCAATATTAGGATAAGTTTAAGAGGCTCTTAAATACCCGTGAAACGATGATACCGAAGCTTAACAACTGTGCGGTATTGTCAATGCCCATCCATACATAGATTAATTTCCGACTAGTATTAGAAGTGTTTAGATAAAATAAATGTGCTTTATAGTTACAATACTGCGAATGATTCAAATGCATTCGCACAGGCTAATTTACATTTTCAAAATACATCACATATTATTGAATTATCCCTTCGGAATTCCTACTTGGATAAAATTCCGCCGGTGGCTTTGACATATGTTAAGGTTAACTGTCTCCATTCCGTTAACGGTTAAAGAAAGTTAAGCTTTTATAAAGTCATCATCATCAACCTATATTAATAGTCTACGTCAGGACATAGATTTCCCCTTATGAGCTCCAACGCGCCCTGTTTTTATTTATCAGCATCCATCATGTGCCTGCAGTCTTTCGCAGTGTCATCCCACCTGACTGGTGAACTAAAAAGTACTTACAATAAAAGAGCTAGACCTATAATAGACTTAGCTCTTCTCTGAAAACGCCATATAAAGTTTACTATCTTGAAGAAGGAATGTACAGCACAGCACAGCGGAAAGGCAGCTAAAATTAACAAAATGTACAAGAAAATAGAAACAGATAGAACACAACACTAAACATCCTTATGTAGAATACTCAATGTTACACGTTTTCGGCGAGAAAAGAAAATATAGGTAGGCAGTTTTTTAGCCCGAGGTTATTTTGAATTTGGAAAAAGAAGTCAGCATACGGATATTTTACACGCGGTTCTAAATTCAAACTTTTGAACATTACTCCCTACTTATCTCTCCCAAGGGTATAATGAAATTGAATTTGGAACCTCAAAATAGGTATGTCGAAGATGAAATGAAATAGCATCGTCTTCTTTATTGTAGAGAGAGGGAGCTATCGTCACCTTAATTAATGAATACAAAATAAAAATCAGTCATCGACGGAAAAGGCAGGTGATAAGGGGCCGAATTCCACTAATTTCAAAACAAAGACCTCAATACCGTCATACTATCAGAAGGCTAAAATTACGCTTGTGCATTTGGTATTCTACTATTTTTGAGCTTGAAGAGACTTTCATAATCAGAATAACAGATTGTTGGTCATAAACGTAATCGTCATAGCTATGAATGAATCTCAAAAAGTGTGTGCTAGTAGAATACCAAAAAGCGTTAAACAATGTCAGTTTGACACGGTGAAACTCTGAAACGATTTATTTAGTGGAATTCGGGCTCTGGTCTCGTAGCGAAAAGCAAGCGATGCCACACAAAAATAACTTAAAGCTATTTTCAGATCTAATTGCAAAAACCTCAAAGTTTTGTTTTGTTCTAAAACTATAATTCAATATGAGCAATAAAACATGTCACTACTTCAGTGTTCCGTCCCATTACGTGACTTAGCTGTAAAAATAATGGCCGAAAACATAATTTAAGCATAAAAACATGTTTTTCGTCATCGTCTCGGATTTTCCGCAAAAAAGAGTCAATCTTTTAGCAAACTATTGGGATTCTGGTCCTTGAACTATTTGCTTGCAAGACGTAGTTTATAATTTAGTCTTTCCATGAGGTAGGTACTTATTAAGGGGCCGGCGGCGGATGATGAACTCCCCATACAAACCAAAATGATTTGTAAGTCGAGCATATTTCCACAATGTTTTGGTGTATTTTGTATTCGAATTATATTTTTTTTTATTTTTTTTTAACTTTATTAACAACGAAAATTACAAGCAAATGAATAGAAAAATTACAACTAGTATTTACAATTGAAACCATTGAGCTAACCGCAGACGGTTGCAAACAGTCTAAAGTCTAAAATTATATTTATATATGGTCCTAAGTATTTTTTTGTCATAAAAATTAAGTAACAGAAAAAAATTATAATAACAATAAAATTACTTTTCAACATTGCATTGTCTAGTTACAAATTAACAACACTTTGTCCGAAATTATAAAAGTTTTCAGTATTAATTTTTGCTATTACGTAACACTGGAAAGCCTCGAATTAGACTTTTGTGCAGCCATCACCGGCCCCTTAATACTAAATTACTTATTAACGTCAAGCATCAAACTACTAAAGCGACTTTGATAAATGAGGTATCAAAATAGTCTGATCTCACACATTTTGAAAGCTCTCGGGACGAAGCATTCGGCGAAACAAAGTGTAAAAACGAGTACCGCGTCGTGATTTTTATAGAGGTAGTTTCCAATCAATCATTTGTTTCCTGTATACATATTCTTGCTTTGTGTGTTTGACGAACGATGTGGCGCGGCGGGCGAGGGTCCACCTGCGACGCAGGAGGTTGCATGTTCGATTCCCGCCTCGGAACAAATTTGTATACGATCTGCAGAAATTTGTTCTAATGGTCTGGGTGGTTTCTATGTAAAATAAAGAAATATCTATCTATGTAATGTATTGTATTATGTATATCGGTCATCTAGTACCCATAACACAAGCTCTGCATAGCTTGGCTAGACTAATTGATGCTGTGTGGACTGTCCGGAATCATTTATTATTATTCATTACTATTATTATTTGGCAAGAAGACAACCTTCATCATTGAAGTCTCTTAATTTTTTTCCCTTTTATGTCCTACTAGCGACCCGCCCCGGCTTCGCACGGTTATATTATACGTATAAACCTTCCTCTTGAATCACTGTATCTATTAAAAAAAAACGCATCAAAATCCGTTGCGTAGTTTTAAAGATTTAAGCGTTCAAAGGGACACGATGACATAGGGACAGAGAAAGCGACTTTATTTTATACTACGTAGTGATTATTTAGCATAAGAATAGACAAAAACAGTATTATTTATTCTTATATATTTATTGAGAAGATCATATGGAACCTTAAAACCATGAAGAGAGAAATACTGACGACGCGTGGCTGGAGATATAGTGAGTAGGTATCTGGCGCAGCGCATCAGCATTGCCATATAGTGATGCCTACGTCTTCGCAACGCTTCCAACTGATATTGATAAGGATCGATTGAACTACCCCTAAATTGTTTGCCAGTCTCTAGTTAGCTCAATAATTGTTTCTGTTTCTAATCTGATCGTAATTTTCATTGTTAAAATATCCATTAATCCCTTAGCAGAAATACTTATTAAACCTGTCTTGCAAAATGATAATTATAATGCAGCTCTATGGTTGTATTGTTACATTCTGCTTTGGACTATTCCAATCCAGTGTAGATAATTGAACGATATTTATATAACGATAATATTGATTTTCAATCAGTAAATGCATAATTTCATTAACAGAATGCAGTATTATATTATATTACGGCGCAAACAGGGGCTAAACTAGTTTAGCCCCTGTTTGTTAGTTTAGTTTAGTTTTTTAAAAGTGATGCGCTAGCGCACCACTTTTTTATCTTATAATTACTTTTAGTTACCTCCTTTCTTCCACCTAAAATATTTTGGATTTACGATCAACCTTTTTGCTGCAAAAAATAAACGATAAATAACCATAAACCAAAACCAAACATACTACATCTAAAACCACACCATCTCCCCAACTAAATAAAATAACTAGGTACTCTAATACTACTGCTAATGTTCAGCTCAATGTTATGTTTGCTGGTTATAGTTGTAGGGCCTGCCATCGGATATTACGGTGGAAGCGCATGGACATCCATCATCGTTAATTCCAGAACGTCTTCAAAGGGTGGGTTTTTGGTAAGCGGCGTGAGCACGAGCGTTTTTATAAAAGATTAAATTACCAGATTGAAATAAACCGCAGATTGTACAAAGGTAAACAGAGTGCCACATAACATGATTACTAAGTCGAAAGATGATGATACTTGACCCCGAGGCTTCGTGACTTCCGAATAGAAACATGTTACGGTAATACCATATATTTATGGTGTAGTAGGTTGCCATGCCAGCCCTGTATAACAACCTATATATATTTGTGTTGGTTTACAAAATAAGCTTACAACAATATTATTATTTACTAGCTGACCCGACAGACGTTGTCCTATCTTAATTATGAAAATTAAATTCGAATTTTCAGCGCAATTTCCTTAATTTTTTCTCCTGATAATAACGAACAGAACAAAAAAAGAATTAGCGAAATCGGTCCAGCCGTTCAGGTGTGATGCCGTGACCAAGGGAAAAGGGATTCATTTTTATATATATAGATTATAAAAATTAAGTATGTTGTCACTACACTTCAACTATCCTTTCTTGGAAGAACTATCTAATTTTGACCACGTCACACGGTAGGATGGTAGCTTCAATCAAGCTTAGTCGATTGTTTCGATAGAAACTACTAATATCTTTATTAACAACGAAAATTACAAGCAAAGGAATAGAAAAATTACAACTAGTATTTACAATTGAAACCATTGAGCTAACTGCAGACGGTTGCAAACAGTCTAAAGGTAGCTCAATTGATCCATGTCAATACCAGTCGGAAGCGTCCCCAAGACACTGGCTGCATTACCACGCTGTATGGCAATGCTGATGCGCTGAGCCAGATATTCACCAGCTCTCGGGTCACGCGTCGCATCGACCAGACGCTCAGATAATTTAAAAAAAAAATAGAAACTTACGATGTAGCTTAGATACGTTGACTGATCGCCTCTTACTTCTACTCGTCCATTTAGATACACAGGTAACAGGCAACGCCTCGCTATACGCCAGGCGAGATATGCAAGCAAGACGCTAACAGCCTGTCCAGATACAGCCTGTCCAGATAGGGCGCTTTACGCGCGCTTTACGCGCGAGTGCCCTCGCGCGTTTCAATTTATATTGCGTCCAGATGCGGCGTTTTACGCGCGCTCCACTGTTCGCCCGAGTATTTCGACTCGCGCGTAGCACGCGCGAGTCGAGAGTCCAGCGCTTTACGCGCGTAAAGCGCCCTATCTGGACAGGCTGATAGGGCGCTTTACGCGCGCTTTACGCGCGAGTGCCCTTGCGCGTTTCAATTTATATTGCGTCCAGATGCGGCGTTTTACGCGCGCTCCACTGTTCGCCCGAGTATTTCGACTCGCGCGTAGCACGCGCGAGTCGAGAGTCCAGCGCTTTACGCGCGTAAAGCGCCCTATCTGGACAGGCTGTAAGAGTGTGGGCATACCATAGATTTTCATAAGTTTGTTTCCTCATCTTCTTTCATGCAATGCGGTCGTAGCCTTAGAGTTCATTGGTCAATGCTGTTTACATCAAAACTTATGTCACGTTTGGCTCTGGTGATTGGGTTTTGTAAGCCTATTTTGTGATTAATAGATGGAACTCCATGATACGAGACTGGTTTTGAATAGAAAGTAGATCTATTTTTTTTAATAAATTTAAATAACAATAAATTATGGAATTAATAAGTTATGGCATTGGTTTGATTAAAAATAACTTTGACCAAGACAAGTGCAAGAAATAACGTTCATTTCACCAAATGAGCGCAGAGACACTTGTACATCGGGAAATGTAGCATTACCCACCACCCAAACTTAGAATAATTACGCTAAGCACCCAACTACAATCCTCTAAAAATCCTTTCGAACCACGTACGAAACAGCCTGTTTCAGTAACTCTATAAAGGTACTGAAGGTAGGTAGGTCTTGTCAATTGTCATACATATTATATCTTAAAGTATGACTAATTATATAAGTATTTGATTAAAAACATTCAAATTATAATTTTTGATTTTTTTATTATTGTTTTATTCACTTTGGAACGGCACGAGTTTCTGTGTTTTAAACACCTCTACTGCGTGGGGACTCGAGGATGTTAGATATAGCCTAGAAACCGTGGTTCTAAGACGTAGGTAGGTATGTTTTGAGATAGATCACGATGGAAACCTGGTTGATACCATAAACAACCCTAATTTTTGGTGTTAGCCAAAACCTACCTGTAAAACTCATATCACACTCATCCTAAACAGGTATTGAATGTATAGATGTCAATGTAAATTTATGTAAGTTTTTCACGCAAGCACAATTTAGCATAGAGCTGAAATAAGTATATTATGTAGAATTATTGTTTTTCTACACTTTGAGTAAGCTTTATAATATGAGTACTTAGCCGCGGAGAAAAGTTATTACTAACTTTTATAATAATGTTTTTTTTATTTCGTAAAAATACATTTTATGTGGGTACGTTAAATTTACGTAAATAAGGGTGACATTATTATATTAATGTCACAAGAACTATAATTGCGTTTGTATGAAAAATGCGCCTACATATTAAAGATGGCGACTAACCGCAATTCAGGCTCCAAGCGATAACTGATAACGACCGCGTCCGTCGAACTCAACAACTAATTAATTACAAACCTGATGCCCGAGGCAGCGAACAAGGTACTTAATCAGTTCTACCTATAGAGAGTCCTTACTTCTTAGTACCGGTAATGGATTGGTTTACGATGAGGAATTTGTCTATTTCTTCGATATGCATTGAATCTACCACATTCGCAGAAATTAGCAACTTTTCGTAGTTTGATAGCGGTAGAATAGTTTCAAGTTTGTAGACTACTTGAATCTTTTTTTCGAACAAATTCGATAGATATTTTGTTTTTCAATTGTGTTGAGAGATTTGATGCAAGCTATTTACAATTTTACATCGAATTATTTAAAAGCACATGACAGTATTGACAGTGTTTGCCTTGGGTAACTTATTTAGTCACTCGGGAGCCAAACCCCGTCTCGGAGTTAAAATCATCAATCAGTTAAATTGACCCAGTCATCGCAAATGACCTCTGTTATAACAGATTTGATAAACACAGGCAAATAGGCAGGTATAAGATGTATCTATAAATATATACCAAATGACCTGCTCTGACCAAAACAATTTGCGTTAAAACTACGGTAAAACTCGCCATTATTCCCTCGAAATAACTTGGGTAAACCTGGAATCGGAAATCGAATTAAGTCAATCACATTGGCAGCTCCGACAATCGACGGTAGGATGAACTGTAAATTGAATTCGACGAGTCCATTCATGGAAACTAAAGGAATTAACTAAAGTTTAATACACTTGGTGTGATTCAGTTGAGGCTAATCCATGATCGACCGTCACTGGTTATAAACGAGTGGTCCCTTTCAAAACATTCCGAAGTTTGCATTGTTCAGAACATTATAAGTCACCATTGCTATAAGTTTTATGAGAGTAGAGCCCGCATTTTTTATGCAAAAGAATAAAGATTTTGCATTTTTCACTGAGTGAATTCAATTATATAAGCAAGCGAGTCCGCACTGAAAGATGTTTCGCATGAGAAGTCAACTCGAAGCATATCTTTAAGTGCTTGATTTTCAATGGTTGTTAAGACGGATTTTATGACTGATTTATTTAGTACACAATACTGAATATATTTTTATCATAGATGGAAACATCCAGAACCCAAAAGAAAATTAATATAGTATGTATAACAAAATTTAGACGGTAGAAAACACTCATAAAGTCAATTAACAGATAGGTACGTACCTACTTCACATTTCGCACCTCCAGAATAGAAGTGACTCATCTCAAAAAATAGGGAAAATGAGTTAAATACATATGTAGAAAACTCTGGAAAAAATTACCACTTTCCCATTGAAAATTGCCACTTGTTGGTTAGAATGCAGAAAACATGATATGTGGGTCCCTTTCATTCTGGCGTTTTTGCTTCCCTCTCCTGCGGAAAAGTGATCCTTTTCAGTATTGCGTCAGTCAAGATTTTTACGCGTTTATTTTTAGTAGGATTTATAGCCGCATTCAACGCTTTAGTACGCAAATATCAGGTAAGTTATTGTAAATTTTGAGTATGAAAGTAACCTCTTTGTTGATTTGTGTCAGTACATTAAGCCTAATTAATGTATGTGACTTAAATCGAATTACATAATGTTATTACTATAATTAAGCTAAGAAAGAAACCTATTTTCAAATAAGTCATTAGCATTGATTTAGTCTTAGTACAAAAATGACTTAATTTTGGAAGGTTTTTTTGAAATGGTAATTACTTATATTCAGTAATAAGTTCCAAATATAGATAATATACGAATTTATCCAATGACTTGTAAAAATATAGAAAATTCTTCATTTGGAGGTGCCATAATACAAATAATTATGTAGAAGTAACGCAAACGTAAAATCTTTTTATAGCATTTCCCAAAAAACATGTTTTTTGAGATGAATTACGTGCGATTTATGTATTTAATTGATAGCTTTTCTACGAAATTTTAATGATGCTATTGGTATTGGATACAGAATAGAAGTAGATACTAGAAAAGGGCTAAAGTGCAATATCGCACAGCGCCCTCGAGGGGGACAATTGTTTTGTTAGAGTTTCCTCACACAAACAGAACGACGACAGAATAAACGAAAGTTTTAGCGAAACTTTAACTGAGGCTGTGAGCTGAGTTGGAATAAAAAACATGAGAATCATTACACGAGAGGAAAATTTAAGTCATTATATAGGTAATTTTTAGGATTTTAGTTTATTGACGAAAATTACAATCAAGGAATTGAAAAAATTACAAAAATTACAGTTAGCTCAATGGTTTCAATTGTATATACTAGATATGTATATGTCACCGTTAAATTGTAAATAACGTTAGATTACAATCTATCTAGCGAGATTGTAAACTGTCGATAGATTGTAAACCGTAACATTTGCTTATAATTTAACGCTTTATTTTTCGGTAGATTATAATCTATCGAAGTGAAACCGTCAAATTGTGAAACAGAACGCACCTAGCGCGCTGATTGGTTGAACGGCATATGCCTCACCCCGCCATATTTGTTTGTTAATTCGTTTGTTGTCGATTGTAAACAAACAGTGTTTTTGTGATTGTAAATTAATTTCGTGTTGAAAATAAGCCATAGCTTTAGAATTAGTTATATAAAATTGTCGGATATTGAGCCTGTCGACCAACAAAATTTCGAAATACCTTCTATTGTTAATCAGGATGAATTTACCACAGAGTTACAGACCTATTACAGCGGCCATAATGAAAATAGTAAAACAATACAACGGCGAAATCAAAGAATACAAAGTGTTTTAAAGTTATTAGACGAGTAGGTAACTACAACACATAAAAATTATGTTCCGAGGCGGGAATCGAACCCGCAACCTCCTGTGCCGCAGGCGGATCCACCGCGCCGGTCGTCAAAAATAAAAAAATAAATATAAGAACTCAATTATTCTTGAAGTGCATTTATTTTATTTGACTGACACCTTTGTTTCATTCCTAACTCTATGGAAACAGAGCAGTCTACTGACTTTAAGGCCGACCAATCAGGGATCAGGTCTTCGTAAAGAACACAGTTTGAAAATTGTAAGATTGTGATTTGAAGGTTTCACTTCGATAGATTATAATCTACCGAAAAATAATGCGTTAAATTGTAATCAAATGTTACGGTTCACAATCTATCGACAGTTCATAATCTCGCGAGATAGATTATAATCTAACGTTATTTGCAATTTTACGGTGACATATACAATTGAAACCATTGAGCTAACTGCAGACGGTTGCAAATAGTCTAGCTAGAGGTAGCTGAATTGATCCATGTTAATATTATTTCATTTTTAGGATTACCAACGTATCTGTGTTCTACAATGTGATTCTTCGAACCTTGATCAAAATAAATGTGCGGATACACGACACATATTTATCGGTAAAAATCGGGATAAAAAAATTATATGTTATTTATCTCAAAAACAAAGCAGTTTTAATAATTTTTAAAATGAAGACTACTTCATCTGGTTTTTTCTTCGTTTCTTTTTGAGTAAATGGTGTATTTTATTCGAAGTAGTCTCATTTGAAAGCTAGATAGTTTACCTAGCTAATAAAATAAATAAAAAATACAAATACGATACATAAGCGTAGTAAAAACAGTATTTTTTTAGAAATAAGACAAAAAAAACGATATTTTCTTTATTTTTTCTCTGTAACTTTAAAACTGTGTAATTAAGGTGTAGTTTTTTGCATGTTGTATTAAACTTCATAATTTATTCTACAAATCCTTCAAAAACTGGGGGTCTATCTCTTTCCGTTGTCATGTTATTTACCATTTAAATTAGGTACTTTCTGCCATTTAGATTAAATCAGTTGAGATTCCTGTTGATATCTGTACTTGACTTGTGTTTAAAAAAAATAACATGAAATTTTTTTTTATCTCGGTTTTTATCGATAAATATGTGTCGTGTATCCGCACATTTCGTTTGATCAAGGTTCGAAAAATCACATTGTATATGCCCTGGCATACGAAAAAACGCCAAATGAAGTACAAAAATTAACGGATAGAAATCTTATTCTGTTCAAATAAAAATTCTAAAAATGTATCTGAGCATCTGGTCGATGCGATGAGCTCTGTCTCGTGTGTAAGCAGCATACAGCGGGGTAATGCAGCCAGCGTCTAGGGGACGCTTTCGACTGAATGCTCAAAACTATTAATTGAAAATACTGAGGTACGAAAATATCATATTTTCTTCAAGACAATATAAAAAACTTAAAGGTTTAGGTTAAAGGCTTTAGGGTTTTGCTCCAACTAGAATATTTACAACCTAACAAGTTAAATGTGTCTTGTTCGCTTCTTTGCTATATCTCAAAAAGATAAACAAAAAATCTAAGTGATATCTTTATATCCTAGTTTTAGTTATAGTACATACTAAGTTTGAGTTTTCTGACGCGTCCAAGAGTTTTTTCCGGTCTGGAGGTAATAGATTTACCTATACGTGCAGATACACAAAATCCAATACTGAGTCAGTGAAAGATATGAAGATCCTCAGAAGTTTTTCATTTTTGACAAGCCTATTATTTATTTATTTCAATTGGATGACCCTATCATGTTATAATTTAGAAGAAGGTACCCATAAGACAAGCTCTGCTTAGCTTGAGGCTAGACGACGGGCTGTGTGGATTGTCCAGCATTATTTATTTATTTATGTTTTCGGTACCGCGAGGCGCTGCTAGTAGACTCTGATCAAGTTTTATCAGCTGGTACGGGGACTTGACATCTCCAGTAATGACAGCCTCTTTGACTGAGAACTCCGCCGAAAACTTCATACAAAATACCGACTTAAAATATCTGCGTAGGTTTACTTCTAAAGGCAGATCAACATTCTTCTTTTCAATATATTTCTGTCCCACCTTTTACAATCCGTAAACTAGATAGATTATTTTCTTTTTATCCAAAGGGATTATTTATGTAACAGGAAGGCATGAATCTTCAACGCGTTGTTTGCAAATGTAATGTCGTTTGCAGTCCTAAAACATCAAAGAGGTCATATGCTTAAATTTGCTTATTCTAAGGTTTCAAGTGCTGCCAACTTATCTGTGTAGGATGTCAGCAACACAAATATCTTTTTTAACAATTATGAGTTAGGTTACATTGCATCGAAATTATGATGCTTGTTCTGTGACATACGTAGTATTGTCCTCACACGAGAGCTGGTCACAGTGGCCGCTTCCCGAGTTAAAAAACTTATGCGAGAGGTGCTCGAGAGTAGGAATTTATAAAAAATCAATGAAAATAGTTTAAAACTAAATAAAATAAATACACACCACAGAGGGATATAGATAATTATATATTATTTATTTATTTATGTCATAAATTTCAGAACCTTGGCAACCTGTGAGGTAAAATTTTGATCTGCGTTTGTTATTTTACAAAACGTGGTCCAGTATAAAATACTTACGACTCTATCTTCAAAATCTTGAGAGTAACTGCAAAACAAAATGGCTAACCTAACTTCTTACAACAACGCCTGCCACCGACACAATGAAGCATGGTGCACTATAGCCGTACCGGTTGATACCTATGTAAAGCTTAGATCTATGTATTTGTGTATGTAACGTTTGAATTTTTATTTCTCCTTCTGCGCTCTAAAAGGTCGTCTTGTTGTTGTGACAGGGCCACTACAGTCTGTCTAAAAGTACTAGTATTAAAAAATCTGTGCTAAAGGAAAGATGTGAAGCTCCTGTTTCCATGTTACCTTTATTTCAGTGACTTCATTAGATGTCTCAGACGTGTGTGAAGTGTCTAGTAAGCTGATTCATTACCAGTTACTAAGCATTACAACAAGTTCTCCTAGTGCAGCTAAACTTTCACATGGAGTAAGTAAGTAAATGCTGAATCGTCAACGCGTTCACTCGAGCGTGTATTAGACACTTTGAAGATGAAATGAGGCCCTGTCAAGAGTGTCAAATCTTTAATCCGAAGTTAGGGAATGATAAATGATGCATAAATAAATCAGATTCACTAAAAACTTCGCTAATGGCACAAAAATTGTAAGAAAGCTTTACGATGACGATCAACTCTAGATTTTTGTGAGTTTTTTTTATTCAAGTATTCCACTTGAAGTTCGCGATGAGTTATTATATCTTTGACAGCATTATAGGGAAGATTCAAATAAGTAAAAATAGTTACTTTAAGTCAATAAGTAACCATTTTGTTTTGCGAGAACTATTGTAAATCAAACTTTTTCTAATGTCTCTAAGATCAAGTATTACGGAACGTAGTAATACTTGATCTTAGCAATGTCTACTTTAAGCTATATTTTTTCTGTTATTAGAGATTTCAACAATAAAAAAGACTAGATAGGTACTATAAATAATAACTTTTCATGCATTGCCTTCGACATCTTGCAAACATCTTGCAAATCACGTAGAAGGACAAGACAGCATATCTCTATTAGGTATGCTTTATATCAATTTATTTTAAACTGAAAAGCTTTATCTCATTCAAAACTCAAAAGTTTCCAAATTGAAATACAGTTGAGATAAGCTAGGATGACAGTGTTGGGTTTTGCTGCCAACTTTTCCAATCCTCTTCTGTCTCCAAGATTCCTAAGTGAGAGATTTGATATTGAATTGCAGAGATTGCAAATAAGTTTTATTAAGTGAATAGTATTTTCTCAAAGCAGTTTTATGATCAGAATCGAATATTTTTTTTTTATACAATAATACATTCTTGATAACCTTAACAGTGGTCAAGAAAAGTCAAATGCAGAAAATTCTATTTAAGGTTCTCTCAATTTTTTTTCTGCCCAATTATTCACAAAGATTTATTTATGTTTTAAGTCTAAAGTAAATTTGCTTACTAACTTTTAATTTACTTTTATAACTACCTAGCGACCCGCCCCAGCTTCGCACGGTTTTATTATGAGTATAAACCTTCCTCTTGAATCACTCTATCTATTAAAAAAAATCGCATCAAAATCCGTTACGTAGTTTTAAAGATTTAAGCGTTCAAAGGGACATAATGACATAGGGACAGAAAAAGCGACTTTATTTTATACTATGTAGTGATAACTTAAAATATTGTTATTTCGTAGGTAACAATTTCTCTATTAACGCTGCCTAGCAACTGTTTTATGAACTGTATGAATAAGGAAGTACGTAAGTATATATCTATTTTCGTAATAATTTCTTCCAGCTTCAATGTATTTGATAATCTGTTTTTATATAATATTAAGATTTACTCGAGTTTATCGCAAAGACAAAACAATGCATTATTAAAGGCACAGCAGTAAACATGTTTTCCCCAACATTAATAAATTTTTCATAACCGAGGGATAATACTTAGAAAGGTTGGTACTCTTTTACAAAAGTTCCGGCCCGTAGGTAAGTGAATAAAGGCGAGCCGTAAACAAAGATCCGTTGTCATTAACATAATCTGGCAAGAATTTCATAAAGTTATTCCTATCCGCTATCATGCTTCGCTTTAAGACATAACTTTCGGTTGAGCCATAGAGTCGAGTTGTAGATATAAATTTTTTTAACCAATTGCAGTTGCACTGGCCCGAATTCCACTACATAAATTGCTTCACCATTTAAATAGTATCGTGTCAAAATGTCAATGTTAAACTCTTTTTCGTATTCTATAAGCACAAACTTTTTGAGGTGCAAAAAATAGTAGAATACCAAAAGCACAAGCGTCATCTTGATTGGCATTATTATAATGGCACTATTGAGATTCGGCTCTGGACTGTTTTCTATAGATGATTGTGTGAAGTAGGACGTAGGAAGTTCACTTGACTGATAGCGCCTCAACTATTACCTAGTGTGTCGTAACATCAAATAACAAGTTACGTAACAATTGCTACGCGCCGTACTTTATGTAACACAGCTTACGGAGACTACTACGCCAAGCTGCTATAGATGTTATAAGGTTTTTAGTATGGGCGGCCATATACACATTAAATTTTTCGACTTATTTCAAACTAATTTTCAAAACGTATACGAACCGCAACCTTTAAAAATTAGAAATTGAAATGTAATTTTGTATCCAAAAAAGGTTGGTTTGGTCAATCCCAATGAAGGTAAATAATGGGAGCTTTGTCGCTTAAGGCGATCTATTCCAAAGAATTTGTAGGTCTGGACACGCTCTACAAGTCTTATTTCAAACATTTTTTGATATCTTCATTTTTTGTTATCTTTTAATAAAAAAAAATCTCCAAAAATTTTCGATATTTTTGATCGATATCTCGAAAACGACGATCTGTTATACCCCTTCAATGTATGCTAATCTGCTGAGTTAGTGCTGTGTTGCATTTTCGCACCCCTCAGTCACAGCTCTGGCAGTGACTTCGAGTCAGTCTCGGTAGAGCAATTGACCAAGCAACACGCGTCCATAATTTGTCTCCGGGCTCTTTTAAACTGTATTTCGTAATTAATCATTTAAATTCAATTAAACAATTTTCAGTTCAATTTAAATTCTTTTTTTTTAAAACCCCTCTCGAAAGGGGGCGCATAACATTGGTGGCAGCGGTGGGATACGGAAATTCCCAGTGTCCTTAAAAACATTGAGTAAAGTTTACGTAAAAGTGACAATTTTCCGAAACTTTGTGTGAAATTCGTGAATTTTGTGAACTGTGCGATCTTCTATTTTCTCTTCATGCCTAAGTGAACGGCAGTGGCAAAGCAATCCACGTAACAATTTTACGAAACTTTGTGTGAAATTCGTGACTTTCGTGAACTGTGCTATCATCTATTTTCTCTTCATACCTAAGTGAACGGCAGTGGCAAAGCAACCCCTTCATCATCATCATCATCACCTTCGAGATACTCCGTGACAGTGAAGGGCGGCTTCTGGCACACTTACCTTTTGTGGTCCAGCTCCTTCATTCTCCAGCTGCATTCGCGACGGCGAGGATCCTGGAACTACTTACGTGGTCATCATCATCATCTCCGGTGGTCCAGTGGCGGCGAGAACATCTCCAGCGGTTCCTGAAGCTACTTACGTGGTCTTCATCATCATCATCTCCGGTGGTCCAGCGGCGGCGAGAATATCTCCAGCGGTTCCTGTAACTACTTACGTGATCACCATCCTACATCGAGCCAGCAGCGAGAAACATCTACGACGTGATCTTCATCAAGCGACGTGTTCTTCGCTACGGTTCTACATACGTATCGCGTTTATCTTATTAACCAGTGTTCGCGTAGTGTGAATGCATCGATACGGAATGTGCCGATTTGCAGTATTCGCCTGTGCCGTCTACACGCTGATAACACTGTAAGTCTTTAGTCATTGCTTTGTCCAGGGCTGTATTTAGGGTTCTTGATTTATAATCTTTGTAAAGTAATGATAGTGTCCAGATTACTTTTACATTCCAAATAATTTCCTTTTTCGTGGCATTTGATTATGCCCAAAGAGCATAATTCAGACGATTTAAAAATCATCATCCCGTCCGTAACTGCGGGACAATCCACCGAAAAATCTCCACAGATATCTCCACGAGCAACTAGGGCTAATAAAAGAGACAAAATGTCTGAACCAATCGTAGAATTAAATACGTTGTTCAAATTCATTAAACCTTACGATGGTAGTAGAGAGACTGCTAACTCATTCATTGTTAATTGTAATAACGCATATGAACTTGCATCAGAAGCCCAAAAACCAATTCTGCTTAAATATATTTTAAGTGTACTTCAAGGAAAAGCGGAGGTTGCCTGCTCTATCAAGGAGTTTTTCACTTGGGAACAATTGAAAGAATTTCTGAAAACGCAATTTTGTGAAAGGAAGCATAGTGCTCACCTTCTCACAGAACTCCAAGAAAGCAAGCAATCTTCGCAAGAAAATGTGAGCCAATATTCTTTGAAAATCGAGACTTGCCTCTCACAATTGTTGACGGAGATCAATCTTTCAAACACAAAGGCCAAAGAATTACCTGGCCGATGTGCGGCTATGGAGGACCTAGCTCTCCATCATTTCTTAATGGGACTTCACCCTAGGATCTCAAATATTGTCAGATGCAAGTCTCCTAAAAATCTGAATGAAGCCATTAGCATGGCTGTTTCCGAAGAAAGAATACAGCAGAGCCTGTACAGGCGCACTGCACAGGATTCTAAGCATACAGGCTCTAAGCCAAAACCAACGCCTACGTCATCTTACCCATCTAGCTCTAGCTCCCGACCAGCGCAGTCTGCACCTGCAACCCAAGGTAAGTCCAACAGCGAGCTATTTTGCCGCTATTGCAAAACTGTTGGCCATGATATTAAAGATTGCAAGCGCCGAGAATTCAATAATAATAGATTTGCGTCCAAATCCAATTCACAGCAGTCTAACGCTAATAATTCGCGCGGGAATAGGGTAAATCTCATCCGTGAGACTACAAACGAAGATTCTGTAGATGAGGAGGTTTCACAGGACGATTTAAACGACCAGTCGTCTCGAGACGGTGCCGCTCGAGACAATCAGTAGGCGTTGGCACCAATAATAAGCCTAACATCCGGGTCACGCAGCAGGGTAACCAGCCCCAAATTGAAGGCCCAAAATCTAACTCTAATATCCGGGTCACGCAGCAGGGTAACCAGCCCCAAAATGAAGGCCTTAAATCTAATTCTAATAACCGGGTCATGCAGCAGGGTAACCAGCCCCAAATCGAAGGCTCGAAATCTAAATCCAATATCCGGGTCATGCAGCAGGGTAACCAGCCCCAAATCGAAGGCCCAAAACCTAAATCTAATATCCGGGTCATGCAACAGGGTAACCAGCCCCAAATCGAAGGCTCATCTAATCCTAATGTCAGGGTCATGCAGCAGGGTAACCAGCCCCGAACCGACGACCTGAACTTTCATGCAAAGACTAACCGACAGGGTAACCAGCCCCAAACTGACAGTCGCAATCCAAAGACTAACCGACAGGGTAACCAGCCCCAAACTGACAGTCACAATCCAAGGACTAACCGACAGGGTATTCAGCCCCGAACTGACAGTCCAAATTCAAAAAACAATCCTCAGGATAATCAATCCCGAACCAATGATCCTGATCATAATAAACCTATATCCAATGTCTATGAAATAAATTTAGACTTATCCAAAAGGTACTTACCTCACGCACTCCTTGAATCTCAAGTATCTAGTGTCCCTTTGACGCTCTTGGTAGACTCAGGTTCTGCCATATGCCTGATTAAAAAATCAAGTATCCAAAATAACCAAAGACTTGTCAAAGAACCCATTAAAATCAAGGGCATAGATCCCGGCGACACGCCGACTGCGACAGAAGGCCATTTTCAGTTAAGACTTAAATTAGCAGAAAGAAAATCTGTGTCATTCAAATTCCATGTCATGAACCATGAAGCAAACCTACCTTATGATGGGATCATTGGTTCTGACTTCCTGACGTCATTTGGTTGCAACATCGATTACACCTCAGACGTTCTAAAAATTAAGAACATCACTGTTAAATTGCATTTCTTTGATCCTTATTACGTCATTCCACCTCGCACTGAATCAGTTATCGAGTGCTCAGTCCATAACACCAACCTGATAGAAGGTGTTGTTCAAGATCAGCATTTATCCGAAAATTTACTAGTGTCAAACTGCATTGTAAAAGTCAAAGATAATAAACGAGTAAATTTAACAGTAGTAAATACATCCGAATATCCAATCAATGTCAATTCAAACTTATGTCTTAAACTGGAACCTTTAAACCACTGTGCGATGCAATTAAGCCATGACTTGCAAAATTCGTCAAACCGCACCGACGCAGTCCTAGATTTAATTGTAACCGATCACCTTAACTATGAGGAAGCTGACGCCCTCTTGGAATTATGCACTCAATATTCTGACATTTTCCATTTACCCGATGACAAACTATCATTCACAACTGTCCTGAAACATCAAATTAAAACTAACAATGACAATCCTATCCATACAAAATCTTATCGATTTCCTGAATGTCACAAAAAGGAAGTCGAAGTCCAAATAAACAAAATGCTTGACGAAAACATCATCAAACCTTCGTCGTCTCCTTGGAGCTCTCCTATTTGGATTGTTCCTAAGAAAGCTGGCCCTCAGGGCCAACGTAAATGGCGAATTGTCATTGACTACCGGAAGCTTAATGACATCACCATCGGGGAAACCTACCCTATTCCCCAAATATCAGAAATCCTTGACCAACTCGGCAAAAGTAAATACTTCACTACTCTAGATCTTGCATCCGGTTTCCATCAAATTCTAATTTCTCCAGAGGACGCAGCGAAGACTGCTTTTTCTGTCCCTCAAGGTCATTTCCAGTTCACCAGAATGCCATTTGGGTTAAAAAATGCCCCATCTACCTTCCAAAAGTTGATGAATTCATGTCTCACGGGACTCCAAGGTACTAGATGTTTCGTATACTTAGATGACATAGTCATTTACTCATATGACCTCAATTCGCATATTGCCAATCTAAAGTCTGTCTTTGATAGACTCCGCAATTATAACCTGAAATTACAGCCTGAAAAGTGCGAATTTCTAAGGAAGGAAGTTGCCTATTTAGGTCATATTATAAATGAAAATGGCGTTAAAACCAATCCTGAAAAGACTAAGGCAGTCACAGAATTTCCTGTTCCTCAATCTCCAAGAGATATCAAATCATTCCTGGGCTTAGTCTCTTACTATAGGAGATTTATTTCAGATTTCGCTAAACTAGCAAAACCTCTTACAACTCTTCTCAAAAAAGATGTTCCTTTCCTATGGCAAAATGAACAGCAACTTGCTTTCGAAGCCTTGAAACAAAAGCTTATCTCTGCTCCTGTCTTAGCATACCCTGACTTCACTAAGCCGTTTAATTTAACTTGTGATGCGTCAAACTATGCTATTTCCGCTATTCTATCCCAGGGCCCAGTTGGTCAAGATCGCCCTATCGCCTACGCATCTCGCACACTCAATAAAGCGGAATGCAACTATAGTGTGACTGAAAAAGAATGTCTTGCTATAGTCTTCGGAACCAAGGTGTTCAGGCCGTATCTTTACGGTAATAAATTCCAAATTCTATCAGATCATCGACCCTTGCAATGGTTATTCAACTGCAAAGACCCGGGTTCCAGGCTTATTAGGTGGCGCCTTAAATTAGAAGAGTTTGAATACGAAATCAAACATAAAAAGGGTAAAATCAACACTAACGCGGATGCGTTATCCCGGTTTCCGGTCAATCCAGTCCAACCGGAACCTGAAAATACAAATCCTTCTACCGAAAGGGAAAACCGTCCAGCTTTGGATAGGGACCTTATGGACCTACTCGTATCCCCTCCATCGTTTAATCCTGACGAGGCGATCTCTCCTAGAAACTCCCTTGTCGATCCTTACGATGATATCCTACCCTTACCTGATATTGACTTACCATCTAATATTCCTGATGTCCTTAGAGATGAACTTGAAAATGATGATATCTTACCTGAAATTCAGGAGGAAGTCCAAGACCTACCTGATTTGGTAGACTTACCCGAATTGTCCGACTTACCTTTCCGCGACGAAAGCAGAAGTCCTCTCCCATCCACCAGTGCACAGCCTGGTACTCCCGTCGATGACTATCCTACTTTCCTGAAAGCAGTATCAGACAAAAGTAAATCATTTGACAGTAAAATTGAAGAATTTAACGAAAATTTGATGAAGTGCCCCTCGAAGATAATTCTTGTTCCTACTTCGATAGACCTCGACGAATCAAATCCTTACATTCAAGATGTACTTAGTGACCCTGAAATTCATGCCAATATTCATGATTCAGAGAGAGAATTATTCCAATTTCAAAAAGTAGAGTTCAATAATAAAACTTACTACCTTCTGTTCCTGAAAGTCCATCATTTCGATCAAGCATCTTATCCCGAAATCTTTGAAACCCTGAAAACAATAAGAAATGAATTAATTTCACAAGGAAATGTAACTGAGATTGGTATTTCAGATCTAAAGAACCCTTTTGATAAACACTCGTTTATCAAAATTTATAACATTCTAACTTACCTGTTTCATAATTCTCGAATTTCAGTCAAAATCTATCATAATAATATTATCTATCCAGCTCCAGTCGAAATCAAGAAAATATTATTTGATAATCACGACATACCGATAGCTGGCCATTTGGGGTCAGTCCGAATGTACAATAGGCTGAAACAAACCTATTATTGGAAAGGAATGCGTAGTGATATAGAATCATACGTCAAACAATGTAAATCATGCCAAGAAAATAAGGCGCTAAGGAAAATAAATCGCGCACCTATGCAAATTACTTCTACTTCAACGGAGCCGGGCCAGCGAATATCCATAGATGTAGTCGGTCCGCTTCCTGAGTCCGGCCCTGGTAAACTCAAATACATTCTTACAATTCAAGATGACTTGACAAAATTCTCGTCAGCTTATCCAATCCGAAGTACCACAGCAGAAGAAACATGTGAATGTTTACTTCATTACATTTCTATTTTCGGCATACCAAAAATTATTGTCACGGACCAAGGTCCTAATTTTACATCAGATTTGTTTAAAAAGGTATGTCACTTCTTAAAAATTAAAAATTTGTGGGCTTCACCCTATCATCCTCAGACCCAGGGAGCTTTAGAGCGCAGTCATTCCACAATGAAAGAATATTTTAAATCATATATTAACGAGGACCATACTAATTGGCCTCGATATATTTATACAGCTATGCTCGCGTATAATACGGCTGTTCACTCTACAACGCATTTTACGCCTTATGAACTTATGTTCGGAACTAAACCATTCATTCCTAACAACATCTACGATGAATCGCTTGGAGTGACTTATCCTGATTACGTCCGCATGATGCAATCTCGTTTGAAATTCTCGCGAGAAAGAGCTTTAGATTTTATTCGAAAGTCCAAAGAAACATCAAAATCTTACTACGACTCTCACTCTCGTCCGGTTAAGTACAAGGTCGGCGACTATGTATATCTCAAAAACCATTTGAGATTAGGGAAAGCTCTGTCTCCTATTTGGAAGGGCCCTTACAAGGTGGTTAAAATTAACGGTAACAATACACTTACCTTACTAATTAATCGGCGTCATATCACTCATCACTACGATCAAGTGAAATTAGCCGACCTTGGTACTTAAGGAACTATTAATTAAGATGTAGGTTTTAAGATAAACATAAAATAGGCATAAATGAATATTAATTTTAGATTTATTATTCCACTGTTACCCTAACTCTTATGGGATAGGTGATATCAGGGAAAAATCAAAACTTAAGACACTGTTAGCAATAAGTAGTTTAAATAAATATAATAAATCTTATTTTTAGGAAATAATCAGGACAGAATCTACCTTACCAACAAAGCGGTTTCCTTTTGGAATTGTTGCCTTGAATCTTACGATACAAGTGTTCTCAATTAAGGAAATCTAATTCCTGTTAAGGTAGTAAATAAATAATAAAATCTATAACATAAATATAATCTATAATATATAAATATCTTTAAAATAAATTATACATAAATAATATGTATAGTATAAAGATTAAGATGAAATAAAGATAAAACAGAATGTGCCTTACCAACAAAGCGGTTTCCTTTTTAAATTGTTGCCTTGAATCTTACGATACAAGTGTTCTCAATGAAGGAAGTCTAATTCATGTTAAGGTACTTATTAAATGAATAAATAATAATATCTATAATATAAATAATATATAATCCATAATATATAACTAATATATATAAATCCTTAAAATAAATTATGCACAAATAATACCTATGATAATATCTATAATATAAAATTATAATCAATCATATATAAATAGAGGTAATATATATATAAATCCTTAAAATGCTACAAACTATAAAATGCTTTATACATAAATAATATCTACAATATAAAGATAAAAATGAGATAAAGATAAAATTATTTCTTACTTTCCTAACAATCTAAGTACAATTATATATACAATAAATAATATCTACAATATAAAGATAAAAATAAGATAAAGATAAAATTATTTCTTACTTTCTTAATATTCTAAGTACAATTATACATTAAATAATATCCATAATATAAAGATAAATTTATATTTACTTCCTTACATTCTAAATACAATTATATATATATATTATATACTTAACATAAATAATAACACTTGATTCCTGTTAAGATAGTTATAGTTAAGATAGTAAATTCGTAGTAATTTAGGCTTATGATTATTTACAGGGAATCAGCCCAAGGTCAGCCATTCCAGAAGTACATCCAACCCATTACTTCAAGCTCAGGCCTTTATTTCGATTATTTAGGGACTCTAAAAATTCACAACGGTTATCTAAAAGTTCTTTTACCATTGGATATTTCACACTTTCGTACTCACTTGCAAAACATTAAGACTGCTTTAGAAACAACTAAGTACCTATGTAATCAAACCCTAATTCCAGAAGTAGCTATGATATGTCAAAACATCCTACAACCTTTAATGATTCGGTATCAGGAGCTCTGTAGAGACTATGAATCAATCTCGCATCTATTAGATAACCGCACAAAACGCGCATGGATAGGAGGTATTGGCTCTATTTTGAAGGAAATATTTGGTACTCTCGATGAAAATGACGCTTTAAAATATAACGACGCCATTGAAAGTATTCAAAATAATGTAAAACAAGTAGGTACTTTAATGAAGGAAAATATATTGGTTACTACCTCAATAATTTCAGCCTATAACGAAACATTAGATAAAATAAAAAGTAATGAAATTGTTTTGAACGAGGCTATTGATCACCTTTCTATTAACATAAAAAATATATCGAATGGACTTTACATCCAATCAAAAGTGAATACTATTCTTAATTGTCTCGAAATATCTGAACTCACTTTGTCATTTCAACTTGAAGACGTAACCAATGCCATTTTATTTAGCAGCCAAAACATCCTGCACCCGGCGATAATAACGCCTCTGCAGTTTTACCGAGAACTCGCCGATAACTATAGGTACTTACCTGGCCACCTACGATTACCTGTAACCTTAGATTTAAATAACGTTCATCGTATTATGAACGTTTCTAAACTTGTTTGTTATTATGCAGATTATAAGATCATATTTGCCCTTCAAGTACCATTAGTTAGTATTGAGGAATATATTTTGTTCCACAACATCGCCTTGCCGGTCCCTCTTAACATAGAGGAACCCAATAAATTTAGTTTAATTATTCCAAGCAGTAAATACATAGCAATGACTAAAGACAAAGCACACTATTGTACTCTTCATGACTTAGGTAGTTGTGCGATAACGAATACCGGGAACTATATCTGTGACGTCGCGAATGTATACGCTACCGATGCAAAACCTACCTGTGAAAGTGAACTCTTAACTAAGGTGACTCATGGTATACCTATGCAGTGTAACTCTAAGTTTATTTACGGAATGTTAGATATTTGGAAACCATTGATGAATAATAAATGGATATTCATCCAATCAGCACCTATTACAATTTCTTTAGATTGTGTAAATTCAGAATTTCATGAGATAACTATTTCAGCTACAGGTATACTAACTGTTCCAATTGGATGTGTGGGACATTGTAGAAGTACCACTCTAATACCTAAGTCCTTAAATACTTTTAATTTCACTTCCCCTATAAAAAATGTACCAGACTTTAATCTAATCAATGATACTTGTTGTAATAACGAAAAGTTTAATGATATAATAGGTGATGTGTCCCCTATTCACTTGCAAAATATTGATTTAGACGAGTTTAATTTAAAGAGCAAAAATTCACTTGACTCTCTAGTGAAGGATTTAGGAAAAATAGACAACAGCTCACATATTGTGAAATATGGCACACATTATTCTATCCTAATATTTTTAATTGTATTTTTGATAACTGTGTATTTAGGATATCTAGTTATTAAAAAACTTTGTAAACCCGGTGACAAAAGTTGGAACTTAAGTAAAACCGATAATACCAAACTGCCTACCCAGTCTGCACCTAAAGCTGCAAGTACCGACGGAACAGACTCTGATATAGAATTGGATCAAGTACCTAGAATCAGAACTCAAGTTTAGTTAGACACCCTTGTAGACTTAGTAAGTTAACCCCTAAGTCTCCACTTAAAGGGGGAGGTGTTATACCCCTTCAATGTATGCTAATCTGCTGAGTTAGTGCTGTGTTGCATTTTCGCACCCCTCAGTCACAGCTCTGGCAGTGACTTCGAGTCAGTCTCGGTAGAGCAATTGACCAAGCAACACGCGTCCATAATTTGTCTCCGGGCTCTTTTAAACTGTATTTCGTAATTAATCATTTAAATTCAATTAAACAATTTTCAGTTCAATTTAAATTCTTTTTTTTTAAAACCCCTCTCGAAAGGGGGCGCATAACAGATCGATACGTGAAAAATGTAGAGGACCTTAATTGTAGAACGTGAAAAAAGCTACAAAAAAGTATTCTATAAAAATTTTCGTATCTCAACGGGGAACCGAGTTATGATGAAAAAACTGAATTTAAGGGTTTTTTCAAGATGGCGGAAATTGCACAAGGTTATTTTGGTCGACAATTTTAACTTAAGCTTTTCTAGCCACCCCCCACGTAATATCAAAAATTTGGCTTTCTCGGTTCACTTTCTTTTCCAAATGTATATAATGACTGGACTACTACCTATATTTGAGGCTTAATAATAATTTTTAGTTTTTGTTTTAGAGCGTCGTCGTCTGTAGTTTGCTAAACTGGCTGAATACCGCGTAGAGGCGCAGCACTCTAGAATAGAAATGTGATAATGATGAAAAATGATGATGATAAATATTCCATACGTACTAACTACTTACTTACCTATCTTTATAATGGTAACACGTAGGAATATCTAATGAACCTACATAATATTAGGATCGATGAAAGTAGCTTCAACATCTGGTCGCCTCCATAAAGTACCTACCCCCGTCTATATTTTTGGTTCGTTGTTGTAGGCACTTTCTCTTTTGTTATTTGCATAAATGATTTATGAGATTAGTAGGTAGGGGAAGCCCGGGCAAGACGCATAGCGTGGTTAAGACAGATATTCGATTTTATTCAAAACCAACAATAAGTAGCACTACTGAACAAACCCGTATAATAAAACTGTGCGAAGCCGGGGCGGGTCTCTAGTTATATGATAAAATAAGTGGAGGAGCCACTTTAGGTCCTGTTTGCGCCCTAAAATTACGCAACGGATTTTTAATAGGTTTAATGATCGATGCGGTGTTTTTAATAGGTTTAATTTTTATATTCAAGAAGATGGTTTATTAATCTAAGCCTACAGAGGGACAGACAGACATACGGCAAGCGACCTTGTTTTATACTATGTAGGTACTTAGTGATAAAATAACTAACCACTCAAAAAAAAAATAGGTAACTAAATACTTCGGTTGGTAGGTAAAATACTAAACACCTAAACATCATCTTAACACGCATCATCGTTCACGCGCGGGCTACATATGAAGCCCAGGGTGTAGTACCTATTGTCGTATAGCGTATTTCTCAAGTACAAGCCCTCGTCCTTTCCTGAAAAGTGCAGACTTTCGCGGCCCACGGATGTTTGCAAAATTCGTCCTCGAAGTCGCTGGGCCACTTATGATAAATAATACATTTATAAATGAAAACAAGTCTGAGAGATCTCAAACATTCTAATTTTTATTGATTTTTAGAACGTGTTCTTAATTCTAATTAAGAAGCTAAATTTTGTTGATATTAAGAAGTATTTTGATAAAAATAAAGATTTTATTAGGTATGTTAATTATGTACTTACTACTGTTTTACTAGTTTTCTATCTCATTTGGAGAATTAATAGACCCTTATATGGGCTTCGCCTGTAGCCCGCGCGTGCGCTCGAGGAGTACCTAGGTAGATATTTAAGGGCGCGTGCACTCTAGTGTTAAGGTATACCTACCTACTGGCAAACTGTCAAAAATACTCAAAGTGAAATTAAATAAAACACTTATTTCGAAAGAAAAAGTTTATTTATTATGTTTATACATACCTACTTACGTTAAATATTTATCACATTTCTCAAATTGAAAACAAAAACGACGACAAGCTACCTAGAAAAAGTGTTATAAACACCAATCTAACACCAAACTACAAAAACAATGTATTTATTCAAATTCAATTGTGAGATATTTAATAAATGCGTTTAAAATGGATTAAAAACAAAAAAATACAACAATTTCATTGTAATTCAAAATGATGGTTTATGTATAATTGTATCTTATGTAAAACTGCTGCGAGATAAAAAAACATGTTTGCGATGACCAATCATACAATAAATATGTAATTAATGAGATCTTATTTTTATAACATCAAGTTATCATTTATCCATAAAACATTAAACATCGAAATAGTAGTAAGATTAATATAAAATTGCATACGACATTATTTCTCAACTACTTCATGCTGTGTGCGAGTTTTTATGTTTGTGTGCAAGTTTTTAATTTGCGATTAAAAATTACATCATTTGTACGTAGCGTATTTAGATTCCATACCGAAACATTTTATTCATGTTCCATAAAGTACTCGCACATAGCACGACTGTAACTACATTGAAAGTACACGAATACTTTTATATAGGTACCTATAGGAATATATCTATTTGAAAATTACATTTTTTGGTTTACATCAATCAACATCAATAATTTCATGAGTAAAATTTAAGAAAAAATCAGATTTATTAAGCAACATCAATGTTGAAGTTTTGTTACAATTAACGAATTCCATCTTTAGTCAAAATTAAGGTAATAATTTATACATGATTTCTAACGTTACTTAGATAAAATCGTCTTAATACTTACCACATTGAATGTAAACATCTACTTGACCATAAAAATCATGGAAATTCAGGAATTAATTTTCTTTGGAAACATCATAAGTTATATTTACAAATATGAAATGGAATTACATCTAAGAACCGCTAAGTATTGTGATATGGACAAAAGATTGAAGCAAAGGGAAAATCAATTATCACTTTATTTATTATATTATTTTGATAATTATGTACCTATAGTATTAAATTTGACATGTCTAAGGGCTTATTTTGTAAGCCTAAAGAAATAAATATATTGATTTAATGATATCGATAGTGAATTAAATAATATTTCAACATTTTTACTTTAACTTCAAGACTGAAAATTACTTCTTTCTATTATTCTTTACCCAAAATACTCGACACAGTTATGGCCTCCATTTGATCACACTTTCCCCTTCATAACAAGTCTCAAAGTTAACTTAACAGTAATAAGGACTACTCTCCTAATAATAATTTATTTTTAAACCTAGGGGAAGGGCGGGTAGCCCCGGACGGCGGGTACCCCCGGACACTTCAAATACAAGGTGATTAGGCTCACTTAGAAACAATTAAATACAGTTTAAGATGATTGTTCATATTCCACGCGTCATCTTAAACTGTATTTAATTGTATTCTAAGTGAGCCTAATCACCTTGTATTTGAAGTGTCCGGGGGTACCCGCCGTCCGGGGCTACCCGCCCTTCCCCTACACTTTAAGCAACATTTAATTCTTAAATAAGCAGACACATTAATTTTAACAATAAAATATAACAAACGGATATTTACACTGCTAACTCAAGTAGGAACATCTAACAGATAAAATTTCCTAACATTGTTAATATACTTACCTTATTATAATTACATTGTTATTATGAAATGGTTGTAAATCATCAAAGATTCTGGATAAAAGATACTACAAAAATTACTAGCATGCAGACTACATGTCAGTAATCTTTGTTACTTTTACATAATACTACAATGACCACATTACTACTTTTCCTTTTCTTTTGACTTAATTGAATGAGAGATTACATTAACATCAATTATTTTTAGGTTTGATTACAATTTAATTTAATATCTCGTTATATACATACATTTTTAATGTTGAAATTGCAAAACCCATTTCTACTAACTAAGTTCATTATTCTAAACAGTTTATTGAATTTAACATTTAATAGATTGTTGAACATTGAAGAGAAAGTTACAAAACACTTACGAGCTTTTATAGGAGGCAAACTACTTGTTATCTAGATAATTAAAGAGAGCATAAATTAGAGCTTAATTTCTAGTAGAGTATCTCTGACTGCTTACCTAACACAGGGACAATAATAGAACACTTTTAAAATGTTATTACACTGACTGTCAATAACCTTTGCTACCAACCTAAAACTACTACTTATTTATTTTCATTATTTTCACTATCCTCATCTTTTTTCTCCTCTTTTGACTTCGATGGTGAGTTTATGACGTAAACGATTGGAGGATTCGCGGAAGAGTTAGAAGCTTCCCGCCTTTTGCGTGCGTTCTCCGTTTCTGTCATCAGGGCCTCTATCATGCCGCGAGGGATCGTGCGTATGATGCGACTATGGATAACCGGCGCGTCCGTAGCTGTGCTTGTAGTCGTTGGCGGGGCCGTAAAAGATTGAGTTGTTATCGGGAAGGTACGCCGGGGCGAGAAATGTCCGGCAGGACGCCTGATCACCACTAACTCGCCAGAGCTAGTCGTGGGGGTAGGGAGCTGCGAGGGCTCACTGCGCCCAATGGACAACAAGTTTTTGAATACGATGGATTTATAATGTGGATCTATCAAAGTCGTGCTTGTCGGCAGAGATACGGTACTCGTGTTGTGTATGGGTGACGACGACAGGCTTTGCTGGGAATTACTGGAAGTAGTAGGGAGCTGTTTGTTCAGTGACGCCGACGCAGCAACCATCTCGTTAGTAGAGCTTTGAACAACCGGAGTTTTATCAAGTCGAATCCGGTGTTCCACTTGATAGGGACGGTTCCTGGTTTGCATGGACAGACTGTGACGAGTGCAAGGGCTTGGATGACCGTGCGCCATGCGCTGTTGTCGGGAATATGGATACACTGTAAGTGGACGAGGAAAATTTTGTTGACCTTTTGTTACGATCATTTGTTGAGGAGCGTTTAGTTGCGCAATAAGGGTTGCATTCGGTTGAGTTGATTTAATTTGCATTGCCACATTTGGCTGCGTTCGTAAAGGGGCGTGACATTGTGCTTGTGAAGTGGCTGGGAGTTGAACCTGCGATTGGATCGTGGCCATTAGGGACTGCCGTTGGGGCAAAACGAAGATTGGGTCTTGAGCTTGAGATGTGGCCAAGATATAGGTTGGCGCTTGGGAGAATGCTAAATGTTGGCCTTGCGGCTTCGAAGAGGTCAAGTTATAGGTTGAGGCCTGAGAGGTGGTCAAGTGATGACCTTGCAGTTCGGGAGTTGCCGAGGGTTGGTCTTGCAGTTCAGAAGTAGCCAACGGTTGGTTTTGCATTTGGGAAGTGGGCAACGGCGGGCCGTGCTGTAGGTATGTGGCTGAAAAATTGTCTTGCGCCCAAGAAGCTGCAATAGGTTGGCCTTGTGCTTGATAATAGGCCTGGCGTTCCGATTTCAAGGTTTCATTTATTTGATCTTGTGATGACGCTTGTATTTGCGCTGTAGCATGAAGTGGCGCTTGTGTAGGATTTAGAATTTGTAAGTTCAAAGTATCATGACGTTGCGCGCGTGAAACCGTTTGCGTCTGTCCAAACGCGGCGATCTGAAGTTGCGTAGTGACCGGCAACTGCAGTGGGGCGGGCAAAGAATGCGCGGCGGCTGGTCTGGTAGCGGCAGCTTGTTGTTGGGCTTTGAAGCGCGCCTCCTGGGATGCTGCCAAGAGCCGGGCATGGGAAGCCTCCTGCAGGGCGATCAGCGAAGTTGCCCGCTGCACCTCGCGCATGGAGTCGAGCTGTAGCACGCTCCTCGTATGCAACTCCGCGAAGTTCTGCGCGTGCTTGGCCATCTTCATCTCCGATATGTTCGGAGCCTGCTTCTGCAACACAGGCGCCGCAGACGCCAAACTGCTTTGTGGACCGGAGAAAGAGCGCTGCTGAACGTTACATATTTGCTTTATCTGACCGGGTTCCAAGTATGTATAGTGGTGAGTTCCCGCGCACGTGTGGGCGGGAGGCCGCTGCACTAAAGTATTTCCGCCAGCTGTGGTAGTGATGAAGCCGCGAGGGCCAAGCATAGTGATCGGTCCTGGAGACGCGACAGACGCGCCGGTACTAGGGGGAATAGCCTTACTTCTGACTAGATTTAAGGGGTTTAAAGCAGATGTGGCTGCATCTTGCACCGGCTTTGCTTTGTACATATGCTGCACGGGAACATACATATAAGGATGCGTTGCCCGAGCGGCTCGCGTCCTCGGAGGCGGGCTAGATATAAGCACGAGCGATTGGCCAGTTGAGCTCGTAACTGTCAAAGCTACGGAGGTTGGTGTAGTTGTAGCTTCTCTTGTTAGTAGCGCGGCTGCAATCATCGGAGTTGTTATAGCGGTGGTTGTGGTCACGTGTGTCGATTTCACAGTATCAGAGTCAACCGTTACTGTTCGTGGTATGAATTCAGCGGCGGAAGTGGTTCTAACAAATGCGCTTGGAAGAGAAGGACGCTGCGTCTGTAAGACAGAGCTTTGGGCGAAGCGCGGTCTGACATGGGTGGCCAGTGGCAAGTTGGCCGACATAGACGCTCTAACGGGCAAATTTGGAATGTTTGCTCTCCCAGAAGATGCTGTTACAGTAAAGTTCCTGCACCTGGGGGGGACGAGGTGGGGCCTGCACGGAGTTAACTGCTCAGCTAGCAAAGCTTTAATCTGATTTTGACCTGAGTCCGAAGAGAGATTCGGCATATTATTTGAAATACGAGTCAGCAGTCTCGTCTGACCGGTGATCGGGGGGCGGGTTGAAACGACCATTTGGCTTGTCTGTTGATTTTTGGGGGCAGAAGGTCCCGAATCAGTGTGAGTCGGGCGACGGGTCAGCGTGAAGGTCGGCGATGCCTCTGTAACGATTGGGACATTAACCAAGGTCCTAGTGTTGTCAGAAGCATAGCAACGGTAAGGAATACTCTCGTGGGTAACGTGCGCTCTGGTGACGGTGACCGCGCTGTGTTGCAGAGGGTACGAGAGACACTCCGACGTGATGGGAAGCGGCGCGGCCGGAACGATGATCACATTATCTGCTGTATCCGCTGTATCCGGTTTATCCGGAATTTCCGGAAGATCCTGCATATCCAGCAAAGTGGTTATCTCCTGTTTATCCGTAGTATCCTGCATATCCAGCAAAGCTGTTATATCCGCTTTGTCCTGCATATCCAGCAAAGCGGTTGTATCCGGTTTGTCCGGGGTATTCTGCATATCCAGCAAAGCGGTTATATCCGGGATATCTGGTGTATCCTGCATCTCCAGTAAATCGGTTATATCCGGGAATTCGGGTATCTCCGGTAAATCAGGTATCTCCGGGAGCGGCGGCAGATATTCAGTAATAGCGTCCGTAGGCAAGATCTGGACGTCGTTCATTGAGATGGTCTCGAGGCCGGTGAACCCGTCGTCTGAACCCTGAGGCGCTGGCAGCGCCGGTGTGCTGGGAGCCGCAACATGCGAGCTGGGCACACCACCCACCGATGCCGAGGCAGCGGTGGATTCAGGGTTGGCTAAATGTCAGTGACGCGTCTCCAATCTTTTTGTTGCAATCTGCGCCTTGGAGGTGCGGACCCAGGGGAGTACGAAGTTGCTGGAAATAAAAAAGCTACATTATTATAAAATCTATCAATATGAAAAGCGAAAAGAATTAGCGTTTGTTAGTAATAAAAGCTCTAATTATAGAACCTAAAATAGCAGCACTGGATGCAGATCGGAGTCCCTCCACAGCACCGTGTTAGTAATGTTAGAGTAGAGCCAGGTACATATGTGAGATTACTCACTGTTCAGGAAGTTGTGGTATGTCCTCCCCGAACGCCAGCACGGGTATGGTATCGGTGATCTCTATGAGCTGCAGATCGCGCAGAGGCGAAGGCCACACGCTGTAAACGGGCGGGTTGTGGAGACTGCTGACGGTCCACGGGTCGCGCTGACGGAGCCTCAATTTTTCTACATGCCGTTGTTCCCTCACCCGCCTCATGTGCCACCTATAGACATACTAGTGTTAACTAAGCGTCAACTATTCTTGCAAAGTACTTTAACTAATGATTCAACTAACTATTATGGCAATCTATGAGATTAGTGTTTTTTCTACTTTGTTTTTAATTATACAATGGTCAAATAACGGAACTAATTCGCCATGCTTAATTTTTGATTTGATATTAATACGCGCGCTAATACATTTTGCTCAAAATAAAAAAGTGCTAGGAAACTACATGAGGCATGTGTTGGCACAGGCATGGTGTAACTACTCAACTCACCTAAGCTGCCGCCTCTCTTCAGCTTCTAGTTTGTGGTGCCGTTTAACGTAGACTTCGTCTACGGTTCTTTCCTCGGTTTCCTCGGGCGCCAGGGCTGTGTACTTTATCTCTCGCCATCGCGGAACCTGCAACAAAAAAACATGTTGTTGGTAACGCTATCATTGATATCTTCTTTATACAGGGTGCCCCGAAACTCAATTTCAAGCGGAAAACAGAGGACAGATGGGTTCACCCAAAAAAACAATAACATCATGGGTGTATCTTCAATGGTTTGCGAGTTATAGGCTTTTTACTGAAAATCATAAATTCTCTGACCGGCGCCAAACTTTTCGATGCTATGACTGAAAATGACAATATTTTGTTATATTTATTTTTGTATTACAAAGTCCAATAACACAGTAATTTATGAAAGTGCAAAATTTGAAAAAGTTGTTTAGTTCGTTTATTGCATCGTTTATTTTTTATCGTTTGACTTGTTTCAAATGATAAAAAATATTAATCACAAAATACTGACATCTGTAGTCACAGCATCCACCTATCCTTTGTTTTCGGCTTGACGTTGAGTTTCGGGACACATGTATATCATTTTAGCCCGGCGCGGCGCTCCAAGAGGTAAAGTTATACCGTTTAAAATGGCGATTTGTGTGTATGCTTGTCGTATGTACGTTGTGTATGTTCCACCGTAGAGCAAAACGGTATCCGTTTGATTTTAGGATAGAGTTGTATAATAATGATTCGTAATTGTGACTTTGAATGAGACGGATGTTACATCAATTAGGTCTATAATTTTTTTTTCGCTTTGATTAACTTCCCAAAAAAATATTATTAGTGAGTATCTTATAATTTAGGATTAGTTTGGTTAAATGCACATATGATTGGAGTAGCTTTAGCACGTACTCTGTACTGTTTATATATCTCAACCACGAGCGAAACGTATCTTTTTTAATGTCAATATACTTATAAAATATATTTTAAAAACAACTTAATGGCTAATTTTTATAGTAGAATTTTTTAATTTTCCATTTGATAAGTCGTATAAAATAGTTAGATTATTGTAATTCCGTTGAACACTCTACGACCATATTACAAGCAACATGCAGAACTTTTTTCTAACCATGATAAAACGAAGTTATACTTAAAACCCCTTCCCTATTTTAAATAAACTTTCTGTGCTACTTGGAGATTTACTGATACTTAACAGAGACTTCACAATGTTCTGTCAATAACATGTCCTGAATTGGCGATTAACTGATGCTGAAGTATGATTTCTCAAAGGTCTGTCAATAATCAGACCTGAATTGGAGATTCACTGATACTGAAATGCGACTTTAAAACTGTCTGTCAACAATCTGTCATGAATGAGAGATTCACTGATACTGAACTGTGACTTCACAACACTCTCTCAATAATCTGTATTCAATTAGAGATTAACTAATAATGAAATGGGACTTCATAACGGTCTGCCAATAAACTGTCCTGGAGATTAACTGATGCTGAAATATGTCTTCACAACGGTCTGTCAATAATCTGTATCGAATTAGAGATTTAATGTTACTGAAATGTGACTTCACAACGGTCTGTCAATAACCTGTCCTAAATTGGAGATTCACTGATAATAAAATGTGACTTCACAACGGTCTGTCAATAATCTGTCCTGAGTTGTAGATTCACTGGTTATGAACTGTGACTTCACAACGGTCTGTCAATAACCTGTACTGACTTGGCTATTCACTGATACTGAACAGTGACTTCACAAAAATCTGTCAATTATATGTATCGAATTGGATATTCACTAATACCGAACTGTGCCTTCAAGTCAAAAAATCTGTACTGAATTGGATTTTAAACTTGGATTGAAAACTGTGATTTCACTGATATTTGTGCATCTGATTTCTGTTTGCTTTATTCGATTTTTAATGAAAATAGCACCTTCGATGTATTTGCAGTATAAAATCAATAAATATAAAATAATAATAAAATAAATCAAAATTTAATAGTATTTTATAATTATCTTCAAATGTTTTTTAAACTTTGCTCTAACAAAATAAATATTAAGTTAATGTAATTGTAATTGATAAAACCATTTTAAAAAGTCTTTATGAGCAATTATTACTACCAGTACCTACCCAGTTCATATCATAAAAAAATCTGTTTTTTATTGCTAATTATAGGTATGGAGCTCAAAAATGTGAATTGGGGTCGAAAATATTCTTAATTTACAAACAATTACATAACTGGAGTTATGTTAGTCGGTTAAGTTATTTAAGTACCGGATTTTTTGTGTATTTCTGCCCTCACGCACCTGCAGCATTATTCACTTGTTATATGACAGCTTGTATAAAAACTAATTAGAAAAATTTCGATAGTTTCAATATTAGTTTAGTGTTTATCGAACAGGCGTATTTGTTTATGAATTAGCTTACCTGCAACTAGAGATTACGCTCGCGTAGACTTAGCAGTTTTACGACAAAAAATATTTTTGCAAGTCATAGCGCCGATTTTAAAAACTACGGTACTAAAATGTTGGAATACCACAAACTTACACCCCTCAATTAAAATTTCAAGAAATGCACTGTATGCACCAAACTACAAAAAAATTAGGCTCCAATTCATGCATTTACCTTTAGCAATTGTCTGCTAGTTATGGCCCAAAAGAATGCTATGTTATACAGGCCGCCACGTAACATGTGTACTAAGCCGAAAGGGGTTGCTTCTAGACCTCGAGGGATCAACTTCAGTTTAACGTTATTTAAATTTAGAATAGGTATTGTTTTATTTGTAAAAAAATAAATACTTTTCGTCAATTTGTGTTCGATTACGCATTAAAATATGTTATTTTTACTATAATAATATAAAACTTAATGGCTACATATTTTGCTTAAAGGTTTGTAATTTTTTTCCAAAAAACCTATTCGTTTATTCGAAATTTCAAGAAATCAAAGAATTTAAGTTGACTTTCTTAGGGGTCCGGAATCGCCCCCTATCGGCCTCTCGACTCGTTACGTGTCACCTTGTATATTATATGGATTATAGTACCTCAACATTGGAGGAAGTGTTCTCAGCAAGTTGCTCAACATCAGCTTTCTTGACGTCCGGATCATGGCCCAAATACCAAGAAATATCTGGGTGACCCAAAGCAGTGTGATATGGCGATGTTGTAGTCAGGGACGGCACCGGGACCCGCGATCCGCGCTTTCCGCGAAAACCACCTAAAATATACATTGTACAAGGCGTATTTTTAAGATCTTCTCATTGTGCCTAGCGTGGATACATTTTGTACCACCTTATGAGAAGATAGGCTTTGTTACAAATTGTTATTTATAAAAATTTGACCCTGATACACATGAATACTTACCGCTTTTGAATCACGAAACACGATAATCTCCACGCATGGGCGCGGTTTTATCAAGTAGTTTAACATGCTTTGTTTAATGTGATTCTTATGAGAAAGTATGGGTAGGTACTATTATTATCTCCAATAAATCTGGCCCTGGCATATGTTAAGGTGTCTTTGCTGTCAAAAAGATTTTAAAATCTAAATTCAATTTTCGTTCAAACTTTCCGGGTTTTCGGTTAAGCAGTATTATGAAGTATATTTGAAAACCGTGTACCTTATATTCTCATCCTATCTTACGACCTAAACATATAAACCTTTATACTCCAAAGCAATTTCAATATAAACAGGTCTCAAGTCACGGATTTTGATAATTAATAAATACACATAACATAACAACACACGCCGTTTTGTTTCGTTAATTTGATGAAACAAAAAATCTGGATCCCTGTGGGTGTTTCTTTGTTGTGTTCTTATAAACGTGCAAATTTAGATTACTGGTATTTTATATACTAATAGTTTTGGTTCAGTTGGTATGTGAAAACATACTAATAATTAACTAGCAAGCTTCACAAACTATTGTTATAGAAAATTGATATAACTGTTAAATTGTAAAAATCCGTACAAAATTCAATGCTATTTTAGTAGGTATTTCAATAATTACCATCTAATATAGCATTATGTTCAAATAAGTATAAGAAATCCCAATATAATAGACTATCACGCGGCAAAGGTCCGTCTACAAGCAGGAAGTTGGGAGATTGATTCCCGCCGCGGGAAAAATGTTTCTAGTATCTGCAGATATTGGTTTTGCTATTCTGAGTGTTTTCTTTGTTAAGTTAAAGTATCTACGTATATATATAATGTAGGTATCAAGTGTTTCAGTTTTCAAGTACCCATAACACAAGCTCTGCTTAGCTTGGGGCTAGATGACGCTGTGGTAATTGTCCACCATTGTTTATTATTATTAGTTTTAATTTATTTAATACGTTCTTCTAAACCAACAAGTTAACTTAGCTAACCCGAAAATGATGAGAACAGTTGATTAGGTTAGACACAATACAAACAACACAATAGGCTAATACACATGACTTATATGACTACGTACGACACTGTACAACTAAATCGATATTATATCAAGACTTTCTCGCACGAATTGAACCGGAAGGCTGAACGATGCCAAGACGTTGCTTATTTGTGAGATTGTTAATTAATGGGCGTGACCCGCCTCTTTAAAGAATAGTCAAATAAGTAAAACAAGACATACCTCGTCCTCTGCCCGCCCTAGGCTTCGGGGGAGCCTTTTCAAGTTTCGTAGACGATGTGGAGGATAAAGCGCGTTTTCTGCCACCACTCTTGGATTCCGTACCAAGTTGGACATCAGCATTCGCCTCCTGATGTAAAAATATTGCGTAAAAAATTTAATTATACTAAGCGCCCGCGGCTTCGCCAGAGTGAAAACTAATTATATTTGTGATGAATAGTAGATTACGTTTATTCTTAAGATCGAAATTAAAAAATAAAAATATCATCTATATATTAGGTCCTTACATATGAAATTGGCGTTTTTCGTACTGGCCACTTTAATCACAAATTTCTCCTCTTTGGTAAGGAATTCCAAATTCAAATTTGTACAGCTATAGACTCATGTATTTGTGCTTCGATGATCGTCATTCATTTGTTTTTTTTCTTCTGTTTTTTTCTGTTTGCGTCACTCATTTTACAAAATGGAAAACTTAAAATATCGCATTATTTACGAGTACGAGTTCCGCCGTGGCACTAGTGCTGCGGAAACAACTCGAAGGGTGAATGATGTGTATGGCGGTCGTGTTGCAAAAGAAAACACAGTTCGTTTTTGGTTCCAACGTTTTCGTTCTGGAAATTTCGACTTGCAGAACAAGCCCCGTGGACGGCCTGAGACTCAAGTTGATAATGAAGAGTTGAAGGCTATTGTGGAAGCGGATCCATCGCAAACCACGTCCGAGTTAGCTGCAGGCTGCGGTGTTAGTGATAAAACTGTTTTAATTCACTTGAAGCAAATTGCGATTAAAAAGCTTGAAAGGTGGGTACCTCACGAATTGACTGAAGCAAACCGGCAAACGCGCGTCGACTACTAAATTAGAAGAGCTTCAATTGGAAAGTCTAAGACATCCTCCGTACTCCCCGGACGTTGCTCCAACAGATTACCATTTTTTTCGAAATTTGGATAACTTCTTGCAAGGGAAAAAATTCAACTCCGATGGGGCAGTCCAAATCGCCTTCAAAGATTTTATTGATTCCCGTCCGACTGGTTTTTTTAGTAAAGGGATCAATGAACTACCTATAAGATGGCAAAAGTGCATAGAAAATAATGGTTCATACTTTGATTAATTAAATATATTATATTAAAAAATATTCGACTTTTTGTTCCTCCCATACAAAACGCCAATTTCATATGTAAGGACCTAATATTATTGTTTAAATATATCACTTATCACTTATCTAGAACCCATAACACAAGGTTTGAGTAGCTTACTTTGGTTCTAGATGGTGCTGTGTAGACTGTCCAGCGTTATTTATTATAAAACTACGTCTTTTCAAAATTTCATCCTTGTTTTGACGTGAAGATATAACAAACATTCATCCAAACTTGCGCATTTATCATTTTAATAATTTAAAATATCAGGGATAAATATAAAATGTAGTTTCAGTTCTTTTTGGTTATGTATTTGTACATACCTCTCCAGCAGTGGACGAGCCAGCTAGGCTAGATGTGCGGGTGCTGCGCTTTTTTGTTGGGATCAGCGACTCGACGACATTGGTAGTCTCATCTTCGAAGCTCTTCTGATCCACCTCCATACTCTCTTCATCAGGTTGCTCCGTGTCAAATATTTCGTTGTAACTCATCTTGCTTATATCCTGCATTTTGTCAAGATTGCAAGACGTGTACAGAAGTTTTGAGTTTGGAATCAGCGTCGCGGAAGGCAACTGTTCGGATGTAACAAGTTCACCGGATGGCGCTGACAGTTTCAATGTTGTCTCTCTATATGAGAATTCGTTCGTATTAGTAAGCTTTGGTTTCTTTGTGTATGGTACCCAATCGACATCTTCCTCCTTCACTTTTTGTGATTTGGTTGTTGACTTCACCGAGCTCTTGGTTGTGGTTGAGATCTGAGCAGTGGCTGATTTTCTTCGGGGAGCCTTGGGTTTTGTCACTTTCTTGTTTTTCTTAGCATTTGTGGCTGGAGTGGGCTCGTGGGGTACTGTTTCTGGTTCAGGGTCGTAGACTCGCCGTGTAGTAGCAACAGTAGTAGTGTTCTCCGGAGATAAGATATCCCCTAAATCCGCGGTGTGAACCCTGACCCTGCTTGGTAACACAAGCCGTGGGATAGGAGACTGTTCCCTCATCTCAGCTTCGCCAATCTGGTAAGGGTCTCCACCAGAAGGTGTAGGTTCAACTAGCTGTAGCCTGTCTGCCAGATATCCCGAGAAAGGATATCCTGGTAGAGCTGAGCTATTAAGTTGGCTGCTCCCACTTGGGTTGCTTTGCCGGCTACTACCCTGTCTGCTTGGCGTACCATCCGAAGTGTTTGCTGTTTCTTGATCTGCATTATATATTTCATTATCATAGATTGTACCTGTTAAAACAAAAAATGATCATTCACGAGATACAAATTCCCAGAATATAAATTTAATAAACAAAATCTTACTAGGTTCTGGTTTTGGTCTCTTTGGCATTCGACTCATTCTACCTAAACTAGTACTCTTTTTGCGGTTCCTCGCTTTTTTTATTATCGGCATACCGCTGAAAACAGAAAATACATTTGATACATAAACAAGCAATTGGTAAATTAGTCCACAAAAAATCATAGCTTCGAATGCTATGTTAATACCTATCTGTTGTTATTGTGTAATTTGGCTGCCGAGGTTCTGGTTCAGGAGGCTCAGGCTCCTTTTGGGGCACTTGAGGCCTATCGATCATGGCGAATTCTGGTTGTAGTGGCGTCAGTTGGTTGTTGTCCAGTATAGCTGGCATGGGGTACTCCGGCAACTCTGGCACTGAAACATAGGTTCCATTGAGTGGTGCTTTACAATAAATTTAAGTCACGAAATATTTTAGATTAAGATTTCAGAAAATGAATTAGATTTCAGATGGTCCAATAGTACTTATTTCTTAAAAAGTACCGCATCTGTGCTCATGCATAGAGAGCATTGACGTTTACAGCAGTTATCAGTGGCTATTAGAGGAAGCCTTATGGCTCTGTTCAGATATTTTCACAATAAATGTATAATCCGCATAGTAACATACATGCATCAGTATTTTCCAAGTGAAAACTTATGTCATGTTCAAAAGGCCGGTTCGGCACTTCAATAGCTGTGTCAGGGTTGCAGCTGAATGAACTCTCGGAGTTGTCTGGTCCAAGAATATCTTCCAGTGAACTGAATAATAATCCGTGCATAGGCTGAAATCAAAAATGGAGAGTTAATATGACATTTTGTGTATTTTTTAACAGCCTGTATTAGACCTAGTGGTATGTGTATGTGGTATGTGTCTCTAAATTGAAAGGGAGACCCCTAGCCTTAAGACTTAGAAAACCAAATTCCTTACATAAAGTAGAGTCTTTCAAAGTAGAGTGAAATATAATCAAGGAAAACTGAGGTCAAAATCTACTGAGTGACACATTAGTGATCATCAAAGTTAAGTTGAAACCAGTAGGTGACTGCCCGCCATCAGATGTTAATTCTATCTTACCTGATTTGATTGCAATGTTAGGTCTAGACTGTCCCCAGCAGAGCCAACTGAGCTGATGGTTGGCACTGGGCTCGGAGCTGGTGGTTTTGCACGTCTTTCAGGGCTCCTAGGCCGTAATCGCTGACTTTCAATGTGATCCTGAAAACATTTAGAATGCTATTTTAATACAGGGGTAAAAAGTTAGCATTATTATATACAAGACTAGAAATTAGGGACAATATACAAGCATGCATAAACCTTAATGAAAGTACCTAGCTAATTGCACAGGCATGAATTGCAAATGCTAATATTTATAAATAACATGGTGTTCTCACAATCCTATATTTAATTTTTCTTTAAATAGCTTCCATACAAGTACAAATTTGTAATAAAATAAATTTCTCTTCAGGAAGGACATAGTTTTATTACACTTTTTTAAACAGAAACAAAGCAAGCAATGATGCTCAAAGAAGCTATTTTTATGACTGCTTCTCATTTCTCCATACTAGGTCATATTATGACCAGGTCCTTTGGAAGGTATATGTGTAAGGGTTAAAGCCCACTGTCACAGAGACCTATTGGGAGTTAATCAACAAGAGCTACACTTGCGGGTGCACAGGTGCTGAGGCGAGGCACAGGAAAAAGAAAGGAATGTTCAAATATTTTTTAATTTTTTGTGCCTATCTGTCCTTGTCACATGATAGCGATTATCACATACCTAGTTGTGTTGATTGTTCTACAAGATCTTTCAATCTTTTCTGCAGAAAGCAAGTATTTCTGCTTTAAGCATTCTTAAAAAATAATCTGTGAAATACTAATGAACCAGTAGTCTATACACTATCAAAAGTTTTTTGATAGTTAATAAAGTATGTTATAATTATAATATAATATGCGAAGTGGAAATTATGTCTATTGGATGTTGCATGTTTGAGTATGGAGAGGTATGGAAGATGAGTATGGAATTATTATATTATCTTTCCATTCTTAAGATATGGAAGTTCAAAGTCAAGGAATGGCACTAACATAATAAGATAAAGATTTAAATAACAACATGAAATCTAGCTAGGCATGCGTTAAGCACAACAAAAATCGCAAAAAGAGAGAACAGTCTTCGCTGAGGATGATATAATTGTATGATCAAGTGAGCATTATGTCTTGGATTGTATTCACAACATCAAAAATGTAATCCAAAATAATAATACACAATACTAGAACGCAAAGACAGTATGGTTAAATCAAAATCTTTATGAGGCACTGAAAGTCTGTTATAATGCTTAAAAAGAGAAAATATGTATTGGACTTTTCGACTTTAATTAGACTGAGATTACCCCATACTAATCCATTAAAAAACTGTCTAACCAGTTTAAGAGTTTTAATGCTAAAAGCATAATCTAAAATATATTTTTAGAAATAAGTTAGCATGATACACGCAACCAAAACACGGATATGAAAGATTGCAGAAAAGTTAGGACTTTAGTTGATTATCTCTCTTGGTCCCCAATCAGTGGTTTTTGCTTCCCATAATCCAATGAGAAACACAACCTATTGCACCCAATATAATAGTAGATTTTTTTAAATTGATTATTTAAAATAGTTTCATTACACAAAAAATAAAATTATTTCAAACATTTTCATTGCTTACATTTTCTATTAAGAATGTACAACACAATTAAAATAAAACAACTGTCACAATAACTCGTTTTCTCTTTAAAATAGGACTCTGGCTTTAGGATGAGAGAAGTGTAGTGTTAAAGTCTCACTCACTTCCAAGTCTAGTCTCATTTGTAAGATTAACAACTTCTAAGTCACCATTCACAAAATAAACATAATATAATGATACACATTATGTGGTTCCATTCACAACTTTATCTAAGAACATTCATAAAAATATGTAAACCGAACCTGTTTTTGTTGTGAATTGCATTCAATCTCTCGCACAGTGGCCTTTCTTTTCTGTGCAGGTTTAGTCCTACAACCAGGTTTTACCTTAGGCCCAGGTTTTACCTTAGGAATAGGTTTAACCTTAGGACCAGGTTTTACCTTAGGGCCAGGTTTGACCTTAGGACCAGGTTTGTCACGTTTAGCTAGTACCTACAATAGTAGCATAAGATAAAACCTCATATAACTTTCCATGTGTTTTGTTATAGATGAGAGTTACATTAAAACTTACATTGCCAGCTTGAACCACAGGTTTTTGCCTATTAATAATTGTATCATTCTGTTGCTGAATCAAATCCAGGTGATAAATAAGAAGAGCTTTGAGCTTCTTATTTTGATTCTTTAAGGAGATGATTTCTTCATCTTTTTCCTTAATTAAAGTGTCTGATTGTACCAGACATTCAGTTGGTGTCTCCACATTTTCATCCAAAGTGATGGACTGCCCGCTGTCAGAATCCTGTGACTGGCAAGCATATATGTGATCAAAGGGGTAGGTAAGCAATGACTCCTTATCCAACGAGTTTAGAGGTGATAGGTCGGGAGAAAAAGTAACCAAATTCGATTCATTTACACTGCTACGACTGTTCATTTTGTAATGCGCCGATCACCTAAATTACGACAAGCCTGCCGGCTGTCACAGACAAGCCTGCGGCCCCTAAACTCACAATTCTACTGCACTTTTGTTCGTATCATCACATCTGTATAGTTTTGTTAGAGTTTAATACACTTGCGCCAACATTTCTTGCACTTTATTTGCATTACATTGTCAAAACAGCCCTATTCTACCAACAATCTGACTTTGTTTCTGACACTTCTTTCACGCGCATGGATTATGATAGAATACAACTAGAACGATTTTACGTCCATACAAGTGAAACGTAAAATGAACTCTAGAACGATTCATTTAGTTAATTTGGACACACATGAGTTTTCAAATTGAAAAAGTACTTTTGTGGCATACAATTCACAAGAAACTGCAAAATTCAATAATTTAGCGTCAACGGTCCATAGACACTGAGCTTTTTTTTTCTTATCGGGAAGACCATAGATTATAAATATTTTCTAAGCTATAGATAATAGAAGGAGGTTTCATAGAAAAAAAAATAGGAACCGAAGACAAAAAAAAGAAACTACTCTACATTTATCAAACCATAGAAATAATTTACTCAAAACAAGGAGATAAAAATATCATGCTCGCTCGAAGCATCAAATCAACTTTATTTGCACCATAAAAAACTCAAGTAAGTATATGATTGTATTAGGTACATCAAATTAATGGAAGAAGTCAAAGAGTACAACAAAATACCTATGGCATGTAGGTACATATGATTTATCTTTGTTAATGTGCTTTGTATGGTTACATTGCAAAAAGATAGGTAGGTAAATATACCTTGAGCCTGTAGTATCGATGATCGCTACCTATATACGCGACTCGCGTCGTCTGCACCGACGGCGTCGTCGTCGTCGCGTCGGTCGCCCAGTGCGTTGTCGTCGCGATTATCGATTGCGATTGGTTAATTAGCCCTCAGGTTATCCCGCCAACAATGTTGGCGTAACAGAAAAAGAACTCGCTGCTGTAGGTACTATTTACTACACCACTTTTGCAATAGCTGAACCGATTTTGTTTTTTTTGATATGTTGGAAACGTTTCCGTTCCGATTACCAGAATAAGTAGGTAAGTAGATATTTAAATACTGATGCGGATGCGCGAATATATTTGTATTTTTAGCACGCAGAGCTGTAGGGACCTCTAGTTACCCTACTTGGGTGGCCGGCGATGGTTGCATGAGGCGTTCCGGTGTTCCGTAATACCAAAACCTCAATAAAATAAATAAATAAATAAATAAATAAAAAAAAAAATTATGACTGAAAACTTTTCTAATTTCAGATACCTAGTGTTGTTTATTTGTAACTAGACAATAAAGGGTAGAAAGGAAGTGGTAATGGGAGTCACATAATATGCAAGATTAAGAATACAGAAGTTAAAATGAACAAAATCTTTACTCCAACCATGCTCCAACCACCTGACATAAAATTTTTGTTGTTGACTGTTTGGTAGATACATGGAGTGACAGGATTTCTGGGGACTAGAAGGGTCATATGCTCACGCTTTTAAGTTCCCTGATACCTACCTACCCTATGTACATAACATAGGTAAGCGTCAAAATATCTACACCTATGTAGGTACGATTCGTTTGTCATTTCAACTTGTATAGATAGAACACAACAATACCGTCCCACTTTCGTCGCCAAATTCAAAATTCAGTGTAACGGTGTTATTAGGAATAATTCTATAGTCTGAGTTAGTAGGTAGCGTATTCTGTAAAACATGCAGGACCGACTAAGAGTTGTCGATTTATGAACTTTCTTGCAATTTTTTTACCTTTAAGTACATAAACCTACTAAAAAGATAATTTTTGATTCGTGTGCTAAGTACTTTTTAGTTTTTAGCACAAACATTGTGGGTATGTTGCGAATGACTTGAGTACCTAAAGTTGAAATTAATAAGCAAAATTTATTAGTTTTTTTGAAAATCAGTTGATAACGAAAACAAAAGAACATAAACAAGAATGGACATTTAAGGCGCAAACAGGAGCTAAAGTAGCGCCACCACTTATTTTATCATATTAATTACGTTAAACAAAGGAATTTCCAAAATTTACACGTTGAATTTGTAATACCTAACATTAGCTTTTTTTAATGCATTTGTAGTAGGTAGTTTCATGTTGTCTGTTTTAGGAAGAGATACGAAAACAGAGTTTGGTGGCCACCAAGAACAACTTCGTATATCTTTTCCTAAACTAGACAAAATAAAACTGCTACAGACAGATGCATTAAAAAAAGCTTATGATAGGTTTAGCAATGTGAACGTGTGTATTTTGGAAACTCCTATATAAAGGAATATCCTATATAACGCTTTAGGCACAGTTTAGGCTATGAAGGTAGGTAAGTACGTGGCTAGACAGGCTAGGAGGACGGAGACGGTTTGCTTCATTCGAATTTGATTTACATAAACAACATGAAGTATTAAAATTCTGAAAACAGACACTGCAAGAAAGAGTCCTATTGCTCGAAGCGATCCTTGGATGTATGGCTTGAATGCTCAAACTAATAGGATGCTAGCCAACACATCTTGAATGTTGCTAAACTGGCTAGGTGGGCGAAGACGGTTTGCTTCATTCGAATTTGATTTTCATAACTTTAACAACATGAAGTATGCTGCCGTGCAGGCCCTAAAACGCAGTATGAGAAAAAAAGCGATTTCGAGAAAACCGCAAAAAACATTTTGACGCTGCATTTTTTATATTTCTACATTTTTATTATAGATTTTTTATTGCCAGAAGGACTTAGTGACATGAAATCTAAAATTTTCAATTTGTAAAATTAAATTTATTCTATTAAATTCAAAATAAAAAAGATTTTTTCAAAATCATAGCAGTTACTGCACGGAAAATGGTACACATTTACAGATTAAAATGAAGTAAAAATACCTGATACTGCAAAACCTATTGATTTATTTGCTTCTTTGCAGATTAATTTGCAGCATAGGTCTTTCTTTACTGCATTTTAATATGCCTCTTGAACTAATTGTACATGTAGTATGTCACAATTTTCAATAAATACAACTATAACAAATTTTCTAACTTGAAAATGCCAGGTAGGAATTTATAAAACAAACATATTTTTGTACGTACAAGAATAACATTTATTTTTCAATGATATCAGCTAACTCTAACTTAACTTTAAAGTGTTCTGAACACAGGACGTTTTGGCATGACCTTATACTTATATAACTTATCTATGTAATACTTATACAATGTGATTCTTCGAACCTTGATCAAAAGAAATGTGCGGATACACGACATTTATTTATCGGTAAAAATCGGGATAAAAAAAATTATATGTTATTTATCTCAAAAACAAAGCAGTTTTAATAATTTTTAAAATGAAGACTACTTCATCTGGTTTTTTCTTCGTTTCTTTTTGAGTAAATGGTGTATTTTATTCGAAGTAGTCTCATTTGAAAGCTAGATAGTTTACCTAGCTAATAAAATAAATAAAAAATACAAATACGATACATAAACGTAGTAAAAACAGTAGTTTTTTAGAAATAAGACAAAAAAAAACGATTTTTATTTTATTTTTTCTCTGTAACTTTAAAACTGGGTAATAAAGGTGTACTTTTTTGCATGTTGTATTAAACTTCATAATTTATTCTACAAATCCTTATTCAAACTGGGGGTCTATGTCTTTCCATTGTCATGTTATTCACCATTTAAATTAGGTACTTTCTGCCATTTAGATTAAATCAGTTGAGATTCCTGTTGATATCTGTACTTGACTTGTGTTTAAAAAAAATAACATTAAATTTTTTTTATCTCGGTTTTTATCGATAAATATGTGTCGTGTATCCGCACATTTCGTTTGATCAAGGTTCGAAAAATCACATTGTATAACAAATAGAAACATGAGATCTTACAAATGGCACATCTATTACCCAACTAAAAATAAATCACAAGAATTGTAAGGTACTTACCTATCAAAATATCAATAAAATAAATAAAATATACGAATTCGGTACATGAGCGTATAAAAATAATATATTTTTAGAAATTAGACAAAAAAAACGATTTTCGTTTTATTTTTTCTCTGTAACTTTAAAACTGGGTTATTGAGGTGTACTTTTTTGCATGTTGTATTAAACTACATAATTATTTCTACAAATCTTTCAAAAACTGGGGGGTCTATCTCTTTCCGTTGTCACGTTATTCACCATTTAAATTAGGTACTTCCTGTCAAGTAAAAAGATCAATAGGAAACTTAACTGATTTAATCTAAATGGCAGAAAGTACCTAATTTAAATGGTGAATAACATGACAACGGAAAGAGATACACCCCCAGTTTTTGGAGGATTTGTAGAATAAATTATGAAACTTAATACAACATGCAAAAAATACACTCATTATCCCAGTTTTAAAGTTACAGAGAAAAAATAAAATAAAAATCGTTTTTTTTTTGTCTAATTTCTAAAAAAATAATGTTTTTACTAAGCTTATGTATCATATTTGTATTTTTTATTTATTTTATTAGCTAGGTAAACTATCTAGCTTTCAAATGAGACTACTTCGAATAAAAACACCATTTAATCAAAAAGAAACGAAGAAAAAAACAGATGAAGTAGTCTTCGTTTTAAAAAATATTAAAACTACTTTGTTTTTGAGATAAATATATATATACATATAATTTTTTATCCCGATTTTTATCGATTAATATGTGTCGTGTATCCGCACATTTCGTTTGATCAAGGTTCGAAAAATCACATTGTATTTTGTTTTCTGGTAGAAGGTTCTGGTTTCCCCTCGGCATGCATCTTTTATCAGGCTTGGGAAGTTTTTTGATTTTAAACAGTTTAATTGACTGTATTCGCCTCCACGCACCGATGCGTCTTACGTCTAACGTCTTACTTCCGCAGTGTTTGACAAGCGACTGACTGAGCGAGAGAGCGACAAATACTGACTAGAATGCAGTCAAGTATGATGTCGGCTGCAGTGAAACTTAGTAATGACCTTCAAGTTACTAATTATAATGCAGTAAGAGAGACTCATGCTGCTATTTAATTAGCATTTAGTTATTTTCAGCTGTAGAACAACACCGACCAATACTGCAGTAAATAATGAACATACTGCAATATAAATGGTAATATTTACGTTCAAAAGTGATATTACAAAGAGTAAAAGAAAGATGTTTTGATTTTGCTGCACTTTAGTTGGTTTTAACTACATGAACCTTCTTGACTAAAACTAACTAAAATATCACATTCAGTACTTTACTGCGTTTTAGTACAAATTCTAATATTTTTTTTGTGTGTAGTTTACAGATTTTTTGTGGTAATAAAAGTATTTACTGCGTTTAACTTGGTAAATTGATGGGTCGTTATTGACGTAACGGCCATTACTGCATTTAAGTTAGTATTTAAATACATTTAGGCATTCGATCTTGAGATACTGCATTCAAAAATTGGATTTTTCTGTGGTGTTAATTATCGAATCAAGAAATCGGTTAAATCACTGTGTACCTTAAAGCGTGCCCGTTAAAACTCAATATTTAACTAAAAAACGTTAAAAAAGCTGTTACTGCGTTTTAAGGCCTGCACGGCAGTATGTACTTATTAAAATTCTGAAAACAGACACTGCAAGAGTCTTTTTGCTTGACGCTTGGATGTAGCAAGACGATGTCGGATTCCGATTGAAAATGAGGTGGAGCGGAGGCGAAAGCGTGCTAGTTGTTTTCTATTGAATCATAAGAAAGCCTACACACACACCGCAGGCGGTAGCGCGGTGCCATAGGAAAAACCGGCACGCCTTATTACGTTCTTGTATACCTATGGTACATTACTAGGCACTAAGTATTCAAAATTTTATTCGTGGATTTGGGAAAGTCTCTTTTGTTAGAGTAGTAGTATATAGTGACTGAAAACAAATGTACCTTTTGATATTAAATATAGCGCATGTCCTATAGGTCCATATACCGAATATGCTGTAGATAGGTAGGTCCTATCTAATCTATTTTTTTTGAGGAATACCTAGTACTCTTACTACGTACGTATTTAATAGTGTCTACTATCTTTGAGTACCTATGTAGATAGGTATGTAGGTACCGCGACCTTAGCTCCAGATCAACCGAGAAAGAGTTTTTGGCATTTTGCCAATGAGCAAAAGTTCAGTTTACCTACATCTAACGCGAAACGAACGTCTGTAAATAACACAGCGTTTTTCTTTTAATAATATCAAATAGGAACCAAGTGATTTTATAAACCCTCAGTTGTTTGAAACATTACAAAGCTGGCTCACCAATTTTGGATTTCCTACCATCCACCAACTGGTAAGGCACATTTAATCAGCAATCTGCTGCGCAGACCTAATCAAAACCATTGATCGGTTTTGCTGGTTTCATAATAGGCATAGGTAGGTGCGTAGGCAGTATCTATCTACTACCTACGCACCTACGAATAAGCCTAGGTACGTAAATAGGTACAACATGAAGAAGATACTTCAGAGGCTGTTCACGTGTTGGTACCTAAGTAGGTACTTGGTTTCAATAAAGACAAATATGTCTTCTATCTATAGTTTAAGTGGGTTCTAAACATATCATCGATCAGCTAGACCTACAAAATACCATCGAACAGAGCGTTGTTTTGAGAAGTTATCAGGTGCCTGGTAATCTTGTGATCTAAACTACAATATTTGAGCTATATGCTAACTATGGAGTTATGGTATATAACATACTAGCGACCCGCCCCGTCTTCGCACGGTTTTATTATACATATAAACCTTCCTCTTGAATCACTTTATATATTAAAAAAACCGCTGTGTAAAATCCGCAAAATCCGTTGTGTAGTTTTGCATCAAAATCCGTTGTGTAGTTTTGACATAATGATATAGGGAAAGAAAAAGCGTCTTTGTTTTATACTATGTACCTAGTGATTATACCTCTAAGGTTTATAATATGCTGCTTGATAGTAAGAGACGCTTTGGATAGAAGCGGCTTGAGTTATGACGATGACGACTTTGTGACACTTCGTAGCGTCATCGTCATTTGGGAAAGGTCTATGCTCACCAGTGATGTACCAGCCTAGGGTATATATGTTCCTTGGATATATATATGTGGATATATATATGTTCCTTGGATGTACCTGATTTATACTTAAATAGCGACCCGCCCCGGCTTCGCACGGTTTTTATACGTATAAACCTTCCTCTTGAATCACTCTATCTATAAGCCGCATCAAAATTCGTGGCGTAGTGTTAAAGATTGAAGCATTCAAAGGGATATAGGGACATAGGGACAGAAAAAGCGACTTTATTTTATACTATGTAGTGATATGGAAATTAATTTTCATAATTAGGTGGAAAACACACATCTAGCGGGGATGAAACTCCGCCAATTCCAGAGGAAGAACTTGAGCAGCAGAAAATTGAGCATGCACTCCAAGTACAAAAGGTAGGTACCTATTACTGCTTTGGAACCACAGAGGAATTTCCATTAGTCTGAAAGTACATTGCAAATTGAGACTTAAACTTACCGTAGTTAGATCTATCTAATATCTAGTTAGTTAGATCTATACCAATATCAACTGATTGGAAGCATCCTAAAGACGCTAGCTACAATCCTAATAGCCCCTCTGGAAACTTCCTACTAAGCTTGAGGCTAGATAATGCCTCAAGCTTAGTAGTAATATAGTTTATGTGAATCGTCTAGCGTAAGGTTTATTTATGTGCTGCTGTTTTAAGGAGAAGAAATGCCAAGCACGAGAAGCGGAGGAGGTGGCACAGCTCGATCTAGAGCTCCTGCACCAGAGAGCCATAGAGGCGGAGGAAGAGCAGAAAAGAGAGGTAATCGGTCATTCAACTATAGGTATTTACTACATTGTTTTTAGTGCGATGTAGGTAGGCCATGAGAAGCCGGTCCGGCTTATTCATACCGGCGGCGGCGTTTTCATAACCTCTAGGTACTCTTCCCTAGGGTGTCGTACTTATATGTGGCGGCTAAGGTATTTTCAATAGAGGGTGGGCAGCTGCAAACAGATCCTATCCCTAGTTTGGGTTAAAAGCCAATAGGAACAAGGAAGGCACACAGCAGTGACGGTACAGCAGTTGACGGTATTGATGTGCTAGGTACAATCATCATAGGGCACATTAGTTTAGTGCAGAAGCGTGGCTGGTAGAATAATATCAGCTTCCTATAACTACCCAACACACGAATCAATATGATTGGATAACTTTTGATGCAACTGTAACTCTATCTACGGCAAATATTGACGAGTAGGTAGGTATAAGTTTTTTTTGGTGGTGGAAATACTTGGCCGTAATGTAGGTACAACCAGTTGACTTTTTGCCTAGTTTGTTTTAACCTACATGATGCTACATGGCCCGTAACCCGTAACTCATTTATTTTGTGATTTCATTACTTGTGACTGACCTGACCATGCGACCTAGGAAATTAAATTAAGTATACAGGCTATCTGCCCTAGTTTGAGGGACAACCAATATTGGGTACTTTCATAAGATATTATATTGAAATAGGGAATATGTATTTGCTTTTCAAACTAACCACACAGGATATGCACTGGTGAGAAGTTGAATAAAAAATAAGATAAGATATTTCAAGGCTACATTGCAGTGTCTTCTCTTGGGTAGGTGCTTACAACAAATCCTCTTATTTACAGAAACATTTATTACAGAAACTCTTATTCTAACCTATCTATCTATCTATACTTATAATAAAACTGTAACAGGTCCAATTCTGTACATTGAAGATATTTTGAAAATTTTTTTTGGAGGGCACTCTATTATCGATACTCAAGCCAAAACTGTAATTTTTTTCATTCATGTCTGTCTGTCTGTCTGTCTGTCTGTCTGTCTGTCTGTCTGTATCGTAAACGCGCATCACGCCGAAACTACTTGATAGATTTAAATGAAACTCGGTATGATTATAGGTCATACTACGAGGAAGGACATAGGATACTTTTTATCCCGGTATTCAGTAAGGTTCTCATGGGAGAGGGTATGAAAGTAAAATTCCTTTACCGCGCATCACGCCGAAACTGCTGAATGAGTTGGAATGAAACTCGGGACGATTTGTGTTCATACTACAAGGAAGGACATGGGATACTTTTTATCCCGGAATTCGGTAAGGTTCCCCTGGGAGAGATGGTGAAAGAAGAATTCTTTAACCACGCATCACGACGGAAGTGAATGAATTCGAATGGAACTCGGGACGATTGGACATGGGATACATTTTATCCCGGAATTCAGTTTGGTTCCCCTAGGCTATACGGGTTTTCAAAAAATTCTCACAGCATCTGAACGACGCGTACACACGCGTCGTTCAGATGCTGTGAGAAATTTTTGAAATCCCGTATAGCCTAGGGGAACCAAACTGAATTGAACTGATAGACGCGAAAGTTTGTAAGTATGAATTGATAGATTGATAGATGGATGGATGTTTGTTACTCTTTCACGCAATAACTGCTGAACGCATCTGGATGAAATTTGGCACAGAGATAGATTATAAGCTGGAATAACACATGCTTATTTTATCCCGACAATCCCACGGAAAAGGGAATTACGCAAGTAAAATCGCGAGTACTCGAAATACTAATCATGCGCAGACGAAGTCGCGGGTACCAGCTAGTACTTATAATAAAACTGTAACAGGTCCAAATCTGTACATTGAAGATATTTAGAAAATTTTTTTTGGAGGGCACTCTAATATCGATACTCAAGCCAAAACTGTAATTTTTTTCATTCATGTCTGTCTGTCTGTCTGTCTGTCTGTCTGTCTGTATCGTAAACGCGCATCACGCCGAAACTACTTGATGGATTTAAATGAAACTCGGCATGATTCTAAGTCATACTACGAGGAAGGACATAGGATACTTTTTATCCCGGAATTCAGTAAGGTTCCCATGGGAGAGGGTATGAAAGTAAAAATCCTTCACCGCGCATCACGCCGAAACTGCTGAATGACTTGGAATGAAACTTGGGGCGATTTGAGTTCATACTACAAGGAAGGACATGGGATACTTTTTATCCCGGAATTCGGTAAGGTTCCTCTGGGAGAGAGGGTGAAAGAAAAATTCTTTAACCACGCATCACGAGGAAGTGAATGAGTTCGAATGGAACTCGGGACGATTGGACATGGGATACATTTTATCCCGGAATTCGGTAAGGTTCCCCTGGGAGAGAGGGTGAAAGAAAAATTCTTTAACCACGCATCACGAGGGAAGTGAATGAATTCGAATGGAACTCGGGACGATTGGACATGGGATACATTTTATCCCGGAATTCAGTTTGGTTCCCCTGGGCTATACGGGTTTTCAAAATTTCTCACAGCATTTCTCATCATTCAGATTCATTCAGATGCTGTGAGAAATTTTTGAAAACCCGTATAGCCCAGGGGAACCAAACTGAATTGAACTAATAAACGCGTAAGTTTGTAAGGATGAATGAATAGATGGATGGATAGATTGATAGATGGATGGACGTTTGTTACTCTTTCACGCAAAAACTGCTGAACGGATCTGGATGAAATTTGGCACAGAGATAGATTATAAGCTGGAATAACACACAGGCTTTATTTTATCCCGAAAATCCCACGAGAAAGGAATTACGCAAGTAAAATAGCGAGTACTCGAAATACTAATCATGCGCAGACGAAGTCGCGGGCACCAGCTAGTTTATAATAAAAAATATCTATTTATGAAATGTATTGTATTTAGTAGGTTTATCAGTCATTTAGTACCTACCCATAACACAAGCTCTGCTTAGCTTGGGGCTGGATGATGCTGTGTGGTCTGTCCGGAACTATTTATTACTATTTATTTATTTGAAGATTGCAGAAGCAGTAGAAGATTTGCGGGGTTTGAACACGTCATGGTCGCACCACAGGCTTTGCGATCTGCAACGCCAAGCAGCGCGGTGGCGTCACAGCAGACCTTCTATACCTGACACCACTAAACCTTACAGGGTAAGTCTTCACTAAATTCAAGCATACCTCCAAACTCCATGCAAATATTATACTCGTTTATGTATAAAATTATCTCTAGTATCTGAGACCCTTTCACGCGGCCTAAGTGCTTATTTTGTAAGCCTAAAGAAATAAGGATAATGGTTTAGTTGATTTACTTGAACAGGACGGATCTTAAAATAGATTAGGATGTCCAAAATCCGGCTGCGAGATTAATTCGTCCATGTTTAATTTTAATCGAATCTAATTTTGCTATTGTAAACTCGAATAGGTACCTACCTACTTACATATTTTAACAATACCTGTTTAATCAATTACTATTTATTTTTTATTTAAAAATGATTTATACCCGCGACTTCGTTCACGATTACCACATTTCACTTCAATTCAATTTCACTTCAATTTGCAGAAATAGACCTATACTTTACATACACTTTTAAAGTACGTAGGTACCTTTTATCTATATTTTTGAAATAATGTAACGTTAGATAGAGTGAGTGGGGGGAAGATGAAAAAAGGGGTAAGACAAAAAGTCTTCAATAACACCAGATTTATAGTACTTATTACAGTGCTGGCAACAGCGTTAGGGCCACCAATTTGTTACTTTTCAAAACTCAGTCAGCGGTTGCGGCTGAGAACGCCTGGTTGTGTGTCAAGTGCAATTTTCTAAGATAGTGTATTTTTCAGGATTCACAAAAGTGATTTCATCTTGTCCCGTGTCTTGTCAATAAAATTACAAGGCAGGTACGAGTGTTTAATTGAAACATCTGCCTATTATTTTTTGTACATATTTATGTAATTACTTCTAAATCTCTCTATTTCTCGTATTTTAGAATTTATTTCAACTTTTCATCTTTCCCCATTTACATTTAACGGGGTAAGACAAACATATCAAAGTTTAAATTTTGACCCTTTTTCAGATTTCATAGTAAAAGCCAGATGTTCTCAAACTGTATCTTTGTGTAAGTTTCAGCAAAAAATATTAAGAAATAAGAAAAAAAATGCTGAAAGTAGTAAAACAAAAAATAACAAAAAAAGGTATGCTTAGAAATAAAAAAGAAATCCAATAGAAAAAGAAAATACGTAAAAAATTACAAAAGCCAAAAATAAACAATTATTTTATGGTTATGAAAAAGAATATTCATATAGGTTTCATGTGAAATAAAAAAGTTTTCAGTTTTTATTTGATTTTTCATTAGAAGATAATATTTTTTTCTTCAGTCAAATCTTATGCAAATTGGCTGCAAAGTTTGAGAAACTCTGCTTCAATCTTCCCCCAGTGTATTTTTTTAAATTTGTTATATCTTTGTTAAAAATAGGTATTTTGGCACTACAGTCAGTTACAACTTTTTAAATTACTTAACACTATAGACTAACGACCATAATCTTTGCCTAAGACCTGCCTAAGACACGTTTTAACGATTTAAGATTTTTATTCAATCTTACCCAGTCAACTTTTCATCTTCCCCCTGTTAAAATTAAGTAAAAATAATATTTTTAATTACAGTTTTCTACTTTTTGGACAGCTTTATCAGGGTGTTATTGACATATTATAAAAATCTAGTCTTTACCCTTTAATTATGTCTAATTTACTTTTAGCTAAAGTTAATATCTATTCTTCTACAAGGATTCAAAAACAACACTGACCATCTCATCAAAAAACCGTTCGATCTTGCCCCCACTCACTCTACTACAAATTACTTAGGTACCTAAGTATGTATAACGCCATAAAACTGTTTGGTAGGTAGGTAGGTACTTCATTAAAAAATATGTGTGTGTATGATAAAAATTACAGTTAAGTTACAGTTTATTCCTAAGTATCAAATCAGTACCTACATAATATGCAGCTATTGTATATTATTATATAGGTATGTGTTGTGTAGAGATACACCCATAAGTTAAGGCGCTTACAAGAGGTTCAGTTTGTTAGACCAATCATAAGCTTTTTATATGAACCTGTAGTAGTTTTATTTTGGCTATTATAGAAGAAGATACAGAGTTTGGCAGCCACTAAGAGCAACTTTGTTTCTTTACCTAAAGTTGATCACATCTTTATTAACAACGAAAATTACAAGCAAGGAATAGAAAAATTACAACTAATATTTACAATTGAAACCATTGAGCTAACTGCAGACGGTTGTAGACAAAATAAAACTACCTACTACATAATTACATAATTGAAAAAAAAGCTCATGATAGGTATAACAAACTGAAGTTTAATTTTTTTAGAAATTCCTCTGTTAATCGTAATAATAATGACGAAATAATTGGCGGCGCTAGTGTAGGTAGGTACCTCTTGTTAGCGCCATAGGTCAAAATCACTTGTATATTATTATATATTCACCTGTAACGCCGTATTTTCTTCGACGACAGGTGCGTTCGTCATCTCCGATCCTGTGAACAGAAAAATCGAAGTTCATGAATCCAAGATAAAATAAGCTAGGAATAGATGATGGAAAGAAATATTGAGACATCTAGTTAACATGTATGAATATTCTAGTTTCCTTTGTTTGGGTACATTAAAAACCCTTCGCTCTTTTCACTTGCATACGGTTTTGTAATAACAACGTACCAATTGTTACAGAAAAAAAGGCAACATTTCACATAGGTAATAAAATATATCGAGAGATATATGAGTGAGTATGTGTTAAAGAATGAGAGGTTTAAAGAGTAAGCCACCCAGTAGGTTACTGTCCTCAAATTTTCAAGAAAGGCTTAAAAAATTCAGGAAAATAAAGCATAGAAAGACATTTAAGACATGGACGCTTTTAAATAATTGATAATTTCTATTGATCATTAACTTTTACTTAGATAGGTTAAATGAGAAGCTTCGCTTCGCTCCTTCTTTGACTTTACCAATTTTGATAGGTAACCCATTCTAATAAGGTCATAGCGTGTAGATTATATTGTCATAGAGAAGATATTTCAGTCAGTAAGAGGCCGGAGTTGCATAATGGATGCGACACCACGTAGCCCGATCGATGGTTGGCAAGGTACCTAAAGAGTGCGATACATTATTCAGAAACAGGTACCAATATCACTACATGGTCTAAAACAAAGTCGCTTTCTCTGTCCCTATGTCCCTATATCTTTAAAACTACGCAATGGATTTTGAAGCGTTTTGTTTTAATAGATAGAATGATTCAAGAGGAAGTTTTAGACTAGGTATAATAAAACCGTGGGTAGCCGGGGCGGCTAGCTAGTAACCTATAGAAAAGTCTATGACCTTATAAATAACTTAACTACTATGCTAGAGTTAGATATAGATCAATAAATAATTCAATTACGAAGTAAGCAGGCCATGGACGAAAATCTCTTTAGCGCAGCTGACGTAGGTGCGCCTGCGACGATGTTTACGGGTTCGATTCCTTTCTCGATACAAATGTTTTGTTATGATGTTTTACATGCGCTTTACGGCTTCCGTAGAGAATTTCATCCAGGTCTTTATTTACAATCCCGGGTTTTCATGATTAGTGAAACGTAAACCCGGGATAATCCCAGGATCGTAAACATGTAATTAAAATCGAAGTATTACACGAAAGTAGGCTTTTATATACTTTCAAAAACAATGTAAATATCAACTAAATTCCCTTAAACTAAATCCTACTAAAATTATAAACTCGAAAGTTTGTAAGTATGGATGGATGGATGTTTCTTTCATACAAAAACTACTCAACGGATATGGATGAAATTTTTCACAAAGATATAGATTAGCCTGGAATAACACATAGTCTATAACATATTATATTAACCTGGAATTTCCAGGAATTCGCAATTACGGGGGCGAAACCGCGAGGCGCTGCTAGTTTTACATATATAAACAAAAAAAAATCAACCATTTTCTAAAATTATTTGATAAGAAGTTATAATAATTTTAAGTGTATCATTTGTGTTTACATTAACGAACTTAGTTTTTTATAATTTTTGTCAATTTAAAGAATAATTCTGTAAATCCCGGTATTTAAAAACGGGATCGAATCCTCTATACACGTAGCCATCCCTCTAGAAGCTAACTCGGTTCTTTAGGGACTACCACAAAAACAAGTTTATTTACAAACCAATATAAAACATACGCATCATCCAAATCAAATAAAATGGTAATATAAATAGTAATGGAGATATTATCACCAAACTTGCTAATCATAGAGTTCCATATAAACGTCATGATTTTTTTCAAGTTTTACGGGATTCATATTAATTCCCAACAACAGCTACGAGAGCTACGAAGCTGAAATTTTGCAAGGAGGCTCTTTTTAGGATACCTATAGGCGAACCTGCTAATAAAAACAGATGTTTGTAAGTTCATCCGCTATTGCTATTATACCGCCATAATGGTGGTTTCGGACGTTTGGATTGTGCCTGTGCCAGTTGATTCAGTCAGTCGTATTTTTTTTATGATTTGATGTGTGTGGTCACATAATAAATAAAGGCGCAGAAGTTGCACTTCGTGAAAAAAATACTTGGAAAGCGACTCATGAAGCGACGCAACAAAGTGCAATTCAGATCGCAGAAGCGCTTAGTGCCTATCGCGATATTCACCGTATACATTGCCGCTCTCTTCTAATAAAACTTAACTATCGCTGTCTGGTACGTATTAATTTAATTAAGAAACATATAGCTTACATCTTACATAAATAATTAGGTTACTTATGGAATATTAATTATAGCGAAAAAGAAAATAGTTTCCAATTATGGATAGTACAAAGTGAAGGCCGACATGACAGTCCTTAATTTTTGATTTCTGATTTCTTAATTTACTAAACACACTCAAAGCTCTCTCTAAATTAATGTTAATGCTCTAAATATAATAAATAACAAATTAAATGCTGAATCTACATAACTTACTTAACAAATGACAATTAATGTACAAGAGTGAAATAGGTAGGTATAGAGGTGGCATAGGGATCTCGACTTGTCGCTTACGACCTCTTACTAATATTAGGTAATAATAAAATTTGTTCGGTGAACATTTGCAAAAAAAATGAAAAACATAAATGGTTGCACACTATAAACTAAACAGATAGACATTAGTTCCTATGAAGGTAAAGAAAGAATTTATTTGGTTTACAAACAGCACAATATAAAAAAAATACTACAAAGCAGGTAGCTTTTACAATGTAGGATATTTTATGGGTGTTTGGAAGTTCACATTCAAGTAAGTTATAATGGGGTCAATTGGATATTACTAGGGTTTGGGTCCCGGGATTTCTCGTCTCTCAAAGTCCCGGGACTTTACGTAATTTTAGTTGTTTGGTTGAGTCCCGGGATTTACGAGTCGAGACTCGAGACGAGACAAGAATATCAAATAAAATTTATTTTCAAAAAATTGAGGGAACCTAGCGCTACCGGATTTTAATTAATAATTTCATGTTCCACTACATAATTACTCAGTACACAATATAATAAATGCATTTGCCGCGCCGCTATGGCGGTATGCCATATTGGTTGTTTCGAACTTTTGTATTATGATTGTGTCTGTGGCAGTTAAGTCAGTCAGTCGTCAATTTCAGTTATGTTATGGTGTGTTTGATCACATAATAAATACAGGCATAGAAGTTGCACTTCACGAATAAAATTACATGATAAGAGACTCTTATGGCGACGCAACAAAGTGCAATTTAGCTCGCAGAAGCGCTTAGTGCTTACCGCCATATTCACCTACACATTGCTGCTCTAAAAGTAACTTAATCGCTGTCTGGTGGGTATTGCCGCGGCATAGGGATGTTGATTTTTTGCTAGCAACAACTTAAATAATGTTAATATTTTTTTATGGTTTACATTTGCGTTTAAGGTATCAGAAACCTATTTTCAATGGCTGCATGCATATTCCGAACTTCTACCGTAAAACGACACATGTTGGTAAAGTAGATAGATTTCAAAATCTCAATATTGAAAAAATATTATTATTGTACATTGAACATTAATTATTTTGAGAAGGCAATGATTTTACAAAACACAATTTTTCTTCTTAAAAGTCTCGAAATCGCGGGAATTCCCGGAACTGTGATTGTAGGCTATCACGTGTCCCGGAACTTTGAAATTGTCAGGAATTATCAAACCCTAGATATTACTGAAGTCCACGCGAATGAAATCGCAAGCGGGTCAGCTTGAAGATATTTATAATGCTCGTACCTAACGTAAGTGAAATGTCAATCCATATAACTACTTCTTTTATTAAAGATTATTAATAATAATAAAATAATTATTACATAATTAGTTTATGGATAATAATAATTATTACATAATTAGTTTGCAAACGGAGCTAAGTTCTTACATTCAGTCCTTGGTTTTCAGTGTTTGCAAGAAAAGCCTAAAATTATACGTTACTAGCTGCGCATCGCGGATTCGCCTGCATGAAAATTGAAACGGCGGCGTGGAGAACAATAATTCAGATGTTTTATTGTCAGACATACCTATATACGATGTTTCTTAATCCTGTTATGATTTAGCTAGGTAGGTACATAAACTATGCATAAAATTATTGTAAGTCTGTGAATTATTGAGAGTCTGTCTTAAATGTGTGGAAAGTGGGAAACCTGTACCTACGTCTAATACCCAACTCCTTTAACACAGACGAACACAGACGCTGCGGTCGCCAGACTGTCAGTGTTCTACAAATACCACATTGGTGACTGTACGCAGGCATTATAACTACGACCTTATTCCATCTTCACCTTTCCGCCATCGGACCAGCAGATGCACTGAAAAATACCATCCGTACCTGGTCGATATTTCACAATGTCGTAGGTACTTAAAATTTTGCTCGACCTTCATAATAAGCATGACCAGAGAGTGGAATGAGCTTCCTGCATCTGTTTTCCCGCAAGAGTACGATCTCGGAGTCTTCAAATCAAGAGTGAATAAGTTACTTCTGGGAAAGCGTGCTCCAATTTAGGCCACATCTTCACTTACATGAGATAGTGGCCAAACGCTCGACCATTAACCAATAAAAAAACCTTTTTGTTCAGTAGATATAAATAAACATACTTTACCATGATTCCATTACATTCGAGTTTTGAAATGTACAAACCGATACCTCTCCTTTGACACCTTGCTCGATGGTAAGCAGCAAGCATACTTTAAATTCTTATAAAGTTTGCTGAATTTGTGCGTGCATTCGAGATTTATTATTACGTATTATTTTTGATTTCAAATACCTACGGTACTTAAAATATTCAATAAAATAAATACGGCTACAGCGAGACTAAAAGGCGGTTGTGCATGAACGGGACTCATATAGCCGTGAAAAGGTAACATATCGCAATATGCTGATGAATTATTAGATACGATAATAATAATAATAAATCATATTATTACGAAAACGAAGCATGTTTGTGATTATATAGCAGTTTTTATAGATAACTAGCGACCCGCCCCGGCTTCCCACGTTTTAATTATACGTATAAACCTTCCTCTTGAATCACTCTATCTATTAAAAAAACCGCTGCAAAATCCGTTGCGTAGTTTTAAACATTTAAGCATACCTACTTAGGGACATAGGAATATAGGGACAGAGAAAGCGACTTTGTTTTATACTATGTAGTGATAGTACGGACACCTTCGTGCTTGAGTCTGCCTCGCTCTTTTATTAATTTAGTAACCCGGTGCAAAAAGAAGGATGTACCTTAGTGTGTTATTCGTGCGAAGCTGGGACGGGACGCTAGCTAGTTAGATAAAGCTCGGTCGGATAATTTTTAGTAGGCACTTACTAATAATTGGTACAAAATTAAACTTCATAAGAGTACAAATTGAGTAGACTTACTTCGCGGCGTCCTCTTCAACCTCATTGTCGGGTTTTAAGTCTTCATAAGCCACAAGAACCAGGTACCTGTGCCAATAAAAACAGTTTAAAAATATGTCATCATCATCTATATCTATATACTAGCTGGGCCTAGTGGTTTCACCCGCGTAATTCCCGTTCCCGTGGGATTTCCGGGATATAATATAGCCTATCTATTATGACAGACTACAATACTCTTATTCAATCAAATCTCTTCTAAATTCCAATCTCTGTGTCAAATTTCAGCCATATGTGTTAAGTAGTTTTTAGCGCCTCAGAGGAGCTGCGCTGAACGAGGCTAGGGAAATGATGCTTTTCTATTGTTTCTTATATAATTTATAATGACTTTACAAAATTTGAGAAGACCAACGAAATAACAATCAAGAAATAGATAAAATAAAAACTAGTATACAATTGAAACAATTAAGCTAACTGCAGGCGGTTGCAAACAATCTAAAGGTAGCTCAACTAATCCAAGTCAATACCAGTCGGAAGCTTCCCCAAACGCTGGCTGCATTACCACGCTGTATGGCAATGCTGATGTGCTGCGCCAGATACTAACCAGTCGCACGTCGCACCAACCAGACGCTCAGACAACTTTTTTAAAACTTGTAGAGCCGGTACCCCACGGACCTTGGGTCTCGACACCAAGGGGACTAAGGGTTCTGTCGTGTCCTGCATGTTTTGGCCTCTTTAGATCCTCAATCGGTATAAAGTATAACATACTAGATAACTAGTAGGTACCCATAATACAAGCTCCACGTAGCTTGGGGATAGATGATGTAGTACAATGGTCAATAAATATTATTTAGCTTATTTAGGGCAGTATTATCAGAGATTATTCTATTTTTTGACTTTTTCAATCAAGAATAGAAAATAATGAAAACTGGTATTGACTGCCGACGGCTATAAACAGTATAGAAATAACACAACTTAAAACTTAACTGATCCATATCAATTCCACTATTTATCACTAATTTTGAGATTCGTTGTAAAAAAACGTAGTATTTTGCATGATGTTTAGGTTAAATTATTTAATTTTTATTAGTTAAGTAATAGTTTACAGCTTTTGTAAGTTATTTTTACTTGCAGCAATTTTGTTTATCTGTACTGACAAGGCCTTTAATTTTGCCAAATTTTAAAGCCACTTGGTTTTCTTGTTAACATAATTTTTTTGATAGTTAAAACAATAAGAAATATCAAAAAAGGTAAAAGACTTTTTGTTCGGGTCATTGCATTGAAAATAAATTTTAAGGGATAAGTAGAGATTCCAATGATTCCTTGAGTTTTATTAAGTTTTTTTATAGTATCTCTAGTATTCAGCATAAATAACTGTGCTACCTATTAAAAGTTTAGTTTCCGTGTGAATAAGCTTTAAGTTACTTTATTAGGAGCACCATCTTCTCTTAAATTTTCATAAGAAGTTGAAAAAGTTGAGAATTGTCAAACCAATTTCACGTTCGTAAATTATAATTAAATAATTTGGGTTTTATTGTCTTCGGTCGTGATGAAGTTCTCAAAATCTGGTTTGCAAGATTTAATCGAAACCTGACACTAAACACTTAAAAATTGCCTACTACTTTACCTATTTCATTAAGTTAACAGTTTCTAAGGTATATGGTTTAATTTCAAGACTTTACTCAACAACAGAGTCAAACTTAAGTAACGCTTACAAAGCACATTCAATCTTACATAGCCCGAGATAAAGTCTTAAATAAAACTCTTACCGTGTTTGCTTGATCCAGCCTAGAGATCGCGCCGGCGGCAGCGCGGCGACAGCCTGTTGCACCAACAAGTCTATGAAAATATTTTAAGCTTCCAAACAAAATTGTACGAAATTCGGACTGATTTTAATGTATCGTATTTATTTTATGTCCTGCGGAACGGACAAACGCTCGCGTCCGCAGCTCAGATTGAAATGCAATATTGAAATATTAAGCCTACAGGGACCGATTCTGCAAAATTGTCCAGAGTCTGTTCCTAGAATCACTAACACCCCACCGACCTAGCTCTCCCGCCGTTATATCAATCTCTATTTAAACTAACACTTAGTTTCTGATGCAATGTTTTTCTGTTTTATTCCCAACAGTGTGCCTTGAAGAAAGCTTGCAGTGCACAACTCACGAAACCGCAATCGAGTCAAAGTTTCGACGGCGACGGAATATTTATAAATCTTTCAAGATTAGACTCTTGTAGAGGTACCCAATTTTATTTAAACAAGTAGCTATGTTTTTTATCAGTAGTAATTATATATAAATATTTTTACAAAAGATAGGTCTATGGACAGCGTTGGATGCGACACCCAAGGCTGCCCGGAGTCTCGGCTGTGGTGTTCTTCAACCAGCGACGTCAGTACTCAGAGACTCACGGATATACCACGAGCCCCGTCCTGTCCGGGGTGAGTTCACAAAACTACATTTTAAGTGACAAAAAAAAACAAAAAAAAAGGAAGTATGTGGTTATCAAAAGTTTAAGATATAATAAAAAGTTCCGCAGGTAAACTTCGCGAAGTCGCGAGGCGACTTTACTTTATGGGACCTGTTGATGAACTGGCAGATTATGTAGCGGCTCTGATAAAATAATAATTGGTTGTTATGGGAATGGACTTGTAATCTACTTGTGTAGACTTCTCGCCCGGTGATTGGCTAGTTCGTATTTTCTCTTATTTTTAATTGGATTGTGAGATAGAAAAGCTTTTCCAAAAAAAAGACACGTGACTACTGATTTGCTTTTCTTAAACTATAATCAATACAGTCTATGATTGTTTATTTTTATCCGCGAAAAATCAAGAACATTAATCATAATTTTTGCGATAAGTAGGGGCGGGCGGGGTGGTGGGCCAGTGGGCGGCGGGCGGGCGCGCGGTGGCAGGGACGGCGTCGGCGGCGCGCGCCGCACCCCGCGCCCAGGCTAGTACCTGCGCCGGTCTGCTTGCGCAACCTGCAATACGACACTCACTAGTTTGTTCATTTTTTCCGCATAGCAACAATTCCTTTATTAAAATTGTGTAAAACATCCAGCTAACCCGGTGAGTGCATCATATCGCCAACCGAGTAGCATATCTGACTCTCGTTGTTTCTTTGAGTCTCGGTTTCGGTCATAACTAGATCAATACCTATAGTTTCAGTGTTTAGATTATTCTTTTACGAGTGGTACCCTAGAGAACTAGTATTGGTGCTTATTGCATGCATCTCTGTGTTCCCTTTCGAGTGAGTGACAGACTTGGATTGTGGCGTTCGGGGCCGTGTGATCTGTTGATGACGTAGAGGGTTAAGGTGCAGTGAAGGAGCGGAATGAGGCGCCACGAGATGCAAGGCAAGGAGATGGACGGAGGAGGCAAGGAGAGCTCGCAGATGTCTCGCAGCGAGTCCACCATCAGCCGGTGCACGCCCCACACCCCGCTCGGCCTCCCCGACAGCGTCAGCGTCGACTCCAACCCAATACCCACCATATATCGGTAACTGGAACTTGTTCAATACAAAATATCGGTCTCGGGTTTTTACAGAACATTCTTCGGGAAGGAAATAGACTCTCAACAGTTTTCTTATCGGTAACTGGAAATTGTTCAATATAAAATATTTGTCTACCCAACCTTCACCCGGGAAGGAAACATACTCTCAGCTGAAATCATACTTATATAAGCTTTGGGAAACAACACCTCCAGCCTTAGAAGCAAAGTAGATACCTAGACAGAATTGTAAAAAATGTGCCTTGACATACCAGGCAAAAAAAAATTTACTGGTGGCTCACAAATTCTATACTAAAGAGAATACGCGAGGGCCGTGTGTTCGATGAGTTTTTAAAGTTCTTGGCACATTAAAGTTTCAACATCATCATCATCATCATCAGCCTATATTAGTCCACTGCTGGACATAGGCCTCCCCTAATGAGCAGTTTAAAGTTTCAACATACCTACTAAAATGATCCCAATATTGCAAAAAATAGCTAAATTACTAATAATACTAAAATTTAAACACAACTAAATTATGAACCAGCTTGAGATATTTTAATTTTAATTCTGTATAACTGATACAGAAAAAAAACAAAACCAAAGGCCATCTTTCTTGCAGAAAAATTTCTAACATCTTGACAGTAAATTTTCGCTTGTTGTAGTCTTCTAGTTTGATTCTTTCAACTATCTCGATTTTGTAGTGAAGTTATTTTAAGTCTCAGGTCAAATTTGTTGAATACTTGATCGATGGAGGCTCAAAGAGTCAGCTCCGAAACCGCAGTGGCGACGCGGTTGATTTTTTCCACCGATCGCACAGGTCTATTTCGAGGGACAATTGAATTGAATCAATTGAAATGAAAATCTTGTTACTCAAAATTTTAGTACCAACGACTTAATTAACTGAATATTCGGGGCATTGCTTAAACGGTGGATTTTCAAGAGATTACTAAACTTACGGAGTGCTTCACTTAACGAAAACTCGTTGAAAAAATACACTTGCACTGCGTTGTTGGTGCGATGCGATTCAGATCACTGCGACATAAGCGATTAAATAATCCGCACTTATCACCCATCGAATGCTACCGCTTCTCTCTCGCAAACCTTGCTGGTTACTTAGATATTTATATTTAAAGTGCGGCGCTGAGACACCCTTTTTTAAAGAAATTAATTAGATAGATGCCTTAAAAGTTGGATTAGAAATAAATTGTTAGATAAATATAAATGTAATAAATGTGAAAATACTTAGTTTTCCGGCATATTATTAGGATTTGATGGTCAATTAGTTTCTGGAGTAAGTAGACGTTGCAGCAGCAGCGTTGGCTAGACACCAAACTTTTCACAAATATTTCTACTTGTCCAACAACGTATTATTTACAATCACAAAAGACACACATTGGGCAACCATAAATGTTTCTGTAAGCATAAATGATCTTAAAAAGGCAGATAATGAAACACACTCCTCGCACATAATGTATTATTAAATCCGAAACATTGGTTAAAACCTACATGTAAATCTATCAGTTGAAATGACAAACCACATTAATAAGTAGCGAAATCACAATGAGCGAAATATTCTGTCAGTCCCGATATATTAAAAAACAAAAACATCCTGTTGTTCAGATGTCGTGCCCCGATCGCTTCGCTAGATTGTATGGACGACTTCAGCGCTAACTCACAGCAGATGCTAGATCAAGGTGAGTCAAATTTTATTTTCTGATTTTATTATATTTCAATGTTTCGCGAGTTGTGTCGCCGGTTTATAGTGTTAGAACGCACAAACGTATTGTGCCATAGAACATGCTATGCTAGATACGTTGAATGTATGAAAATGGTTATACAGAATACCTAATATAAGCGCTTGAAGTTTTCCTAGAAAATATTGAACCAATACAAATTTAAATTATATTCTGCGCAAAGTTAGTAAAACAATCTGGATAATAACATTTGTGTAAAAAGTAGAGCAATAATTGCAAACTAAACGAGTGTATTATGTCCGAGGTCTGACTGCGGAGCAACTTTTTGGAGATTTTCAAGATAAAGGTGAACTACAACAAATTGATTTTATTTTCTATTTTGCATTCTAATAACCACTTGCTTCAAAAACGCTAGCGCGAAAGCATGATGGCTAAGAATAACCATGACGCGTGGTAGTAATATTAAAAACTAAAATTACAATGGCTTGTAAAATATGAATATTGTAGCAGGGGATATGCCGTTGTCACGCCCAATGTGCACAATATACACGGGCCACCCATCAGCCGTGGCCTCATCAGTGACCCCGGGGCTTCGGTACAAGAGTCTTGGGAAGTCAGGGCTCCGAGTTCCTAACGTCGGCCTCGGGATATGGACGATGATGAACGAAGACGACGCTGAGGAAGTCGTGATGGCTGCATTGGAAAATGGGATTAATCTGTTTGATCTTTCCGAAGCCCATTGTGGTTAGTTGCACAACATTTGTTTTTAGAGTAGGTGCGTTAGATACATCATACCAATTATTTTCTTTACCTACAGCAAAAGGAGAAGCAGAATTGGGCAGAATTCTCAAAAAGAGAGGTGTAAGGAGGTCAAGCGTGATAATAATAACAAAAATATATTGGAGCACAAAGTGAGTTCGTTTTCTTGATAAGTTTTTTCGTACTTTTTCTCGTACTCTCTTAAATTAACCAAAATGTATATTAAAATAAATATATATTATAGATTTTTAATATAACAAAAAGATTTAGATGCATTCAGAGTATGTTTCATCGTTCCGTAAGTATTGAGTCAATGATGAATGGATAACGCCACTGAAACTCGTTTTGTGACTATAATATTTTTACCATTGTTCATACTCGGCACAAGCTCATCATCACTGGAAAAAGTTCGTAAAACCACCCCTAAAATGCTTTAACATGGCTTAAACTTACCCTCATATTAATTTTTGGATTACCTCAGCTTATCGCTTTATTAGTCTACTAACCATGTCTCCACTCTTCATTTACTAGGGATGTTGATAATCATAACAGGTCGATTGAGAGAGGGCTCTCTCGTAAACATATATTTGAAAGCGTTAAAGCTTCTCTGGCGAGACTTCAAGTAGACTACATCGATGTTGTGCTCTTGCACAAACTGGACCCATTATGCCCTATGGAAGGTTAGTCTTATTGTTTTCCCTTCTGTTTATTATTGCTCAGTGAATAGATTCATTACTATGCTTTGAATAATCAGAATTGTTATATCTATTGAATCTAAAATGGTCGGTGATTGCAATGCAAATTACAACAAGATAAAATGGATATAGATTTTTTCAGTAATAATTTAAGTTAAGAAGTTATGCTCCTCTAATAATTAATACAATTTCCACAGAGGTGGTTCGGGCCATGAACTTTGTTATAGATAAAGGTTGGGTCTGCTATTGGGGAACAGCTCGTTGGTCCCCATCGGAGGTAAATCTTTGAATGTCTGGTATTTTTTAACGGTTTGTGAATATATTCTTACAGAAATTAAACGTATTTGTTGTTATACCATATTTTAGATCATGGACGCATACACAAATTGCAGGCAATTCAACTGCATTACCCCAATAGTGGAACAAACAGAGTACCACATGTTTTGCAGGGAAAAAGCTGAATTAAACATGCCAGAACTCTACCACAAAATAGGCGTAGGTGGGTACAATCGTTTCATTATATGAGTAACTAATAAATATTAAATTCAGTTCGATTTTGTAGCCACGATCGAAATGTGGTTGGGAAACTGAACGGTATTGAATTTTTTAAGTTAGCCATGCCAAATGGAAAGCGATACAAGAAATTCGAACAGTATTTTATTTTAATATTTATCTTTATTTATGTATTATTTAAATATATATTTTATATTTAGACAATTATATTTTTTAGGTTTGATGGTATGGTCAGCTTCAACAACCGGCAAAGGCTTGGGTCCTGATGACGTCACAAGTCTTTTCGCCAAGTCGCGATTCAATAGAAAATATAGCACTTTCAGTTGGTGTGAAGATGATTTGGCTCTAAATGACGTAAGAGTTTATTTAATTGCATAAAGAATCAAAGTATTGATTTTTTAAAACACATTTGAAAAATTAGTAACCACCTTTATTTTTCCTGTAGGCAATGCCAATTTCGAGTAGCAAGGAGCAAGTTGGAGCAGATGAGCCTCGCACATATGCGGAGAAGCTACGGGATCTCACTAGCTTGGCTAGCTCTCTAAGTATGTCACAAAATGATAATAATGTAGGTACTTTTCACACAGCATCTTTCGTGTAAAAGAACAACGTCAATATTTTTACTTGTATATTGTATTGATATTAAATTGTATATTTAATGTAGTAACTTTAACTTAAATAACATGTCTTTTCGTTAAGTCTTGAAAAAAGGTCTACTAAAATGGAAACGTGTTTGAAGTGTAATCTTTCCTTTGAATCATAATTGTTACAAAATATTCAAATAGAATTAAATTTGAAATAAAACTAATTTTGTGATCTTAGGATTTATAATTTTGCTGTTACGGATGGTCTTAAAGAGCACCAATTCTGTTTAATTTGAAGTAGTAAAAACTTGCTTTCCCAATCAGATTGCTCGATTAGCCAACTGGCAGTGGCTTGGTGCCTGAAAAACGATTCTGTGAACTGCCTTCTACTGGGTGCTACGAGCGTCGCACAACTACGAGAAAACATACATGCTTTACAGGTAAAATACAATAACAAGACTCATGATGAAAGCATTTCCATTTCATAGAAACCTTTTTATTTAAAACTTTGAAAGTTACTTCGTTGATAAGTTTTTCTGCGTGCGTCATTTCTAAATAGAAACCTTATCAAGTTCAATAAATTTAATGAAAAGAAGTTGAAAAAAAATCCTTCCTTTAAACTTTGTTTTTTTTTGTTTATATTGTTTTTTTGTTTGTACACCGAGGTATTTCCACAGAAGTTATTTCGCAAACCATTCACAATTACAAAGTTGTAAATAGAAGTTAATTTTGTGTGCGTCATTTTGTTTAAATATAGCAAAATATTTTAAGGGTTAAGTTGCTCAAGAAATTGTTGCTTCAACAATGTTTTTCCACTAAATACGGCTTTGTGTGTTCAGATTGCTCCACAACTGACGCCATCCGTACTGATGGACATCGAACGAGTGCTGTCAAATAAGCCACAGCGTCCACCAATGGTGTCGACATTGGCCATGAGGAACCAGCAAAACAACACCGTCCGCATTGATATGACGTTTGTATTTAAACTTTTTTTCTCATCCACAATATTTCACCATCTTCTTGCAAATCAAATCAATTGTGTTCAGTGTACGTTTATAGTAATTATGTTCTTATTAATAATACATTTTGCCACGTTGAGGCGTGCAAATTTTAAATGTTAGGCTTCATAAATCAAATTTATCAAGGCTTCTCGTTTTTACAGTCTCGACCAGGTTCAAAACCTTTTTAGTCTCGTTCTCTCTATCCTTTATTTTCTCTTAAATATCTAAGCATACTATACCAACCGAAGTTATTTAGGTTACATGAACTTTTTACTAAAAAACACTTCGCACGCCTATACGGATTAGAAGAAAAGTGTATTTTTTTAAAATTCCATACATTGAAGAAATTTTTGGTTTTACACTTTTTGTAAATCCATTAAAAGAGTCCAAAACTTTACCATTGCTGCCTAATTCCCAAGTTTACAGGGTGATCTATCTGAAATGTATGCATCACTGCTTTTATATATTCATCAGATAGTTTGTGAGTTATATATGTATAGTTTTTGTATAATTGACAAAAGTCTGTACTATGTTATCATTCTCATTTAAAATGATGTTTATTGCTGCAATATTTTCTGACTCTTACTCTAGTCTCTTTTCATCTTTTAACTGTGTACCTATTTTGTTGATATATGTAATTTTTTTCTTGTATAGTGTGGTCCCTTTTCATTCTTTTTATATCTTTTTAACATATAGTCTTATTCATACTTCTCACATGCGTATACGCAGCGTCTAAAAACCGAAAACATAATAAAATGAAAGCTGTTAGGGTTAAAATATATTTTTTGTATTTATTACCAGGGGAGTTGCCTCCGGCGTTACATCACCAAAGCCGGAAGGTGACGGCGCCGCCGACGGCGAGGCGGCTGCCCCCGCCAAGGAGAGCGTCGGGCGGGGTTTCTGTGAGATCCAGTGACTGTGGTGGAGAGGAAGCACTGACTCTGCTTCCAAATCTATCAAATCAAAGGTACTCTACTATTCTTTTCACTTACGTCCACTAAGTCACTACTGTTGTATGTGACCATCTTATTCGTTGTTGTAACATTTACTTCAACCTTATTTGATATAAACAATTTATTTTAACAGGAATCAAAGGACGACAAAAAGGACGAACCGAAAATTAGCTTCTTCTTGAACAACGCTGGTGAAGTTATACGTCGTGAAGGTGAGTTTAAATACCTAAGATTTTCTGATAATGGGATATGGGATACAGTGGTTCTGCCTCTTTCTAAATCCTATAACAGCCAATACAAAGAAGATGTGGTTGCTACTGTAAATATCTCGTTTGTGACATGTATTATATAGCCTGGTTTCTCGATGTTGACATTTGACTTCTCATTGCATCTAGAACATGACGGACGGACCAAGGACGTTGTCATCTCTATTTCATCTTTGAAGAGCAAACAACAGGCGGCGGCTGCTGCAAAGCAAGCCAAAAAGAATCAGGCTGAGATGAAGTCGCGCCCCGCCAAGTCCACATCGACCCAAAATCTACCGTCGACCAGCCGGGATCGTCGTCAGTCTAGATTCGACCTTGGTTCGGTTACAGATGTCTAAACAGATTCCTCTCCAAGGCACTACACTGGAATTACCACGTGAATCAGATTAAATTTCTGATAAAGACAATAATGCGATTGCATAGTGTAATTATTGACGATAAGGATTTAAACGTTACGTCATAGTCAATTTTACTGCGCATCAAAAGATAAAATAGACTTAGAACTAACAAATAAAAGTAGAGTTTCTAGTTATATGACAAATATAATAACAACATGTTAAGATAGTTTCAAGATTGTTGATTGAAGTGATGGTGTTGGTAAGAAAATTCCTAGAGTAACTCTACCAGCTCTGTCAGGCAGTAGTATCTTATTGTAGTAGTAGCTATTAAGTCACAAATTGTTTTCATATGGGAAGCTAGTTAAGTGAAATGTTTAATACGCGGGAATGGTCCAGAGTGAAACCTTGATGAATCTGTGATGATCAAATGTGATCAAGTGATTGATTGTAAAAGTAACTAGGATGATTGGAAAGTACTAACTGTTTGATATATACTTATAAAGTAGAGTTTAACAAGGTAATCGTAGATAGAACTTTCACTAACGATAACAAACTAGGAATTAGAGATCTAGAAGTGTAGAACCATACATGGTTTTCGGTGTGAATTTCACCACGGAGGTTTAGAAATCTCATTACAGTATGATAAATATAAAATTATTGAAAATTAAAAATTAAGTATGTGACTTTAAAGCACGACTATGTTAAGGTTTTCTCGAATTCACAGTCGTCATCTTTGTAGTTCCTTGTAGTAGTCCTTGGATGTTGAATAAAAGTCACAATTGTTAAAGTAGATTGTAACCTTTAGGATTCAAATTGATTCCTCTGAACAACTTGGATTTGGAAACCATATATAGCAACATTTTCAAATCACAGCTAGGATCTGCACTTTTCTTAAACAGCTTCTGGATGACGACTTAAAAAAAACTAAGCTAAGATCACATTTTGATAAATTTTCTAGATCTACAAAAAGATCATGTATTGTCCATAAATGGTGACACCGGAGAAAATATGATGGACCTAAAAGAACGATTTGTTTGAGATAACTTATTTAACAGCAGTGTCAGTGAGTCAAGTATATAGTCCAAGCAACAATGTAGATAGGACTAACTGTTGCTAACAACTAGCAATTGTATTTCATTGTCGCACTCGAGATGAAAGATCACGTCATGATTGGTTGCAAAATTTAGCAACAGATAATGCAACACAGAATGATAAATGAATTTTAAATGTAAAGTTAGATAATAGATTCCAATCCAAAGTTACAAAGATATTAATTTATATAATATATGTTAAAGATATTATGTTAAAGTATTAAATTTGACGATAATATACATACATACGATTTTTTGTATTTATCACATTGTAGGCCTTTAATATTATAGGCATAGTAACTATTATAAGAAACATCATTTGATAATTACGATATATGTACTAACTGTACTTAATTTTAGCAAAAGGAATAAACATGATTATTTCTTTTTGTTCTCAATTACTCAATATCTAAAACTACATTATTATATAAATTAAAAGTTAGTTACAAGTTATAAATTTAAATTATTTGTAGAACAATATAAATTTTATCAAAATCGAACAAAAATAATCGAATCAAAAATAACTCAATCAAAAAAATCAAAAAAATCGAATCAAAAATAACTCTACACTTAGTAGCGTCATTTATCTAATTTGTATTAAATTATTAATTAAATGTGTAGAAAAATATATTAATATGCACTCTAGTTCTTTGTCACAAATACATATAAAACCTATAAAAATTTTGTATATGCCCTGTCTTAGATATTCAATATCTAAGACATGGCATATAGGCATTTAGGCATCAGAATTTTAAGTAACGTGAAAAAAGTAATATCGGTGTTGAATTCTAATTAGCAAGTATTGCTTAAATTACGTATAGAGTGCTTATAGTGACAGACAAGACAGCTTAGAAAAAATGTTTCGTCTACGTATTACCTATATTAATACTAAATTTATTCACAAATCAATCTCATTAAAAATGAAAAAAAATATCGACAATATATAAAAAATACCTTTTTAAAATAAAACCTCACATATTCAGTAATTAGTGGTATGTTAGTCATAGGTGTCATGATTATTATATAACCATTTATGTAACTAAGTTTTAACATGCACTATGTAATTGTTGTATTTAGTTTAGTGTAATGTAATATGAAACCTGATGTTGATACAATGTTAAAATAGATGTTTGAACTAATCATAATATAGAAGTACTTATAGGCTCCCACTAATAAAAAAAATGTACTTTTCACTAACCGTATTATAATGACACTAAACATCTCACCAAAATAATGTTTTTTTCCCCAAAAATGAACGCGTTTTTCTCTAATCTAAAAATACTAAATGCACAAATTGCACTCTTATACCCAAAAACTCAAGCGCATGTCAGATCGTCACGTCGCGATATAAGTCACGAATTTTTGACAGGGATTTATTGAAAACTAACAAATAATCACAACTCGAGATGTGCACTTCGTTTAAGTAGGTACCTAATCGATTAATAAACCATATTTAGCACAGAACTTAATAAAGTTTTTTTTGTTTAGTACGTATCTACTATCAAATATTTATTCTGTTGTAGAACTTGATAATTATTCAGCTTGCATATAAAGTACTTATAACTAAGCCGTATAAAGTAGATTAGAAATTGGTGTATTTAAACGTAGCCTTTATAAACTCTTTGATGTTTAAATCATAGCAAATATTTATTATTATTTCAATAAATCTTTAGTATATCCTCTGAAGTTTTTTTACTAAATCCTTCTTGGTGAAATACATAAAATGTTTCTGGAGAGATGTGCCTGCGCAAGTAGTGAGTGCATGTTTGAAGTGTGACGACGACACGGTAGTACGACTTCTAGCGACCGGTAACTAGCCAATTACCTAACCTCATCCCTCCAAAGTGTTTGTGCGAGATCCTTTCAAGGATAAATATAGCAACGCGTCCTAGCTGCATGTCCCGCCCGGTAAATGCCTATTGTATACCGAGATGTAGTCTAAGTGGCTCGGTGGACAGACGTGCGATACATGTGCCTATAAACTTCAGAAATGACGGTGGTATACTTTGACTGGCTTGACTACCTGGTATTCGGCGCGATGCTGGCATTTTCGGCATTGATAGGCGTCTACTTCGCCTTCTTTGCGAAAAAGAAACAAAACACCACGGCTGAATATCTCATGGGCGGAAAAGCGATGGGTATCTTTCCCATTTCGATGTCATTAATAGCCAGGTAGGTTATTTTGTATACCCAATTACGTATATATTATGCTTCCGCTATCGTTTTCTACGAACCTACTAAGTTCGAGGAGAAAGCTATTCATGAATCGTGTATTTAAGCCTCAGTTTTACCTTTCAGCTACATTTCGGGCATATCGCTTCTGGGGCTTCCGGCCGAAATGTATACATATGGAACGCAGCTGTGGACCGTAGTATTATCAGAATGGGCCGTTTCTCTTACGATTGCTATAGTATACCTTCCAGTTTTTTACAATTTGCAAATCACTTCCACGTATGAGGTACCATATTCAGATCAATCAAATTAAATGTAAATAATAATTAACCACGTAATTGAAAACGTAATTGATTTTTACTTTCTACATAATTAATTATTCTGCTTACATTAAAAACACTAGTATTTTCAATTTAAATAAAGCTAACTTTCTTCATTCATTTGAGTAACTAAAGTAGAATTTTATAACTACTCGATCATGATTTAAAACATTTCTAAAGAACTGTATTGATCAGATTATTCACTCTTTTTCAGTATTTGCGCCTGAGATTTAACCAAAAGGTTCGTCTTTTGGGTTCAGTTATATTCATCATTAAAATGATGCTCTACATACCTATAGTTATTTACGTACCAGCTCTAGCGTTCAGTCAAGGTAATTTTGATTGATCCTAATATCTTAAGAGAACCAAGACCGCCTTACTAAGCCACTTTTCTAAATTGTTGCAGTTACGGGTATTAACCTACATATGATAACGCCAATCGTGTGCATCGTCTGTATTTTTTACACAACTCTTGTGAGTACTGCTTTACTATATTTCATTCCACCGGAACCATTTATTAGTATATTACTATAATGTTTACTGTAATCCTTACTATTGGCCGTAATTTATTTTCCTTACTATTATTAAAAACGCTAAAGTTTGTACGTATGGTTGTATAGATTTTTACTCCTTCACGCAAAGCTACTACTGACCGGATAGGGCTGACATTTTGAATAGAAGTTGTTCTAGCCCAGGAATAAAACATAGGCTACAACTAAAGTTTTCATCCTCATGGGATGTGCACAGCCTTGAAACGTTTCTTTAGATACCTACTACTCGTCAGTATCCGAGAGCATATCCATAGATACATGGAAAATTTGTCCCTATGACTCAATGAAACGATCATCAAAGGTAGAGACAAACTTCAAGTTGAAATCCTTCTAGCCAATGGTCTTTAGTTCAAGTTAAAGTTTTGAGTCTAAAAGGAGTATAGCCAATCATGTTCGTAGGACGCATACGGTGCAAATTAGTGTCGCAACACAGGTTTCCTCTTTATTTCCTCTCTCTTGACTGCTCTACCATTACAAATAATATTCACATTATCATCCGTAGGTTTTATTGAACGCAGCAGTGGGATTTAGGATTATCCCATTGCTGGCTTTAAGCTTCCCGAATATATTCCCGATAGCCATCTACCATGATGCATTGCTAACCGGCTCCGCATAATTCTAACCAGTAAAATACTTTAATATCTTTTCACAGGGGGGTCTAAAAGCTGTAGTTTGGACAGATACCCTTCAAACCGTTCTAATGTATTTTGGAGTGATTTTTGTTCTGAGCTACGGCACATATTTACTTGGAGGTATTGATGATGTAATAGAAATAAACAAAAAAGGAGATAGACTGGATTTTTTCAAGTATGTATTGCATGCTTGCTTACAATTTTGAACAGCATACGACTACTCCAACCTTTATTAGCCCTCTGGGGGCCTACACATCCCTTTTTAAGCAACGTAATCCAATTAGTATTTCAACAGCATGTTTGTGAAATATCATTGCTATTCAGTCAGTCAGATGTAGGTACCTACAACAAACGTTTTATTTCCAGTATGGACCCTGATCCAACAATCAGGCACACTTTTTGGTCGACAGTTTTTGGAAATTATTTTAGCTGGTTAGCATCTTGCTCAGTTAACCAAGCTATGGTTCAGCGGTGCCTTGCATTGTCTTCACTGAAACGGGCTAGAATGTGAGTCATTTTAATATATACATGTATATTTATGTAGCAATCAATAAATTATAATCTTTATTAGCAAAGAAATTTACAATCATGGAATAGAAACAAATTAAAACTAGCATATGGAATTGAAATAATTGAGCTAAACTGCAGACGGTTGCAAACAGTCTTGGTAGTTCAACTAATCCATATCAATACCAGAAGGAAGCGTCTCCAAGACACTAGCTGCATTACCACGCTGCTGATGTGCTGCGCCAAAAACTCACGAGCTCTTAACCGGTAGTTTCATTTGCCACTTGCGCGAGCATTGCCTTAGTTAGAATACAAAAATGGCTGGCTTTGGTGTGTACGAATAATTCTTCGGTTAATTTATCAATTCCAGAAACTATATGTAGTAGGCATTGAAGTTTAAAGTAGTAAGGACAAAAAAAAATTGAGCTTAGGCCCATACCTACCCTACAAATATATTATCAGATATCAGTCTCGGCCGAGAATAATGTCTTTATAAAATATTCAGTCCTAGTTAAGTTGAGGCTTTTATAACAAAGTGAACAACAAAAGAGGTTTATGGTCTAATGAAAGTTGAAATGATTTTAGAACAATATTCATAATGGCAGCTGGTATCTTTACCATCCTCTCACTCTGCTGTTACACGGGGCTGGTGATATACGCAACTTTCGCTGATTGTGATCCGTTGACGACAGGAGCCATTAAAAAAAGCGATCAGTTGCTGCCGTACTTTGTAATGACCATAACTGGATCTATTCCAGCACTACCCGGGATTTTCATGAGTGGAGTTTTCAGTGCAGCATTAAGGTTTGTATGGTGGTAATCGTACTTTTTGAGTCTGACTCAAAACTCTCATTTTCTAATAGGAATAAATAAATATATAAATACATGTAAATATTCTGGACAGTCCACACAGCATCATCTAGCCCCAAGCTAAGCAGAGCTTGTGTTATGGGTACTAGATGACTGATATACTTAATACAATACATTACATAGGTAGATATTTTTTATTATACATAGAAAACACCCAGACCACGGAACAAATTTCTGCAGATATAAAACATAATTATGCATGATCCCTATAGCATTATCTAGCCCCAAGCTAAGCTAGCTTTTGTTATGCGTACTAGTTAACTAATATAAAAATAAATAAATATTTGAAGCCTTCAACAAATATTTGCAGTTCATACAAACGTTTGTCCTAAGGCGGGAATCAAATCTGCAACCTCCTGTCCTGTCACAGGTGGACCTTTGCCCGCCTCGCCACTGCGTTCGAGTATAATCTGCATATAATGGGATTGAGAATTACGTCATTTCTCACTAAAACCGAATTCAAACAAAGCAGGACAGCATAGAATACTTATAGGATGTATAACAACGAAGGTCATGGTAGTCTATGTCAAGAGTCTTGGATATACATCTATAATTATGAATACATCCAAATTTTATAGTTACAAAAGTTTCTGTCGATCAGTGTGCACCTTCGCACATTGGCGACCGACCGACCTTTTTAAAATTTGGCAAGGTGAAAAATATGTCATGGGCTTCTTTTACTTTACTTATGATAACTACCACTTTGCAACTCATAAATTAACTCTTGCTATTTTTTGTTTTACTTTAATGAATACAGCCTGAAATTCGTCATGGAATGCTATTGGTCAAAGAATCTTGTTGGCTACTTATACATAAATTTACAATTTCTAACGTTCTTGTTTTAGCTCTATGTCTACTGGTTTAAATTCCATGTGTGGTGTGATATTCGAGGATCTTGTTAGACCTGCTTACAACAAACCCATCTCAGAGAGAACTGCTAGTTTCATTATGAAAATCATCGTAGTTGTTATTGGTTTGTATGATTTCTTTCATATTGGAGCATATCAATTCGTTTATTTATAGCCCTGTTATCACAAAGACCCCTACGGCACCTAATAGGACATAAAAATGACAATGCTTTTTACTTTGGAATTCAAAAAATCTTTTTATTGTGCTGAGTTCCAATTAGAGCAATTGGAACCCCTTAACTCCCACATCGTTTAATCCTTTTTTATTGGAACGAATATGACCTACGTTGTACTGTACCTATATTTTCACCTAGAAAGTACACAAAGCAATTTCACCTTCATTATACTGAATCGAAGAAATAATTTTCAGGAGCCCTTTGCGTAGCACTAGTGTTTCTTGTAGAGCACATGGGGGCATTGATCCAAGCTGGTAAAAGCTTAGCAGGTATCACAGCTGGGAGCTTGCTCGGAATGTTTTCCATGGGCTTGTTTCTACCGTGGGTAAATGCAACGGTAAGTCTGCACATTCATAATTTTTTCAAAGCTATTGTTCTTGCATGTTCGGAATACAATATTTGCCCTAATTGCCAAGATAAGTTCGAATAAACTTGCATTTTGGCAAGTTTTCTTCCTTTCTGAGTTAAAACTTTGTACTCTCAATATTAGGTAGACATAATGAGAATTTCAAGAGTAGAAAAAGCAAAAGGGGTTACCCTGTGTCAATATTATCGACTCCATTGTTTAAGTGACCGTCTCCTAAGTCCCATCTGTGTTTAGATTGTTCGATGATTACTATAAAAATGTTTAGCTTATGTTTTATAAATTCTTGTTTATATCTTAGTGTGTGTTAGAAATCTAACACAATTTTAAAACTAGATAAATCACTGACCTCTCTCCTTTCTTCGAGTTGCAGGCAAATTGACACTCGTAGAGCAATTTTCTTTGTAGCTCTGCTAGTCTTGATTCACTTTGATTCCTCGGTAAATTGAATGATTCGTTTAGGTATGCAGATTGAACCTTGTATATGGGACTCCATAATCATAGTGTATAATCATAAATTATGTGAACACAATGATCAATCAGCCGTACAATCCAAATTTATATTGTTCATAAACATTTATCATTACATTGAAACAAGCGCTTTAAGCAACGATTACTTTCTAAAATAAGGTTATATTCATTTAACCTAATTAATTATCATGTAGTTATAGTATATCTTACAAGGTTTAAGTTGTAGTACGTACTACAAGATTCACACGGTGTGTGCTAAATTTAAAAGATCTCAAGATTATTCTTGTCGCAGTCTGCCGTAACCCGTAAAAGATATCCAATCGCTGCCATTCGATAGGGGTTTCCATACTATTTTTCTTTTATAAGCATGTCACAGAAATCATAATCTAATTTGAATAAAAAATTACCTGCATGTTTTATTGTACCTTTTTATTTAAATCCGATCAAGCAAAGCCAGGATGTTCTAGATCGTGTTTTTCATTTCAGGGAGCTCTAGTCGGTGGCATCTTTTCAACTCTTCTGGTTGGTTGGATATCTATCGGTACTCAAGCAGCCATGATCCGCGGAGATATCGTGATCCAGCCCAAACCAGTGTCAATATCTGGATGCCAATTGAATTACACGTTGCCAACATCAGACCCTGTGCTAAATGCTGTTGAATTTGATAGGCAAGTGTTGAACTAAAGCCTCAATAGGAAAATAAGGGTGAATTAACGCGCTTTACAATTCATGAAGAATGATATTGGTGCCCCAGCCATTACAGAGGATTAAAGGTGTAGCTGGCATTGGTCTGCTCTAAAAATTGATATTCAATGTCACGGATTTTGCCGGTCTCGTCGAGGCTAGTCAACCTTACTATATCTATCTATAATATAAAAATAAATCGCAAAATGTGTTGGTAAGCGCATAACTCAACAACGCCTGGACCAATTTGGCCAAATCTTTTTTTAAAATGTTCGTTGAAGTTCAAGGATGGTTTTTACGGCGAGAAAAATATGATATTTGACAAATAAATAAATTTCCCCGCGGGCGACGTTGCGGGGCGCAGCTAGTTGATTATACAAATATTGACAATATTAGACATTAAATTTATTTGATGCTGCTTTTTCACTATTGTTGTAGTACAAATATTAAGTATACTTAATATTTAAATACTATACTATGACATCCATTTTTAGGACTGTTCACTGTCAGATTTGTCGGATCTGTTTAATTTGGCGACCGTGTAAATGATACCAATTTTTAAGAACCAACGTCCCTTATTTTTTTCTTACAACAGTCACACTACAACTCTAAAACCAACAATCCCATCATGGCAGCCCTACTTTTATTGGTTGTCATCATTGCCTATTACATCCTCAGGTTATTTATAGTCCCCACTTCTGTTTGCTAACAGGTCAGGCACGTTTTTCCTGTACAGATTGAGCTACTTGTATTACACGCTTGTTGGGATGATAGTGTGTGTCTTTGTGGGCAGCCTTACTTCATACTTTACTGGACCCAATGATCCTTCTTTGGTAAGAAAATTTTCAGGTTTGTTTAGTGAGACTCAATACTTCCCCAATCATAGTGGGACGACAAGATTTGAAAATTCTGACAACAGATCAAAACCTTTTGTTTCTTGAAGAAATCATTTTCTTATTTAATTATATTGTCCAGATAAAAAAAAAACCAACTGCTAGCAAAGACATCCGATATTTTTTTTCCAAGAATCACAATTATTTGTCATATTTGGTAAACATCTAGCTCTAACTCAGACTTGCCACACTTCCTAATGAATCCACTCGGTGAATGACTATCTGAGACTTATATATTTTTTATATGTGAACAGGTTCACCGCGATCTCCTGACACCAATAGTCCACCGTTGGCTGCCTTCTCAACACCCTCACTGCGTGCGCCCCAGGCTCACTCACCACGATATAGAACTCCATGCAAGAGAATTAGAGGATCTTCGAACAAGGGTGCCTTATTCAGTAAGATCAAGACATTTGTATACACCTTTTAGATTAATCCAATACAGCCAGAAATTATAAGAGCAGTAAGGATATGTTGTATTATTATCCAATTTGTCATTTATCAAATTTGATCAAGGTTTACGTGACTCACAGGGGCTTACACGTCGCAGGAGTGTAATTTAAAACTAGGACGATAAATAAAAGTAGAGCAAGTATTGGTTTTCAGTAACATCACAGATAAATAAAGCAGTGCTACTTCGATAAAAATCTACAAGGTGATTTCTATTGTATATACTAAGCCTAAAAGCGGAGGTTCTGCTCTCAAAACCGAGTATGTGGGTATAGTTTAGTATTAGGAAAAAAAGAATATTAGGTTTAATAAAAAATATATAACGTTCAAAAACTGTATCAACCCTATCAAACGTAATAAGCAAAATTCTCAACTACATCCGACACTTCTATGAAACAGAACTTTAAAATGCTAAAATGAATAATGAGGTCGAATCAGATGTCGCTCAAACTAAACTATGATGACGACATTAAAATGATGCTATCCTTTTTATTTCGTTCGATAAGAAAGAGACGGAATCTTTTGTCGTGTAAATTCTTTTAGTTTAGTTTGAGAGACTTCTAAAACTGGAACGACTGTGTGCTTATTTTATGTTATTTGTACATGATTTTAAGTAACAATAAGGGCAAGAAACAGCTAATTTTAGGATTAAAATGAAAAAGATGATCAAGTCAAACAAAGAAATGCCTTTTGTGAAAAGCTCTTATTTCAATAGAAAATGTCTAAAAATCTGCCAAGTCGCAGAACAAAACTGGTTCAACGGGAGGCGCTGCATCGCCCATTTTAGTACTTTGTGTAGGGGTAAAGTTTTTACTTTATTTGGCTGGGGAATCTAAAACTGCATGATAAATTAACGAGGCAGCGTCCACACTTTTAGTTACGAGTCGCTACGAAAACAGCTACAAAAGTGTAGCCTGCCTCTTCGTAGACACGCTACGAATCTTTAGAGGTAAAATGCGTAGACTTGTTGGAAAATACTTATAATATTTATAGACAGACAATACTATTTATTTATAGGTAGGCACATGATCGTGGAGTACTTTGTTGTATTGAAGTGAGCAATGCCTAGGACAAAACTTTTTTAAGTTTCGGTTGATTGTGTAAACATTTTTTATTTCAGAAATCAACAAGCGACAGCCGGTGCGACCTTCTGGATCAAAATCATTAACAATATCCATCACTTTTATATTTTTTCATCATAATGTGTGTTTAGTAATATCATAAGACGGAACTGTAATTTTTGTTCACATATTCTTAGTAAACAAAACTGTATAGTTAAATGGATTAATGACTCACATCAAAATAAATAAAAAGTTTACGAATTTATTTGCGAGTTTGTTTTCTGAAAGGATTGATGAAAATTGATTTTGTTTATAAATGAAACAACCATATGTACGTCATACAAATCTATTGATATAAAGTATTTAATTATTCTTAAAGAAAAGTAAAATTATTTATTTACAACAAAATATCCATTACTGTTAGTAAAGGTAGAGAAATGTCGCTTATGAACAGAGCACATTGATAAAAAAACGTAAATGGATTGAAATAACTGATGGGTTAACCGATCAACAATAACTATAGTAATATATAGTATATATTATATATTCACTAATAAACTACAAAATATGTCTATTTATTTTTGCGTTTTTATGGCCCGTTCCTTTGACCTACCAACGGCATAAACGCTTAGAATTCAGTAATTTTGCAATGTTTTCAGCTTCACGAAAAAGGGCATAGTGCGCAATATGGAGATTTGGCTGGGGAATCTAAAACTGTTTGATAAATTAACGAGGCAGCGTCCACACTTTTAGTTGCGAGTCGCTACGAAAACAGCTACGAAAGTATAGCCTGCCTCTTGACTTAACCTTGCTCTAATTTCAGTGAGATTCTAGACGAGGTTATTAGGTTATAAGTTTATAAACTTAAATACAAGTAAGAGATTCTTAAAGAGGTATGGCTCAGTATATAGGACATCAATGAAATGCATTTAAAAATGCTAAATATTCAATCGCACACTAAATAAGAATTACAAGGGCATAAGCAAGCCTTTTAGCTCTATTATCTATTTTATATAAAATAAGGCATTAACAAGCTACATCTGTCTTTAAAGTTTGTATTTGAAAATTGTTATGCTTTTGATAGGCAAATCTGAATGTTCTATTAACGTATTGATATGCACTTATTCGTTACAATCACTCATGAAATTTGGCTACTAATACGTAAGGACGCAGTTCACCATAATCATCATCATTTACCTGATACCAATCCCATTTTAGTTATTCTATAGAGTCATGTCTTGAGGTCTAGTTCAATTTAGTTACTCGGTAGTTTAGTCCAGAGGTTTTAGTATAAGTATGCGTAGTTTACCAAAACTATAAAAGTCCACTTTTCCTTCCGTACATGGGTACAGGACCCCTACCGGATACTGATACTGATACTTTGTATTATGACGACGATCCAATAGTTAGGTCACTATAGGATAATAAGACTCGTAAATTATAATTGTCATTAATCAATAACAAAGTTTTAATTGTATGATTAATATTTTTTTTTGTATTTTACGTCGTTTGTTCATAATCTCTATAAGTTGTAATAAGAGGAAGTGTGGCTAATAATGTCCACGGAACTGATAAACCAAATAATAATTTGAATGCTCTATCCTATACAGAGTACCTACATACTGGCAACATCGACCAATCAGAGCCCAGTTAATTTTTTGGTTTTTGAAAGATCGTTATAAATTAAATCTTACATTATAATTTTCCTATAAGCTTGGGAAAATTATAAATGTACGAGTTTGAATGCGTTAAACTGTAAGCGTGCTACAGTTGAGTCTTATTAATTTTTTACGGATCTTACTATGCTATTGTGACAGCTACAAGAAAAATTGATTATTGTTTTCAATTGATTCTTACTTTGTTACATTCTAGCAGTACGAGTGCCAACTTTGACAAGTAAACGGTATAACTACCGTATAATTAACTCACATTCAAGAAAACTTTTTAGTTTATGGTATTTTACAACTCATAATAGACGATACAGGTAGAGAATTAAAAGAAAAATGACCCCTAATTTAAAAAGTCCGCTCTCCTAGACCTTGAGCTCGTCACGGCGGCAGGTGCGTACGTTCACAGGGAAGAACACATTCAACTCGATGAGTGTCGCCAACACAAGGAACATGGCGTACATAGCGAGACAGGCGCGACCCACGGCAGCGTCCAGTCGGAACTTGTTGAACCAAAACGTGAGGTACAGCAGCAGCAGCGTCGACAACAGAGATATAGCAGAGTATTCCAAACCCATGGAATTTATTTTCACCTGTTGAATCACACAGAAGGTTAAATATTTCCAAAGGTTCTTATTTCTTCTCTAATTTATCAGGCATCTCGTAACCTACTTATAAATGCCGGTAGGTAATTTTGCTCTATTAGTACAAAACTAGCGCATCGATGATTATGAGAGAAATTGACCAACGCATTTATTGCATCAGTCCATCATTATTTATTTATTTATTTTACCAAACATCAAGTTAGTTCGATTGTCAAGTTGCAATAAGCATACCTACTTAGGTGATGCTGTCGTCGACCTACTCGTATAATAGATCTTGCATAAAAGGATGTTCATGAATAGGCTTATACCAACTCGACTCGCTATGTATATTGTCTATGCCAATTGAATAATCTTCCACAGTTGCTTTTTTGTTTACGCTTTTATTAACAGTAATAGTAACACAATATCAATTATTGAGTAAATACGATTTCTAAGGTCTTAACGTGCAATAATAAACTCATGGAACAGTTCGCTGGGCAAATTTCGCACTGGAGCAGAGGTTCATCGTTATTTTATATTCGCAATACTAATCTTACTGATTAATTTCGCTCACCCGATGTAGTCCTGGTTCAGTAGGCGTCAGAGAAGCCTTGATCAGCCATGGAAGCCCAAGACACAGCAAAATATCAAACGTATTCGATCCAATAGAGTTACTGATGCCCATAGATCCATGTCCTTCAATCAATAAGATATCAATTATGCAGATGAAAATAGATCATGCGTTTTAAGTGATATAATATTGATTACCTTTCTTTGCAACGATAACGCTTGAGACCGCTTCAGGGACCGAGGTTCCAGCAGCTAAGAAGGTAATTCCCATGACCGAGTCAGGGATCATCAATGTATCACCTATAAATAAATAATAAGTTGAAAACATAACAAAAGTTTCTTTTTAAAAATTATTAAGGTGCCAAATTAGAATAATACTTGAATGAGAACAAATTAAAAACACTGAAACCACGGAGGTTTGTGATGGAGTGAGTGAGAGTCAGCCGAGTGTCCATCAAATAGTTTTGACAATAATAATCGCTTCATCTCTAAATACAATATATGTAATTATTTTTCCTGTTTTTTTAATAACTTTCGATTAAGTGAGTAAGTATCAAGCTGTTAGATACTGGAGTAAGTTCGATAAGAAATACCTACGATTATTACCTCATAAGCATAAGCTTACCAATAATGGTGATCATCCAAGCTACCACATAAGAAAGAGAACCGATCCAAACAATGCACATCATAAATGTTATGGGAAACCAGTTTCTGAAGCGTGTTTTTTGACAATCTGGTATCGTGAAGAGAAACACAAGATGGATCGGCCAAGTCACTATCCATGTTGTCTGAAAAAAAAAAAATTTTTAGTTTAAACGTTGCCAAGAATTACAAAAAATAGTCTGGGGATATAATGTGAGATGTAAAAGTTTACCTTTGTGACCCAAGTCCTACCACTTGGCCATTTAAGGAGAGAATGTGTATATGGCTCTGGCCCAGCAACAGGCGGTGCTTCAACACTTTCAGTAACTTCCAGTTCGTTGCTCTTTATTTCCATTTCTACATTGATATTCTTAGGACGATCGCCTTCAGGAGATTTGTCCACTGGAAAGACGCCGGTTAACGTGACCTCCGAGTGGTTAGGCGACGCGTTTGTACTCTTTATGCTTCCATTGAGCTGGGGAAACTCTAAGTCGTTATTTTTCGCAGGTGATATCGGCGATTTGCCATCTTTAGGTTCTGAAAAGAAAAATCATTCATGGCATGTTCCTCTATTCCATTCCTCATGTATTTTTTGAATAAATAATAAGACTCTCTAATAAAAAATGATAGGGTCCCACCTTCGCTATGTTTTCCGTTCTTCAACTTTTCTGACACGCATTGCCAGCTACCTGTAATATATTTTGAAAAAGGTTTATTACACATATAGTAGTAACGTAGCTCTGATAGTAGAGAATTTAGGTAAGATCAGTGAAAACTAACCTTTAGCAAAGTTCTGTATTGACTTATCGTAGTACATGATGGCAATGTAGACTCCGTACAGCATCACAAGAAGCAGAGCTTCGTACCACTGGACGTACTCATCGTGCATTATGCAGATTAGTATGGATACGGTTATGCCATAGGCGAGGCAGTCGCGAGTCAGCGGCCACCAGTCTAGAGGAACAACCTGAAAAGTCATTCTACTAAACAATTGTTACAAATTCATATTTGATTTCAAAACAGACTGCAAAAATTTACACCACCCAAAATAGTTAATAATTAAGTGAGAAATACTCTAGTCTCCATATTTGAACTCAGTTTGGTTCATTATGCGTTTGTTTTGCTAGCATATCCAGCTCATTTCAGTCCAGAAACGCAGAATCTTCCTGGGATCTTCATTGGTTTCACAGACCCTCGAATTCGCACTGACGAGGTTGGGTTCTTTAAATAAACCTTCCATAACCTAATTAAAATATTGAACTTAAAATGGATTTCTTAGTAAGTACTGTTTTATAACATTTGTCGTTTCTGCATCTGTGTTTTAGTAAATCTTTTCTGGTGTGTTCCCGTAATCTTTCGAAAGTAGATAACATAAAAAAAATTAGCATTGTCATTTCTGGTCCTAGACTTTTACTTTTCAGGCCAAAATACGCACCATTCCCGCTCCGATGCCACAGCAAGCTGCTACGGCTAGTATATTGAATACTGCAGACCCCACAATGGTGCCCACTCCGATGTCGCCTTCCGTGATGAAAGTTCCGATAACATTGACGAACAGTTCAGGCGCTGAAGTCGCAGCTGCCATGAAGGTGGCGCCGGCCACGTCATTCGTCATGTTCAATGCTGTAAAGTTAAAAAATAAGGATAAAACCACGAGAAAAAGAAGAGAAGAAGAATCCATGAGTGTTTCAGGCAATCACTTCGTTAACTATTGCTGACATGTGGTGAAATGTTGCTGGAAAGGATTCAAAATCTTTTTGGAGTTAGGTTTTAGTTAAAGCAGAGTACGATACAATACAAAAAATCTTTATTGCACACCAATAGTATTTATTCAGAAAAACAGAGTGAATAGTATAAGTAATATAGTAATTATAACCATATAGTAATTATAAAGTAATTATAGCCATATAGTAATTAAAACCATAAATTGCGAAATGTTAATGGTCACGTAGCTTTTGTTAATATACGTTTCTACCTTTTTGTTCCTAAATTTACCTATTATTTACGATGCTCCCAACTCTGGAATTTTTCCAATGTTACACTTCAGTTGGACAGCATCATGCGCGATACTTTAATCAAAATTTTCGATATACCTTTGGATGAGCGAGCGTGGCACCAGGCTCTTCCTATTAGATTGGGTGGTTTAGGTGTTCGAGAAATTTTTAGTGTTTCATTCCTAGCTTTTTTATCATCAGTTCTTGGTACTAAAGACGTTATTCATAAAATTTTGGCAAAATATACTCAAAATTTTGAAATAACAGCACTATGGAAAATAGCCTGTCCTGACACCAATTTTCGAAAAGTCCTGTCTTCTCAGAGGCTGTGGGATGAGCCACTTTGTGAGTTGGTACGGAAAACTCTTATTAATACGTCTACCAGCTCAATAGAACGTGCCCGTCTATGCTGCCAACATTCTCTCTGCCTTCTGGTGACGGCTTACATTTTTTAAGAGTTTGTTATTTTTATATATACTATTGCACACCATAAAAATAATAAACAACATTAAAGTAGTTAAGTATCTACAGATAGAATAACTTTAAAAAGTTACTTTGCATCATTAGTTTGTATACAATGTAAACTGTCTCATTCATTTACAGAGTTCAAAATTTTAATTCAAAATAGTTTTTTATGCGACAGAATACCCTGTCGTTTATGTATTATTTCAATTACCTCAGAAGGTCTTTCATTGTTAGGGGATCAAAATATTAAGAACTTGATTGATGGCTTCTCGACTTTGGACTTATTGATTTATTTACTACTTGGACAGAGTCTCAGAACATCCATGACCCATTCATCCGGTGCAAATGACAAGCCCGCCAAGACCCTAGTTACTTAATAATCAAAATACAATGGACAAGTAACCTCGACTGCATGAAGATGCTTAAGAAAGAGTAATTTAATATGACACTTTTGGATAAACTACTTACAAGTAACTACTTACCACTTACAATAGCTTGTAAGTGGCTACCGGTGATATATGCTACCAACCTTGACAAATTTTGTCCACGGCCGGTACAAAGAACTTATCGCAGACGACAGCGAGCGCCACGAAAAGGTATAATGAGATGAAGACATGGATAACTATGGCACCATGCTGTCTCTGCAGCTCCGTGAAGAACCCCGCTGGGAAGTCATCGATAGCGGGCGGTGTGCAGTTGCGCATGAACGCGTCTGGAAAGATAACATTCCAGTTAAAACCATATAGACAGTGGCGGTCGTAACGTAAGATTCGGAAGAATAAGTTGGAGGGGTTCCAAGTTATTTTTATTTGCTTTTTAATTAGTCAATTCTGCATTACTGTTGTATTTTATGTGGTGTTTTTGTGACGCCAATAAAAAGCCAACTTAATTCCTAGATATCGTTAAAGCCGACTGTGGGAACCTTCCAAAAGAAGGGCACCAGCTTTCTTATATGTGATTTTCCACCTGCGATAACCAATCTGCTGTCAAGCTTGGTGCTGATGGTTAAACACACATCATCAACCTACAGTAGTCTAGTCGTCATAGTACGCTGGACATAGGCCTCCCTCGCTAAATGCAAAGTACCATAGTGTCCTGTCTTCTTCTTCTTAAACTTCTTTAAACCTTAAGGCTGGATCTTCCCAAGGACAGTGTAGTCAGAAACAAGAAGGTTGCCATGTACGACGTCCAGTCTTGGACCAATGTAACCATTAATCTTGACTTTGATATAGGGCTCAAACACAAAACTGCGAGCTCGCATCGCATCGTAAATATCTGCGAGCTCGCACGATAACGTCAGATCTAATTTGCATCGCGTATTCCTGTCATATTACGTCATACTTGGTGACCCCCCTTTTAGTCCGCTCTGAGACAACTTTAGCGAAAGAGCGCGGCGCCTGAGCCGCCTTCTTTGTGTTGTAAAAAAAAACTGCTTCAGTTCTCAACTCATAGTAATTTCGAGTAAAATAGTTCCCTTCAGAGTTCATAATCGTATTAAATGGATGAATCCAGAATCTTCTTTTTCTTTTATATCTATTTAACAATAACAGCAGTGCAATTGGACCGATTTATGCAAAAATGATCCAACCCACAACCTAGTCAATTTCGAGTTTTTTTAACCAATGTAATCAGAATAAGGTATATTTTAACATATCAAAGACTCACACCTCTATGTTCACAAATGTGGAAAATCCATATGATCCAACCCACAACTGTCATGTCGAAGACCATTTTTTAAAATGTATAAGTGTTTCATGCCACTTGAATCATTTTTGTGTTGCTTTTGTTACCCTAACATATAACCGTTCTAATTTGCTACAATGATTCAAACTATAATATTAAGCAGGTCCATCAGTTCAAAGAGCTCAGAAAGCTATAGAAAGAGCTATGCTCGGAGTTTCTCTGAAGGATAGGATTCGTAAAGAATACATCCGAAAGAGAACCAAAGTTATCGACATAGCTCAAATAATTAGCAAGCTGAAGTGGTGGCAGTGGGCCGGCTATATCTCGCGAAGAACCGACAACCGTTGGGGTAAACGTGTTCTTGAGTGGAGACCGAGACTTGGCAAACGTAGTATAGGACGCCCTCCGGCCAGGTGGGATGACGATCTGCGAAAGACTGCTGGCAGATGCTGGATGCCAAGCTGAAGACAGGGAGCTATGGCGCTCATTAAGGGAGGCCTATGTCCAGCAGTGGACTAATATAGGTTGATTATGATGATGATGATATAAAACAAGTTAAGATTTGACAAGTTAATATTTAAAATTGCTATTTCATCTAAGTACGTAAACGAAATAAAGTATATAAAGTTCAAAACACACAGAAGCCGGAGGAGTGGCGAAGGCGAAGGCGTGCCGGTTTTTCCTATGGCACCGCGTTCGCCACGGCCTGCGGTGTGTGTGTAGGCTTTCATAGGATTCCATAGAATACAACTCGCACGCCTTTGCCTCCGCCACGCCTCCGGCTTCTGTGTGTTTCGTACTTTAACGAAAAATAAATAAATAAAATAAAATAAGTACAGGGCCAGCAGATCTAATATTAGATACCAGATGATTGCATTGATTAATTTAAAAAACCGAAGGGAAGCTGCAATAATAGATGATGTAGATGGTTTATGTGATGAACCTTATTCTGATTTGGACGAGGAGTAGGGCCAATTTTGTTTGTTTTGTCTTTTAAAACACAAAAATGATTACTAATTTTTAACACACTTTGAATCATTTTTGCATTTTAATTTTTGCACCCTACATAGCTCTTTCCATACAAAATTAATTTTGTAATAATGATCCAGGCGCAAGTTTTCCCAATTATCTACTAAACTATTACAATTTATTCTTTATATTATTTATAGCAAAAAAGTTGAGTTTACATAGCATTAAATTAAATTAAAATAACAACATTTTGTATTACAAAGCTAGAGAAATACCGCCACAAACTTAAATATCGATTATCTCGAAATGAGGTTTGTGTGGGTTGGATCATTTTTGCTTAAATCGGTTCAATTATCTTTTTGGGATCCATCTTACGCTTCCTAAAAACACGTCCAATACGGCGGACTAAACTTGAAGATATGGTTACCCTACAAAACGGTTCGCCGCAGAAATTCGCATCGCAGAAATTCGCAAATCAAGTTCGTGTGACATCGCATCAAATCGCATCAAATCGCATCGCATCGCACCAAATCGCAGTTTTGTGTGGGAGCCCATAATCCAAATTCATGCTAAGATTGATGTATCACAGGTTGGGGCTAGGCCATCATGCTTTTGGTTCAGTCCTTCAGGCGCTTCCACCATAAATCCACCGTCGAGTCTCCTGACGTGACAACTTGCAACACCTCATTGACGTGACTCAATTTGTAGTGGGATGATTATGTAGTTTTTAAGGGTGGTTTTATCACACTTCTTAATAAAGAACACCACAGAACTCCCATTCCACGCCTTAGGAGTACCTAGCTGTAAAGGACGGTATTTAAGAGGTTCCATAGCTCCTGTATAACAGGGGCTCATCCTGTCTGGCCCCAAACGCGTCTCCTGCGAGAGATGGTCGGATGGAGGAAGTAGTGGTCGAGCCGCCTGCGGTGTCTGATGACGAGTTTCTGGATGCAGGCTCACTTCAGATGTGAGGGATCTCGGCTTGGGAAATCCTGCTAATGGGGAACAACACCGCCGGAATCCCACTAAAAAAACTAGGACTAGGAAACCTGTTAATTAAAAGTTTTGAATACTTTAATTTAGTTAGTTTAGTTTATATATTTAGGGATGTGTACCATAAATTGTATGAGGGCAGGTAGCCTCGACAGTTGATTGTCAGTCATTAAAAGAGCTTATGTGTTCACCGGTGTTTTATTTCGAATATTCCCTAAAATACGCAATAATTCAGAAGCTCCGAAGTAATTCCATCCTCACCAGCGGCTTTTCAATTTTTAAGATGCTTCAAAGTTAAGAAGTTCTTGACTGATATCTGGCAGTTGAAATGTTGGGAATGGTGTCTTGTGCGATAAAAGATTCACAGTGTTTTTTCTGTTTTTGAAAATGCCCGAATCTGGTTTTGGTAACTGTTAAAATCAACGAGCATGTCAGAAAAATAACATTTCAAAAAGACCTTAATATTTAGTTTCTTAATAATATAGACAATCAGGTACATGATTTACAACAAATAACAGATTTTAAAAACCATGCCAAAAAAGTGGCCTACTAAGTTTTACTACGTGTGTATTAGTTAGAATTTTTGTATTCACAGAAAGTGCTGTTGCAACTACATAATGGTTTTATGGAAATCTGTACAAACATTATAATGTTACAACAGTTCCGAATTGAAATATAATTCCAAGAAAGAAAAAATCTGTTGCCCAGTCTGATGATTTTGTTAAGAGTACTACCTACCTTAGAATACCTTACAGTAAAAGGTTGTGTACGAGGACAATATTAAAAATGACGACTTTTGTGGGGCGCAGCTGGCGAAAGTCCGACTGCGATGCAGGAAGTTGCGGGTACGATACCGCCTCGGAAACATTGTTTGAACGATTTTTTTTTCAATATATATTTGTTAAATTTTAAAATCAAAGAAGCCTTTTTTAATAATATCCGTGTTCATTTACGCGTACTCAATAGCTCTGATGATGCCTTGTGGGTCCACGGTCCTCTATCCCCACAAACACAAACTAATAAAATTAAAAGATTAAAAGAGAGTAAGGTTGAGTACCTTACCTCTTTTTTGGTTAATTTTCGTCTATGTTCCATAATCTGTGTCAGCTTGTATTATTAGTTGTAGTCTTTTCACGAACACTCATTATCTGATGGTTTGTAAACACCAGCACATATTATATATACCTACATACAAAGTGTAATATTATATATTGGGGCTAGATGATGCTGTGTGGACTGTCCGGAATTATTTATTTTTTTATTTTATTTTTATATATACAAAGTGTAATCGAAAAAATAAAAATAAAAAGGATCGACGTTTGGCATCACGCACGTTTGTGTGTGTGTGTTTACTTACTTCAAGCTACAGATTAAAATTAAAGTCATAAGCTTTTATTTTTCTTAGGTTGGCACTAACTTGGTTGGTACAGACAGACTGATGAGTCACGCACCACACCACATGTTTGTTATAACTTAATTAAAATGATTCCCTTTTCTCTTCTCGTTTGTAACTTATGTTCATACCCTGGCCTCTAAATTGTGAGTACCCTAAGATAGTGATACAAGTGTTTATTTCCCCAAAGTTTAAGCTTCATCAACACCCACCAATATTTTCGATCAGATTTGAGTCAGAAGATAGTGGTGGCCAATCCAAACCTCGATGCCTTTAGTCCATGACTTATTTAGGACCAATATTGTTTTAGGCGGCGCGGCGCTTAGGCGACTTGCTTCGGTCATTGACTTCATGATTAATGTAGGTACCTACTAGGGATGATCTTTTTTTTTACATAGTTCAATGCCAAAACTATGTTTAAGAGAAGTATCTATAATAAATGAAACATCATCATGTTGCCAAGTCAGCTTTCGGTATTCGACCATATATGAGGTTGTGATACATGTTGATACCATCAAGACATTTTGAGAAAATATTATCTTGCCCAGTAACAGTCTGTAGTTAACTTATTCCAAGGACATTCCTTTGTCTGAGTGAAGAGCTTTTTATTGTATCGAAATTAAATAGGTACCTAAGTCTTTCCTTCTTTCATTTTTCTTGTAGAGATTAAAAATTAACAAGGATTTTCTAAAGATAAGTGATCAATATTTTCACTTTGCCCTTCTTTCTTCATAAGAAAAACTTTATTTTTCTCCTAAATATTTTCTTCAAAAGATTTACGTGGATTTTCAAATAAAAGATTATTAATCCGCTTATCCTCGGCGGATGACGTCTTCTTGTTATTGGCTTGTTATGGAAGCTAATCGACGTTGTTGTTTCTAATTCGACGTTTTATAATTATTCGTATTCTAATTTTTCACATCATCACGAACGCCTTTGTTTTCATATAACTTTCAGTCCGGATGTGTGACAATTTTGGCCCTTTTGGATCATACAAAGGAACTTTGCATCATACCGGGAATATACGAAAGTGTGCACTCAACACACATGTCAACACGAGTATACTGGATTATTTTTGTGATACATTGCGAGAAAAATTATAGGAAACTTAAATTTACCTCGCTCGTATATTTTGTTTCTACCCATAACAAAGAGCTTCTTTAATTATTTATGAATTGTCCATTATTTATTGTTTTGCATACTCCAAAAACATTTTTAAATTTAATAAACTCTGTATAAATGTGATGACGGTATACCGATTCTTTGAAGACTGTCTGGCCGATAATAATATTATTTATCTACAAATAGTAAGTATTAGATAGTCAATTCTATATGATAATTGATAATTTTAGACTGAATACTTAGGAGTGGATACTTTATTAACAACCAAAATTACAAGCAAGGAAAAATTACAATAGAAAAAATCTAGTATACAATTGAAACAATTGAGCTAACTGCAGATAGTTGCAAACAGTCTAAAGGTGGCTCAACTGATATATACTTAGGTGCACATGCCCCTGCGAGGTCACTACGGCACGACAAAGATCTCATTGTTGTAACGTTGACCGATCGCCCGCTCGAATCTCGTTCACAAACCGCCAATGCATTAGTCTCAAGTATTATATGGATTTAGATTCAGATATCATTATCGGCCAGGTGGGATGAAGATCTGCGATCAGGACGCTATGGAGCTCATTAGGGGAGGCTGTACAGCAGTGGACTAATATAGGCTGATGATGATGAGATTTTGATCTAGTAATTTATAATTGTTTTAAAAGCTACAATAAAGTGTTAACTCATTCATTCATTCATTCATTCAAAATGTATACGTCTATGGTTCTAAATATTACAGGCAACACATTTGGAGGTACTGTGGGGTACATTCGTTGATACATTTAGCTGAATACGCTTAAAAAGCGTATTAGAAGCATGTGGGACCAGATCTTTCACATACAATTTAAATTCAAACATATGCAAATTTTTGTACATCCTGGATGAATTTTAACTTTAATGGACTAACTTTAATCGACCGTATATTTTGATGTTTGAAGGAGGTGTCCATGGTCCACCTAATATTCGAAGGCCTCAAGTTAAATAGACGATAGTTTATTTATTTGAAGATTTGTCTGACCTTTTATTTAATTGAAAACTATACTGCTAAAGCCATGAAAGCGTAGATAATCGTCTAAACTCGTTGGCCTCTAAATATTTAAACCCCGCTTGCTTATAATTATGTTTAATGTTAATGCTTTACTTTACATAATTATGATCTTTTCAAAGTGTAGTAAATCATTGTAGTCAAGGAAATTATCAATTTTGGATATTGAATTCCCGAAGATTCCTTTAATACTCGCGCCATTTCACTATGGTAAGTACTTATGTGCTTTCAAAGAACATGTTAACATGCACTTTGAAACCACTTAATTGGCTGCAGAACTGATTCAATTATTCGCAGAGACGAATAAAGATCTTGATCCCTAATTGAACTCATCATTAGTATCGGGAGTATACCTTGACATCCCTTTCATTCAATAACTGACCTACCCACATGCTATTCAGAAATATAAACTACTCATAAAACTATCGGAAAGAGAATTTTGCATTTGTATGCCATGCCACCCAAGACACAGCATGAACCTTGGAATATGGTAATATAAAATTGGTTTGCTTCTGTAAAACCTGTGCATTCTAACGTTAACTTATTATTTTAATACATGCTACTGTCGTGGTATCCAAATATCAAAAGACTTTTATCGACATCACAAAAAAAAATTAGAAAGTGTCGATATTTTGTTACTACTTCACGCCAAAGTGGCCCTGAAATTTGGCATAGATAAAGGTTTTATCTTGAAAAAATACAAGACTATTTTTCCCATGAATCAGTTCCCGGGCAAAAGAAATTAACTATTAAGCGCTTCAATAGATCAATAATCAGATAAATATTGAATAAAATTATATAATTAAAATCACATTATAACTCATTAAAATAAGTTTCCACAGTGTATCGTGAAGTTTAACCAATTAGTACCCATAACACAAGCTCTGCTTAGCTTGGGGCTAGATGATGCTGTGTGGACTGTCCGGAATTATTTATTTTATTTTATTTATTTAATTTCCATAACTTAGGGTTCAGCGCAATTATAGATTATAGTTATCGACGACCGATGTGGCGCGGTAGGCGAAGGTCCGCCCGGGACGCAGGCGGTTGCGGGTTCGATTTCCGCATCACAAATGTTTGTACGATCTGCAAATATTTGTTCTCGAGTTCTGGGTGTGGGTGCAGTATCCATTACAGAAGCTCTGCTTAGCTTGGTGCTAGTTGATGCTGTGTGGATTGTCCAGCATTATTATTTTCGTCGTTCATTTATAAGCCCGCTACGTCACATCGGTTGTCAAATCACAATCACGTCTCGATATTATCGTCAAGCGAACACACGACCTAGATTCAGATTTATATGTAGCTAACTATTTCTCTATTTTCTAACATAAGTTAATAAATAAAATCATAAGTTATTATATAAAATAGACAAAAATAATTAATTTAGATTAATAAAACAAGGAAGGTACCAATTAATGTCAGTGTTTAGTTTACCTATATTAGAAAATTAACCATATATAAATTAATGTCGTACAATGTATTACATTCCATTCTCAAATTTGTTATTTTAGGGAAATAAGTTGTACGTTCTGATTGTTCTATTTTTATATTAAAAGCTTGTAACCCAAAAAGTATTCAAAATATGAAGTTAAAGTTATATTAACGTTATAATATGTGTTAAAACATCAATTTGATTTATTATCTATAGCATCATTCGTTCATGCATTCATTCTGTGTTCATTCATCATTCGCTCTTTCTCTTTCAATAAAACTCGTTGATCACTGTGCACGCAAAAAGTCTATTTTATTTATAAAATATACCAATCAGCAGCCCACACCCAAGTTAGGACCTTGACATGTGGCTCTCCGGCGGGGAATCGAACCCCGGTCTACCGAGTGACAGGCGGGGATACTTACCACTATACTACCCAAGATATGTATTAATATGTATTAATTAAAGGTTATTTAAACATGATGATATGATATAAATCTAGGGTTCGACCGGAAGATAGATGTTGAGACAATTTTGTGGAGAGAGCCGACCCTTAACAAGATCACAAAGGCAGAGAGAGCCAATTATGGAAGGAGCTGGGAGAGCTTTAAGACGTTCAACCCGAGGCGATGTCTTGTTAAAATAATAATAAATAATCCTTACTGATACCATAAACGTGAAAGTTTATATGTGTGTATGTTTGTTCCTTTTTCGCACAAAAACTACTGAACGGATCGGGCTAAAGTAAAGACGTAGTTCTAGCGCTAGAATAACATAGGTTTTTCATCCCGTAAATCATTCCTATGGGATAGAAATATCCTAAACAAGTTTCCATAGAAACAACGCTTGCAAAGCCACGGGCAGATGCTAGTAATAAAAAATACTGGACAATCCACACAACACCATCTAGCACAAAAGTACTAAGCTACTCAAAGCTTGTGTTATGGGTACTTGATAAATAAAATTTAAATTAAATATGTTCGCCAATCCACACAGCACCATCTAGCCCCAAAGTAAGCTACTCAAAGCTTGTGTTATGGGGTACTAACTAACAGTCTAAAGGTAGCTCAATTGATCCAAGTTAATACCAGTTGGAAGCGTCCCCAAGACACTGGCTGCATTACCACGCTATATGGCAATGCTGAGGTGCTGAGGCAGATATTCACCAGCTCTCGGGTCACGCGTCGCATCGACCAGACGCTCAGATTATTTTTTTTTAAACCCGGTGAGATTCGGTTAATACATTATATAATATATAGATTGATATTTTTTATTACACATAGAAAACACTCAGACGAAAGTTCTAAAAACATAAAAGTCTGTCTGAGCTTAGACCTATTCACTGCCTAAGCCTTACGGTGCATTAGTACGCACTTTTCTTGTTTGTCTATTTAAATTTAGACTAACGACTGCGATAGTTCTGCTAATAAGTGTCTTTTTAGACAAAACAATATGCAAAAAGTATCAATTAACACACTGTATTGCAACTGACTGTACATACAAACTTACTGTAAGTGCGAAGCGACATAACGTTGATTCACAAGATGAGTTTCCTGCTACTTTCCAGCAAAGTCAACAAGCCAACGCCGGGCAAATTGTCTCAAATGACCGCGCACTAATTTATTTAACCGAATTAACTGATTTCAGAAAGCGACGTGTCGCGGACAATGTCACAGCGGCACTTGTGTATTTAATCCCCTGACATGGACGGTTGTCCGCTAAATTGTGCGTGTTTCTCCTCGTTGAGACACTCGCACATCATATCATAGAGTGCACTATCAAGGAAATTGACGGATCAAAGAGGGCAGGAAGTCCATATTAACGTCGCGCAAGTCGTCTTTCGATCTACGCCGCTCTCTCTGTACTTTGTACGGAGGTATTAGAGGGCCGTGATTCAATGACCGAAAGGGCCATTACTTACGTACTGATAGGAGTTTTAGCGAATTTTGAAGCGTGGTGGGCGTACTAGGACTTTGGCGATGGCACCAGTAGGTCACGTGAAGACGTGTATCAACCTTGCGCGACGACAGTCTTGAGTCGACGACGGCCAATTGACAATTTGCGCGAGGACCGACCGGATGAGGCGTCGAGTGCTCATACCTCCCCCTTCTAACTTTAGGAACGTCGTCCCCTGAATAACGCTAAACCGCTTCAACGGTCATTTACTTAATCAGATCATCACTTGAATGCTAATTGTATTATTTGGCTTAACTGTTCCTAATCATGTCATAGGTAGTGAGAGCTGACAAAAAGGCACGCAGCTCTGTCATGTATTACTAACAAGGTTAATGCAAGAAGATAATTATTGTCCATTGAACCTATAGCTATGCAGCGACCTATGGAGCTTGTGTCTAAATTAATATAAAAGTGTGTCTTATATTGCTTACTCTGTTCTGAGCAGGGCACAGTTCATTGTAATAGCTGAATAAATTATCTTTCTATATCAAATAATTGGTTTCCATGCAATTCACTTTGAATACGTATTTGTTTTTTCATCATCATGGGTGGAGATGGATGAAAGTTTTTTTCTCAAAGATTTTTTTTTTGTAAAGTCTTAATTATTGAGTCTATAATAAATGCAGAAAACTGTTTATAGAAAGATCGGATCTATTGCGGTAGGTCAGGGTACTTGTTTTGTGTTTGTTCCGGTACGGTTTTTATGTGACAGGTGCGGTTTTATGTACTGCAATACTGTTGTTATTCTATTCAATAATCTACACTAATTCGTTTATAGCGACTCGATAATAGCCATCGGAGAGGCATCAACAGCCACGCCCGTATTTTGTCAACTTCGTCAATTGTAACCGATCGACGAATATGTCGGTATATATAGATGGTTTTGTTAGAAATTACTAACGAAAACATCATTTGAAGGCAAGCATTCTTTTGGAATAATTTCATTTCAAATGCTGAAAACCGATTAAAATAATGCAAAGTGGTGGTATACCTGTGGTATTGGGATCCGTGATGGCTCAGCTGAAGTACTTACTACTGAGTAAAAGCGCGCGACGGGCGGCGGGTGCGCTGGACCTCGAGGGGCACTTCATTCACTATCAATAAGTAACACTCTAGTGTAATCTTCTCAGCGGCTCCAATTCATTCATTTGCGGCAGAGAAGATGGCTGAATACCGAAAATTGGAAACACATCCGACCTCCTGTATAACCTTGCTGCGCTACGTGCGCTTCGACAGCCTCCATTCGATTACAGGATATTTTAAAACAGAACAAAATCGAAGTTGAGGAGAGACTTGGAGGTGTGAGACATGGGACCGTACCTCGTTCGGAGGCGATCATCTTGTCGAGTGGAATCCACTGCCGTCCGAATGTCGACACTGGCACTCAAGCGAGCATAATGGACCCGCCGGAGAGCTCGTCAAAAGACTCGGCCCAATTATTTATTCGGCTATTGTAGCTGACGTCGTTCAGCGCTCGGGCGCAATGCGAGAGTGATCCCGCCGCACCATCCGGTCGCACCAACACCACGACGCTCGCTACATAACTAATTGCACTCGCTCCTTCTTCAAAACTCCAAAACGATAAACAAATTACGTGCATGCTGCTTGTTGCGCTTATCTTTTTCTTATTGTACTGCTGTCCCGAGAGTACATAGGTGACTATTTTTCAAATAAAAGATCATAAACCTAATTTTTTTAACGATTTCTATTTTGTCCATCAGTTTGAGACACGTGTTTCACTAATCTCTGGTCGCAAACGATAAATCGATAGTACAAATCCTATAACGTTCAGAGGTCCTGAAATTGACTAAACGGTTCATTGGTTGGATCTCTGACGCTAGTTACTATGTAGTTGACCGCATAATTGAAAGAGATCCTGAGAGCACTGATTTGAATAATCCGTGAGGTCAAGTGTCAATTTACAGGCCCTTCTCGCCGCGCCGCACGCGACTTGCAATTACACTTCGTAGAAATAGATATTATGCAAGAAATACCTTACTGTGTGCAGTGACTCACGTAGCATAACCCACCTTGGACATCCCGGATCATAGACATACAATATGACTGATAAAGCGATACATAGGAGTATCATTTAAGGTTTCTATTGTATTCGTATTTGCTACCATTTTACTTTTACCATACCATCACGCCATAAAAGAAACGACATTTTTCATTGGTTAGGTAGGTAATCTACACAGTGGTACTAAAACGCGTGAACCACAGAAAGAGACACTTGTAAATCATCACATCCGCCAGCAGAGCAGCTACTGCAACTGGGCAAAGAGAGGTCTTGCCAAATCTGCTACCCAGGACCCGTCTTTCGGAGCATTCCTCCGTCCTACGTCCACAGTGCACACATTGCGGGGCCAGTTCATCTATTTCATTCAGATACTCACCGAAACACCCATACTCGTCAACGAGTTGATGATGAATTGTTGGCCTATTCTGGTACTCAAGTACCAGAATAACCCAACAACCACGTTACCCACTTCCCTCTTAACCAAGGCCAGGCTTCAAAGCTCGGCAGAATTGTAGCAACGCGACGGTGCCACTTCACAACTTCAATGAGCAACCTCGAGTATATTATACATATAAATGTTCTGAATACTTGCTTACCTTAAGGTCTTTCAGAAAATACTATCCAACTCGAATCGATCCCATTGCTCCAGTAAATTTTCAGCTGAATAAATATCTACGAGTATTTGTATTTCAATCATGGATGCCTTGACTATATTAGGTAATTAATTCCAAAGGCTGCTTTGGGAGACCAAGGTAAGACGATCAAAGAGACAGTATGGGAGTGGGAGAGACCCATCGAAATATACCAGAGTACAGAAAACACTTAATATAATGTATCAAATATACACTTCGCACAAGACCAACAGAGAGTATTATGTTCCTTGATTGTATACGAAACTGACAGTGACACTTAACTGTTTAATTCTGACGTTTGTTTGTTGTTCGTCATAATATTATAATGAGTTTCACACGATGAACGGTCACTCCATTCATCCTCCTTAGGAAATTATTATTTAACATATAACATATACCTAACATATAGAAAAAATCCTCGTCCTTTTTTTTCAAACTTTTTTTCCAATAGGGCAAAATCCTACTAAATGTAGCTATGAACGATAAAACGAGTATTTTTATACATGTTATATTGAAGCGCCCATGCGCCAAACACAAATTCACTCTGAAAACGTACTAACCAGTTCAACGCGCGTGAAAGTTTTTCATAAGATTAATCACTACGTAGTATAAACCAAAGTCGCTTTTTCTGTCCCTATTTCCCTATGTCCCTTTGACTGCCTAAATCTTTAAAACTACGAGACTGATTTTGAAGCGGTTTTTTTATAGATAGAGTGATTCAAGAGGAAGGTTCATACTTATAATAAAACCGTGCGAAGCCGGGGCGGGTCGCTAGTAATAATATAAACTTAGTTTTGATATCTTATGAAAAACTTTCATAGTATGAGAAGAGTTTTTAGCATTTACTTTCGTCATCATCATCAACCTACATTAATCCACAGCTGGACATATGCCTCCCCTAATGAGCGACATTTTATTTCAATTTACAAAAATTGTATTCAGTAAACTGTACTGTGTATGTGCAAACAGCATTTATTACATTTCGCACATGTTTTTGCTAAATTTAATTTAGAAGATTAGATATTTTTGGTGTATCATCGATATGCTTTGATTAGGCATGCTTTATTGTTGTTTTTATGATTCGATGATTATGTAGGTATCTAATCAAAGCCGAAGTCGAAAGGCGACCTTATTTTCTGTATTTTTTAATGTTTTGAATAACAATTCCAATTTCAGATAAAACATCGTATTTAGGTGAATTCATTATGACTAAAAATATAAACATACCTAGTACAAGAAACAATAAATAAGAATCCGTATTTTGTTACTTACCTCATTAATGAGGTAATAAAATACAGGTGGTTCTTATTTCTTAGTTATATTTGGCAAGATTTTGCCCTTACTGCGAATTACAGATAAAGTATTATTAGTTTGTTTTCAATTAGGTATTTAGTAAAGTCGTAATGGGGCAAACCTGGATAAGACTGGCGCAGGACCGTGTGGAGTGGCACAAAAAAATTCTGGTATGCGGTCGAAGCCGCAGGGCGCATCAAGTTTACCATTAACTCACAGTAAAGCTGTCAAAACGGCCACCAAGAGCAACTTCGAATCTCTTCATAAACCAGACAAAATAAAACTTCTACAAATGCGTAAAAAAAAAAAGCTTATGATAGATTTGATAACTGAACGTGTGAGTTTTGATTATTATGATAAACTAAGTGGAGGCGCCAGTTTAGCTCCTGAGGTCTGAACAAACTTCTGCAATTTGCTCATTGATAATATTCTAATGACAGAGAAATATAGTAAGACGTCTACAAATGTCTCTAACAGCTACATTTCAACTCTATTGCGCATAGCACAACTACGTCAGAACCAACCTTGTCTTTCTCGTTAATTTAACCGAAGAGAGCTGGTGTCATAAGCTTAGCCTGCATCTGAAACCCCAGGACAACAGGCTAAGCAGCTAACCTTAAATAATTAGTCACAATGATGTCAATGTTCCATTTATACAATTACTAGCGACCCGACCCGGCTTTGCACGGTTTTATTATACGCATAAACCTTCCTCTTGAATCACTTTATTAAAAAAAACCGCATCAAAATCCTTTGCGTAGTTTTAAAGATTTAAGCATACATAGGGACAGAGCAAGTGACTTTGTTTTATACTATTTAGTGATTTTTTAGAAACTGAGGTGACCGTACGTAAGTAAGACTAAATAGATCCTACCAAACTTCTAATAGAGTCCACAGGTTATTGAACTGATGGCTTATATGGGCCAGCGAATCAGCTTTACCATTTGATATAATAAGTAATATGTAATAAGTAAATCATTACAGTATTATTATATCAGTTATCTAGTACCCATAAGACAAGCTCTACTTATAGCTAAGGTTAGCACTTTTTTTTAATAATAAATTAATAAATAAATAATTCCGGACAGTCCACACAGCATCATCTAGCCACAAGCTAAGCAGAGCTTGTGTTATGGGTACTAGATGACTGATATACATAATACAATAACATTACATAGATAGATATTTTTTTATTATACATAGAAAACACCCAGACCAACGGAACAAATTTCTAAAGAAGTTGCTATAAGTATACTTACGTACGTATGAAGTGTTTATTGAAGTTAATTTATCATCATCAACCTATAATATTGGTCCACTGCTGGACATAGACAAGTTCTTTTTATATATTAATTGACAATTAACATCTATTTATTATCAATTTTGTTTTCGTTTAGTAACTAAACACTTCAACATTACGGATTATAAGGTACATTAAAGCCGTTACAATAAGACACTTAAAAATATATTTGGTATTATGGATTTATACTGCATATACATAGGCATAAACTACTTACTTCTTAATTATACTTAGTAAGTTATTACATTACATAAATGAGTATATGGTATTTCTTTGTATTTTCTCTAAGTCTTACTTGAAAGCTGTTTTCGATAATCTTTTAGAATCGAGATAGAACATTAAACAGAAAATCTTACATTTCAAGAGCAAATATTATTAAGAAAATATTGTGGATCTATCAACATGCTAGCAACGATACATAGTATTTGTTTGTTTTTGATAATCGTATCGTACTTACCTGCTTGCTACACAGTGGAAAGTTATTACCCCGATGAGTGGATTATCTAAGATTAAGAACACTTGCGTGGAATATTTCAAATCTATATCCCTGAATGAAGATTAAGCTTGTTTTCGTAACAATGTAGTCTCCATACAGCGTGGTAATGCAGCCAGTGTATTGGGGACGCTTCCGACTGGTATTGACATGGATCCATTGAGCTACCTTTAGACTGTTTCTACCGTCTGTACCGTCTCAATGGTTTCAATTGTAAATACTAGTTGTAATTTTTCTATTCCTTGCTTGTAATTTTCGTTGTTAATAATGTAGTCTACATTGTTATGAAAAGGACGTCAATCCGAACCCAACTCCATCTATGTAATAGAGTATATCCATCAATGTAATAAAGACTAATCATCCATAACGGCTGAATTATTTGATTATTTGCTATCTGCTTTGATTTATTTGATTCGTTTACATCACGAATAGCGGAGGTTTCCAACAGTTAGGGTTCCGAGCAAAAACAAACTTACACACTTACACGGGTGAAGTCATAGGCACAGCCAGTAATATGTATTTTTTGACGTTCTGTCATATACCTATATGTGCGACACTATTATAGGTGGGTAAAATAAATAAATAAGGTATGAAGATGATCGTGTTTGTACCAGGGCGTCAACCCGCTTTCTTTGAAACGAAGTTTCGCAACCGAACGAATTTTAAACGAAGTTTCGGTGATGAACCTACTCTCTATCATCTTCGGATAAGCACACAAAGTTCGGATTCATAGACAATTTTCGTGAATGAAGTTGAACGAATGATATGTGTAGGTTTTTTATCATGTCAATTACGGATTATTCTTAAATGCAAAATTCACAAAATATTTCGCTTTGTTTTTAAGTTTTACATCTATTATGTAGTTCAATAACTATTTTCTGTTGTATCTAAGCAAAACATGTAATTAAACAACTACAATTTGACCAATTTCTACTTATGACGTAATTTACCCAAGGCACTACAAAGAACTCGTTATAATGCGACTAATTTTAAGAGTACAATTCATACACGGGTAGTAACATAAGGCAACCAAACATATCCGTATAATTAATTTAGGTACTTATTTGTTATGGTCCATTGCAACATGTTATGTTTGCATTCTTTGTTTCGATAAAAACAAAGTTTGTTAGTATAAATTATGTTTCTCAAGTGTTGTGATATCAAAAGTGCTTTTTTTATCAAAAATTTGAAACATATTCCATGGGAATATTTCAAGTTGCAGTGTTTTTCCTTCTCGACAAGTTGTTTGTGTTGGATTATAAAACTTTGTAAGTCTTAATAAATAGTATTATTAAATACGTCTCTCCTTTGGTGGTAGTAGAGGTACCATCTCCTGCCACAACTCTTCAAATAATTTCTTACTCAGTCTGTAATTCCCTAAATCAGACTTCCCTACAAACTCTAAGTCTGTAATATGATTGATATTGAATTGATAGTTCAATTCAATATCCGTGGTGGTGTGGTAAGTGGTAAACGTTCATCACGAAGAGCAGGCACAATTAAAAGTAATCTTCCATTCATTTCAGTTGATTTTCTTTATAAAATCACAAAAACGAAAATCAAAAGGTAACACTTTTGGTTTCGTCGATTTGAAGTTAAAACTCCGAACAAAGATCCGTCAAAATCAAATGTTCGTTTCCAACTTTCGTGAAAGAGAGTAGGTTTAGAAAATTTTAATGTCAAACTATTTTCGTTCGAACGAAGTTTCGTAAAGAAATGAAACCGGAGTAGGAATTACGCGAACTTTCGATCGAAGTTTCGATTTTCGTTGATATAAAGTAGACCTCCTGTTTTTACCCATGAGCCGTCATTGTTCATTTAGTACTTTTCCCGAGCAGGAATTTCCAGCAAATTTAAGGCTATTTAAAAACAACTGACAATCACAAAGAAACAAACAAACAAAAAAACCTTTAGACTGTTTGCAACCGTCTGCAGTTAGCTAGTAGTAATTTATTCCATTCCTTGATTGTAATCAACAAAGTAAACAAATTTAAATAGACGATTCGTCTTGACCGTACGAAAACAAAATTCTTACAACAATTGAAATTAAAAAACGGTCTGTTTAAAGAAGGCTTACAAAATCTCAAATCAAATGTAGCTTAAAACCATATAGAGGCGGAGAAAAATGTTTTTAATTACTGTTTTATTAACATCCCTCTAGCGTTTTTGATTATTGGAGATAAGTACATTTATTATCCACCCGCAACAGATTCCGGAAGCACCGAGAAGACATACTTAAGGGTACGAACTGACAGTCAATTACACTCTTATCTTTATCGAATGCCCTTATCTAGCAATTCAATTACATTGTAGACAACAAGATAATGAAAATTACAAGCAAAGGAATAGAAAAATTACAACTAGTATTTACAATTGAAACCATTGAGCTAACTGCAGACGGTTGCAAGATAATAGTATGTATACAATACATATTACATCTATATATTGCAAATAAGGAGTTGAATTATACGTCATTCAGGGTTATGCTAAGGTAGCGGCACCAAATAGAATGTCATAGCGGTATACGAATTCTACTTATTTCATTTTTAAAGCTTCTATGTGGCAAATTGGTTTTTGATTTTCATTAATTTCCAATACCAGCTTGAATGATTGACCTAATTTGCTCTCCAACTGGTATGGTTTCCTAATCTGAATCAAGTGAAATAAAGCGAAAATTTAATATCGAAAAAAATTTGTGACTTTGTTTATGCCGACTGTTATATGACATATTTTATGATTATGTTAGATATTATTATTTATGAAGAAAATAAAAGACAAAATGAGATTATTTTTCATATATTTTCAGGAAAAGTTAAAAAAGATAATTATAGATTAATGAAATCTATAAGAAAAAAAACAACGTACTTAAATAAACGAAATACTATAGAGTTGCAAAATATCAAACAATAGGTAACTAGTTCGATAAATACTGAGCTTCGATCAGTTATTGGAGCTCGGTGAACTACACTGCCGCCCTACCTACCTGTACTGATCAAACGGACACCTAGTTATTATTTGCCTGGCAGCACACAACCAGAGTTGGATCTAGGAGGGTTATTGCTGGGTCGCTTGTGACGCGCCCACTTCAATGGGGCGTCAGAATCCCTGTTTCACTGAACAGAGAGTGAAACGCTCTCTGTATTTCTGATTGCTCCTAGAAAGTGGATATTATTGTAAGTTAGTCGACACCTCTTTTTATAATATTTTATGTCAGCCCATGAAAGTATTATAGTTATGTACCATTAGAAAAAAATATGTAAGGAGTATTTAAAAAAAAATCACGTCTATACATTCGCTTTCGGGGATTAAGGTTTATTTTGTTATTGCCAATAAAATTATTTTATTATTTTTTAATAAAAAACACGAGGTGTTTCGTGGCCCCTACAGGCTGAGTCTTATGTTTTTTATTTAAAATATTGTTGATCTTTAATTCAAATTTTTTGGTGTTTTCTTTATAGACTTGTAAGGTATTCCAATATTTGAAAAAAATCCTGCAAATTTATAAATAATTGATGGTGCTGTGTGTCCAGCATTATTATAGCATTGTAGCGTTATATTCAGTAAATGGTGAGCCTTTTAACTATTGTGTAAAAAATCACAGCGCTTACTGTTACTTACAGTTTGGGTCCTTAAGTATAAAAAGAGGAAACTAAAGCGCTATCTTTAATTTTCATTGCACACCTAATTTACTCACTTATTATTATTATTACATACTACCTATTAAAACAACTGTTCATTGTGTTTCTGATAAGGACACAGCTCCCCGTGCGACTCTCATTTACTAAGCTAATTTTCATAATCGCCGTAAAAATCACTTACAATGGTAAAAGTTCACTGTAACTGCTGTAAATATTATTTCCATTTGTCAAAAAAACAGAAATATTAACATTCTATTTCCAAAGTTTCAAAAATGTGAGCAATTTCCTAAGCGCACAAAAAGATCGGAAAAAGAAAAGCAGCACAAAAGGCGAGTGGAGTAAACTGCACGTAGATTAATTAGTCGCTGTAGCATTTCTTATTTCAGCCCCCCTCGTGAAAATCATAGATCCGTCACTGCTTTCAACCGATAACGTTGAAAGAACTGTTAGTATTACAACACTAATAATAATACTATCTAGATAACGATATTTCTTGCCTCAACGATATAGATCTTCATTTACAGTAGCTTTCAGTTGGTCGTGCCCTGAACAAGTGCTTGAGAAATTATGTTCACCCTGTTTTCTATTCTTTTCTAATGCTATTGGGCTGTGCGTTCAGCAATTTGTTTGATTTCTTCATTTGATATTAGCTAAAACTTTCAATATTTGACTTCTGTTTACTTCTTACTCAAAAATCTAGTCAATTTTTAATTTATTTTTTATTCTAATGGCCAGCAAAATGTTGTTATGGACTAGTAAATATAGATTGGCTGTGTACGTGCGAGTTTTTTTGTTTTTCGCGATACCTACTGTTTACCTTAAGGTGATTGGCGCTGCTCACGCAGATCTTGATATCAAACCAATTGAGGAAAGAGGTAAATAAATAATAACTGGTTTATGTTTGCAAAGAGTGTCATCACCGTATTTGTTTAGCTCTTTATACTGTCTCACTTTCATGGTATGAGTGTGTATTAAAGCTCGTGTTAGTAAAGAAAAACAAAAGCTGCAGATTACTTTTTTATTCACCGAGATAAGATTTTATTTTTTAAATCCTTAAATGCACAGCTGGGCAAAAGGTTCAGCCATTTCATCGACAGATTTCAACGAGATTATGAGCGCAATTAAGAGTTTGGCAGGAATTAAGAATACAACATGCTTACGTTTTGTTACAATGTTATATGTTATGTACTATCTGAAAATATTTGTTTTGGGTTTTTTCTATGTACAATAAAAAGATCGATGTAATGTTTGTTATTGCTTTTACTGAAAATTATTAATGAAAGCCCAGCATTTATTTTAATATTTGGGTGCCAATTGATTTAGCATAAAAAAACTTTTAACAGAAATAGTGCAAATAGAAATAACGTTGAGCGAAATGAGGTGATTTGTGTGCGTGCGAAGTGAGCTGATATTTTATTAGAAAACCAGTTTTCCTCCCATGGCTTCGCTTATGTATGCTAAATGAAAAGTCCCTTTCTTCAATCTGAAATCTGTGTAAGTTTCGAGCAAATTACAATTATATATTCAACACAAGTTACTTAAAATCTTGACAAAGTCAAACCCCTTTTTACTCTTTTATGTGAGTACGTAAAAAGAGTCAAAATAATAAATACGTCACAAGAGTAAAAATAAATAGTGAGTACTACGTGCGTCTTTTGTTCGCGACTTGTAACGCTAATCATAGTAGGGTGATTAGCGCTACTCAAATCTTTATATCAAACCAATTGAGGAAAGAGATAAATAATTAGTATCTTAGGTACGGTACGTTTTGTTTGCTTAGTGTTATCGTATTTATTTAGCTCCTTGTTACATAAGTGTCACTTGGATCTTAGAGTGTGGATAAAAAGCTCCAGTGAGTTTAAGTATATTCACTGAGTATAATAACTATATTTTTAAATGGTATAATTTTGCACTCCATTTCTTTTCGAAAAGTAGCCATCTCTTCATTCGAAAAGATTTCACAATAATTAGATGCATGTTAATTTCGTTAATAGAACTATGTTTATTTTGACCTGAATTCCTGATACATTTTCTCAAAACCCCTAAAGGATAATAAGGTAAATCGGAAAAACCGTAGTAAAACCGTATATGTTATTATAGCCTGCCTCTTTGAAAACAGACAATGGGTAGATATTGACTTAAAATGTATATACATACGTACTCTATGTTTTTACGCTAACGAAGTTCGAAACCTTTTTACCGTTTTTTGCTTTTTCTAGTGACCGAAGATACTAAACTAAAAACATATTTTTGGATAGCATTATTTAATTTAATTTAAAAATATGGATATGGAACAGGTCATTTAACTCTAGATTATTAACAACAGCCAGCATCCGCAGTTAGTTAACTAAACAATTAATAAATATCCAAGTCATTATGTTTTTTCTATTCTTTACTTGCTAATCAAAAAGTTGAAGTAGTTGGGATTAATAACCCGCAACACAGGTTAGAAGTATCAGGCACCAGTCTCACACTTAATGCCATAGGCTTAATTATATTACTTCCATTACTATAAATGTTTCCATAGAAACTTTATTAACAACGAAAATTACAAGCGAGCGAAAAATTACAACTATTATATTTACAATTGAAACCATTGAGCTATCTGCAGACGGTTGCAGTCTAAAGGTAGCTCAATTGATCCATGTCAATTAATGTTATAAATGTTAATATTAGAGGTATACTAGTATTATGTCCTCGGCTTCGGACCTTGTTTCTATGGAAACGTTTCAAGGATTTTGAAATTCCATGGGAACTGATTTATGGGATGAAAGCCTATGTGTTATTCCAAGGCTAGATCAAAGTTTATAATTTAAAAATTTCAGTCTGATCCGTTCAGAGTTTTTGCTTGAGAGAGGAACGAACATCTGTACAAACTTTCGCGTTTAGTTTATAATATAGCGAGGATACCTCTAGACTGCAAGTCTGGACTTAGCTCAATTGTTTATACCTCTACTATAGTTTTATTTTGTTTATATTCCTTGATTGTAATTTTCGTTATATATAGTAATAGCGACCCGCTCCGGCTTTGCACGGTTTTATTATACCTTCCTCTTAAATCACTCTATCTATTAAAAAAAACCGCATCAAAATCCGTTGCGTAGTTTTGAAGATTTAAGAGTTCAAAGGGACATAATGACATAGGGACAGAGAAAGCGACTTTATTTTATACTATGTAGTGACTAGCGACCCGCCCCGGCTTCGCACGGTTTTATTTTACGTATGAACCTTCCACTTGAATCACTATCTATAAAAAAACTTCATCAAAAACCCTTGCGTGGTTTTAAAGATTTAAGCATTCAAAGGGACATAGGGATACAGGGACATAATGTCATAGGGACAGAGAAAGCGACTTTGTTTTAAACTACGTAATGATGTCTGCTTAGCTTGGGGCTAGATAATGCTGTGTGGATTGTCCGGAATTATTTATTTATTTATGGAGTATTTATGTAAGGATTATCTTGTCCACAGAATTCTCTGGTCGTCACTTGTTGGCTCTTGTCGAGAAGCCAGTAGTAAGGAACTGTACTCCTGCTGCGATCCTCGAGTTCCCCTCCGATGGCCTCACCAAGCAGCAAAGGCAACATGTAAGATATCAACTTTATTAACAACGAGAATTACAAGCAAGGAATAGTAAGATATTATTTACCATGTCTTATAAACTACTAGCGACCCACCCCGGCTTCGCACGTTTTTATAACGTATAAACCTTCATCTTGAATCACTCTATCTATAAAAAAAAAATATCAAAATCCGTTGCGTAGTTTTAAAGATTTAAGCATACATAGGGACCTAGGGATATAGGGACAGAGAAAGCGACTTTGTTTTATACCATGTAGTAATAAACAGATATATTAAAATAAGCTTTTTTTAATACATCTGTAGTAGTTTCATTTTGTCTATAAAAGACTTACGAAAACATAGTTTGGTGGACACCAACAGCAACTTCGAATATCTTCCTAAACTAGACAAAACGGAACTACTATAGACGCACTTATGCCGAGTATAAAAACTGAACGTTTGAATTTTTGAAATTCTTTTGTTTAACGTATTATAATCCTACTATGATTAAATAAGTGGTGGCGCTAGTGTTGGTATTGGTACCTCCTGATTGCGCCTAAACAAAGAAAGTAACAATCAAGGAATAGAAACAAATTAAAACACAATTGAAACAATTCAGCTAACTGCAGACGGTGGCAAACAGTCTAGAGGTAGCTCAACTGATTCATATCATACAATACACATAATACTCGAAAGCGTCCCCAGTACATTTGAAAATAATTGGTTCCAATATCTACTCCAAGTGAAATGTTTTCGTAATGTTGAAAAATCTACTTAACCTCTTTTATTCCGTGAGATATCTACCATCTATTGAGTTCTAAGATTGTAAACTTTATTAACAACGAAAATTACAAGCAAAGGAATAGAAAAATTACAACTAGTATTTACAATTGAAACCATTGAGCTTACTGCAGACGGTTGCAAACAGTCTAAAGGTAGCTCAATTGATCCATGTCAATACCAGTCGGAAGCGTCCCCAAGACACTGGCTGCATTACCACGTTCTAAGATGAATAGGGTATTCCTTTATTTACCTACAAGTGAGTTCTCCGTGTTGAGTTGAGTTCTCCGTGAGCCATCTCGCGTTATTTCTAAGGAAAACTTTCAAGATTATTAGTATCCTATGAAAACAGGTTTATGGCACGAAAAGTAAACTTTGTGATATCCCAGGTCAAGATCTTCATGTACAAAAATTTTAGCTCAATCCTACCAGTATTTTTAGCGAAGAATTAACAAACATTATAATGTCAATGCAACGCGTGACTCTGGTGAGTAATCTGGCGCAGCGCATCAGCGCGGGGCAAAGCCAGCGTCTTGGGGACGCGACGACTGGTATTGATTGATGTAGATCAGTTGAGCTATCACTACATTGTTTACAATAGTCTGCAGTTTGCTTAATTGAGTAAAATGTAAATACTAGTTTTAATTTGTTTATATTCTTGATATTGATTACATTTTCATATTTAATTGTAATTTTCTTTGACACTTTTCAAAGAAAATTACTTACAATTAAATATGAATTTCAAACAAAATTACAATTAAATATGAAAATATAATCAAAATCAAGAATAAAAACAAATCCTTATCTATATCCATAACTTATCCTTTTCAATATGCATCCAAATAAAGTTTCGCATTTTTATTATTATTGTTCGTTTACTTATTTGCAGGGATTTATCGCAATACACTGCCTGTTGGCAATATACTGTTTCCTTTTACTTGGGACGGTGTGCGAGCACTACTTCGTGCCAGCCATTGAAATGATATGCGAACGTAAGTACCTAAGTAAATAGTATTATCGGCAGAAAACAGGTAACGGAATTTTATCAGCCTTATAAAGTATTTATTTACTTTCCCTATGTCGCTGAATTATACACCACGAAACATATAATAATGTATTATAAATATAAATTAAATTAAATTTTTTACTTGATTGCCTTGATTTATTATTTCGTAAATGAAAACCAAAAAAGAAAACGTTTTTTATCTTTAAGTAAAAGTAAAAAGTTAAACTGTAAAAGCATATTTAAAACAATGTAGTTTTTTTATATTTATGCCTTCCTCTGTAATATCTTTTCATAAAAGTAGTTGGTCGAAAGCAAATCATAAAAGTATTATTTGAGGTATCAAAAAAAGCAATAACAAAACCGATTTCCTTAACAACGTGATCGGACGAGAATCGTTAATATCATTGATTTTCTCTGGCACCTTCTTCATTGTGTCGTTGGGTAGGTCCCCTTAGACATTTCCACTATTATGACGATTCATAGGGTTAGGGTACATCTCGTCCGAATGAACGAATACAAATATCCGATCTAGGATCTAGATTTAGATTAACCTAATTTTAAGCCATGTTTGAGCGCCCGACAGGGTTCATGTTTGTTAACTTTTGATTCAATAATCAATAATCAATCCAGGACTATTATAATTCGACTATTTCCACTATTCTATTTCGCTTCTTCCACTAGTGAACAAAAAAGTGAAGCGAAGGGAAAATCAATTATCACTTTATTTCTTAGATTATTTTGATAATTATGTTCCTACAGTTTAAATTTGACTTGCCTAAGTGCTTATTTTGTAAGCCTAAGGAAATAAAGATATTGATTAACTGATTTACACTACACGTTTTTTACATGACGATAAACAAATTTTCGAGGAACCCGCAAGGTTCGATTCCACAATAATTTGTTTAGAGTGCTACATTCCACCGACTATTATACAAAAGTCTTTTTGCTATAGATTTGAATATGGAAGCCGATATAGCCGGTGCCACATTCATGGCAGCAGCCAGCTCGAGTCCAGAGCTGTTCATCAACTGTGTGGGGACGTTCGTTACGGAAGGAGACCTGGGCGTAGGGGCTGTGGTCGGATCTGCGGTCTTCAACGTCCTCGCGGTGCCGGCTTGCTGTGCACTCTTTGCGAACATGGTAAGTACCTTCAATCCAAATATAACAAAACTTTTTATTTCATTACAGCGGTTTCTAATTTAAAGGCATTCGAATCAAGGTGAAAAAGTGGCTTATCGAACAAACCAACACGGGTGGAGGTTTTGTGTATAATTTGACACTGATAGTTCAAGTTTCCCTGATTTTATTAAAACATATTACTTTTGTTTCAATTTACTTTCTAATGATTTTTTTATTTTAACTGGGAATTTTATTTAAATTTTATAAACTTGTACTTTGTACCATAAGTTATGGAAATTTTTGACATATTTATTTTCTTACCGCTGAATTAGTCTGGAATATTTGCATTCCCTCTCATTTTCCGATGGGATGGGGTGGGCAAACCTCAGACTATAGTGAGGGGCAAACGCAACTGTATAAAGACCAGAACACTGTTTTTGCGCGCTGTAATCGGCTATTCAATTTATTAGTTAACTATTAGTTTCTATGGAAACGTCTATGACTGATTTTTGGGATGAAAAGTAGCCTGTGTTATTCCATGGCTAGATAGATCTATGTTTATTCCAAATTTCCGCCAATTCCGTTTGTTCAGTAGTTATTGCGTGAAAGAGGAACTAACATCCATCTAGACATCTATACAGCCGAACATCTATACATCTATACAAACTTTCCCATTTATAGTATTTGGTATTTGTAAGGAATTAGTAGTACAGTAAACGATACCCGTTTTCTATGATTACATTATGTATCTACTACACTCATTTTAATTTCTGAGTACCTAGATGTGTTCTTCCCTCAGACTATAGAACTGGACTGGTGGTCGGTGTCCCGAGACTGCATGATGTACGCGGTGGCAGTGGTGGCTCTTATCCTAACCCTGCTTGATGATAAGGTGTACTGGCATGAGGCTCTGATACTTGTGCTCATGTACACGTTCTATATTCTGGGTATGTTTTTGAATAATACTTCGAGTCATACTTAAAATAGTATTACATCTGTTTGTTCCTTTCGACCCTAAATTATGTTAGGTAGAGCATTTGTGTATAAGAACTTTTTTTTTTATCATATAACGAAAATCTTTATTAACAACGAAAATTACAAGCAAGAAATAGAAAAATAACAACTAGTATTTACAATTGAAACCATTGAGCTAACTGCAGACGGTTGCAAACAGTCTAAAGGTAGCTCAATTGTTCCATGTCAATACCAGTCGGAAGCGTCTATAAGAACTAACATAACTTAATTAACAACGAAAATTACAATCACGGAATAGAAAAAATAAAACAGTTATAAACAATTGAAATCATTGAGCTAACTGCAGACGGTTGCAAACAGTCTGGAGGTTCACCCAGATCAGATCCAGAAGGCTCATCTGATTTAAGATTCGCTAAAGTTAATAATTTGAGTGTTTTTATTATAAATACAAGTACGCGCACTTGTATATACAATGTGATTTTTCGAACCTTGATCAAACGAAATGTGCGGATACACGACACATATTTATCGATAAAAACCGAGATAAAAAAAAATTAATGTTATTTTTTTTAAACACAAGTCGGGTACAGATATCAACAGGAATCTCAACTGATTTAATCTAAATGGCAGAAAGTACCTAATTTAAATGGTGAATAACATGACAACGGAAAGAGATAGACCCCCAGTTTTTGAAGGATTTGTAGAATAAATTATGAAGTTTAATACAACATGCAAAAAAGTACACCTTAATTACCCAGTTTTAAAGTTACAGAGAAAAAATAAAATAAAAATCGTTTTTTTTTTGTCTTATTTCTAAAAAAATACTGTTTTTACTACGCTTATGTATCGTATTTGTATTATTTATTTATTTTATTAGCTAGATAAACTATCTAGCTTTCAAATGAGACTACTTCGAATAAAATACACCATTTACTCAAAAAGAAACGAAGAAAAAACCAGATGAAGTAGTCTTCATTTTAAAAATTATTAAAACTGCTTTGTTTTTGAGATAAATAACATATAATTTTTTTTTATCTTGATTTTTACCGATAAATATGTGTCGTGTATCCGCACATTTCTTTTGATCAAGGTTCGAAGAATCACATTGTATACAGGTCAGTGATCGTTAAGAAAAAAAAATGTGCTTGGTTTGGAAAGAAGGTCGTTATGTTTTTTTCTCTTTGTTGAAGACCAATAAACGAAATAGATACTAGGTAGTTTCAAATTATTTCTATTCCTTTTAAAATGGTTTCAAGATAAAGTATGTAAACAAGTATGATAAATAAATAAAAATGCCAAAAGTGTAACCAGCTCCGATAGGTATCTTCATCTTTAATCTACAAAAGAGGTCATCTTTTATCTCTCAGTCTTTTATTCATATAATGATATGTCAAAAATGTCAATCCAATCTGTCACTCTGGGAATATGATCTATCTGTTAATGTCACATACGTCGTCTTTGGTTCGGGGAAAAATAAAATGGTTGAAACCATAGACTTAAAATTTTTCACTACGTTCAAACTACATCCTAACTTTATGGTTGAAACTAAGACCAAGTAGGTACCTTACGTTCCGTAAGGTAGACGGAGCATATGGTCACTGTCATCCTATAAGGCGATGTAGCCGATTTGATATTGTTTTGGTTTTGTTTGATACCGTACGGTGACAAGTGAATGTCAGATTGAGAAAATGAAAATTTGTGTTTATGTTTTATTTGTAATTTTGTGTTTTATATATAATATTTAATCGAGAACTTAGTATATAATGACTTGTGTAGCTGTGGGTTGTAAAAGCCGTTTGGGATCTTTATGTGAAGATAAACGCAAGATATCTTTTCATCGGTAAGTCTATAATCGTGATAGACGCGGATATTACGCGGATATTACATGTATTTTCTTTGCAATATGTTGAATAGTTTTTTGTACATAGAATATAATAACTGTTTTACTACGTTATTTACAGCTCATTAGCAGTATAATTCTATAATTCACTAATATTAAAGTACAATACGAAAAACTGACATCTGATGTACCATTTTGATGCCACCTAGTGAAGTACTGGTAGTTGTCGATAATTTATTGTCGATGAATGTCTAATACTGGTTGACAAAATGATGATTCAAAAGTAAATTGTCGTAGTTTGAGAATTATACCTACCTACCGAGATAGTGCTACGGTACCTACATGGACCGACTAAGTTGGAGTTAGAAATCAAAACTTGATTATGGTGTCGCTACGCTAGTAAGATCTAGGAGACTAAAGATTGCAATGTAGCTAGAAGTTCACAACTTATTCTTATCTTTCACTTCTAGATATACAAAATATCCAATAACAAAAGAAAAATGGAAACAAAACTTGAGAAGACATGTCTGGGAGCCATCATAGAATTCTCGTTGGTGTTTTTTACATTTCCATGTTTCGTGCCACAGAATTGGATATCAAAGGACTTACAAAAAAACTTTTAAAATAAAGGTTAAATGATAGCATCCAAGTGGTATCTAAGCACAAAATATTTCAGTTAAGTATAGTAGTATACGACGTGAAAATACTTTAAAAATAATTTCGTTTATGTTAATGTAACTAAGTACCTACCTAAGTTTTCTCACTGCTCATATCCTAAATAACGACGGCAAACAACCATCACCGCTTAACCCCATTTTAAATAAAAACATAATTATTATCAAGAAGATTTATCAAGCTTATGTAAGTTTTAACAAAATAACCTTAGTAGGTCTTTATTTATATACCTACAGGGTCAGGTACCGGTTAAGTCGATCTAGATCCTTGAGGGGGTTGTAGTTTCAATCATTACCAGCTGATTGATTTAATCATTATTGACTCACATACTCCAAACTTAATATAAAACCCCACAAACACCAAAAAAATATAGGTGATTAATGAATATTGGTATATCTTTTCAAGTAAAATTACAGCTTGCGGATTTTAAACATAACTGAATTTATTATACTCTTTTATAATAATATATAATAATGCTGGACAATCCACAAAGCACCATCTAGCCCCAAAGTAAGCTACTCAAAGCTCGTGGTATGGGTACTAGATAACTGATTTATTAAATACATTATTATGCATAGATATACATTTTTTATAGTACATTTATACCCAGACCAACGGAACATAGGTATATCTGCAGATCGTTCACAAATTTGTTCTGAGGGGTTTGATTCCCGAACCCGTAACCTCCTGCGTTGCAGGCGCACCTTTGCCCACCGCGCTACATCGGTCGTCATGATCAACATACAATGGAGCGGTTATAACAAACCTGCTTACTGAAATCATAATTTAATCGATAAGTACAGAATTTCACATCACTATTCTCACATTTCAGTAGAATGTCAGACAAGAATCAGATTGACCACATACGTATTTGAATGTAACTGAAACTGAACTGAAAAATTATATCTATCTTTTTTTTCATATGGCATACTCCCAAAGAGCAAGAAGTCAAAACAGTGTCAAATGTTCGTTTTTATAATGTTACATCTAGTTACTATAATATAATCTTTGGGTTGAAAGAGGACGTAGTAATTCTTTGGTTGAACCACTGAATTATTATTAGGTACTGGGTTGAACGTAATGGACAGTGTTGTAATGAAATATTACTAAACTAGTAGTTTCATAAACAAAATTTCAAAAAAATTATAGACATTTCAAACTGAATGACCTAGAATTTTAAGGCGTCGAATAAGTCAACCATTGATTGCAATATGAGTGCAACCACTGACCTCTATATATACAAGATAGATACAGGTCAGTGAGTGCAACACACATTAGGTAGGCACTTTTTAACAAAAAATAATTTACATCACAAACTTGTGACTAAAGAGATTATAGAAGCATTTACGTAATGATTGAATCAATTTTTAAATAGACATTTCCTTTCCTACCGGAAGACCAGCGCTGGCTTGGCGAGATACGGGCGGGGCCAGCATTATGCTGACTAAGGGTACTTTTATAACAACGTTGTATTGTTTGTAATTCCTATTTAAAAATCTGTTGTTTGTGTCCATATTCCTTCAGCTATGGTGTTCAACGGGCGCCTGGGCAGATTCGTGAGGAGCGGCTGCTGTTATTTCAATAAACCTAAGGCGTACACGGAAATCTCACCACTACTGAGCAAGCAAACTCCACTAGGTACCTAATTTATTTTTTACCGACACTAGTATTTGAAATAACCCCTAGGTACGCTTCTAAGTACCTATTTCAAATACCAAATTATTATAGAAAAATTAAAAATGGTAAAAAAAGTTCAAAAGTTGCAAAACGGTAGTTTCGACCCTGCCAGGATTCGAACCTGGAATCTTCTGATCCGTAGTCAGACGCGTTATCCATTGCGCCACAGGGCCGATGAGAGAATAAACGAATATAAGGAATGCTTTAAAGCATTGACCTATTTACATCACCTGTTTCATAAAAAAATATCGTTTCTCTGGATTTTTTTCGTTTCCTATGTTATAGTAGTACAATTGTTAAATGAATACTGTCTAATCTAGATCGGATTCTAGACCGATTTCTCTAAACTTGTTTTTATCAAGGTAGCTACAACATGAGCAAAGCCGCAAGATGTTAATACTTATTTTTCTTGTGTTATTACAATAGAGAAAGCAGCTGTATTAGAAGCGCCACGCAGAGTCAATCGATCCGCGCTAAGAAATGACCCCGAGCAAGGGCTAGAGATGTCGCCTCGACACGATTCTACAGGGTCAGGTAAAACAAGCTTTTTATTTTCTTTAGTTATTATTAGTTACAGTTAGTTATTAGTTTTACCTTTAAGTGGGACAGTGAAAAGATTACTATCTTACTATTATAATAAATGGTTTGTGTGAATGTTTGTTTTAAGTAATCTCCGTAACTACTTAAGTTATTGAAATGAAATTGATAATGAATGATACATAGGATACTACAATTTTGAAAACTAACCTCTGAAGGGAAAATAGTGTGGTAAATTTTGTATGAAAAATTATTATTCCTTGGTTAGATTCACTCAAAACTCGGTATAACTAAATAATCTGCAAAGTAAATAATTGAACACCTATTTTTATTTTTACGGAAATACCCCTAAAAGGCGCGCAACAAATTTCCGAAAGTCAAATAAATTTCCATGCCTGCCAAGCCGCGTGACGCTTCTAGAAATACCTATTATCTTAAACAAGTACTTATACTAAGTACCTATGTCAAGTACCGAATCAGACAGATCCTACCGCGAGGTCTATCTGTGTAGGCACCTACTCGACATTACCAGATATTTATTTTTACTTTTATATTTATTCATATAAGATCTATTTATAATATTACTTAAGATAAAGAAGATGCAGTGTGGACTGTCCGGAATAAAAAAAAGAAAAAAGATTACCAACATAATAGTCTGCAAAAAAATTTGAAAGAACCACAAAGTTAAGAAGCGAGAATCCCCATGTGATATTGCCATCATGAGCCCGCCATCAGTGAATCTGTATGAGCCATGCTGGTCTACACCCCGTTTGCTGGCCCAACCTTTAGATGGGCAAGCAAGCGAACCATTTTTGGGCGTAGGCTGACCCCCGTATACTTAAACCATAGATAACAGTGTTCTGTGACTTAAACACAACTTAGTTGTAAGCACGTCTCCAGTTGCTTTTCCGGTTATCTGTGAAAATCTGTCAAAAATTCGTCGGTCAGCAATAAAGTTTTTTAAACTTACGCGATAAAACACAATATATATTTATGTACGGGTATTTATCGCGTTTATTTAGCTATTTTTCCCGACGTTTCGACAGGTTCACACACTGCCGTGGTCACGGAAAAATAGGTAAATAAACGCGATAAATACCTGTACGTATATAGGTATAATAAAAATTGGTCGTTTGAGACATGCTAAATCTGAGTTGCGTTTGAGTATTCAGGGGTGAAACCATGGGTGAAACTACCTTATTTCAGATACAAGCACAAGTTCCATCTGGTCGTGGCCGGGCGAGAAAGTTTCATTCTTTGCGAAGGTTTTTTGGCTGTTGACATGGTCGAGCAGCTTCTTGCTCTGGTTGACCATCCCTGACTGCCGGCGGCGGCCGAAGCTGTATCCTCTGACGTTCTTCACTTGTATCGCTTGGATTGGCGGAGTTTCCTATCTAGTGGCTTGCATTATTACTATTCTTGGTAAGTGAAGACTTGAGTGTCATAGTCATATCTTCATAAGTGAGTAGGTACTTACTCTCGTTATCTACCTACCTATGTTTTGAAGGTACAAAAGTCTTTTGATTTTTTCTTATTGTAGGCTTTTATTAATGACTAGCATCACCCCGCGGCTTTGCACGCTTTATAAATATGGAAACGTTTTAAAACGTTTCATATTTATAAATCAGGAAACTGATTTATGGAATAACCGATTGTTATTCCAGGTCTAGAACTATGTCTAAATTTCAGCCCGATCCGTTAAGTTAGTAGTTTTTGCATGAATTGGAACAAACATCCATACATCTTCTACTTACACATCTATACAAATTATCACGTGTATAATATTAGAAAGGATAATATTAGTAAGTATTGTCCAAACAGGTAGGTTTAAAAATTGACAAACTAATCTCATTTTGACATTGTAGACTTTGAACCTATTCGATTGATGTAGGCTTGTAGGTACTTTTCCATAATATAATAGACATCTTTTCAATTTGTCTGATTTTATTATGTATCTACATTATCTGCATAACACATCTTACATGCCATCTAACATTCTCTCGTTCAGACCTCATTCGGTCTAGAAGATTCCATCATACCTAAGTTTTATTTATTTACATACTTAATAACACAATAATACAGATAATTCCAAATTGTTATGCCTACTACATGAGCAATCTAGTCTTTTCTTTTCCATTTTGAATTGAATTTCTTTTGACCAACAAACCACCGATAAACGATAAACGAACCTGTTAGAAGATCAGCGTTGGTTGTAAACGACACCAACTTTTGCTGAGAGGGAACAAATTTGTAACTCAAGCCAGATATGTAGTTGTTTATTTTTGTGTCTTTTTTACTATGGCGCTACTGTAAAATAACTTGCCGTGCTATTGGACCTCTAGTACTGTTTTTATCTATTCTTTGCCTCTAGATAGCGTTGTATTCCTTCTTGTACAAATGAAAAATTATTTATTTTGTATAATATTTTGTATTGCATTATTTTTATATTGCAATCGTTTGTTTCGCATCAAATGAACCAAAGAATTTTTTCAACCAGTCAATGTACTGTAGTCCAATTTTTTTTTGAAAGAATAAACGTCTAAGGTTTGAATGAAGCCGTTGATTGACTCGAGGTTCCTTAACCTTTGATACACTCGTGGATCGTACCTACTTTATTTAGTGACCGGAGAATGCGAAGTAGGAAGTAATAAATGATACTCTACGTAGAAGATAGGTCACTTCTGTCTTTCCTAGCGGTAGAAGTCCTAGTCCTAGTAAATAATACCGTAGGAGGATAGTGTAGCGAGTTAATGTATAATTTGAGTTGAACTAAGACTGTCCACCATCAAAATTAGTACTTACCTAATAAAATAATACCGTAATGTTTTGACTGTGGCTAGGTAAGATATTTAATTCGATGTTGTTATGAGTAAAGATCCACAACACCGTACCGTACCATGCCCGTATTATATAAAGTTCTTTAAACCTATGTATTTATTCCGACTTATGTCATAAATAACATCATTTGCGTGATGGGCTTTTTATCAAAAACTTTTTTGTGTATTTATTTATATTTTATATAAGGGAATATATTTATATAAAAATAGATACCTAGCTATTTAATAGTAAATGAATTCGGTGGTTTTTATCTTTTATATAAATCACAAAAAGATTTTATTTGTGTATTCATCGTTGAATTTTATAGTTTGGCAAAAAGTTACGTGCAGGGGCAAAATGTACTTTGAAACACAGGAAAAGCGTGCGCAAAAAGATCGTTTCCAATTATTTTCAAACGACTTCAAAAAGTTAAGGCGGTTCTCAATTCCACTAGATATTTTTTGTAGATATATACACCTTATACCTATATATTGATTTTGATTATCTTTTTCATTTGTGAGCTAGTCCTTTTCATGTGTTCCCATATAAATAGATCAAGATCTGACCTTGTAGTTTTTGAGCTATCTTCAATAATGCCTATTATTTGTATAAAGAGAACAATCCCTGAAAAATTAAGAAGAAACCCCAAGATGATGAGAATGAGGTCTAGGTGAACAGTAGTTTTTGAGTTAACATAGGTACATAACTAGTACTTATAAAACAAAGTAGCTTCCCGCTGTCTGCCTGTCCCTATGTATGCTTAGATCTTTAAAATTACACAACGGATTTTAGGCGGTTTTTTTCAAGAGGAAGGTTTATATACACACACATATACATAGTATAAAACAAAGTCGCTTTTTCTGTCCCTCCCTATGTCCCTTTATCCTTATGTCCCTTTGAATGCTTAAATCTTAAAACTACGCAACGGATTTTGATGCGGTTTTTTTAATAGATAGAGTAATTCAAAAGAAAGGTTTATACGTATAATAAAGCCGTGCGAAGCCGGGGCGGGTCGCTAGTGTATAATACACGCTTGTGCGTGACCAACACATACAGAAGCCGGGCGGGTCGCTAGTAATAACGCGTGAAATGTTTGTAAGTTTTTGAAAAAAAAACGCATCCGATAACGTTTTCATCACATAATTTCTTAATTTGTAGGAGACACCCTCAGCTTGCCTGACAGCATCATCGGTCTCACGGTCTTGGCGGCGGGGAGCAGCCTCCCCGAGGCAGTCTCCAGTGTCTTGGTTACGAGGCAAGGTACGTTTCATTCATCATCATCATCAGCCCACATTAGTCTGCTGCTGGACGTAAGCCTCCCCTAATGAGCGCCATAGCGCCCTGTCTTCAGCTTGACGCATCCAGCATCTGCCAGCAGTCTTTCGCAGATCGTCATCCCACCTGGCCGAAGGGCGTCCTATACTACGTTTGCCAACGTTTCATTATGGCATTCATATTAACAGTGAATTTTGCAGGAAAGGAAGAAAAGCGGGTCTGTAGTGATTATCGTTTTATTTTTATTCTGGATTATTTACACAGCTTCTTCAACTCCAAACTAAGCAGAGCTTCTGTTATGGGTACTAGATAAGTGATATACTTAATACAATACATTTGATTTGATAGATAGATTTATTATTATGTATAGAAACCACCGAGAACCCCGGAACAAATATTTGCAGATCGTACAAAAATTTGTCACAAGGTGGGAATCGAACCCGCAACCTCCAGCGACCTTCGCCCATCGCACCGCATCGGTCGTCAAATGATCGTGAAATGAGTGGGCATTTTGAAATCTTGAGAAGTCAATCGATGATATTTTTGATAGGGTTTTTTTAAATAGTCATTGTTAAATACATCACAGAGCTAATCTGGGTGTGGTCGATAAAATGTGTTAAAGACTTCAAGATAAGGACGTTGTTTGCATAATAATGCACAATAGATTATTCATTACAATGTTGCTTGCTGATATAACAGTGCACCTAATAAAAGCATTATGTACATAGTGTAACAAATGTAACAATTATGTCAATAAATAGATATTTACCTCCTAACCTTGGTAAACGATTTCAGGGCGTAAAATGTGCAAAATTAGGTAGGTATATTACCTCCTAACCTTGGTAAACGAGTTCAGGGCGTAAAATGTGCAAAATAGGTAGATACTCGTTTTGACAGTGAAAAAATTTATGTGATAAATATTCGTATAGAAAATATACCTACTAAACTACCTACCAACCACCTACTAATAAGGCGTGAAGGTTCATAATCTCGATTACAAAGAATCTTCAAATTGTAATAACTTTTTCGTATCTCACTCATATTTTATCCAAACAGTTTAGCGAAAAAATTACTAACTTAGAAACAATGGTTTGTTAATGTCTTACCTAGCCGCCCACAGCTTCGCACGTTTATTTCTATGGCAACGTTTCGAAGCTATTTTTATCCCATGGAATTTTATTATGACATGAAAAGAAGTACCAGGGCTGAGCTATGTCTGTTCAAAAGTTTTGCCGGATCTGTTCAGTAGTTTTTGAGTGAAAAGTATCATAAACCCCAAACTCTCGCTATTATAATTTTAGTAAGGATTAGTCAATGCTCGCGAAAAACCGAAAACTGCTGGGGTAAACGTAATATTCTTTGGCGGAGACCGCGACTGGGCAAACGTTGAGTGTAAGACACCCTCCGGCATATGGGGTGGGTGACATACTAGCTGATGACAAACTGAAGCATTTCCAGTAGTGGACTAATTTGGGTTGATGATGAGTCAAAGAATAGGTAACAATAGAATAGATACTTCGACTAAACATGACGTATTCGGTTGTAAAACTTTAGTTCTATAATTCTAAATAGGACCTATGCATCATAGTCTAACTGGATCTGACATCCCACTTCCGAATTTAAAACCACAGTAACTAACTACTATCATTACCTAATCTGTGACAGTAGTATACCTATAGCTATAGGTATACTACTGTCCTAGGTACCTAGGTACGCAAGTACCTACACAAAGCCGTTGTTGCGCACGTTCCCAATCTACAAGCAATACAATTAGATAAAGAATAAAGAGTATGTACCAATAAATTCTATTTTCGTGTTTTTTAGGTCACGGGACAATGGGCATCAGTAACTCTATAGGCTCGAACACGTTTGATATTCTGTTGTGCTTGGGTCTACCATGGCTGGTCAAAGGCCTGTTCTACCCTTCTGCACCTGGAAATCATTGGGTCAGTATAATTATTTTTGTCCTTATTTTTATTGTGTACCCACGCCCCATGTACTTCATAAGAATTTAGTTTCTAGTTACCTTCCACATAGGCTGCTATTAACATTTTCGCTCCCAGTTAGCATATTTATCTTTTCATGGTGATTGTTTAAAATAATACGTGTAAATTCAGTTTGTTAGTACTGCATATTTTGGTACTGCTTCTTGTTAACTAGTTTTTTACATAACCTCATAAAAAAACAGAGGGGTAAGGTCTGGTGATACTGGTAGCCTATTACTCCTGTCAGCCTCTAAGTATCTGTATATATATGTAAATAGTTCGTTAAATTAATAAAAACCAGTTGTTATGAGCACGGCAAAGTAAGAGCTAAGTATAAATTTTCAAGAAATAATAAATGTGACATTTCTTAGTCCTCGCTTTAATTAAGGACGCTATGTTACTTGGAAATACGATTGTATTTATATTATGCTATTTTACTTGGAAAACCTTTGAGACTTTTGATCGGATTGGGTGTGATTTTTTCAAAAGTTTGGCGGATTTTATTCAAGGTTCAGACAGGCGATTTCAAATAACTTTGAATGCAGTTTAAATTAATTTTAAAATCAAAAAGAATACTTACTTCAGTAAAATCTTCTACCTTCAATATTTGAGATACTTTCGCTCCATGTGGCATGGCTGTGGGACGCCTTGTATATATAAAACTCTCAGCAACCCAGAACAAATATTTGTAGATCGTACAAACATTTGTGTCTCAAGGTGGGAATCGAACCCGCAACCTTCTTCGTCGATGGCAAACTTTCGCCCTCCGCGCCAAATCGGTCGTCAAAAGATTAAGACAGAAATATACTTAATAGTCTATTCCCCTTATTCCCAACTAGACGCGCCCAGCGGCTTCGCCCGCTAATCATAGTTTTTTTCTTACAAATTTCAGAAATTTATTGGGTGTGCAATAAATTCCTAGGGGTAGTTTTGAAAAAATAAAAATAGGTGTTTGATTATTTATTTTGTAGTTTATTTATTCCAAATTTTGAGTGAATCAAATCAAGGAATAATAATTTTCCATACAAACTTTACCACCATATTTAACCCACTCAGTGGTTAAAATTTTCAAATGTATCCTATTTCTTATTCTAGATTATAAAATATCTGCATACAAAATTTCATTTATATAACTTAAGAGGTTACGGAGATTACTTATAACAAACATTCACACAGACTTTTCCATTTATTATATAAGTAAGATAGGTACCATTTAGATGTAATATTTCAGGCCAATTAGAAATTTATTCATATTTCTGAAAAGTAATTTGTAATAGATATTCTGATGAGCTTTTTCTCAAAATTAATTTTCTTGATCAATGACCTATAATTTCCTCTCCTAAGTAGTTACGGAGATTACTCATAACAAACATTCACACAGACGTACCCATTTATTATATAATAGTAAGATTGAATAAAGTAAATAAAAAAATATAATGTCGGGTAAGTTACATCTTTTTCATTTAAGAATAGCTGAACCGATATTGATAATTGATTTATTGGATTTGTCTACATCTCCAATAGCAAAATAATCAAATGAAAATTATTGAGAGTTCTCGAGATCTCTTAACTACAAGAGCTACTTAGCTGAAATTTTGCACGGATATTTTAAAACTTGACACCTGTTCTTAACTAACGTCACGTAGTTAAGAAAAGATTCTTGGAAATTCATTTTCTAAGGTAGTTAAAATAATGTCAATGAGGAAGACGCGATTGAAATTGCGAACGGTCAGTTCATTTTCAGTCAGCTAGTAATGTATTGAATTCTATGTATGTAATAACTTTAAAATTTTATTGCATCTACTTAAAATGTGTTTTTGGTGATAACTAGTTACTTACAGTATATTACTAAGATGCCTTAGTATATTACTAACATACCTGTTTGTTCTGTAACATTATTATGTATAAGTATCAGCGGATTCCTGTCAATAGCCCAATATAATTAATTAATAAATAAAATTCTACGTGGGCGAGGCCGTGGGCATATTGAGAACATGAACAATAGTTTAAAAATCACACAACTCCAATTTAGGCGGAGCTTGTATTATAGGTATTTCACTGTATCTTTATTTGCAGGTAACCATCAACTCTAGCGGTCTTTCCTACAGCGCGATATCTCTGCTGTCCACTCTCTTCACTCTATATGGATGTTTGGCCTTGAACCGGTTCCAACTGGACTGGAAGATAGGCGTGACCTGCTCCCTTGTCTACTTCGGCTATCTGACTCTAGCGGCTCTTATAGAACTGAACGTCTTCTTTGTCGTTAACTTACCCGTCTGCCCCCATTAAGGGCTTTTTATTCAACTTTTGACGTCACTGTTTATAAAAACAGGTTGGTTGTAAAAACAAATTGTTTTGGTGGGGACTTGTTTTTATAACTACAGAAGACAATTATGTAGGTACTGTAAGAAAACTTTCGTAAATCCATTTTTATCCTGTGTCGTGCTACAGGATAAATAGGAACAGATATTTCATTGAGGAACCATCTACGAAACATGATCAGAGAAAAGATCCCGTCATAGATTGAAAACGTAGGTATAGTTTTAAAAAAATATAACCATAAAATTTTCTTAATTCTTTAAAATAGTCCAATAATTTGCATAATTTCAACTAAGAATGTTTTCTTACTTACTACATACAATATTTTCCAGGTAAATAACTTTTTCCTAGTTAGGTACGTATCGAAAGATGTCGAAAGTTCAAGGTTACAAGGGCAATCTATATGATATAGTTATCCCTTGGTGCCAACATAAGTGAGCTACAGTTTAGTTTACTAGCTGACTATAAGTTGTAGGGGCAGTGGGTAGACATATAATGTACCTATTAGACTCGAATATAAATAAGTTATAGATATAATAAGATTTATTTACATATTCATAGTTTATTATTAAAGTTGATTTGATGTTAAGGTAGGTAAGTTTATTTTTGTTATAATATGATTTTCGTTAGGGGAGGCCTATGTCCAGCAGTGGACTAATATAGGCTGATGATGATAATGATGATGATGATGATTTTCGTCTAGGTTTTGTAGACAGAGATGATGATCGAACAGTATATTAGTTTATTATTTAGAGACTGAAGAGACCGATGTATGACGAAAAACTAAAACTATACTTAATACTTTACTTTACGTCCATTCGGACACCAGCCTTAGTTAACAAGGTTAAAGGCTGTAGGTTTAAAATATTCTAAACTAAGCAAGGTTTTATTTATAAGAGTAACATATCTATCAATAAAGATGCATAAAACACAAGTTGGTTTTATTGTCACGAAAGCAATTTCCCGAGATGTTTCACTCTGTACTTGATAGGTACTTTACGTAAAGAGAGATTTCCTGCTTTATAAGATCTTCATTATAAAGACATACGAAGGTACTTACTGCTATTTGTAGGTACATGTTATGCAATACAATGTTGAATAGCGATCGAGATGGGGCGCGTTTCAAGCAAAAACTAACTTTCTCTACTTCGTTGTGATTAGACGAGTGGAGTGCACGAACACACGACATGCACCTACTTATGTTATGTCATGTCATTCCCTACATATAGTCCAAAATTGCTTGCGGCTTTACGGAATTACGCACTAAATTTAATCAAGAATAGGTAGCCCAAAATTCGAATCGTTGCTGTCATTTTGAATCCTTTCACGTTTACGTAATTTTTATCGAATTTATGTTATTTACTATCTGTGCAATGTAGACCCTTATGTAACAACAATATAGACCCTTTTATAAAAGATATATCTTTATTTTATTTTATTTTATTTTAGTTTATTTATTATATTTATCCATCCCAAGGAGAAATTGCTCTCAGCAATAAGCTTGGTCGTTTTGTCCTATTTTTTTGGCTAAGCATAAGATGTTATGTGACAAAAGATTTAAATTGCATGTAAGGTACTTTTAAGTTAAATGAAGTTTTCATTAATTCATCAAACAATATTTATTATTGTATTTTTTTTTATTAAGTGGGTAAGTAGATGAATTTATTCAGGGCAGCTTACATCAGACTACAAGCCATTTGATCACGATATTTTAGCTATCTGATTTAATATCAATCAATAAATCAAGACAAAGGAACAAGCTATTCCTATAAAGGGATAAATAGATTACGTAGTTTTATTTTTCAACATACGTACTTAGTTTTATTTTTGAAAACATCCGGGTTCGATTCCGGACTGAGTACAGGATTTTTTAAATGCGTGAATGCAGTTTTTCTTGTCACCAAAATCGATGATATGGTTCCTAAGAAGAGATCTTCGTATGTCTTGTACTTTCAGACTTTCCCATACTGACCTATTTAAATGTTACACCTGTATAACTATGCTACCAGCTGGGCTCGAAGTCAGTTTGCACCCGGGCCGTTGCCTTGGCAACGGATGAGGTGCAGGGCGCGGGGTGCATCTGAGATAGCATGACATGCAGCTAGCTCCCTTTAGTATTGATCCGTAGAGATTCTGCCACCCATAATATACCCCTCTTCAAACACCTACGCTAGTTTGAAGACGCAATATTAAAACTATCAAGGCGTAATAATAGGTGCAGATACTGGAATCGCTCACATTATACAGGCTGGAACATTTAATTCAGTCAGTATGGGAACGTCTGAAACTATAAGACATACGCAATCTCTAAATTAATATAAAGTGTTAATTTTATTATTAAAAACATCCGGGTTCGATTCTCGGGTTGAGTACAAGAATTTTTTAAATGTTAGAATGCAGTTTTTCTTGTTACTAAAATCGACGACATGGTTCCTAAGAATAGATCTTCGTAAGTCTTATGCTATGGCGCTCATTGGGGGAGCCTATGTCCAGCAGTGGACTAATATAGGTTGATGATGAAGTCTTATAGTTTCAGACTTTCCCATACTGCCCGATTTAAATGTTCCAACCTGTATAGTCATGAGTAGGCATGAAAAGCCTTCGTTTAGCTGTTGACCTTGGTACCTCTCAGTCCAGCCATGGCTGCACTTTCAACCTTAGAAGAGGAGGAGGAGACCTCGTGAGGTCGGAGGAATGGACCAATCAGAAAACATGAGATTTTTTTTAGCTGATATTAAATTTTCGATTAAAGAGGAAATTATAGGTCTTCGACCAAGAAAATTAATTTTGAGAAAAAGCTCATCAGAATCTCTATCACAAATTACTTATTAGAAATATGAATATATTTCTAATTGGCCTGAAATATTGCATCTAAATGGTATCTTCTTACTAATATTATAAATGGAAAAGTCTGTGTGAATGTTTATTATAAGTAATCTCCGTAACCCCTTAAGTTATTTAAGTGAAATTTGGTATGCAGATAGTTTAGGACCTAGAATAACACATAGGAAATTAAAATTGGAAATTTAATATTTAACCTCTGAAGAGGTTAAAAAGGGTGGTAAAGTTTGTATGGTAAATTATTTTTCCATGGTTTCATTCTCTTAAAACTCGGTATAAATAAACTGCAAAGTAAATAATTAGACACGTATTTTTATTTTTACGAAACCACCCCTAGGAGGCGTGTGTTAAATTTCGGATATTTGACAAATAAATTTCCATGCGGGCGAAGCCGCGGGGCGCATCTAGTCGAAAATATACCGTTGAAAATAGCATAGAAAATATTTTATATCGAGTTGTCTTTTACCTCCTACGAGTTCTCATAAAAAGTACTTATGAGTGGGTGAAGAGGATTGAAAAGACTGCCAATAATTAATCTATTTCAGAAGAACTGCGAGAACACATAAAAATATATTTCACAGAACAGAGTTATAAAAGAAATCAAAGTTATAAAAAGACAAAGGTCAAGGGGGAGAAATATCTCGTGTTAGCAGCAAAAGTTACGCAAAAGTAAGAAAAGTCAATGCAAATGTTAAACATTGTTTGCCGTGTATATTTCATTTTATTTTACAACTTTAAGGAAAACTTACAGGTAGGCTTATACAATATGGTGTTTGTTTAAAAAAACAAACATGCGTATAGTATGCATGTTATATTGCGGAGGGCTAATTACAAGTTTCCACTTATAAATTATTATACAACTATGCTAACAAACAATAATATATTTAATGACAACAGGTAAGTATAATTATAATTATTATACTTACCTGTTGTCATTTGCAAGGAAATCAAATGCCCTGGAAACCTACAGAATACTTCCCATTTATTTAAGAATTATGAAATTTGGTACAAAGAAAGATCCCATAGATCAAGTTAAACCTAAATAAAGACATTACCCTCGCAAGGCAAGACCACCAAATTAGGATACCTCTCGCTGACTTAAAATCTCGAGATATTTCGTAGAAATCATTTGAGGGAATAATCCGAGAATCGTTAATTGTAGTTTATTCATAATAAATTTTTGATTTTCACTAGGGTCCTTACGTAGATAGGTACTTCCCGTTGGCCTAGCTCCTAAAGTAGGTCAGTAGGAAGTATTATGTTGATGACATAATATCATGTTTCTATAAGCATAATAATTGGCTGGAAGCAATGTCTAATTCATCAGAACCCGGCAACCGGCAAAAACAAACCCATTTTTTATCGATCTATTAGTTACTATATCGTATTTGCACGAGTAGGCAAACACCTAAGTATAGAAGCTTAAATCATAACTATAAAAATGTAAAGTAAGTGGCTACTTTTTCAATAATTTATTCTCATTTAAAACTTTACAGTTCACTTTTAATGATGCTACATAATATATACCATGTCTATGTACGCAAATTCCCCTGTCCCCTATATGTAGGTTCATCGCGAGATATGGTCGGCCCTCGAATCCTATCCTTCAGAGAAACTTTGAGTATAGCTCGTTCCATTGCTCGCTGAGCCATAAAGCTCAATCATTCTTTACTAGCGTAGCGAATGATTTGAATGTGACTGTCAAGATGGAATTAATTTAAAAAAAATGTTGGACAATACACACATCCGCACCATCTAGCCCCAAACTAAGCTACTCAAAGCTTGTGTTATGGGTACTAGATAACTGATATATTTAATAGAGTTAATTAGGTAATAAAACCCAAGATAACGACCACGCAAATTTCAAAATTGGACTCTACAGAAAACAGGATTAGGTATAAATCCCATTGCTACAAATGAACCGTTAAATAGGAAAGTCTGTGTGAATGTTTGTTATAAGTAATCTTTGTAACTAGTTATGTAAATGAAATTGGTATGTAGATAGTTTAGGACTTAGAATAGGACATAGGCTATTAAAATTTGGAAATTTCAACCTCTGAGGGGGTTAAATAGGGTGGTAAGTTTGTATAGAAAATATTTTTTCATTGGTTCAATTCACTTAAAACTAGGTAAAAATAAACTATGGAGTGAATATTTAAAAACATATTTTTTTTTACACAATAACCCCTAGGGAGTGTGCAATAAATTTCTGAAATATGTAAGAAAAAATAACTCTGGTTCGCGGGCGAAGCCGAGGGGCGCATCTAGTAACATTATAAGCGAGAAATTTTGTATGAATGTATGGATGTTTGTTCCTCTTTCAAGCAAAAACTATAAAACGGATCGGGCTAAAATTTGGAATATAGTAGTAGTTCTAGCCCTGGAATAAAACATAGGCTACTTTTCATCCCATAAATTAGTTCCCATGGGATAAAAATAGCCTGGAGACCATAGAAACAACGCGTGCGAAGCTGCGGGCAGATGATAGTTCTACATAAATGATAGATGATGATGCAAACAAAGTTAGCACAATAATGGGTAAATATTCCCCACGTGTTCCCAAACGGTTACAGTGACATTTTTTTAACCTCTTACAGCTTCGTGAGAATAACAAGGCATGACATAAGCCACAAAGAAAATTATCAATTATTTCATCATAGCAAAGCCGTTCAACTTTTCCATTCCGACGCGTAAAAGTGTAAAAACGAAGACAATACATAATCGTCACAGTAATTAGAAGCAGCACACGCGAACGGAGTCATTAATACACGCATATAATATGTCTCCTCTACTTTGCGAAGGTAGATCGATGAGTTACGTGATTTACGAATCGTAACGTGCTACCTGGTTGGAACTAGGTATTTTATTTTAATTTGACTCATGCCGGGTTCCTATGCATTTGCGTATTACACTGGACATTTTCTAGAATGCCTTTAAAATTTGTCAGAATTAGAAAACCGCAAAAAAGTCAGAAATAACCCTTTTTACGATGCAAGCCTGTCATTTTTTGTGTACCGCAATTTTTATCGAAAGTAATATTTTCTAACTGATATACCTATTAGAAAGGTAGGCGGTAGGTACATACGGAATACGTCTTATACACGAATATTTTGTTGCTTATAGGTAGGAAAGGAACTAAAATAAAGCTGGGTAATTCAGACCTTTGTTTTGCAAGTAGTGGAATTTGGCCCCAGTTCGGATGTTGTATTGTTCCCCAATCTCCAGAAGGCAATGGAAATATAAAGCTACCAACCACCATTTGTAAACATAATGCAAAACTCAGAGGCTGATTCCTGGAAATGAAAAACATTTATAGAATTAATTCGCTCTATTTGAATGATACAAATAATTGAAATTTTGTTCAGTGAAACGAGAATGGTGTTCACGCGAAAAACAAACATTGCATTTCGGTGTCATGCGGCATGAAGCGACTACGGAAATGTACACGATAAAATAAAATAGCTAATTATTTTTAGCATGTTCATTGCGGACTAGCTTACCCATTACAATGTCTTTCTACAATATTTATTCATGCTTATGAACAAATATTGTTTTATCTTACCTTCATAGCTGCTTACCATGAAGGTAACATCAAACTCATATCTGATACCTACAGTTAAATTGAAAAAGGATTGTAAAAAGAGCGAGTATGTAATCTACTTTTTTATTAATAGTATACTTACAAAATCACTTACTTAAAGTTACTCTTAACTAAGCTTTATCTAGGAATTAGAGTTTTTAGTAGCCTCTCCCATAACGAGGGTTTATGCGTAGTGGTAGATAGAGCCATGGCCGGCATGCAAACCCGAAGGGGCTTCTGCGGTTCTTCCACCACGAACGGATAAGGATGTTTGAGAAGAGGAGACCCCGTGGTACCCACTAGGCTTATTGTAGACTTGGGGAAAGAGAACGGCTGGCTCTTTACTAATTTGTTTGAGCTCGCACCGCCTACCAAGATGACGGGAATGGAGCTCTTTTTAATCGGTCTATTAGTATTGGTTGTCGAAGGCCTCGATGTTGTAGAAAAGGTTTCTATTGTATCGTGGAAAATAGACTCGTCGTAGTCTTTATTGTCGTCAACCAGCGGCGGCACGAAGACCACCTGCCTCAGACCGTTGATATCCTGCACCAGCTTCGCATGTTCCTTGAAGATATCATGTTTGTACGGCAAAAGATTGTCGATGGATCGCCGTGACATAAGTTTAGAATTGTATTTTCTTTCATTTGTCGGTGATGAGTAAGATCCAGTCATTATTTTTCGTACTGCTGTATTATGGGTACGCCAGTCTAGAAGAATTAAACATTACTTTTATCTATGGAGTAAGGACGTAATGGTGCATCCAGACCAAAGTGAGTTTTTGTAAAGCAACATTTTGCTACATCATAAAAGTTATTTTATCTCGTACTTACTCAAAAATTAATAAATAAATAATAAATTATAATAATTTATTATTTATTTATTAATTTTTGCCAACTACACTAACACTTCAAACTTTGCTCTACCAAAAGTACCTAACTACAGTGTGGATGCACCTTTATAATTTCTTATAAGTACATCTGAAATTTCACCTAAAAGTAAAAAGTAAAATATTTCTTACCATTTAAGGCGCGGCCCAACCTTTCCGCGCTAAATTTCGCATTGGTATTATATTCGTAACAGTTTATCTGCAAATAAAAAAAGGAAATCTAAACACATGCTCATAAAGGCCGGATAAAAAGTTAAAAACTGTATCACAATGGACTCAGTAGAAAGACACATTAGCAACAATACAATAACTTAAGTTCATTAACTCGCTTGAGGCGTGTTTAAGAACAAGTATAAGTGCAGTTGGCTGTGCTAGTGAATTCTTTAATACTAGCAGCGCCTCGCGGCTTCGCCCACGAACCAGAGATTTTTTCGTAAAAACTCCAGAAATATATTGCACACCCCTAGGGGTTATAGAGTAAATATAAATAACACATGTTTAATCATTCACTCCATAGATTATTTATACCGAGTTTTGAGTGAATCGAACCAAGGAATAATTATTTCCCATACAAACTTTACCACCCCATAAATTTTAGCAGCATATGTGTTATTCTAGGTCCCAATCTATTTACATACCAAATTTCATTTAAATAACTTAAGTAGTTACGGAGAGTACTATAACAAACATTCACACAGAGTTTCCCATTTATAGCAAGAGAATAATAGTAAGATTTATATAAAACCGAGTTGCGTCACGTTGACTTAGTATTGCTTGGTTCGCATAGCTAGCAGGCTGCACAGATTTGAAAAAACTGCTTCAGCTATGCAAGCCTGATGATGTACGGATGGTACCTATATCTATTATTTTACATCGATCGCCTGACGCAACTCGATTCTCATTCACGTATCAGTCAGTTCCTTAGTCTAAATTTTAATTTTATCTCAAGATTTCTTTTTGTATCCTTTTGAACTTTCACCATATCTTCACTATCACTACATAGTATAAAACAAAGTCGCTTTCTCTGTCCCTATGTCGTCCCTATATCCCTATGTCCCTTTGAATGCTAAACTACCCAACGGATTTTGATTCTGTTTTTTTAATAGATAGAATGATTCAAGAGGAAGGTATAATAAAATAATAAAACGTATAATAAAACCGCGCGAAGCCGGGGCGGGTTGCTAGTAAATTATAAAATAACAGCAGCACCAATGGAGGATTTGAAGTGTGTTTCATTATCGGTGCGGTTAACTGTACCTACGATACATTATCTGTTCGAGTAGGTATGTACCTTGGCTTGATCAAATTATTTTATAGTTTCGCATGCAGTGGTACCCTTTACGACTTCGCATGTGTCGGTTCCGGATAGAAACTACGAGTAAGTTGTTATAAATGTTATACCTACTCACTACCTAGCCACCTCTAGTATCATCGTCAAGGCAAGGGGGTTAGTTACCAATTTCTTAATGTCACTTTAATCATTTATTTTTGACCCTAACCTGCTCTTACTTTATTTAACTATGTGGTAGATAGATACATATAGTTTCAAATTTCTTCATTTATTAACGTAAAAAAGGATTATTATCCATTTTCTTACACTAATTATTAATTCACTTATTTCTGATTAGTGGTACACAAACACCCTATTTTAAAACCTGACTTTTGATCATAGACACCAAACACTAAGCACGCACAGGGCTCACCCTATTTTTAATATTTTATGGAATAATTAACGCATTTAAAAAAACATCATCATCATCATCATCATCATCATCAGCCCATACTAGTCCACTGCTGGACATAGGCCTCCCCTAATGAGCGCCATAGCGCCCTGTCTTCCCGCATCCAGCATCTGCCAGCAGTCCTTCGCAGATCGTCATCCCACCTGGCCGGAGGGCGTCCTACACTACGTTTGCCGAGTCGCGGTCTCCACTCAAGAACACGTTTATCCCAACGGTTGTCGGTTCTTCGCGCGATATGGCCGGCCCACTGCCACTTCAACTTGCTAATTCTTTGAGCTATGTCGATGACTGTGGTTCTCTGTCGGATGTATTCATTACGAATCCTATCCTTCAGAGAAACTCCGAGCATAGCTCTTTCCATAGCTCGCTGAGAAAAAAACATAAACATGTATAACCAACCAGTCACCATATTGGTCCATTTTTTGAAACGTAGGTACATTACTAAAATGGAATAAAATGTAGGAATTATAAACAAAACACTTCCTATGTTTGTGTTCGCGTGTTACTCAGCTCAAGTTCCTGAAAATTGCCAAATGCCTATCATATTAACATCTATCATAAATTAAAGTAGTATAGACAACGCTCTATCATTTTGCTTGTCAATGTAATTAAGTTAACAATTAAACAGTGCATGACGACCACCCACAAACGGGTTCCGTTGATTTTTTTGATAAATATCTACCCCTGAAAACTAAATGGTTTTTATCATAGACACAGAATTTTTTTAATAAGTTCGAGTTTTTTTATTTTTTTCAAAATTAAATAACTCATATAAAAGGTGTCAATAAATTATTACGCGAAATTGAAAGCTCTCTTATTTTGCCATTTCGTTTAGATAGGAAATACTGGCTTGGAAAGAAACGGGGTCATCTCAAATATCTTTAATAATATCATTGATTTATTCAAATTTTAATAAATTCCTGCACTGAAAATAAAGCATAGCAACCGAAAATACATTTCTTTTAGATTCTACCTACTTAGCGAATGCTACGAACATACCTAATGTTCGCAACTCCCGTTTTTACCTACCTATTGTTTCCCTTTTATTCAATCGTATGGCAAGATAGGATTAAATATAAAAATATAATCGTAGACTTTTTTATTTTTGTTTTTAATATTAAAGTGCAGAAAAGGTAAAACGACAAAAGGTCCGAAGTCTTCGAAGGGTCTTGAAGAGTTGTTGGAAGGTGAAACGAGCCATTTGTAAGGAGCGGAGCAGTGAGAGTAGTATTCTTTGTAAGATTTCGAGAAGTTGAGCTGAGCCCTAATGAAGCCCACATGCAAATTAAATAACGCAATTTGAACACATTATAACACTTGGTAGCTACAGAAGAACGGGAAATTTTAGTGAACTCCCGTGACCCTATTTAGGTCATTTTGTTTGACCTAGTGAGGAGAACAGAGCCTAACTTAGGGTACCTACTAACATTTTAGGTACCTAGTCAATACTAAATTTAATAATAATTTAATTAAACTTAATTTGTCTAACTAAATTTGGAGTAGGTAAATACAGTACATAAAAAATTTTAGGTATTCACCTCAAAACTGTAGTGGTCAAACGGGTTAGTCGGACATGAGAAAACTATTGATTATTTTCTGCAGAAACGAGGACACATGGAACTACTACTAGAATAATTTATTAATAGGTCATCCGGGCCATACTAACTAATCGATTGACCTCGCATAACAAAGTCGGATGTTGTACCTACTAAAGTTAAAGTCCTCAACTATAGTACACCAAGGGCGGCGCTACGTTCTGTAGGCGTTATAGTGAAACATCCGCAAATACAAATACACTTTGAGATTGTTTTTCGAACATAGTTTGGCAATTACGCAATCGCCCGCATTCAAAAGCTACAAAAACGGATCGACCTAACCTAACTTTTGTATGTGTCGTGTACTTCTTTAAAAGCACAGTAACTCAACCTTTCCATTCCGATTCCGACTTATACTATAAACCACTTATTAACCTTACTAACCTACGCTCCACGAATGAAATAAATTGGATAAAGATCAACAGTTAAAAAGGTGGACATTATCATTTAATATACACCTATACCTACCTAAATATATTTGCGTTGGTACAAAAAAACTTTTATAACTTTATTTATTGACTTTAAAAGCACAGTAACTCAACCTTTCCATTCCGATTCCGACTTATACTATAAACCACTTATTAACCTTACTAACCTACGCTCCACGAATGAAATAAATTGGATAAAGATCAACAGTTAAAAAGGTGGACATTATCATTTAATATACACCTATACCTACCTAAATATATTTGCGTTGGTACAAAAAAACTTTTATAACTTTATTTATTGAAGTTAATTAAAAAGGTATCTATTAGACAATAATATGGAACTATACGTCGCTGCTATTGAAATTATTTACTTTGTAGACACTCTGATTAAATGCACAGTAAATAATGCAACGCAAGATAAAACAAACGCTTAGTAAGGTGTAAGCCAGCCGGAAATAATTTTATATAAGTAAGTCCTATTGTTTGCGCCGCTGAAATAAACACCAACAGGATATAGAAATCGTTCTCTATGGGAAAAGATATTCGATCACGCAGAGAAGTTGGATTTAAGTTTTCTTTTCTTATTGGATTCATGGATTCATGTATTCTAGGAACCTATGTTTTCTTGTCAAACTACAACATTGCTAATGAAACTAGATAAATTAAAAGCAAGGCAAACTGTATGTATAGGTACTATCTGGCTTATACCAGTTTTGAGGATGGAAAACAATGATTTAGACTAGGTACCTAGGTAATCTCTTGCAGATAATTACAATTTTTAAGATCAAGGGTTGTCAATGAATAAATCCTGCAATGTCGTTAATAAAGGTTAAGGCGGTTTGCCTCATACAAGCAGTCCATGGTTGTTTGTTTATACATTGTTTAGATTTTCAGTCCATGGACCATGGACTGAAAATCTAAACAATCTTGCTTGAATGAAAGCGTCATTCGTTTTAGTGTTTTAAAACTGGGGTCTTTAAATAATTTATAATTCTTAACTTTTAATTGATTGAACCTGAGACTGAACCGTTAAAGCGAACTGGTAAAAACACTTGATATATTGGTAAACCCTTAGAGGGTAAACCCTTGTAGGTACATCGTTATTTTTTTAGCTAAAACTCGCCTAGGGTTTATCAAAAACATAATGATTTTTGAAAGTACCTTTGTCGCTTACTATAGAATCTAATAACACTAAAATTCTAAGTTAGAGACAAGATAAGATTTCGATCTATTCAGGAAAATATGTGATCAATGGAAAACTATAATAATATTCCGAAAACCTATCAACCAATTAAGCCGTCTCGGCTTTATTGTGATTATATTCCGAAAACAATCCAATAAGAAAAAACATCGCACAGCAAAATATTACCTGTGATGTTGGTACATATTTCCTATTGTGCGGAAAGAAGTTGAAGTCCAATGTCCCCGACACCAGCAGAATGCCGGCGAACCGCCACAGCACCACCGATAGCCTCATTTTTGCACTACTGGCGATGTCTTCGACGCCACAGCGCTGAAACCCCACCACAGATGACATGTCTTCGCTGTGCATGCACATGCACTTGCTTGCTTAATTACCTGGCTATTACTTCCTTACCAGTGCATGTTGTAAACGCAAGTAGCGCTGTTAATGATGTCGCTGACATATACTTAGATATGATTTAATACTAGGTTTGATTTATCTTTACCCGAATACGAACAGAGAAGGAGTATCGTATCGGAGTGGCAACCTATATTTGTATCCGATTCAGATACTACGTAGCACTGAAACCAAATCAGAATCATCAAAATCGCCTAAAAAAAACGTACCTTACACACAGTAAAAAGTACCTAGTTACATGATTAGAGAACCTTTTTTGAATCGGTTAATAAGACTTTCAAAACTGAACCTCATCATTACCATACTAGGTTCATAGTAAGTAGGTACTTACACCAGTCTGATTGTAGGCTAACATAGCGTCAGACGAAAGGGTTAAGGTACATCTTGTCTGAATGAAACATCATCTGCGGACGAGTTGTCCTCTTCACTTTTAGATTAGGATACAACTTGCCCAAGTCCCATATCTTTTAGTTTTAGATTCAGATGAGTAGGACGTAGTGGTACCCTAATCCAAAAGTAAAGTGGAAAACTAGTTCGCGAGAAGTAGGTATGTCGTTGCATTTCACGATTCCTAAAAACCAATAAGTATCTATGTTTTATATATAACTATTTCGTTCTTTTTTCTTTCACTAGTGGAAGAAAATTTTAACGAAGATAAACCAAATAACAACTTTTTCTTCATATTATTTCGATAATTATTAACAATTAGAAATTAAAAATTGACTTGTCGAAGTGCTTTTTGTTAGTGTAAAGAAATAAAGTTACCTATATTGATTTCGATAATTAACTTAACTTGGAAGAACATAATATAGATGTGAAATAAATAAGCAATCAAATAACAATTCGTAATTTATCGCGGTAATTAACTATCATAGAGCACTAGTTTATTAGATACTAGCGACCCGCCCCGGCTTCGCACGATTTCATTACCTGCGTATAAACTTTCCTCTTGAATCTCTCAATCTATTAAACAACAGCATTAAAATCCGTTGCATAGTTTTAAAGATTTAAACATACAAAGGGACATAGGTACATAAGGACATAGGGACATAGGAACAGAGAAAGCTACTTTGTTCTATACTATGTAGTCATGGCAAAAAAAGCTGGTACACTAGAACACACGATGTCGCCCTTGGTGGCTACCAAACTCTGTTTTTTTATCTTTTTCTAAACTAGACAATATAAAACTACTGCAGATGCACTAAAAAAATGTTATGTTAGGTATAACAAACTGAACGTGTGAATTTTGTAAATTCCTTGGCTTAACGTAATTAGGTATACCTACATAATATGAGAAAATACAGTACACATACAGTAGGTGGTAGCGCTAGTGTACCTGTTGTTTCCTCCTTAATTTGTAGTAATGGTCCAAGACGTAGTTAACCCTACGAGTACGTTCTTCCTGTAAGGTTACAATTGTAAGGTTAAAATTTGTTCACTTATGATTTATAGCATGCTAAAGGCAATAGCCACCACCTAGCAGGCGTCAACCGTGCACGTTATCAGCACCTTTTGTTTTTAAATTGTAAAATAAATTGTTTCCGTAAGCTTCAAATTGTAAACTAGCGAACCGCCCCGGCTTCGCACGGTTTTATTATACGTATGATATAAAAGTTCCTCTTGGATCACTCTATCTACAAAAAAACCGCATCAAAATCCGTTGCGTAGTTTTAAAGATTTAAACAGTCAAAGGGACATAAGGATATAGGGACAGAAAAAGCGAGTTTGTTTTATACTATGTAGTGATATTGAAAAAAATTACAATGAGCAAAAGTATGTGACAGGTGAATCGAAAAGAGCACACTGGATGAGGTAAAATAATTTTTCTCTGTATAGCTAAAGGATATGTTTTTAAGTAAACATTTTGGAAGAAGCTGCTAAGGGTGTGCGTGTAAGAAGTGTTACGTGAACGCCTATGGTTCGAGTAAGACCGTCTTTCTAATAGGAAGGGATGTATACCTGCTCTGTAGGCGTTCAAAGCATAAGGTACGAAATGAAGAAATATTAGAAAAGATAGAAAAAAAATTAACTGCATATTATGTTACAAATGTACGGCGAAATCGTCATTTGTAGGAACCAACAATTCTTACCCCGGAAAATAACGGAAAATGGAAATTAATTGATGATCATTACTATCTCAATTGGTTTGTGGGGAGTACGGTTCCTTCTAATATAGCTCTATTACATATATGATATACTTTTCCAAGAGCCTACTGATACGTACTGCAAAAGCATAATCAACTTAAGCTGAGGAATACATTTCAGGTAACATACAATTATTAACTTCATGATGATGAAAACAGTGTAGTTATAAAGTGTCGGATAATGATGATGAAGACTAATGATCTACATTAGTTTAATCACCTCTTACTCGCACAGCTTTCCCCTCGCCTGTCAAGGGTCTTAACCTATTCAAAGCCGCCTGTCATTGTACATACTTAGTCCAAAACGTTTACTTAAAAACATATCCAAATTTTAGCTATACAGGAGAAAGTATATTTTACCTCATCAACTGTGCTCTGTTTCACCTGTCACATACTTTTGCAGTTTTGAAGCTTACAGAAACAAGTTTTTTACTCAATTTATTTTACAATTTAAAAATAAGGGGGTTGATGAGTTGCGTGGCCTGCCAGGTGGTGGCTATTGCCTTTAGCATGCTATAAGTATAAATCATAAGTGTACGTTTCTAACCTTAGAGGAAGACCATTACTCGCAGGGTTCACGAGCTCTCCAGCTATAAGTACCAACTCGTCGAGATCTACATTTCGGATGAAAGATGTCAAATGACTAGCGGCTCTCGGTAACTAGCGATCCTTGAGCAATGTTCAGGTAAATTATAGGAATGGTGATCAGAACCTCGCGCTTCAAAACGTCGAGTGTAAGAACACCGCGCTAGTTTACGCCGCGCGAGAGTACCTAAAGTGAGCGACTTTGATTCGAGCTATATACAAAACAGCGTGCTCACCAAAGTGATGTGAGTATTGGAACGGTGCGCCATTTAAAGTCGACTCTGAGAACGTCGCGCGTCGTCCCGCTTTCATTTTATTGGAACGTCCCGTTTATTATGAACCTATACATATTACCCTACTTACTTACCCTAAATTAACGTATCTAAAAAGTTTATAGTCCTAGTCCTTCTTGATTATGGCTCTGCGTCAGGATTGACGCAATTTTGCCAGTGTCGAGTAAAACGTATTCTTTGAGATGTACCTAGTCAGCTGTCAAAACACAGCGAGCTCTTGGATGACTTGGACCCCAGATTAATAATAATATAGTACTACTTGGACAACATAGTGAAGAATACTTTATCATCAGTTCATCATTGGTTTTGATTATTAATTTGGTATTGAAATGGATCAGTTGAGCTAGCACTTAATAAGCACTAAAATGTTTGCAACTGTCTGCATTTAACTCAATGTTTTCAATTGTTTAAACCGACTAGTTTTATTTAGTCTCTAGTCCTTGACTGATTTTTTTTGTTTACCATGATGCAAATAAAAAGGGATGCATAATAGGTATCATTTACTTTAATTTTATTTTGCGCGAAAGACAATTGCGCAAAAAGACATAAGCACGAGTGGATACTTGCGCGAAAAATCAGATCCATGAAAAAGACGTCGCGGGAATTTTAATGTGGATTTCGCCAATGTGTGGAGAAATTTGTGCACTTTCCGCTGACGTATCTCACTTGCCGTTATCCCTTCCTTCCCATAACGGGAAACATATTGCAATGCAAACTTTCGTTGCCAGTTCTACGACGCTACAACGGTGCAACTTACCAAAAGACTACTATTTTCACTACACACTATAATTCCTCATAGCTCCTAAACTAGTACGCATATGGATTTGCGGTTTTGAGTAACACAAATACAGGCATTTGCTCTTTATTTAAATGTACGTACTGCTTTTTCCTAAGAGCGCATGCTACGTTGTGAAAAGCTTAGTACATTTAAAATATAGAACAAGAGCACTCATTTATTGTACTTAACACTGCAACTCGTTAAGTATACTAGTTTCAAAAGCTATGAGGAATTTTATTATAGTGTAGTAAAAAAGTATTTTGTTCGCTACGGAGGTCTACGTTGAAATATCTTTCTCGTTAAGATGAAGGAAGGGATAGTGGAAGTGAGATATATCACAGGAAAGAGCGCAATATTCTTTACACTCACAAATCTGCGTCAATGAGTTTTCAGATTTTCGCGAAAGTGTCCACTCGCAAGTGCTTTCGCGCAAACTTTCCAGACTCGGGTGTATTAGGTTATTACTGTAGAGTGGGGTAAGATAGGGATACTGTTGCTAATTTAATCAAAACAATTATAGACGAATTTATAAATATTTAATTTCTACCGAGATAATATTATTATCATAAAACATCAATTAGTGATAATTGTAATGATACTTCACTACTTAAAAAAACAATAAATTAAACAAAACAATAAACAATGGTAGTTTCATTCATTAATAATAATAAGAATGCTTAATATGCTTATTTTTTTATACTATACCAAATAGTGTGTACTAAATTATATATTATTTTCCTTGACTCTCCGATACTATAACTAAAAAGGCGAATTTGAAAATAGGTAAGTAATATAATAAATTTTGTACTGTAAATAATAATAACAGCTGAGAAAGTAGCAGGATACCCGTTATAAACAAATAAATAACTTCACAGTACTATAGCACTAATTAGGTCCATTAAACGTCCATGATACAACACCTAGTACACATATTCTGTAAGTCCATGGTACTACAGCAGTAGACCAAGCATATTGTTGTCTAGGGTAGAATAGACAAAAATTACATTGATACACTGCATAAGGTATTGAAGGGAAATAATGAATCCTACTTATTATATTATAAACGCGAAAGTTTGTAAGTATGGATGGATGGATGGATGTTAGTTACTCATTCACGCAAAAATTACTGAACGGATATCTATGGATGAAATTTGGCACAGAGATAGATAATAGTCTGGAATAACATAAAGGCTATATTTTATCCCGGAATTCCCACGGGAACGGGAATTACCGGGTGAAACCGCGAGGCGCTGCTAGTTTCAAATATTTTACATTCAACGACGATGTGAAGTAATTTTTCTCTACTCTACCCTAGGCAACAACCGCTTGGCCTATTGCTATACATGTCTATAAACCTATTGATAATATTTATGTAAACTACATAAATAGAAGCATAATTACAATGAATTGTTTACCTTCCTTACAGTTAATTCCTACCTGGCAAGATGAATAAATACCATACTTAAACTAGTGAAAGTTTGTGTGTACCGTGCGTTACATTAGCAGTATTTTCGTTCCTTCGCAATGGAATGTACTGACATTTCACGATAACAGGCGATATTTGTAAGATGATCAATACTGACAGAGTAACACAGGACTTCAGACTACTAAATAATAATAGCAGTATTATGTATACAAAGACATTTGTGTAAAATTCTATGGACCTATTTATACTGTACTGAAATATCAATAATTCCAGTTTCCTAGGTGTACAGACATAATTTAATTAATTAAACTCACTTCATACGTATTCCCTCGTTTACAACTAAAACTGACATAGACTTCATACCTAACGGTATGCTGATCATGTACGTTCAAATTAAATAGTACAAATGTCGAGCAAATTTTACAGTGTAGTGATTATCTTCGCCGATATAATTTTAGTTGTAGTCGATGGAATGACCTAACGATATTCTATGAATAAATAATGCGATGCCAAAGCATGGAATCAATATTTTGGTTAGAAGCCAGTAAGACAATGAGAATAATAAATTAAGACATAATTACATTGATGCAATCCCACACGTAGGAAGGATTTTTACACATTTCATTACCTAGTACATTAGGTATTAATTAGGTAATTATAAGCACAATAATTATGAACTAGTTTAGTTAAACTTAATAGGGAATGAAAATAAACTAAGTAATCGACATCAATGGGGGGTACAGTTTTCTTGCTCACCAGATGGCGCCACTGTAGACTGAGGTCCGGATGTATAGCTCAAAAGGCTACTTTTTATGATCGGAGCCAAAAAAAAATTTTGAATCTTGATTCTCTTTATAACTTAAAAAAATATCTCATTTATTCATTATTAATAACTATCATCATATCGAATAGCTATGCCGCTATGCTGTTCAGTTCCATTTTTTGAGTGCAGCCGCCTATTTTTGCGCTTTTTTTCTTAATTTAGCTTTCAACGCGTTTATATTCATCGCCAAATAATCCATATTTGCGATAATTTCACAAAAGATATCACTTTTCAACAGGTAAATTAAACAAATTATAATAAGTACAATAGTTGAATTCTGAAAAGAGCGTGCTTGCAGCAGTCTCTTAAATTTTATCTTTTGTACAGAAATTGAAACTTTGTCATGCGAAATTATTGAATCTATTTACAGATCAAATAAATGTAACTTCTCGTTCTGTTATTTTTGTTACTTTTCGAAGATCAATCGAAATTCAACATTTTGTCATTAGTATCTTATTGTTGCGTTATCCGAAGATCCAAAAAAAATTAACTTTAGGGTATAAATAATTTATACTACTATTCGTGGATCCAAAAAAACTTTTAATTTTGGGCGAACGTAGTTATTCTTATTATACGTAGATCCGCATCTTCATCACTATTACTAGTGTGTATAATTTCTGTGACATTGATTCACACATGGAATTGATCCCATATCACTTGCAAAAGAACAGTATGTTGATAACAGTGCTGTTCTTTTCATGCAAATTAAAGTTATTTGTATTTACTTATTTAGTTTTTTGTAGAATTAAACATAAAAACTGTTTCTTTTAGATCATTAAGCTCGCTTCATATAAACTAAGCTCAAGAAGCATAACACGAAATCCATAAATAATTGTGTTTCGAACAATGATACCATAAAATCGACTTATTCTAACATTCATTAGTACAAACTTTGAGTAACCTTTTACATGACATTAAAGGTTATACTAAATACTAAATGATACTAAATTACAATACCTCGATTACGTTGATGCAATCCTACACGTATATTAAAGAGATACTTTATACTTGATTAAAAAAACTAAGTTTTTTAGATCAAGCTCGCTCCATGTAAATAAAGCTCGAGTAAGAAAACGCAAAAGCCATAAATAAGAGTTATCATAAAATACAATCGACTTATTCTAACATTCATTAACTTTGAGTAAAGTTTTATGGGACACGAAATGACAATAATATGCTGAACCACCTACGTTAATGTTAATAATTAAATTTCAAAGAATAGTACTTAATATTCTGCAAAAACAATGTTTTTTTTGATCATAAAGCTTGCAACATGTAAACTAAGCTTAAATAACAACACAAAGCCATGAATAATTTTGTTTCAAATAATGATATCAGTACCTATTCTAATGCTACATTAAATACAAATTTGAGTAACCTTATACAATGTAACTTTGGGAAATTTGTAAAAACGGATAGTTACCCCATAAATTGCTTATGGCAGCATATGGGGTATTTTTGGCTTAACTGGTTTTCAAACCATGAAACTACGTCAAATTAAGATACAGGTTTTATCTTTTGGACATAAAGGTCTGGAGGCAACCAAACCGATACAAGAAAATGGTTTAGGAGCCTATCGATAACTTTCGTTAAATTTTCATCCCCATTTAAATTTCGTGGTTAAATGATGATTGATAAGGTATAAATTCAATACATTCAAATACTATTACAACGATATCACTTTGTATGACTGAGCAGTGATTTGTTCTTATGTGAACCAGGATAGGACTTAACAGCCATACCAGAGTGCAAACACACTTCACTATAAACAGTAAGTTCCGTGTATATAAATAACTAGAAAACCTTAATATATACTGAGTGTTTGGAATGTACACTACGAAAGGTGTCCGTCCACTGAGCTGAGAGCTGCATATGATTTCATCAGCATTCTGGAACCAATAAAAGATGACATAAATAAAAGTTAAATACTCAAATACATTTTTTCCATCCATCCCAAGTTGGGCACAAAGATCTTTGTCAAGCTAGTCACAATATCTTATCCTAGGCTATTCTATTCAGTTTCAAGCTATTGACTCCCTGGTCCAAATTGTGTAGACCCCCATTTATGGTTCTCTTTGCCCAAGTAGTTCGACATGCGAAGGACATGTCCACTTCTAATAACATAAAATTAGCTAATAAAGTCCCACTGCTAGACACAGGTCCCTCCACGTTTCGTTTTATGGCAGGTGAACTATCACTGTGTCGAATTAAAGATGAAGATAAAACCGCTGAAACCACGGATCTGATTTCAAATAATATCTTTTAGATACATGTATAGGTCTCTGAGAACAATGTTTTATTTAAGAGCCGCGCGAACTAAGCCACGTTCAAGTTACTGCTAATTTTAGGGTACGGACAAAGAATATCGTCCTCTTCTTCCGGACCTAATCCCACGCTAAGTGGGGCCCGCACAAGATGTATTTTTCTTCCATTCTCTTCTATTATCCGTCATCTCCATATTTTCACCATATTTCTTAACCATGTCCATTTTCACACAATCCATCCATCTATTCTTCGGTCTTCCTCGCCCCTTATATCCATTCAAATCTATCATTCTTCGTCACATGACCTTCCTCTCTCCGCATAACATGCAAATACGATGCTAGACTGTTACTCTTCATCTTTTTGGTCACTGGCGATAGTTTCAAACATCCTCTGATGTACTCGTCCTGTATGGACTAGGGAACTGTTTTGTATTTGAAAATCAACTACATGAAGTATACAATATATCAATTAAAAATAAAAATAGCAACATAGATACAATAAGTCTAAATGCAATTTAAACTTTACACAATGGCATATAGTGGTTCATAATAAAATCAAAGGCTACTAGATTAATTTATTCTTATTTTTATTTGCAATGCAGGCTTGAGCTGAAATAATAGCAAAAATATTTTTAGAAAGCTAATATGCACACTTACACAATATTATTTCTAAAAAAGCTAAGGCAAACCTCATATCACTCAGCTATAAAATATTTTCTTAAACAAATCAAGTAAATATAACATCCCTTGCGAACAAAACCTTGCGTTGGCGCAGCTTACCGCTTAATGATTTATAGGAAATTTAGTCGCAATGGATCGCTTTACGAGACTTCAGCATGGTTTTTATTATAACCATTTTAAACAAAAACAAAAAGTTCGCTCATTACTGTGAGACGCTTATTTCGCGTTAAATAAGATTTACCCGACTTGAAACGGTGTCAGAGTGCTCCTTTGATAAAGAAATGGATGAAGAATTAAAAAGAGACGGGTTCGATACTTAATGTGAAGCAAACCTGCGCGGTCAACGGACTTTACGGAGCGAAGAATTTTGCAGAAAAGGTCCCTCTAAGAAAGAGATGATTTAAGTTCCGAAAAAGCGTACAATATGTTAGACAAGGACGTCTCACTGTACGTAGGTGAAATGAAAGGGACATAGTTATTTCACTCGAAGTTTACAGAGCTTTCTAGTATGTTTTGTGTTCGAGGTTACTATGGAGATTTAAGGATTATGGTATTTGTATATGAGCAAAATTAACAGTGAATAAGTTGTGAATTAATACTAATAGCAATCTAAAAAGTACTGCAGAAAGGAAATATCGCAAGTCAGTTTTTTCGCCTTTTTATGAATGGGCATCCAATTTGCGTGCTAACATTACATAATTCTGCTTGGCGAAAAAGTACTTCACTAAACTATTTAGAACTGAAAAGTATGTAACCGTCACTTTCTGTCTGTTCACTAAATATGATGTTATCTTATACTAGTGACACGCCCCGGCTTCGCACGGTTTTATTATACTTATAAATCTTCCTCTTGAATCACTATCTATTAAAAAAAACCGCATCAAAATCCGTTACGTAGTTTTAAAGATTCATTCAAAGGGACGTAGAGATATAGGGACATAGGGACAGAGAAAGTGACTTTGTTTTATACTATGTAGTGATAACGGTTTGCAAAAACCCTTCTTTCCTCGACCCTTGGAATTGGTGCCGGTGTCCTATAAAATACAATGAAATTGCTCATACTGTTATTCTAGACGATTAAAGCTAGAAGTATTTATGTGGCAAATCATGGTACGAAAGGCGCAAGCAACATGCAACTAACTAACACAGATCAATAGAATAAACAGATTGACTTCACACCCAGCTGGGTCATAATTCTTTGCTCATAATTTGTCCTCCGCTAAATTCCTATCCAGCCAATGTTAAACTTAACCTGATACGCATCTTCTCCGTCACTTTCAAACTTCCTTTGATATGCTTGTTCCTTATCTAATCCATCCTTGTCACTTCATACATATTCTATCTCAACATTCGCATTTCTGCTGCATGCATACGTTCGTGCTTCTATTTCGTTGCCCCACATTGAAAATTTTCCACTTAAAAGTAACATACAGTTAAAATATATCTAAATAAAACAATAATAACAATAGCTGGCTTCTTTGAACTTTAAAGCACAATACATAAAATGAATGCAATGGAAGCGATTTTTTGCAACGAAATTGTACAGATCATAATATTAACTTGTCACTTATACACATCTATAATCATTCGACCCCTGGTGCATGCCTTACTATCGTTATACTTACTAATATTATCAAGGCGTAAGTTTGTATGGATGTTTTTACTCTTATCACACAAAAACTACAGAACAGACCGGGATCTGAAATTTTAAATAGGCATAGTTCTAGCCCTGGAATAAAACATAAGCTACTTATTATACCATAAATCAGTTTCCAAGGGATAGAAATAAACGAAACGTCCTTCAAACGTTTCCATAGAAACAAGTCGCCGGCAGATACTAGTTAAACAATAAATAACTTCATAGCTTTCTCACATGATTCTCGCAATTGCATTCTTCAGTGGTGCATATATGGGCTGGCCACTAATACCGAAATATATTATCCTTATAAACGCGAAAGTTTGTATTGATGTTTGTTCCTCTATCACAAAAAAAAACAAAACGGATTGGGCTTAAATTTTGAACGGTCATAGTTGGAATAAAACATAAGCTACTTTTCATCCCCTACATCAGTTCCCATGGGATAGAAATAAAGCCTTCAAATGTTTTCATAGAAACAAAACATTAAAAACCACGGTCAGATACAATATACAACAATAATCTTAAATTTAACCTTTATAATAACAGTGAGTATAGAGTAGCGAGTTATGGCGCATAATTAGACTATTTTCGCATATGAAAACGAGACGAAAGCCCTCAAAACAGTAGCCTAGACTACTGGAAGTAGTTTTTTGATATCTAACTTGTCAAATACGCTTCAGCCGTTTCGATGCTAAAAATAATTAAATAAGCTACAGAGTGAAGGCATAATAAGGAATTATAAAGAAAATAAGAAGTTACCTTATTTGGTCCTAGATGATCTAGCCGGCTGCGCTGTTATGGTAATTTCATTGTTAAGTTTCAGTCCTTTAGGTATATTATGACTCCTCTCACTGACTGGTACATTATCAATGACACGTTTGGCGACGACACTGTGCGCAGAATACACGTGGTTCTCGAATAGTTTGTACATCTCGAATGTGGCGGAGCAAACGGTGCATTTGTAGGATAAGTGAGCTGGTTTCAGCGTCATTTCATGGTCTTTGGCCATGTGTGCGAGCAACTGCCACTGAAACACCTGAAATCAAAAAAGTCTATGTCAGATTAAAAAATACTGAATAATACTCACGGAACCATTAAGTTTTAAAATAAGCAGTGTTATGGGTATAGGTACTAGATAACTAATATGCTGAATACATTCCATTAATGGATTTTGTTCTGTTTTCTTTACTGTGGTGTGCAATAAAGAGTACTATATGTATTGTTATTATACAGGTTGTTGGTGTGAACAGCGTTATCCTTGAAACCAGAGGTTCAGCATCATGAGTAGAGTCCAAAACCGATAAAAAATAATTATTCTATTTTTACTTTATTTTTGAAACAAAAATATTCGATACACCTTCTAAGTGGTAAAACTACAGCACGAGTACATTAACGGGGCCGCTCAGGTGTCGACCTATTGTTGATCAAACGAGCCGCCGCCATGCAAGTGTTCATTGCCGCGCCCCGCACCTCACCGCGCCGCACGCGCCGCCCGCCTGCTCGCGCAGGCGGGCGGCGCTAGCAGGCGGGCAACAAACCTGGAAACTTGCCTGGTTTTCTAGGGTGACCATAATTTCGCGTACAATATCGAAGACATAAAATATCAAAATACTGCGAAACTAAAACAGGCATTAACCTTATCTCATAGGTTTTGGACTCTACTCATTATACTTAACCGCTGGTTTCAAGGATAACGCTGTTCACACTAACACCCTGAATATATATTTAATTAATTATAAAACATAGTGACGGCTTAGATTTTTAATAGTTAACATTTTATTATATTATTTATATTATTTTATTCCTTGATTAATTTTCGTTGTAACTAAAGAATTACTCTCCATTAATTATGACTTTAAGCGGATTAACTACGAACCTACCAGAAAATAACAAGTTATTTTGTTTTTAGTCAGGCAGGCACCTGTACACTAAATAATCTTGGCTTACAATAATTTTTACTTTATTTTTGATGTTGTTACAATTGAATAATTTGGCAAATCCAGCTTAATTCTTAAATGGAAGAAAACACAGTTACGGCAGACTGAGCTATGTTCGCCGCGCGCATGTCGGAGAAAGATGCGAACACGTACGTGCTCAGTTCGTGCGCGCGCTGCGTCACACTTATGAAATGCTCCTTTCATGTTACATTGCATGATACGTTACAGCAGTCTGTACGCGGCTTAACTTAGTTTTAAGATTTAAGCCCAAGTATCCTGTAGATAATTAAGTAATGCTGGACAATTCACATGCCCTCACCTAGCCCCAAGCCAAGCACAGCTTGTGTTATGGGTACTAGATAACTGATAGAAGTAACTTATACTACAAGCTTAAAGATATTATAATATATGAGATATTATTTAAAGAATCCAGAAATTAAAACTGACCTTGCCGCAAACAGGGCATCGGCCGGCGTCTTTGTTTCTATTAGCAGCTTCTTGCATCGAGCTGGTAACGAGGGCGTGTGACCCCAGAAGATGACGCTCCAAACCCATGTCCGTGAAGAATCTAAAAAAAAGTTCAAGGGATCATTTTACTCGTCATTTTAAATTAGTAATTGTGTATTATAAAATAGTCGTTTTAAATTATTAATTGATCATTCTCCTTTCTTGGCTTTCGAATTGACAATGTTGGCAAAGAAGCTTGCTGGGAATTGTACAGCGACCAGTTCATTTATCGTTTAAAGAAAGCAAGATCCATTTTAAATTAGTATTGATTGTTCTACTTTCAAGGAACTTGTGTTGACATGGTAGACAAATCGATTGGCGACTTTAATAGCCCTGGTTGCTGGGAATTGTACAGCTGGTGCACTCAGTATTGTATAAAAGACGATAAATTCGCTCAAGACCATCCGAACTGTTAATATTGTCATACAAAGTTAGGCAATGGTTTCAAGTAGAAGATAGATGAACCTTTTTTGTTTTGTATTGAATACAAAATTATAAATAGTAAGTAGTAACCTACGAAATATAACCAACTGATATTAGTTATATAAGTTTCCCCTGCATGTCTTGTATTTCTTTCTAAGTGAATGTGTATTTTTGAGAAATAAATTCTGAAACCGTTAACCGTAACTTTTGGAATATCTTTTCATATCAATTATGGTGGTTTCAGGATATATGATAATAGCAAGAAATTCATTTATTTTCTCTTCACAGGGCTTCTTGTTTATATTAAAGCTATATTAGAACAGCTTACAGTAGAAAATGAGGATACCTGTTTGCGAGAGACTGATCCCAGTAAATGGTTTTACAAAACCTCCACAGAGTTAGTTTTAGGACTTATTTTTAAAATAACTTCTAAAACTAAGAAACTTTTATTGTACTGAGTAGAGTGTTAGAGTCCGAGTCTTCAGTAGATACCCGGTTCATAGGAAGTCTCTTACAAGCCGGGTGTCTTCGAAATGTGGGTGTGTTGGGTATATGAGAAGTTTGAATGGACACAATATCGAGTACTCAAATGCAATCTGGATTTTTTTTGCAAAACCTACTCTTTTATCACCTAAATAAGATTTGCCTGGAAACCAAAAAGAAATTTCAATTTTCGTTTTTCGTTTTTACGTGTTGCTCGTATGTGATTTACGTGAGTATTCGTGAGTAATTATTGCTTACCTGAATTGACATTTCTGGCAATTGAGCGGAGGCCTATTATAGATCATCTTAGGATGTATTTTCACTCTGTGAATCCATTGCATATGGTTCCGCAACTGTTCTAGATCCTTGATGTACCCATCGCAAATTTCACAGATGACAAATGTGGTTGTTGCGGTTTCTTGAGGCGGAGGCACAACCGGGGGAGGGGGTGGAGGGGGGCGAGGAGGCAGCGGCGTTATGGAGATCGAAGGGTGGTTCCTTCTAGCCAGCTGTGAAATAGAATGAATGATATTATAACAGCTTAGATAGTGCATTACAATACCCAACAATTCCTTATAATTATCTAAGCTATGCTTTATATTTCATTTCTTATGATGTAGGTATCAAGCAAACTATGTTCGACGACAGATGTGGCGCAGCGGGTGAAGAGCCTGCGTCGTAGAAGGTTGCGGCTTTGATTCCTGCTTTCTTGCAACTTTTCCTGCAGGGACAAACTGTTGTACGATCACCAGATATTTTTTCAGGGTGTTCTGATTGTTTACTATATATTTAATAAAAAAATCTATCTGTAGTATAAATTATTAATTCATAACACAAGCTCTGCTTGATATATATTGGTGATATATAATTTTAGTATCGACATTGTCATTAACATACTAATTAACTTTATGTTATTTATATAACATACAAACTAAATACGAGCCAAAAATAAAGGTGCTCGTCTACCGAGGAATCCTCGCGCATTCTCGAGTACCCCTCTAGCTTCTGCTCGTATTTAGTTTGTATGGTATACAATTGATAGAAAATTCAATATATGTACGATTCCGAATAATAATTATTTATTATTATTTTCCCTATTGAAATAATGATGATGACGATAATAGACGTAGGGAAACTTACCATTGCCGCTTGCGCAGCTGCGTTTTGTTGTTGTTGTTGAATACTGCACCCGTGAATGATAGAGCCGCCGGCTACAATAGGTCGCGTAGGTATGATCGGGCCTGGGACACGTGTACGTGGTCTGTAGTTCAGGCTACTCGTGCTAGGTTGCATAGTTGACATTGGCATCCGGGCGAAGGGAGTTATAGACGGCTGCGGGCGGCCGTATGGACCCAAAGGCGGAATCTGAGCCCCCAACATCGTTTGACGGCCTTTAGTTATCTGGAAAAAGTGATTTGTTATTATATTTATGTGTTAGGAAAACTCATGTCTATAGGACATACAGCTGTTTTGTTGAAAATGATTGGAAAAAAACCTTCACTTGGATGAGACTGAGGGAAGGGTATCAATAAGATACATATAAGAATAGTAAAGTAGACTTTTTGTAATAAAAATAGTTTATCATCATCATCGTCAACCTAATCAGTTCAGTGCTGGACATAGGCCTCTTCTATTGAGCACCATAGCGCCCTGAGGTTTCCGCATCCAGTTTCTGCTTGTAGTTTTTCGTAGATCGTCATGCCATCTGGTCATACACTACGTTTGCCGAGACGTGGTCTCCACTCAAGAACACGTTTACCCCAGAGGTGGTCGTTACTTCGCGAGATATGGCCGGCCCACGGCAGTGGGCCGCTTGCTAATTGTTTGAGCTATGTCGATACTTTGGTTTTCAGTCAGATGTATCAGTTACGAATTCTATCCTTCAGAGAAGCTCTCAGCATAGCTCTTTCCGTAGCTCGTTGGGCGACAGTGAGCTGGAGTACCAGCCTACCGTGTCAATGTCTCAGCACCGTAGGTCATTAGGGTATGACGCGTTGATTAAAAACTTTCGTTTTTAAACATTGCAGTATGGATCAGAACGGCTCTTGATCATTGATACATCTCTAAATATGTGTTTGCTATCCGTCATAAGGAGATCTAATTTTTTGTCACAGTGTCGAGTCTTTGCCTTCCTTTGAGGCTAGTTATTAAAAAAGGAGTTTATAAAGAACAGCCCGTCTTTCTCAAGCAAGTTAACAAGTATTTGCATTGTGTGATTCCTAACTCCATAACCATTAGTAGCATTTGTTTCGAGTCTAAATTCCCACCTTGCCATTTGTCCCCCATAACAATGTTGAAGTTAGCCTTAGTGATTCACTCAGACTCACTTCATTGTTATGGGGCCACAACAACTCATGTTGTGTATGGCTTTGGATAAAACTTATATAAATGATATTATTCTCGATCTTACTTTTTTATACAATAACTTTTTTACGGCTAGACTGATTTTTATGATTATCTTATTTACCTTTGGTATTTTAGCTGGAGGTTCCCAATCAACTGGTGGACTCAGATTATGTTGAGGTTTGAATTTCTTGGCACACGCTATGACATGGCGCGCCAGTTTGCCTTTTCCGTTATCTTCGAAGGGGCAATTCACACACTGGTGGTATGCTGGAGCCCGCTCTAGTCTACCACGAATGTTGTGCTTTGCCTTCATGTGTAACAAAATGTCATGAGGACTACGAATTTCGAAATCACAGAAATTACATTTATACATATTGTTCTTCATATGAGGAGTTTCCATGTGCTGAGCAAGAACTATTTCAGAATCTGTTTTGAAAGTGCAATGTTCGCATTTAATTTGAACACCTGTGAAAGATTTATTGTTTTGCTTGCTAATCTCGTAGTTTTTCGAGAGCAAAATAATAGACTTTACAAGTTTTCTTTGTTCTGTGCTGTGGCCAGCTTTTTTCGCCCTTTGCAACATTCGCTGTTGCGTTTTGAGGAGATCACGTTGAACATATTCTTCAACCAGGCCCATTCCGATAGTTGTAAAAAACTTTCCCAATGAACTATCAAAATAGCTATTTGATTGAGATGGTGCAGCACCTTCAGTTTTTTTTATATGTTTGAGTGCTTCATCTTTGTTGATGAGCACTAAGCCATCAGTCATTATATTATCTTCGGAGTCTGTTGAATCTGAGCCTTCCCATGATGAGTCATCTTCTCCTTGTCCATGCCGTCTTTTGTCTGCAAAAGTAACAATAGTTTTAAAATCAACACATTAAGGTTTTTCATTATTAAGTGCATAAAAATTTTAGTGATATTATTTAGGGTATAGGGGTGATGTTATTTTTATTATTTTTCTCATCTCTAGTATATGTAATTCCAAATACATAATACAACTTACTTTTCTTAGCAGTCTTGCTCGTTTTGTCCTCACCTTCACTTTGCCTTGCTCCTTCCTCTGAGTCTGACACCTCTTTTCCTTGGTCTAGCCTCTCCTGCCTTTCCTTTTGCCGTTGAATTTTTTCATTCTTCTTGGTTTCGAGTTCCTCCTTCTCAGCTTTAGCTCTTTGTTCTTCAATATCCTTGCCTAATTTGGTAACAAACTCTTTGAATGGCTTTACGGAGGGTTTTTCATAGACATAAGGGACAATGAAAGAAGGAGCCTCCACAACGAACATGTCGTCCGTTAGAGATGGCAGTAAGGCTTGTGCAGAAGAGGGCGACGTCTGCACAGCTTGTGATGCGGTAGTGCCCGACGCCTTGCTAGGCACGGGCGTGACAGTAGTGCCGCGCGCAACTATGCTTTGATACAAACTTGAATGAATACTGGAGCTAGTAATTTTAGAGTTTGGGACCTTTGCCACCTGCTTTGGTTTAGCCCCGATGAGGACCAATTGCGGCTCCCGTCTGTCAGAGGTTGTGGATCGCGCAGCTTGCCTGGCAGCTATCTCTACTAACGACTTTGTATCATTTATCATAATTGGTCTAGAATTTCTCTTCAGTGGTTTTTCTGAGTCACATTCTTCTATTTCGGAATCTGCATCAACATTTTGCTCATCATAGCTATATTTTCTTAGCTTTACAGTTCTGCTGCTACGACGAAGTTCTGGTTTTTCGCTGTTCACATTTTTTTTGTTTTTATCTGTTTTATTTTCATCATTTTTTCGGCAACTTTTGTCATCCTTTTTTTTACTGTATTCTGTTTCGATTTCTATTTCGATATATTTTGGATTTGCATTTCCATTTTCTGTAGGCTGATCAATTACAGGGTTGTCTAAATGTGTTTCTTGACCACTGCTTTGTGAAGCATCGTCATATTCACTACCTTTATCAACATCCCCTACAGGGCTGTCACCACTGCCTTGTGAAGCTTGATCATATTCACTGCCTTTATCAATGTCTCCTACAGGGCTGTCAACACTGTCTTGTGAAGCTTGATCATATTCATTGCCTTTATCAATGTCCCCCACAGGGTTGTCATCACTGCCTTGTGAAGCTTGATCATTTTCACTGCCTTTATTGATTTCCCCTTCAGGGTGGTCAACACTGCCCTGGGAAGCTTCATCATTTGCACTGCTTTTATCAATGCCTCCTACAGGGCTGTCAACACTGCCTTTTGAAGCTTGATGAGCATATTCAATTCCTTTAGCAATGTCTTTTATGGGGCTGTCAATACTGCGATGAGAAGGTTCACTATATTCACTTCCTGTCTGAGAATCAAAATCAGACCCCAACAATGAAGCTAAGGAATCATCTGAATCTGAGCAAGGGGCCAGCAACTGTAAAATGGTAATCAAGAAGATACTAAGGAGTGATGTCGCATATCTTTTCAAGAAACATGAGGTTATTATCTTACATTCCAAAACGACGACCAATGTAGCGCGGTGGGCGAAGATCCGCCTGCGACGCAGGAAGTTGTGGGTTCGATTCCCGCCTCGGAACAAATATGTGTAAGATCTACAGAAATTTGTTCTGTTGTTCTGGGTGTTTTCTATGTATAATAAAAAATATCTATCTATGTATTGTATTAAGTATATTAGTCATATAGTACCCATAACACAATCTCTGCTTAGCTTGGGGCTAGATGATGCTGTGTGGACTGTCCGGAATGGAAAAAAAATAGAAAAAGTGATTTGATGAATATGCATAATTAAATTATGTTAGAGCGGTTATAAAAAATGTTAGTGAAATTTTGATCAACACAAAATACAAACCTGTTGCTTAGCCAGATTAGACAAAGCAGCTATTTCTGCTGGATCTTCTAAATGGTCCACATTATCAATACACTCAATTTCATCCTGCGTGTCGGTTGTGGACAACATACTGGAGTCCTTACTGTTGCTTAATATTTTTTCTTGGCAACTATTACTATTCTCTAACTCCGAATCAGGTAGTGGAGACCTTATCATTGTTTCTTTTACCTCATCCTGACTTAATGGTGAACCATTGGTAGGAGCTTCTGATAAGATCTTCTGACATGTTCCAATGGTATTCTCATTTTTATCTGAATTGTTTTTGTATGAAAATTCTTTACTTTCTTTGAGTATTAACTTATCAGCAATGCTATTTTGAAGCAGGAGGGCTGCAATAGCAGTTATATTTTCACCATCTTGTTTTTTTACTTCTGGTCCTATTTCAGGGTCAGAAAAATTTAGTTCTTTCTGTTTCTCAATTTTGGTATCTGATAGCTCCACAAGTTTTGATATTTCATTTTGTTGATTTACAATATTAGTAGATTCATCCATTGTGTCTTCACTCATTCATGTCATGGGAAGTGTTGTATACTTACCTGTGGAAATATGTAAATTGGTTAATGCTAAGCCAAAATATAAATTATAGACCAAAAAACCAAACTGTAGGTGGGAGATTGTATATAACAAGTGCTGTGTGCTGTATAGTGCCCCAATGTTAAAGCACAAGCAAAGAAACATTAATTTATATATATATTTTATATACAGGGTGTAACAAAAATGAAGGACCAAACTTACAAGTGTGATGTCGCGCGTCGATGACCGCGGAGCGTGCTCTTTAGGGCACCGTTTAGGAGCTATCATACTATTATAATAAATGGGAAAGTCTGTGTGAATGTTTGTTATAAGTAATCTTTGTAAAAACTTATGTTATTTAAATGAAATTTGGTATGAAGATGGTTTAGGACCTAGAGCATAGGCTATTAAAATATGGAAATTTTAACCTCTGAGGGTGTTAAATAGGGTGTAAAGTTTGTATGGAAAATATTTTTTCTGTGGTTCGATTCACTCAAAACTCAGTATAAATAAACTATGGACTGAATAATTAAACTGTATTTTCTATTTTTACACAATAACCCCTAGAGGGTGAGCAATAAATTTTTGAAATTTATACGAAAAAAGAAACTCAGGCTTATAAAAGCGATGAATACAGATAAGCAAGCCATTTTTTAAATTCCAAATATATATGTGCATTAGAGTCTATTGCCTAATGTGGTAAAAATTAAGTACCAATTTATTTAGTTTTCTGAAAACAAAAGGTCGTTCGGATTTTGTTATAATTTTTTTTCTGAATTCAGTGTTCGATTCTACACCCCTCCTGAAAGTTTGGTCCTTCATTTTTGTTACACCTGTATACATATAGAGTGGTTTTTTTGAGAAAGGTACTATAACCATTGTAGTTAAATAAAACCGTTCTTATGAGGCTGAATGAAAAGCATTCATTATGGAAAAAATTACAGTCAGCTAGAAAATAGTCATAGGATCATCAGTTTTATCTGGACCAACTGAGGATAAACTTTTTCTTTTCTTATCTTACCACAAATAAAGACTAATAAAAGTGAACATAACCTAACATTTTAGAGTGGAGTGAAAAAATAATACAAAAGACAATTCTGTACTTACCTACATAAAGTGAATGTCAGAAATTAAGAGAATTTAAGAATTTTTTTTTGTTTAAGTATCTTTGTAAAAATAATATTATTCATAGTAGTCTGCTTGCTTAAGGTATTGTTAATCCCCTGTCTTTTTCTATTAACATAATTCAGAGTAACAAATAAATATTAAAACTGTGATATGGCTTGTGCATATTATATCATGGGAAGGTCAAAAGGTTAAATTTGAAATGTATAATTTTTTTAATAGTCAGTGCATTTTCTATAACACAAAGAAATTTTCTTATAGTGGTGCTTAATCCTATCCTATCTATCTATATTTAGAGAAATGAATGCTTTTTTATAAATCATTGATGCAAATATTTTAGCAACCCTAATTATTTAATTAATGCTTAAGCATTGGCCATCAATAAAAATAATAGCTAGCCCAACTCATGTGGGGAGGAAACCATCGAGTCGGCCAACAGAATGCACCATACTCATATATATTCTAGATTAAATTTCAAAATAATTAAGTCTAATCTTTCCAATTTATTCTTAGTTGTCACATACTTATGAATATATAAGTAGTATTTATTTATATTCTAATATGATGAGGAGGAGGAATGCAAAGTACCTTATGTTTATATTAGAGGATTTTATTATTTTTTATACTATAGGGCCGGCGGCGCCTCTCTCCCCCTCACCCCTTCTTGCCCCTCTGGCAAAGCAAAGGCGCTAAAACGCAAAATGGCGGTGCAATAGTTTTTCTAGCATAATTTACATTACAATCATAATTACTTATCATTTTTATAGTAAATATAAACACATTATATTTTATATAAGACTATTCCAATAAGAGAATAAAACATTCACGTTTTCCACAAATTTTAACTATAATTTATGACAAATCTATCACGAAACAAGCCACTTATCGTTTTAGCCTTTTATTAGATTTAGGCACCGGATGGTAGTAACGCGAATATTAGCCTAGCAGTTCCAAGATGCTGTACCTAAAGCTGATCTCTATACTGTAAATTCGTTTGTAAACAATTCGATACCGGCACTCGTTATCACAACAATAATAACTAATGTTTCAATCAGGTAGGTACTTACCTCAGTGAATTTTATTTATTTATGAAATTTTAGCGAGCTTTCAAGTCAGCGCGGTTTCGAAACCTTTTCTTGAAATTTAATGGTAGGTACACTACTGCCACTTGGATGGGCACTTCAATGGAAGATCCAACTGATTGTCTTCAGATGACCTCACACACACACATCACTCAATCCCACGAGAACTTTATTCTGTTCAATTTTCATTGGTATGTAAAATTACAGATTTGAACAAAAAATAAAATTGTGCGAAAGCAATTCTTCGGTCTCTATCGTGTGAAATTCCAATATGGCGTCCGCTCCGCGGTACGGCGAATCTCTCCGCTTTGGGGATTATCGACCGACCGCGACCACCGACACTGGCTTGGCATATTAACAGGGTTGTTGACTTGACTTCTTCATAAATGGCTCTGCGTCTCAATGCGGCGGCGGCGGCGGCGCGGCGCTGCGCGTCACTTGCGCGTCACTAGCGCGTCATTTGCGCGTAAAGCCGCGTACAGACTGCTGTAACGTAACGTGCAATGTAACATGAAAGGATCATTTCATAAGTGTGGACGCAGCGCGCGCACGAACTGAGCACGTACGTGTTCGCATCTTTTCCGGCATGCGCGCGGCGAACATAGATCAGTCTGCTGTAGCTGTGTTTTCTTCCATGGTTCGCGTGCATTCCGTAGTAGAGACACAAACCCGTCGACACTGGCGCTCCGCGCACCCTGCGCGCCTATTTGTGTTCGGCGAAAAAACCGACAAATGGCGGATCGCGGCCCGCACGAGTTGAAATGCTCTGTTCGTCCGCGTAGCGGGCGCGTTTCGTGCGCGCAAGGCGTCCACACTATGTGATTTCTGTTACATTGCATGATACAGTGCAACAGTATGGACGGTAAATTATTTCATTGCGTGCTACATTGCATGTTACGTTACAGCAGTCTGTACGCGGCTTTACTCAGAAGCGCAGACCAAAGATTGTAGTATGACTACGTTCCGGAGGGTAGATGGAATGTAATGTTTTTTTGGAATACATTTTAAATAGTTGTCATCTCTCTCGTTTGTTCTTTTAAAAATGGTCTTTGTACAAGAAAATGACGACAGTTTGAGGTCACTGTCAACTAAAAAGGCCATGTGGATATTTTGATAATGTTTTGGTTTTGTTTCATCACCAAGCGGTGACCGGCGAATGTCAAATCGAGAAAATGTAAATTTGTATTTTTCATCAGTTTTATTATTATTTTTGTTCTTTAACCCGTGACCAATAGCGTATTGCTCACAGGTTCACAACAGCTTCCTTAACCCTTTGATAAAGGGGCTGAGGATTAATAAAGTATATTTTTATACGATCATTTTTTATTTTTTACGAAAATAGCCCCAGGTAGGAGGCGTGCAATAAATTTCTGAAATTAGACAAATATATTTGCATGCGGGCGAAGCCGCGGGGCTCAGCTAGTATGATAATAAAGAAAAAAAAATGCTTTTTGATATTATAATTCATAAATGACAAACAAGTGAACAATGAATTACAAATAATTTAATTTAAAATACTTGCTGCCAATTTTTGATAGGCAACCTTATTATACGGTATACTTATACATATTATATTCATAATCATGAGATCTAATTATGTTATACTAAAGTGTTAATATATTTTGAAATCACAAGATTCCTAATTACAAATATTCTTAAAATTAGTTTTTTCCTAAAAACGATGAGCGACCTAATCCTACAGCTGGATCTCATACATATGTTAATGGAACATAGTTAAAGTGCTTTTCACAAAAAAAGTCGCTCGGCAACTGGTGGAACTAAATTTGACAGATTGCCATATGCTATGCTTGCTGGCTTTATTCGGTCGTACTACTACAGCGCCGCGTCTAGGGGACTTCTTTCGTGAAAAGGACTCTATAGGTATTACTTGTAGAACCGTTGATCAAAACAGTGTCAAATATTCGTTTTTTTATTGAGGCATCTGTTGGTTAAGTTTGGTCGCTCCAACGTAGTAATGCTAAAATCTTTGGGTCGCTTTTTATGTTCCTTGGGTCCTAAGATCAAGTATAACTAGTACAAGGAACATAATATATACCCTAGAAACTAGATGTAACATTATAAAAACGAACATTTGACACTGTTTTGACTTCATGCTCTTTGGGAGTATGCCATATAAAAAAAAAAGATGGATATAATTTTTCAGTTCAGTTTCAGTTACATTCAAATACGTATGTGGTCAATCTGATTCTTGTCTGACATTCTACTGAAATGTGAGAATAGTGATGTGAAATTCTGTATTTATCGATTAAATTATGATTTCAGTAAGCAGGTTTGTTGTAACCGCTGCATTGTATGTTGATCATGACGACCGATGTAGCGCGGTGGGCAAAGGTGCGCCTGCAACGCAGGAGGTTACGGGTTCGGGAATCAAACCCCTCAGAACAAATTTGTGAACGATCTGCAGATATACCTATGTTCCGTTGGTCTGGGTATAAATGTACTATAAAAAATGTATATCTATGCATAATAATGTATTTAATAAATCAGTTATCTAGTACCCATACCACGAGCTTTGAGAAGCTTACTTTGGGGCTAGATGGTGCTTTGTGGATTGTCCAGCATTATTATATATTATTATAAAAGAGTATAATAAATTCAGTTATGTTTAAAATCCGCAAGCTGTAATTTTACTTGAAAAGATATACCAATATTCATTAATCACCTATATTTTTTTGGTGTTTGTGGGGTTTTATATTAAGTTTGGAGTATGTGAGTCAATAATGATTATATCAATCAGCTGGTAATGATTGAAACTACAACCCCCTCAAGGATCTAGATCGACTTAACCGGTACCTGACCCTGTAGGTATATAAATAAAGACCTACTAAGGTTATTTTGTTAAAACTTACATAAACTTGATAAATCTTCTTGATAATAATTATGTTTTTATTTAAAATGGGGTTAAGCGGTGATGGTTGGTTGCCGTCGTTATTTAGGATATGAGCAGTGAGAAAACTTAGGTAGGTACTTAGTTACATTAACATAAACGAAATTATTTTTAAAGTATTTTCACGTCGTATGCTCCTACTACTAAACTTAACTGAAATATTTTGTGCTTAGATACCACTTGGATGCTATCATTTAACCTTTATTTTCAAAGTTTTTTTGTAAGTCCTTTGATATCCAATTCTGTGGCACGAAACATGGAAATGTAAAAAACACTAACGAGAATTCTATGATGGCTCCCAGACATGTCTTCTCAAGTTTTGTTTCCATTTTTCTTTTGTTATTGGATATTTTGTATATCTAGAAGTGAAAGATAAGAATAAGTTGTGAACTTCTAGCTACATTGCAATCTTTAGTCTCCTAGATCTTACTAGCGACACCATAATCAAGTTTTGATTTCTAACTCCAACTTAGTCGGTCCATGTAGGTACCGTAGCACTATCTCGGTAGGTAGGTATAATTCTCAAACTACGACAATTTACTTTTGAATCATCATTTTGTCAACCAGTATTAGACATTCATCGACAATAAATTATCGACAACTACCAGTACTTCACTAGGTGGCATCAAAATGGTACATCAGATGTCAGTTTTTCGTATTGTACTATAATATTAGTGAATTATAGAATTATACTGCTTATGAGCTGTAAATAACGTAGTAAAACAGTTATTATATTCTATGTACAAAAAACTATTCAACATACTCGTATTGCAAAGTAAATGCATGTAATATCCGCGTAATATCCGCGTCTATCACGATAATAGACTTACCAATGAAAAGATATCTTGTGTTTATCTTCACATAAAGATCCCAAACGGCTTTTACAACCCACAGCTACACAAGTCATTATATACTAAGTTCTCGATTAAATATTATACATAAAACACAAAATTACAAATAAAACTTAAACACAAATTTTCATTTTCTCAATCTGACATTCACTTGTCACCGTACGGTATCAAACAAAACCAAAACAATATCAAATCGGCTACATCGCCTTATAGGATGACAGTGACCATATATGCTCCATCTACCTTACGGAACGTAAGGTACCTACTAGATCTTAGCCTAGAACTAGTAGCTTGGGTCGCTCAGAGCAATTGAAACTTCTTGTAAAACGGTTCTAAAAATAAATTGACGCAATTTCGTCGCTTATTCAACTGTCATGCGATGGTTTTTTGACATGACAGTTGAAAACTTAAAGTTGACGTTGACTCAGTTTGATTTTGATTTGTTGGTCATCACTAGATTCAGAATTCAAGACAGTACAAGAACTTAAAATGTTTCAATACTCTTTGATTCAAGAAACTATTATTTCACAACCACAACACAATCTCAAAATTGGTTCTTTTTGATAACATAACACATATTGAATTATATGAACAATTAATGTGTATGGACCAACTTTTAATAATGATTATGTAGTTTATCTTATCACATAGCGACACGCAATCAGTTTTATAACTGTGAGAATTCTAGTCATTGATATAATATTGTGATTGTGGTGATAGTAATGGCTTATAGAGTCCTATTAGTGTTAGTTTTAGCCATAACATCAGTTAGAACCGAGGACGAGGGTATTGCAACTAAAATGACAAAGCTAGAGAGACAAAGATTGAAGTAAGTAATCACCAGGTTTACAATTGCACATTTAAACCAACCTAAAATTACTTTGTACCTACTTAAAATAATTACAACTTTTTGAATAAAATCATATTATTCAAATTTTTAAGTTATTTTTATGTACAGTGCTTGCTTATCTTTGCAATAATGATTTTCCTATGTTTCATGCATTATCAAATTAGGTACCTATTGCTTGAGTTTGGTATTTATCTAGAACTGGATCAGTTCTTACAATATTTTTTTTTGCAGGGAGGAAGCTCGACATATGTTCTATCATGCATATCATGCATACATGGATAATGCCTATCCAGCCGATGAGCTTATGCCTCTGAGCTGCAAAGGGCGCTGGAAAGGGGTCACTCCAAGTAGAGGAGATATGGATGATGCACTTGGAAAGTAAGTCCATTTCAAAAATGAACTAATACATTCTGCTTTGAAAACTAAACAATATTTTAATATTGAAAACAAAGCCCAAATTTAAAAAGTTTTCAAGAAGAGTTAGTTTATGTTTAAGTTACAGTCCAAATTATATTATAAACTAGTGACCCGCCCTGGCTTCGCACGGATTTATTATACGTATAAACCTTCCTCTTGAATCACTTTATCTTTAAAAAAAAATGCATCAAAATCCGTTGCGTAGTTTTAAAGATTTAAGCATTCAAAGGGACATAATGATATAGGGACATAGGGACAGAAAAAGCGACTTTGTTTTATACTATGTAGTGATACCATGATTGGCATAGTCTTTTGGCTTTGAGATAAAAAAGGTAATGTTAATTTAGATGGTGCCCTATAGAATGGGCATCATCTAAATTAACATTACCTTTTAATTTTTGAAAACTTATTTGAATTTGAAAACTTATTTAGGAACACTTAAAAATATTTCCACCCTTATTATTTCCAGCATAATAAGAAGGATGTGGCATTTCTAGTGCTTTTAAATAAGTTTAATTTTGACAATTATTATTATTATTAGTATATATACTATTAGTAGGTACTATTAGTAGGTGTTAGGTATACTTAATCTTCTATATTTTTTTCAGTTTCTCACTAACTCTAGTGGATAGTTTGGACACCCTAGTTGTGATGGGAGACTTTTCAGAGTTCAACAAAGCCATAAAACTGGTCATACAAGATGTCACATTTGATCACGACATCATTGTATCAGTCTTTGAAACCAACATACGAATACTTGGGTAATTATTCAAACATATTTGTTATGGCATATTATGTTCATGGTTACTGATAACAAAGAATGTCTGTGATTGTTATGATTGGAACGCAACAATTGTGGAAACTTTCCTTGTGTGTTATGTTATTCTTAAAAAAGTTACTCTCTTGGTTTTGTACTGATTTCAACTTGGATTTATAGCTGAGAGTTGGCTGCTTCAATCTACCACATACAATATCAAATATTCAATCAATAATCTGCTCTCTGTCGAATTTGACAATGATATAGTTGCAGAATCATCTTATGGAATTAACGGCATTGTAGTGTGAGCCGTGATTTTAGTATGGAGAGATTGATAGAATGATTTCAACCTTGACTATTTTGAGAGCGTTGTTCCATCTGTAGTTATCATCATCATCATCATCATCAACCTATATTAGTCCACTGCTGGACATAGGCCTCCCCCAATGAGCGCCATAGCGCCCTGTCTTCAGCTTGACGCATCCAGCATCTGCCAGCAGTCTTTCGCAGATCGTCATCCCACCTGGCCGGAGGGCAGTAATTATACCATTGGTAAAATACCAAAAAGTATAAATCTGAGATAATAAAAATTTTCTTTTTAGTGGCCTACTTTCCGCCCATGTTTTGACAACATCGCTGATGACTGAAGTTCCGATACTGCAATGGTATAAAGGCGAGCTGCTTGAAATGGCAGAAGATATTGCTAAGAGACTTCTGCCGGCCTTTAATACCTCAACTGGAATACCACATGGCAGGGTAAAGTTAACAAATTTATTGTGATTAAAAAAATTATTTGTTGTTATCTAAACGCAACCTTTTGCGCCTGAGATGCAGAAGGTTGCGGGATCGATTTCCGCCACAGCACTGATTTTTGTCGATTTCGATTCTCTTTTAGAAAAACCTCCATTATTTGCTTTTTCGAGCAATTCTCGGGGAACTCCAAATACTCAAAAGTCTGGGGCCCAATTCTGATAACCAATCGCTTCACTTTGACGATGGTATTCTCACTCAATCGTCAGAATCATTAAATTAAAGAAACTCCAGATAGTGATGCTTTTTATATGGATTGATAGAATAGTTTTAAACTTGACACTTTTACAGTGCATCCTATCTGTAGTTTTAACTTATATTTCTTCGTGTTCTGTTTTCATCTAAGGTTGAAAACGGAAACATGTTATTTTATGACGTTACCATTGTTAAAGTGATGTTTTTAGTTTAGCAGAGTACCTACAACCCCATGTAGGGAATCCTGCCAGCAAACGGCCTGAGCCAGACTTCTCTATGATAGTTTGAGAGCCCTGGTTAGCGCGAGTCGAAAGTAACGTCTCTACGAAGATACAATTTATTTTTGTATGGGTTATCTGGTAGTTCAAAGCTCGCATGGTAGAGGCGCTCTACCAATTCCCCTAAACTGGGTGGACCGATTGTGTTCATATTGAAATCAAATCTGATTCAGATCTGACCAGAACCTTTTGAGTTATCCATAATTATGCATATTTTATATACACAAAAAGATCCCAAACTGCGCGAAATACTAATTCTGTTGTTAGTTTAAGTACAAAACTAAGAAAATCTTTTTACTTGCAGATAAACCTACGTTACGGTGTGAAAGGTTTGGATTCCCGCGAGACTTGCACAGCGTGTGCTGGGACGATGATCCTAGAACTAGCGGCGCTCTCTCGCCTTACAGGAAACCATATATACGAGCAAAAGGCACATGAAGCTATGGACATGCTTTGGAAAATAAGGCACAGGTATATCTGAAACGACCTTATGATCTGACTTATCCGGTCATACCCCAAGATACAATGTTTGTGACATCCTCCATACTTAAAAAGAAAATGGTCTAAAATCATTTTCTTATTGTTGATTTTGACAGAATTTACGCTACTTGTCATTTGAACTCTTTCTTTTATCGCTCAAGATAATTTTTCGAATTCGACGTCGAAACAAGAATAATGGATTTTAGTGTAGTGAGTAATTTTAAAAACTCCTTAAAACTAACTAACAATTATTTGCATAGTTATCAAAGTTCTTCGCACGTGCGGCTTATCGTGTTGCACATTGTTAATATACCTGTATTTTAATAAACCTGTACAATTTTCATAAAAAGTTACAATTTCTGCGTAGCTAACTGCAATAGAATAATTATTATTAGTAGTATATTAGTTTTGCCCGCATCTTCCCTCGCTGTTTCTAAGGAAACGTTTAAAGGTTACTATCCCATGGGAACTGATTTATGGGATAAAAAGTTGTCTGTAGTTGTCCCTTTGCTCCGCTTTAAGCAACGAGCACACATCCATCTATGTTATTTCACTGAAAATCGCAAAATAATATGATTTCCAGGACATCAGACCTCATGGGGACAGTAATAAACATCCACTCAGGCGATTGGGTCCGCAAAGACTCTGGCGTCGGCGCTGGCATAGACTCCTACTACGAATACTGTCTCAAGGCGTACATTCTATTGGGCGATGAGAAATATCTGCTCAGATTTAATAGACATTACAACGCGGTTATGAAGTATATCAGCAGGGGCCCAGTTATGCTGGACGTTCATATGCACAGGTAACTATATAGATATACATATAAACATTCATTGCTTTCAAACACCAATTATACAATCAGAATAACTTGACAACATTAAAAATCGAAGACAAAAGGTTTAAATTTATGCAGTATTAAAAGCACGTAGCGCTGTTTTTCAATGTACTCGGTTAGATAGAAGACGGCTTAAAACCTACTCCCTTACTTATAATCCTCTCTAGACTTATAGGCATTTGACTTTGTTGGTCAAATATAATTTACGTTTGAGTATTTGGAACTAAGATACAAAAGTAGAGAGCAGCTTCTTAGTAAGAGCGTACTCTGAGCCACAATGCTTATAAGCCTACATTATGAACAAGCTGTGCCCCGTGATTTCACCCACGTGAAAATTGATGAAAAGTCTTAAGATATTTTCTAGGCCTAGAAACTGTCTGTCCAAACTGTTGCTTTTATAATATCAGTGTGATTTGCTAGAATATTAGAATATGTAGACTGTTTATCAATCGATGTGGCGCGGCTGGCGAAGATTGACGCAGGAGGTTGCTTTTTTCAATTCAATTCAATTCAATTTATTTTATTCCGTTTTGATACATGTTATTGTACACTAGGAAAAGTCAAAGAAGGTATACATATAATAATAAAAATTAAAAATAAATAACTTATCACATTAAACATCTAGTAGGTAACCTACATACAGAATTCATCAGCCAAAGCTTCGTCAATATCATAATAGGATTTCATCATTAAAAAACATCTAACTTTTTTGCTGAATTCCTCAAAACTTAAATTTCGGACGTCGACAGGTAGTTTATTGTAAAAATTAATGCATAAGCATACAAAACTGTTACCTACTTTAGCAAGCCTTCGACTTGGAATAACCAAATTATTTTTATTGCGAGTGTTATAATCGTGAATGTCAGATTTTAATTGAAAATTGTCAGTATGTAACTTAGCATAAATTAAATTTTGATAAATATACTCTCCAGTAAATGTCATTATTTCTAATTTTTTAAACTTTGACCTGCATGAATCCATTTTGTCTATTTGTAAAATAAATCTTACCGCGCGCTTCTGCAACAAGAACACTCTATTTGATTGAGATGCGTTTCCCCAAGCCAGTATACCATACGTCATCAACGAGTGAAAATACGCATGGTACACTACCTTGGCAGATCGTATATCGCTAAGTTGTCTAATGATTTTAATTGCATACGCAGCCGACTTGAGTTTGCCTACAAGAGAGTCAATATGGCAGTGCCAAGACAATTTGCTGTCAATTTGGATTCCTAAAAATTTTACATCATTTATTGCGTTAATAGAGAATTTCATAATTGTATTTCGCATAGTATCATCGACACCTTGAACCCTACCTAAAAAAAATCGTATAATGTTTGTTTTTTCCATGTTCATAATAAGATTATTTGCCTTAAACCATTTATTTATGCATACAATTAAATTTTCGAGCTTTAATGAGACCTTATTCTTATTTTTGTCGCTAACAATGACAGTAGTATCATCTGCGAATAATACCATATCAGTTTCCTTTTCAACACAAGTCACCAGATCATTAACGTAGATAATAAATAGTAGAGGTCCTAATATGGAGCCTTGAGGGACGCCCATTTCTATTCCACAGTAGTTTGATTTGGCACCGTTACATTCTGTGATTTGCTTTCTGTTATTGAGATACGAAGTAATAACAGAAAGTTCTTTATTTCGAACGCCATAATGATGTAATTTAGCCAGAAGAATTTTATGACTAACGCAATCGAAAGCCTTAGACAAATCACAGAACAAGCCGTATGTATTTTTGGAACTGTCCAAGTCCCAAAGAACTCTCTCTAGCAAGGTATTAATTGCATGAGTAGTGCTTTTATTTTTTTGAAAACCGAATTGTCTGCCATTTATAATTTTATTAGTCTCTACAAACGTATATAGCTCGTTTACAATATATTTTTCGATAATTTTGCTGAAGACAGGTAAAAGAGAGATTGGTCTATAATTATTAGCGTCCGAGTGAGAGCCTTTTTTATAAAGCGGTATGACTTTCGCTATTTTGAGTAAATCTGGAAAATCTCCAGTTTGTATACATTTATTAATAACGTTTGCGAGAGGAATAGCTATTTCAAATTTAAGTGCTTTTATTAATGAGGTAGATAAACCCCAAAGGTCACATGATCTCTTACATTTTAGATTATCGATAATTTTAATAATGCATACAGGAGTTATGTCTTTCAACGAAAATGTGATGTCATTCGGTGAAGAAAATTTTTTAAGAAGTGAGACAGCTTCTACTTCAGTTGAAATTAGTTTTTTTGTTAAATCACTAGCAACTTGTGTAAAAAAGCTATTAAAATGATCAGCTATTTTCGCCGGTGATGTTAGAACTTCATTGTTTAGGTTTTTAATACATTTAATACTTCTATTGGAGTCAGCTGTGTCCTTTCCAGTTTCTTTTTTTATGATATTCCATGTGCATTTCACAACATTGTCAGATCCTAAGATTTTTTTACGTATACTTATCTTTTTTGCCATAAGGGCGCATTTTTTGAAGATTTTGCTATAATTTCTGATATAAATTCGAAGGTTTTCATCATTCGTCAATGAAAGTAAATAGTATAGGCTTTTCATATTAGATTGAGAAATTTTAAGACCCTTAGACGCCCACTCATTAAAGCACTTTCTAACTCTTACATACACTGTCTTAACTGGCATAATGCTGTCTAAATTCAACATGAAGGATGAAAAGAAGTCCTTGAAATCAAAAAATTCTCGGCTTGAGTATTCAGATCTCAGATTTGTTTTTAAAATTTCAATCAAGTCATTTCTTATTACTCGTTTTTGCTCGCTTGTTCACAAGCTCAGTTTAGCTTGGGGTTAGAAGATGCTGTGTGTCCAGCATTAATTTATTACTTTAACAAAAATTACAGGTACAATTATAGCATAAAAACTAAAAACTCATTGTAAATGTAGCTCAACTGATTCTTATCAATATCAAATGCGTCGTCCAGACGTTGGCTGTAACCGTTTATTACCTCGAAGCATCAACATGGGTTGAGGATTATTTGATAAAAGTAGATAGGTATTTAAAAAAGTTAAGTAAGTTTAAAAACTCACCCGATTGCTAGCTGTGCATAACATGAAAAATTGGCATTTCGCGAAATCAGGAACGCCCAACAATAGCGAAGTTAATCAATCGGGATACAAGCTAAGCTTTTAAATGAATTATTCGGTAATATAAATGAGGTGTTACGGGAGGCCTATGTCCAGCTGTGGACTGATATAGGTTGATGATGATGTTGACCAATAAGGCTAGTTTTAAGACGCCAAAGCTTAATAAAACTAATTTCCTGTGATATTATTTTGTTATCACTAATCCTACTAACTAAAAATAAAATGCGATTTTAGATTATTGTTCTTATTATTTACTAGCGACCCGCCCCGGCTTTGCACGGTTTTATTATACTTATAAACCTTCCTCTTGAATCACTCTATATATTAAAACCGCATCAAAATCCGTTGCGTAGTTTTAAAGATTTAAGCAGTCAAAGGGACATAGGGATATAGGGACATAGGAACAGAAAAAGCGACTTTGTTTTATACTATGTAGTGATCTTCATGCGAAAATTACTGATCTGATTGCACTGGCATATTCCATCTGTCCCCTGCCAAAGGGATACACAGGGGATTAGTAGTCCCGCTGTATATTGTTATTTAGAACTTGAATAACAAAAACACATAAAGCCTGCCTTTATCCAGGAAAACATTAGTTAGAGAAAATGATGTCGAAATAATATCAAAAATTCACAAAGAAATATCTTTGTAAAACGAAATTATAGTTCTGCTTCAGAGATATTGTAGGCATGTTCCATGCTTGGAGCCTATATTTATTGTTTTTGTACGCTTTTGCTCTTACTGCGATGCGATAACACGCGATAGTAATGTTCGATGTTAACACAGATTGAAATGGGTAATAGAATAAACAATGTTTATTTACGTTTTAAAATCACATACAGATTAAGAGAAACGTTATACTTGTCATAAATAGCTTATGTTTTTGATAGTTTTTATATATCTTGTTGAATTGATAATATAAATAATAAAACATTGATAGGACATACAACATACTGAAGAAATATAGTTCAAACAAAAGTTCAAAAATTTTTATTTTCAATGCTTTTGTTTGTCATTTCATTCGTCTCTCGTCCGTTTTCGTACTCGAATTAAAATTATCTGCATGTGCTGCTACGCTATTTGAAGTTGTGATTTTGTGTTTATATATTGCTTTGCTATTGCCTTGTTGATTTTTGTTATTTGTTTAATTGTTGATTTTTTATTAATAACTGTAAGATTGATGCCCCGCTGAGAAAATTATTTAAATAAAATATATTCTTAAGATTAATTAATTCCAATTGGTTCAAAACTTAAATTTTTCTCTAGGGTACATAGTAAGGCATTCAAAAATATCATGAGATGGTTTTCGATACAAATGTAAAAACTGATGAAAATTCTTCCTTTACTTAGTTGTAGAATCGAAGATATTTTATGCCATAAAATATGAAATAGCTAACGCAGTTTTTTTTATAACACCTGATATATTTAAAATTATCATAGCGAATAAAATACAAGCGGTATTTCATTCACTATGATAAATAATAGTATGAGATCCGACTGCATGATTAGCCCGCTCATCGTTTTATGCTTAAGACCAAATTTTTATGTTTATTTGTAAGAAGGAGAATATATTTATACCAGGTCGCCTATATGGTCACTTATGTTTAATAGATTTTTGGTAAAAACTTAAGTTCACTTGTTTTTTAAATATAATACGTCTACATGACGGCAATTTATGTAAATTTTCTAAAAAATCACGCTTGCCGTTGCTCACCTGGCAGCACCTCTTTGCAGCCAGGTATGAACAAAACAGGTATGTTTTCGTAAAAAACTTACGTTCATAACGTACATTTCTAATAATAAATCAAATAGAAGCTAATTTTTTCTCTACTTTATCAAATATGGTTGCCTAATTAAAGCTGGCCGCAAATAAGGGTTGCCTGCTGTTAAAGATGATAAATATTAAAGGTAGAGTGAAAGAGAGTTAGTAACATAATTTGTTAGACGAGGATAGCGATTGCCAGCACTGCGACGACGCTTTTCAGCCATTGCACATGAGTCGAATGTTAGTGTTCTCAACCACCTAGGGGGTTGGGGAGTAATAGAGATGACTTAATAAATACTCCAAAAAATATGTACCCATTCCGTATGATATGTACCCATTCCATCTTTTATTCCTAAATAATCATCTAAGTATTTTATAGATATTAATCATTTCTGAACCCTTATCACTAAGTTCTTTATAATATGAACAAGTCAAAAATAACTTATAGTGAGCCAATTTTATTTATCAAGCAAGATAGATAAATTTATAGTACACAAATTGTGAACTTTTAAAAATAAAGCTCTTTCAAATATCTTCAATACGTCATGCCTTCGGCCATACATAAGGGGTCTCATGTAAAGGTAGCCTTCAGTTCCTAGCGACCACGACCGGGCTTGTATGAATTTATATGGAGCCACAACCGCCATGTGTTTAGTGCTCCATATAAATTCATACAAAACAGTGGGTCGCGCGACCCGGTCGCGGTCGTGCGTCGCGGTCGCTTGGAACGGAAGGCTACCTTAAGCCTACCTATCCGATCCCGCCGGGTATACGAATTACCAATAATCCTGGATTCTCTACAGCGCCTTTATCCCGTTCCAGGCCGCATCTCCAGTCCCGTAACTTCATGGACGCTCTGCTCGCCTTCTGGCCGGGCCTGCAAGTTCTACTCGGTGACGTCAGACCAGCGGTGGAAACACACGAGATGCTATTCCAAGTTATGCAGAGGCACACTTTCTTGCCGGAAGCGTTCACTTCCGATTTTCAGGTGAGTTAGATGTCCCATTACTTTAGGGGGGTTCGCTCACATTCTAGTCGGTCCTGGAAGAACTGCCCAGTGACTTAAGATCGGCGGCAAATCAACTTAGCTATGAGTGCCCTGAACTTGATAAGATACGGCTCTCTATTGTCTGTTGCCAAGATGAGGTAAAGCTAGCCTGGCGCGGAACATGGTTACAGTGGGGAAACTTTACCCGCGTAATGTGGCAGTCCGCAATAGTCCCACAATAGAGAATAGAGTGCGTATCAGTAACATCACTACTAGACAACAGATAGGAAATTAGTGGTTCGAGGTCCCGCACTATAGCCAAAGCATATCTATAGGTGGGCAGGCGTGGCCTTATATAATTTTTTTTTTGTATTTTTTATTTATTTTATGTTATACAAATAAACAGTTATTTTTTATTTAAAAAACTTAACTAAAACCGTGATTCGGTTTGTCTGAAAGCCTCTTAGACCAGTGTTCACCAAAGGACAGTTGGACAGTTATCACTTATCAGCTTCATCGATTTAGCTCTTAATAAATATTATTTACTTTAGTAATAATTTGAGTCCGAAAGTTGAAGATCGGTCCTTCCAAAGCCCTCCAAAATCGCTCATCACTTTGGGACTGTACTCAATGCTCTCGTTACTGATCTCTTCCACATGGTAATCACACTGATGTGAAAGTAATTTGTCGCATTGGCGACGTAAAATCTTGGTTACACTGCGGGTGATCAACCACTTGAGTACTGAACATAGCACGCCGTAGTTGATCTGACTCGATCCTGATTAGAAGGTCTTATTGTTATAATTCTTCAGCAGGTCATGGTTTACTTACTTCCAGGCTTATGACATCGGTCACCATACTTTAGACAGTTAATTTCAACTATATCTTTGCAGGTGCATTGGGGCCAACATCCACTCCGCCCCGAATTCCTAGAATCAACGTACTTTCTTCATCGAGCGACAAAAGACGATCACTACCTACAAGTGGGAAAAACAGTTCTAAAAGCCCTCCAACAATACACTAAAGTGGCTTGCGGCTTCGCAGCTGTCAACGACGTTAGAACGAGACAGCACGAAGACAGGATGGACTCTTTCGTACTTTCTGAGACTTTCAAGTATCTCTACATGTTATTCAGTGATGATGCTGATCTACCGATCAAGTTGGAAGACTATGTGTTGACGACCGAAGCTCACTTTCTGCCGCTTTGGTTAGCGACGCATAACACAAACTCTGCGTATTATCAGCTGAAGTTTAATGATGATGATGAGGATAAATATGCGAAGTAAGTATTTTCATAGTTCTGTACGAAACCGAAGTTAATTGCCTATGATTCAACACTGAATAGCCTAACTCGGATCAACAATCCTAGAAATATTCAAATATAATATACATATAAAAACTTTGGTGTTTTCATCATCAGCCTATATTAGTCCACTGCTGGACATAGGCCTCCCCTTATGAGCGCCATGGTGTTTTGATTTGTAGTAAACACTTAACGACACATAAGCAAATTTTATGTTGAATGACTTCGAACGCTTATACTCATGATAAACTATAAAGTAGTAGCTTAGGCAATTTATCTCAAGTATTAATACATTTATCTTAACTTTTTTGTACTGAATATTAATTATATCCAGAAACTACTGGCTTTACAGGATCTGTCCGAACACTGCGTCGCTTGTCGCGGAGAAAGTTCGCCAGCCAATGAGAGAGCTTATAGGAGCAAGTGCAGCGCGCCCATTGGCCCGACTCCGACCAATCAACGATCCGCGACAAATCAGTGCCCTAGCAGATATGGGCATATCCGTGATAACACTACCAGATGGTCGTGTACAACTATTGTATAGCACTTCAACGGTACGTGTAGACAACTTAAATACCGTTTTCATGGTGAGTTTCAACAATTGTATTGTATTTAGTTATTGTAGTCAGAATTTATGCAAGACTTCGGCTTAGAGATTTAGAGTCTTTCTTTTTTTATTGGAATTGGTCGAGCGTTTGGCCACTATCTCACGTAAGCGAAAATGTGTACTAAGATGGACTCTGAGATCGTACTCCGGGAAAACAGACACAGGAAGCTTATTCCACTCTCTGGCCGTGCTAATTATGAAGGTTGAGCAAAATACTTTAGTAGAGTCTTAATAGTAATGCGCTTAATTTTAAGGCCTTAAATTTGAGTTAATTAAACTTATGTGTCCTCGACGGGTTTATCACAGCGCCACGTGATATTAGACACAGTTTTGTGGTGAGTTTCATGTTGTATTTGTTTCTATATTCGGTTCTAGAATCCAAGATATTTTATGTAAATAATAGAAATTGTTATGTGCTGTTATCAGTTTGTGTACTGAAAAACGCAGCGAACCTCGTTCGCACCTTAAATTCCAGACACGTGCAAAAATCCGTCCGAATGTCGCTATCTCTGTTTAGCTGATGTAGGCGCGCCCAGTGCGTGCGAGAGAGAAATAGAAGCCGTCCAAAATTTGGCTGTATTCCGTAATACCAATCATGATGTCTGAAACTGTTTTGTATTTCGAATACAGGTTCTTAATTTGTAACTATATATATAATAAATCCTATGTTCCCAATCAATCAACACCTTCGTATTGTTTTTGTTCATAACGAAAAGCTATTCGCTTATAAATACTATTTGAATTCCAAAAACATCAAAATAACATAGAAACATTTTCAACTTGTAAATATTTTAGGTATTACGTTTGTATGGTGAATTCATCCTTCGGAAACCCCGTAACACATACTGATAACAACAGAAAAGTGAGAGGTGTAATAAAGTACAATAGTAACCTTAACAACGTATAATTGCATACGCACGTCGAAATTGGAGCTAAAAGACGAACTAATGAAATTAAAATGGTGGATGAAAGCTTTCAAAAGCAAAAAAAAAATCCAAATTTCTGCGATATTCTTCGGTGATACCAGTGTCATAAAACATTTGACAAAAAATATCTAAAATTCTAGAACCTAGTATAAATCTTCCGAGAGTAACACGAACTAATTTTCGATAGCTCACAAAATCACACTCACACTTTTGTATTAATTAAACCCATGTTTAATTTAAATAATTTAAGATCCATAAACATTTTTAGGGCAGGACTTTACTCAGCAGTGGGCCAAATCAGTCTGAATATAATATGAATAATTTAATTCGACGGTGTTTATCTCAGCGGAAAGTCATATTTCTTTAAATCGAATAGTGATGCATCATATTAAACATTTGTCCAATGTTAAATTGTACAAATGTTACATGTGGTACTAGATGACCGATATACTTAATACAATACATTACACCGATATATATATATTTCATATACATGAACGCATTGCACTGTCACATCAAAACCACTCCCTAATAAAACTCCAGGTTATCTCTAAAATAATTAAAATTTCAGGCGAAATCTGCCAAAGACGCCGCTGAAGGTCTCACATTTATGCGAGAAATGTCCAAGTGGAATATCCTCAGCGACCAAGAAAATGGCGTAATGCCGGGCGGGGTGCTAGCGGGGGATAAGGTACTAGTTGGTGGACCAGCGCATTTCGGCACAGAACTCACCGGAGATGTGAGGTTCACTGGGCAACTCGCGGTAGTCACACCCTACGATGCATGCTCGGCGATCACTAACGGGGACATAGTCAAAGGAATGTTCGGCATCGCTCAAAGAGGTCAGTGCACCTTTGCGGATAAAGTCAGAAATATGCAGGCCGCGGGCGTCGAGTTAGCCATCATTTTAGACAATATCGAAGACTCATCGTCGGAAAATACGGCCGTTTTCGCCATGTCCGGCGACGGTAAAGATGACATAACAATACCAGCTGTGTTTCTCTTCTCTTTGGAAAGTTTTTATCTATTCGAGTTGTGGAAAGCGGATGAAAAGTTAAAGGTTACCGTCGGAGAACTAAAATCGATGAAGCGTGAGTTTGAAAACGACTGCGACGGCACGAAATGCGATGCTGTAGTGGAAACAACTACTGAAACGCCCACTGATAAGAAATCGTTCGTGCATCTGAAAAAAGTGCTCAATCAATTAGTGTCACAGTTCGAGCTAGCCGATAAATACGAAATACAAGAAAAAGACAGTACCTGCGAAGAAACGGCGCCCGACGCCTACCTCTACCAGAGTAAGATAATCAACGAGAATGGCCAGGAGAGTCCTATTCAAAAGTCTCAAGTGTGTGCGATCAAAAGCGAACCTATTTCAACTCTCTTAGAGAAAGACACCACGACCATGGAAACAGATAAAACCTTTGACGAGGCCTGACGAAGGCTTTCCAAAGGTGTTCATCAGCCAAATGTTAAATTAAAAATGGCTGAACAGACACTTCGAGAAATCAGAAGCAATTTATTAAAATATGTAAAAACACAAAATATTGAAGATGTCATAGATGGTAGTTAGTTACATAAGTGTCAGGAACGTTTTGGTGCCTATATAAGTTTGTTATGATCTCACCCTCAACACATAATCTTTTGAAAACTGTTCGTTCTTATAAAATGGATTGAGACTAACGTCATCACTCATGCTGTACTGCTCAGTTCGAATACTCTCGAAAGGCGAAAGACACACTGAGCGTATCTTACACACGATGCAAAATATGTTTCAGTGTAGCTATAGTCGCTCATAATACGCCAAATAACAATTACGTCGAGTAAAATGCCACCCTACATGGCAACATTATTACGGCGTAACGACTTATTACGCGTGGTGAGGCTGAACATGAGACTTTGCATATAGTGAGACGCATACGCATAACGTGACGTAAAATGAACCGCGTCACATACGCCCAGTGTGTTGAACTAAGCGGGACGATAATATGAGAGATGAGATCGTTTCTTATTCTGTTCTTTAAGACCGCAGGCTATGTACATAATAATATGTATATCTTACTGTTTTATCCGATGTGTATTTGATGTGATTAGTTTGAAGAGATTTGACTTTTTTTTTAAATTACCTAAGGAGAGGCGCAATGTTATCTATATTTCAGCTATATTTATTTGAATTTTATATTGTAATTATTGATGAATGTATAATAGAATCAAGAGAAATCAATACAAAAACTTCGTTGTCCAAAATCCTTTAAAAAATTATTTTACAGGAAATAAGTACCGAATTCAAATTTCATGCATTGTCAAGGCATCCAAATATAAAAAAAAAAACTCAAGATCGACACATAACTTTATACACGACCTTTATAACTTATACGCTTGTGCTCCTTTAAATTTCAAACTAAAGTGCCATCTCTTCAAATCTCTTCAAACTATTTTTTGACATTAAGAAAACGCCTTGTTGTATAACGCGTCATGTTATTTTTTTTGGTTGAGTATCTAAAAATAATATGACATGAAGTACAAACTATGTTATAACTAATCTTAATAACATAAAAAGCAATAAAATATGTTAGGTTATAAACCTAGAAAAACCTGAATAATTTTAGGGTGCCTATCCAATGAGCGAGGTGTAAATACGTAAAAGAACCAATGGGGACGATTTTGTAGTAGCTTCAACAATTGAACCCAAACATTTTAAGTTTTACTTTCGCTTTTTAAGTTTTGAATATGATGTCTAATATTCGTTGGATATTAATTAAACTACAAAAAAGAAGCTTGAAGGAATAAAAATCTCAATGAAAATATTGTTTTGTAAATATTGCTCAGTTCACTTATAATTAATTGTCCCTTTATCCTTCAAGTTTACGATTCTACCTTCAAAATGACATGACACTAGCAGAATGGTGTCAACGTAGACTTAGACCATTAATCTAAGTAATAAAAATAATCTATTATGTTCACTTTCTGTATGTAGTTTATTTAGTTAAACAATGATTTTCAAAGAATGTCCACTTTAAATACTAGCCTTAATTTCTAAAAACCTTGTGATGCTATCCAAAAACGGTCATTGGCAAAATTGCGCCAAACCAGACGCAGAGCCATAATCAAGAAGTTGAAGTTGAAGGTATAGTAAGTTCATTTGGACTGGTTAACCACTTGCCATTATTAAGGGATTGAATATTAATTACGAATGCAAGTTCTTTTGGACTGATTATAACCGCTTGCCATTATTATGGAGTTGAATATGAATTACGAATGAGAGTTCTTTTGGACTGAGAGTTAAATATGAATTACGAATGCATGTTCTTTTGGACTGGACGATTGGTGACGATCTGCGAAAGACTGCTGGCAGATGCTGTATGCTGCAAGCTGAAGACAGGGCGCTATGGCGCTCATTAGGGGAGGCCTATGTCCAGCTGTGGACTCGTATAGGCTGATGATGATGAAATATGAATTACAAATGCCAGTTCTTAGATATACATATAAATGCACCCAAAACAGAAGCTCTGCCGAACTTGGGGCTATAGATGTCGCTATGTGAATTTCCAGCATTATATATTTCTTGGTTGATTTTACGTATTTTCTCTTCGCTCCGCATCTTTATTCAGTGCGCATTGCACCACAATGACTGCCAAATTTCCTACATAATACATATTTTTATGGCAATATTAGTACATAAGAATAACAAATCTAGATTGAAACTCTTCTTGTGCCTTTAAATACAAGATTATTACACCATTCCTAATCTGTAAGTCTTGTTTATAATATTTTTAATTGATTGTTATTCAGATAACGAATAAGGGTAAGTTTAATTCATAATTTAATTCTTAAATAAGAAATAAAACATTAATTGAGTTTATCTTCACTGTTTACGGTTGATACTAATATTTTAATTTTGAATGTAATTGAACACTGACTTATTTATTTTGAACGAAGATGATATTCATTTTGTAAATTTTATAAACACAAAAATGGATAGAAAGACGTGAATTAAACCAACGAACACGTAACTTCCTAGTGAACCATTTGAAAATATGATTATTGTATATGTGAAATTATATTCTATTCGACGTGTAAATTAAATAACTGTACATAAAGTCTTGAATCTATGTCGCAGTCAAGTGTTTGTTCAGAACTTGTTGAACATCAGGAATAATATTGCTTTTATTATTATTGCGATGGTAAAGCTTTTATTATTATAAGGGTATGGTAACGTTTTCGTGCTGATAAATTAGTATAGTTTATGAACCAACAGATCTACACCTATGTTGAATGTACTAATAAATGTGAAAAAGGATTTTGATATCGAACTTAGTTCATTAAAACGAGAACAAAAACACGTGTTTTTTTATAAATTCCACTTTTTATTATCTGCCTGCGGCACCTTAGTAAATGTTGTATAACATATTTATAAAGATTATAAAAAAATTATGTACATATTGACAAAATTAGGATAGTTATGGATAAAAATATGGGTATAAATATGGATAAATCATCAGATATTTAAAATGCAGGGTGAATTTTTAGGTGGGATTATTTTGAATTGTAAATATGCCTAGATTCCCGTCGTCAGAAGATGAGAGGTAGGTACGATTTATTTTTATTTATATAGATAGATTAAAGTTGTACATCCCACGACTTTCTTAAATTTACATTATCACGAGTTATCCCTCTCATATTGATTGTGAATATTCAGACGAAGATACATTTTTACTTACACTTAGAATATATTCCGATTTTATATATATATCTATATATAATATATATAGATTTGTCATAAAATCCCATCTAAAAAAACCTACACTGTAAAACTTGATTGTGTTCAATATCTTATTTGTACCAATATAATTATGTAAATAATTTTACTTGACAAATTCTTTTTTCTATATAGGAACATATAGCTTAACGATAGTCTAGCCATTTTCAAGTTAAAATATTTTTATATACTCGTAAGCTACTACATAAAAAACTACACTCTTGGCGTTGACTTTGAGAAATAATTGTCTTTAATCGACCATTATCCATTAGGAAAAATCTCAAATCGGAAAGAGGGCAAATTTTATCAAAATTCGACAAGAAAGTGATTATAAGTACCTATCGGGGGCCTGTTTACAAATATTTTATCTTGAACTTGGCTTGAGTATATGTTATTGTTTTTATAAAAAGTAAGATATTGAATAAAATTTAAATTGTAAGCAATGAATTGTAAATATATATATTATTTTACAAATTCTCACTTTTTGTTTTACTTTTACTACCTTTATTGTAAGAGAACTCTCACGATGAAGATGTCGAACAGACATTAATATTATGGTAGATAAAATCGTCAAAATCATTAATCCGATTGGCTAAGTCCAGGGGCCCTATTATGCTAAACTCATCGCTTCACTACGACAATGGCATAGACATAGAATGATGTAATTTAGTGTTTTATTCGTCAAGTTTGAAACCATCTCCATCACCACTCTATCATCATCGATTCATAAGCTGCAGCAGAGCCATAAAGACTAATTTTCGGATTACATTGCGAAGCTCAGTCTGTACTCGGCTATTGAATTGCGTTGTTGTCGCTTAGCTAAAGATTACTGGTTGATTACGATTACATATATCCCGCTGGTTTGAGTGCGGACTTCAACCTCCTCGGACTATGCGGGCTGTAGTCAGGCTCGGGAACCGGCGGGCCATGGTTCCACGGGTCTCTGCGCCATGGCTCCTGTGACACGGCCGGCGACGCAGGCGATGATGTGGGCTTGGCTGATAGTCTTCCTTCCTCGGTGTACGAAAACGGACGCGATCCGTGACTTGTGGGGTGATGCTGCCACGATTCAGACCGGTTGAACGATTGGCTTGGCCTGGAATATAGAGGTATAATAAGCCTGATTTTGTTTGGCTACTAGTTTAGTTGGTGTCTTTGTTTTTGAACTATCAAAAACCCTTTTTGGGTGAAGACCTCCCCAATTTGCCCCTTTATTTATCTCGGTCTTCTGCAACATTAATGTAATTAGTTATGGCTGTTTGTCTGACGATACTTTTCATTGAGTTGTTTTCTTAGTTCACCAGTACAAAAAGCTAGATGTCCTGTCCATTGAACGAGTTAATTATTTTTTCATTACAAATACTCGGAAAATAGGTCTGAATATGCCTGAAGAGCAGGTTGAAATTGATACGTTTCAGCCCTAGGTAGAATCGCTTTCAACTGACAGCTATAGCGTTACTACTGAACCATGATAATGGCAAATGCGAAAAATAAATGCTGAAGCTAAAAAAATCTGGTTAGCGACAGTCAAAAAATACGAAAGACAAGGCAGTATGGCTTTATGCCTTTCGCCTTACCTAGATGAACTAATAATATTTAAAAAAAATTGCAGCCATTCGATTCATTTGTTTTCTCATGTTTTTATTTATATTTCCTTGTATTCGTAATGAAAAACACAGTGTTTACCTCGGGTGAAAGTAACTTATTTAGTCCCTCGAACTATTGGCGCCCTCGCTACACTCGGGTGCCAGACCCCGTGTCGGGACTAAATAAGTTACTTTCAACCCTTGGGTTACAATGTACTGTTAATTCCTTACTATCATTATAAAAGTAGCGAAAGCTTGTATGTATGAATGTTTTTTACTCTTTTACACAAAAAAATACTAAAGATCAGGTTGAAATTTTAAATACAAAGACAATTATGAATAAACAAAATAATTATTGTATATTTATATAATTATTTACTCTCAAGTTCTAGGTATACTTACGTAGGATAGAAGTCACTTTGAGGGAGGCTTCTGAGATGAGTATCCTCATTTACGAAAGCATTGTTCGTCCTCCTGTGAAAAGTGATATAGCTACAGAGAGGTACAGCCACGGATTGAAGTACACTGTGGTATGTACTTGGCTAATAAATTTAATCTGATTATTTATTTATTATGGAAACCCAACAAAAGAATCACAATACAAAAAACCAAACATCTAAATAAATTGGAATTAAGAAGTATGTGTTCCCTTACTTAAAGGGTTTCCAGCATGCACAAGCTTAAGGCAACTAACTATTATAAATTCGTAAATACACATGTTCAAATAAGCGAGAGAATCATTAAAATACAGACAGGCCGACTAAACCTAAAGAGGGTATAAGCCGAATAACAAAAATAGGTAGAAAACCATCATAATAAAAAAAACATTAAATAACACTCTTGACTTTGTTACTCTGAGAGTAGGTCACAGATTTATAAGTAGTACTACAGTACTAGGTACTTATGTATTTTTTTCAACCAACTTAATAAAAGATTAAAGGAAGATTAGAAGGGTAAAAAAAAAGACTTTTTAAAGGAAAAACCCTCATTTATCCTTACTTCACTACATAGTATAAAACAAAGTCGCGTTCTCTGTCCTTATGTCCCTATATCCCTATGTCCCTTTGTACGTTTAAATCTTTAAAACTACGCAACGGATTTTGAAGCGGTTTTTTTTAATGGATAGAGTGATTTAAGAGGAAGGTTTATACCTATGTACATTTAAAACGTGCGAAGCCGGGACAGGTCGCTAGTATATTATAAATGCAAAAGTTTGTATGAATGTATGGATGTTTGGTACTCTTTCACGCTATAACTACTTACGGATCTTGCTGTAATTTGGAATAGATGTAGTTCTAGCCCTGGAATAACGGTGCCATACAAAAAGAAGTTGAAGCCCTGCAATAAAACACGCGTGCGAAGGCGCGGGCAGAAGCTAGTAAATAATATGAATACAGTTAAACTCTCTTTTAATGATGACAAACAGATGACAAATTATTTTGATGTGATCTTCATATCAAGTCCACAAACTTCCTCAGCTGGACAAAGGCTTCATTCAAACAATTCCACAAACCATCTATCAATTCCCTGCGACCGCTACAATAGACCGTTCGTGGAGAGTCCAAGGGGACAGAGATTGATTTTCAAGTAGTTTGATCTTAAAACCATGACGTCCATAACACTCCTAAGCCTACGCTCACCTCTAGATCTTTATTCTTTGTTTTTATTTAGAAACATACCCTCGGTTTAAAGGCGCTTCGTACTTGTTCTGTTGCCAATTATCCTCCGGCCTTCTATGACTGTGGGATCAAATAATTATAAATTAGGTAAATGACTTAGATACGAAATTATATAAAAAAAGCTTTTATTATCATCAGGGTTCGGATTTCATTCCATCCAAGATCAAAAAAGTCCAAAATCGATGAGGTAAGTTAACCTTTCGGCATCATCTTAATTTTACATTGTCATCCGAATCCGATTAACATTATGTATCTTTTTATTTTGACCACCAAATTTTAACTGAAGGAACTGGAGAGTTGGTCAAATTTAACTGTCACATTCCTGTATACTGTATCCGCACCTAAACGCTTGTAACAAGTAAACATTTCACAAATAACCCTGAATGTTTAAATGACGCTATGAAGTTTTACTTACTCAAATGCATTGAGAGCTCCCACCTTGTGTATGGAGTGCTATAAAAAAGATAAAATAATGTTTAAACATTACAAAAAACTTAAATACTAAAAACCAACTAAGCCCATCTTAAATCCTATTTATATTATAAACGCGAAAGTTTGAGTATGGATGGATGGATGTTTATTACTCTTTCACGCAAAAACTACTGAACGGATATGGATCAAATTTGGCAAAAAGATAGATTATAGTCTGGAGTAACATATAGGCTATATTTTATTCCGGAATTCCTACGGGAACGGGAATTACGCGGGTCATTGATAAGTACTTAGTTACTTCTTCACGCAAATCCCACTGAACGAAGTGCACTGAAATTTGTCCGATATCTAACACCATATTATGCATGTATTAACAGGTCTATTCAATCCACGCGGTAGTCATTACCCCGAGCGGAAAGGCAAACCGATTATGCAATAGGTGTTTCAATAAACTATAATCCCATTTCAAATTCTTTCAGCATTTAAGAACATCATCAATGAATCATCAAGAACAATGAAGTAAATAAAATACGCGTTTTGAAGATACCTTACAAACTACTGAACAGATCTTAATCTAATATATATGAGACATCATGAACAGCACCAGCTTGCAAATAAAATAGAAATATGAACATCAGCTTAATTAAAAACAAAGTTCTAAGTAACCCACATAAAAACCACAGTCGGATTAAAAACCGTCCGTTTTATGAAGCCGGTCGAAATTGACTTTCTTATTGCGCTGTCTTATAAAAACTTAAACACCGACGACGATTTTGCTTACCTGTTCTTTACTTGAAGCATCATTGAACTTTTTCAAGTATATGATAAGTAGGCATATCAGCATCGCGTTTACTACCAACGCAATATATCCCTTCAGGGCGACTGTCATAAGGATCAAAGCGCCGTGCCTCAGTTGATCTATCTCCATGATATATTCAGGAATTTTATCCTGTAAGCAAATTAAGTAGGTAGCTATTAAACCACACAGGACATTTTTGATGACATGTACTTTTTGGGGTCTGCCAGTCGGTAGTAATTAAGGTATCAATTAAAATAATTAATTTCGACTATCATTACATAATAATATGGGTATTCAACAAGATAAAAAAACAGAAAGCCATCATGCGGCCTATTTAAAAAATGTGTGTCAAAGCCTCCTTGACCTTGTCTACAAATAAATCGGAAATATTTGAATTCCGTCTTTGACATAATTCAAAGACGGTTTAACATAATATGAGCATCTAATAATCGAAGCATAATATCAATAAGGCCATAGCCTCCGTGGGTTTTAAAAATAAATCTGAGCGTAGTCGAACAGACGCGTATCGAGAGCTGGTGAGTATCTGGCGCAGCGCATCAACATTGCCCTACAGCGCAGTAATTTAGCCAGTGTCTTGACTTGGGGTCTCTTAAAATTCCGACTGGTATTGATATGGTTTAGATGAACTACCTCTAGACGGCTTGCAACCATCTGCAGTTAGCTCAATTGTTTCAAGTGTATGCATATACTAGCATACAATTGAATCATTTGTTTCTATTCCTTGATTGTAATTTTCGTTCTTAATAACTTATTTTTAGTAAATAAATTTATAGATAAACTTCATGCTCCATGTCTTTGATCCATCCGGATAGAGGGCACAGAACTCGGGGTCATATTCTACCACTCTGTCCTATCGCTTGCTGGCCCTGGTTTATAAATCACGAAGTAGCTTACCAGCTCTTGTGTCAAATAAACGAAGTCCATGCCGAAGTGTGAAGCTAGAGCGAGGTCGACCGCCAGAGAACTGAACCAAACTATGACGTATACAATCACAATTGCATTTAAGTTCTTTAGTAGTTCTTGGCTCTTCACACCTGGAATCGAAAAAGTTACTCAAACGCTTAACAAATAAAATTTTATGAATTTTATAGCGTGCTAATCATTTTCAGATGTCGGGAAAAAATACGTTACTACATACCTATGTAACCAGCTCGCACTGCGAAAAACACCTGTTTTTATGCAATTTCGCCCATGATTTCACTACATAGTATAAAACAAAGTCGCTTTCTCTGTCCCTATGTCCCTATGTCCTTATGTCCCTTTGAATGCTTAAATCTTTAAAACTACGCAACGGATTTTGAGGTGATTTTTTTTAATAGATAGAGTGATTCAAGAGGAAGGTTTATATACTTATAATAAAAACGTACGAAGTCGGGGCGGGTCGCTAGTAATAAATAAAGCTTGAATCAAATATTAAAATTCGCGTCTGCTTTGCCATACAGCATCGTAATGCAGCCGGCATAATAGGGCCGGTTCCGACTGCTATTGATAGTTGAGCTACCACTAGACTGTTTGCACCCGTTGTAACACCGTCTGCAGTTAGCTAAATTTTTTGAAACGTATATACTAGTTTCGATTTGTTCTACTTCTTGATTGTAATTTCTTTTGTTAATAGAGTCTTAGGATTTGATTAACAAAAAATTCGAGTGAGATTTCGCAGAGCATTTCTAATTAGGATATTCTTAGGCCTCAGTTACTCACCAAAGATCAAAAAAATGCTAAATATCAGCGTCAGAGTGGAAACAGCTAAGGTGACAAGTACCAGCACAAATACAGTCTGGGTCTGCGTGACGTTGGTCACCTCTAGAGACGTAGCGCAATCTTCACCTACAAACATAAGCATACCACAACATTTACTATTGGGACTTATACATTTACACATGAAACACTGCCTATACGGGATATTTTATATTGGATACTTACTCGTACCTAGGTTATTGCAAGTTTATTTTAAAACTTGGAATTCTGTCTAGTCTGAGAACCCTAACAGTATGACGCAAATCTTCAAAATTCGAGGCGAATTCAATCATTTTCAGCATTTGCTCAACTAGATTTATTGTCAAAAAAACTTATGACTGAACCTTTTGATTGATATCGTTAGATAAGGTTTGATGTCTTTTTTAATGAAATAAATGAATAATAAAATAAAATTAAGGTGGTCTGATTCCCTGTTCAGACAGGCGATTATTCAAAAATCAATGAATACATTGCAGTTAAAAATGTTTTCAAAATCAAATATGTCTTCTCTAAAGTTTTATTTTCATTAAAGTTTTCTATCTTCAATATTTAAAGTACTTTCCTTTCATGTGGCATGCCTGTGCGACGTCATGTATATAGAATAACTTAAAGATAACTTTTAAACGATTGCGAAGCTTCTTCCATAAGATATCAACCTTCTACCTACTACAGCCGACCCAAATCCTCGTAGGCTCGTAGAGGCTCTACGAACTAATTGTAGTTGTTGGACTTATAAAGTGTTGAATGAAATTGAAGGTAATAATATATTATTTAGGTAAGCGCAGGCTATCCAATAAGGAAGTTTCCAAATTTTTAATTTAAATGTAGAAAAATAATACTATACTTGCAATAAAGCCCAGTGAAATTTTTTTTCAATTATCTTCATAAATGACGAAGTTATGATACTTTTCCCGTCCGGTTTAAAAGTTCTCGGCGCGCGGCCGCTCAACAACGTCATGACGTCACAACTTCCGCGAGACGCTCGAGTCGAGTAGTAATCGATGCGCGGTCACCTCAGACGGTTGTTGCTTTTGGCTAAATCAAGACCGAATGGATATTATCGTTGTAGAATCTGTGCAGGACAACATCTACATAGTTTTAAGATTGCTAGTATTTTTCTGAAGGTCTGATTATCAGGTTTTAGAGTTCAAAATCGTTCGTCGTTTTCAGTTATCATCATAGAATAGTGTTGGTACTTGTCTCCAACAAAAATAGGCCATAGGTTATCTTTATATACTGGCCATAGATCGTTATCCTACCTGGCCGGAGGGTGTCCTACACTACGTTTGCCCAGTCGCGGTCTCTACCCAAGAACACGTTTATCGCAACTATCTAATAGATTATCTTATAGTTGATAAAAAACAATATATGTACCTACCTACTTTTGTGTAAATAAGGTTTATTTTGTGTACAGTCGAACATTCTAGAGCTTTCGGGAATGTGCAGAAAGCTCTGGAAAGTTCTGGAATATACGAGATCAAATACAAATTATCTATTACAGTAAACGTAAACTAATTAACATAGCTTGGGTTTGGAACCCTATTTAAATAAAGAGATACCTATGTGTGTTAGAGGGTTCCGCTCTTCCGTAATATACAGTTACAATAATATTGGAAGGTGCGTATTTGAAAGATTAAATTAAAACATTTAATATTGTTTGCAAAAGTTTGTTAGCATTTGATTGTTTAGATAAGTGTGCGCCTGTGTGTTTGTGGCGTGTGTGTATAAGTATATGTGTATGTTTGTGTTTTGTGCAAGTGAGTGTTTTGAGTTGTGTGTGTGTTGTGTGCATGTGTGAGTACCTTACCGAGTGTGTTGAGTTGGTTTATATGTGACGAAGATCATTCGAGAACATAGTAGAAACTTCTGGAAGCCTATAGAACAATCTCTAAGTCTGTATAATGATATCAATAAATCCTCTTCACTAGTCCTCTAAAATCCTAACATTATGATTTTGATGTAAATATGTAACTTTAGGAAAATATGCTCTTGTAATTCCGATCACTGCTTATTAATGTTCATGACTTTGAAGTACATATATCATATCAAGGTTCTCGATCGAATCGAAAAGAAAGAAAGAGACAATGGGAATGACAGATACAGATTTACCTTTCGGAAAATCGTGGAAACATAAGACAAGGACAGCTGACGGTGTGGCTGGCGTTTGAATGAAAGGGACAGAGTTATTTCTCTAGAAATTTGTCGTTTTTCAACTAAGGTTTGTAATGTTACGAGGTACCTATTGGAGATATAAAAGGCCGAACATGTCCGACGATTATTCATTCAATGTTTGGAATGGATTAAGTATAGATTAAGTCTTTGGAAACGAACAAGTGAAAAAAAAAATAGTGGACTAATAGAAATATAAATTCAGTATTGCAGTAGGTATGGAAATATAATAGCTGTTCTCACAGAACAGTCTTTAAATTCTACATCATCTTCATATATAGGACTTTCTAGTGACGTCGCATAGAATCATTATGGAAACCGTGCAAGTTGATGCTACACTACAGTATATAATATTGTGTCGTGCCCAAGTGCACAAGTACCTACAACTATTAGTGCACCCGATAAACATTATTTTATGGTGCCTAAAAAATAAGATTGGTGCAAAGTTATTAAAAGAAAGAAATCTCTTTCAAATAAAATAAACACTAGATGCGCCCCGCGGCTTCGCCCACGAACCAGAGATTTTTGTCATACAAATTCCAGAAAGTTATTGCACACCCCCTAGTTATTGCTATTGAGTAAAAAAAAATACGTGTTAAATTATTCATTCCAGAGATAAGTTGTACCGAGTTTTGAGAGAATCGAACCAAGGAATAATTATTTTCCATACAAACTTTACCACCCCATTTAACCCCTTCAGAGATTATTTTTTCTAAATTTTACTATCCTATATGTTATTTTAAGTCCCAATCGATTTACATACCAAATTTCATCTAAATAACTTAAGTAGTTACGGAGATTATCGATAACAAACATTCACACAGACTTTCCCATTTATTCTAATAGTAAGATATTAAGATATTAATAAGGTTACTTAATACTTTATATAGACACTCACACCACACACCGCATTCCATGTACCTACTTACTTACTGTGAGCGACAAACGACGAAACAGCCGAAAAACGCTTTCCGCCCCTACTGTACCGTTGACTCGCCGGGAATTGTGACGTCACAGGCGAAATGCCTCGCACTTATTTCAAAATACGTTTGGGGTTCAGTAAAATTGGAATAACTTTGTCATTTTTCAAGTTTTTTAAATAATTCTTTCACCATATATATTGTAATTTATATGCCCTTCAATTCATGTAAGTAGTTTTTATTTTTGAAAAATTGGAAACTTCCTTATTGTGATGATTTTAGTGAAGCGGCGGCCGAGGTCGGCTTGCGACGCAGGAGGTTGTGGTTGCGATTCCCACCGCAGGAAAAATGTTTGTGCGATCTGCAAATATTTGTTCCAAGGTTCTGGGTGTTATCTGAGTATAATATTGTGTTATCTATACTTATAATAAAACTGTAACAGGTCCAATTCTGTACATTGAAGATATTTTGAAAAATTTTTTTGGAGGGCATCCTATTATCGATACTCAAGCCAAAACTGTATTTTTTTTTATTCATGTCTGTCTGTCTGTCTGTCTGTCTGTCTGTATCGTAAACGCGCATCACGCCGAAACTACTTGATGGATTGAAATGAAACTCGGCATGATTATAGGTCATACTACGAGGAAGGACATAGGATACTTTTTATCCCGGAATTCAGTAAGATTCTCATGGGAGAGGGAATGAAAGTAAAATTCCTTTACCGCGCATCACGCTAAAACTGCTGAATGAGTTAGAATGAAACTCTGGACGATTTGAGTTCATACTACAAGGAAGGACATGGGATACTTTTTATCCCGGAATTCGTTAAGGTTCCCCTGGGAGAGAGTGTGAAAGAAAAATTCTGTAACCACGCATTACGACGGAATTGAATGAATTCGAATGGAACTCGGGACGATTGGACATGGGATACATTTTATCCCGGAATTCAGTTTCAGCATCTGAACGACGCGTCACGCGTCGTTCAGATGCTGTAAGAAATTTTTGATAACCCGTATAGCCCAGGGGAACCAAACTGAATTGAACTGATAAACGCGAAAGTTTGTAAGTATGAATGGATAGATGGATGGATAGATTGATAGATGGATGGATGTTGTTACTCTTTCACGCAAAAACTGCTGAACGGATCTGGATGAAATTTGGCACAGAGATAGATTATAAGCTGTAAAATCGCGAGTACTCCAAATGCTAATCATGCGCAGACGAAGTCGCGGGTATCAGCTAGTATATACATATATCAGTCATCTAGTACCCATAACACACACTGTCTTAACTTGGGGCTAGATGATGCTGTGTGGCTTGACCACCATTGTTTTTTGAAGTAAAAACTTGAACTCACTTTGAAAGTAAACATGATAGACCAACTGCCACCAAACTTTAGAGTGTGCTGGTACTTCATCTCCAGTCACATCGCAGTCGTATCGAAATACCAGAACTACAATACACAAGACTGCGTAGCATAATGATGATGTCTGGAAACAAAAGAATAGACATATTTATTAATACCCTTCTACATTTTGTTCTTGCCTAACACACCTTGTTTCCTTAAGGAACGATTTGAATATCTCCACCAAACCGACACCCGTTTTCTCCTCTCTACTATCACGCTTCAACTGAAAACTCTCCCTTCCACTTTTACAGCTTACCCTTTACTACTTACCTAAGCCATAGAAATTTCGAACGCTTTGCCCACTTCTATTAGACATGCTAAGTTAATTTACATATATATTTACTATGTTTTTATATCATATTTATGTAAATTATATCAGTATTTATGTATATTTATTATCACAGCTTTATTTTCACACGTCAACGTCAACACTATATCAATTACTTCTTGTTCATCCTAAGGTTGTCTGGAAGAGATAGTTTTTTTCCGCCCTTTGTACATTATTTTTGTTTGTGTTTTATACTTTATTTTGTTTGCAATAAAGTATAACTAGATGCGCCCGGCGGCTTCGCCCGCGAAACAAATTTTTTTTTTATTCTATTTTCAGAAATCTATTCACACCCCCTAGGGGTTATTGTGTAAAAATAAAAATACGTGTTTAATTATTCCCTACATACTTTATTTATACCGAGTTTTGAGTGAATCGATTATATTAATAATTATTTTTCATCCAAACTTACATCCTCCAGAGAATAATTATTCAAAATTTACTGTCCTTTATGTTATTCTAGGTTCTAATCTAATAACATACCAAATTTCATCTAAGAACTTAAGCAGTTACAGAGATTACCTATAACAAACATTCACACAGACTTTCCCCTTTATTATAATAATAATAGTAAGATTTTATTGTATTACTCACTGGTAATACCTGTGAATTAAGCTGAGTAAGTAGTTATACGTACTTATTGATTAGATATGCTCAAGCTAATTGGTATTGCCTACGGAATCCATACTTCCAAACCAATATCACTACATAGTATAAAACAAAGTCGCTTTTTCTGTCCCTATGTCCCTATATCCTTATGTCCCTTTGAATGCTTAAATCTTTGAAACTACGCAACGGATTTTGATGCGGTTTTTTTAATGGATAGAGTGATTCAAGAGGAAGGTTTATACTTATAATAAAACCGTGCAAAGCCGGGGCGGGTCGCTAGTTTTAGAATATAAGATCCTCTTACAACTCGACAAAAAAACATCGTTTCTTGTTCGCTTCTTTAGAGAACAAAAATCAACACACACCACATTTTTTCCTAGTTTTAATGCAATGTACCTATATACGAACTTTCTGATGTGTCTTGGAGTTTTTAAGGTCTCAAGGAAATAAAACACTTTTTTTAGTCTGAATTTGACATGCAGAAAAACAAAGGAGGAAAATAAACCTTAGATTAAGAGGTAAACTGACGAAATTACATGTACTGTGGTAGAGCAGAATATGATATCATAGCGCTGGTCTTCCGTATCGTATCATAGCTTTCATAACGCGGGTACTTACTATAGTGATCACACTTGATAGAAGCGCCGTCAAGGCAAGATTCGGTGGCACTTTCCTATCCTCACTTTCGTACGACATTTTCAAAAAGGTTTACTCCCCTTTTTTCACATCTACACACACGTCATGTCGTTCAACCGTTCGTATGAGAAGGGACTGATCGAGATATCGTGCGTTAATCGCGGCTCGATAATTGTTATCGGTAATCATCAACATTATCTGGATAGCAGGTGATAAATTAACAAGCTGCCGCGGCAAAAACATTCAAGTTCGGTTTTAGAGCTGGTGCGGCGGCAGATTTAGCTGAGGATCCTAATAGGCGCAAATATGCAGGTCTCGACAGAGCCTACGCTTTTGTTACCCTTGGACTTGAGACCATAGGGCCGTTCGGTAACGAGGTTCTTTGGGTTTAAAAAAAGTACCTGAAAGTCTGGTCGGTGCGTCACGCGACCGGAGAGCTTGTATAAATCTGGCGCACCGCATCAGCGTTGTCATATAGCGTGGCAATGCAACCACCATCTTGGGAACGCTTCCGGCTGGTGTTGTTACCTATCTGTTGAGCTATCTATAGACTGGTTGCAGCCGTTTACAGTTAAATTAGCTCAATTGTAAACAAGTAGGTACTAGTTTTTTTTCTATTCTTTGATAGTATTTTACTTATTAATAAAGATTTTATATTATAACTAGCTGGTGCCCGCGACTTCGTCTGCGCATGATTAGTATTTGGAGTACTCGCGATTTTACTTGCGTAATTCCCTTTCCCATGGGATTTTCAGGATAAAATAAAGCCTATTATATATATTATATCTCTGTGCCAAATTTCATCCAGATCCGTTCAGCAGGTTTTGCGTGAAAGAGTAACAAACATCCATCCATCTATAAATCTATCCATCCATCTATCCATTCATACTTACAAACTTTCGCGTTTAACAGTTCAATTCAGTTTGGTTCCCCTGGGCTATACGGGTTTTAAAATTTCTCACAGCATCTGAACGACGCGTGTGTACGCGTCGTTCAGATGCTGTGCTATAGCCCAGGGGAACCAAACTGAATTCCGGGATAAAATGTATCCCATATCCAATCGTCCCGAGTTCCATTCGAATTCATTCAATTCCGTCGTGATGCGTGGTTAAAGAATTTTACTTTCATACCCTCTCCCATGAGAACCTTACTGAATTCCGGGATAAAAGGTATCCTATGTCCTTCCTCGTAGTATGACCTATAATCATGCCGAGTTTCATTTCAATCCATCAAGTAGTTTCGGCGTGATGCGCGTTTACGATACAGACAGACAGACAGACAGACAGACATGAATGAAAAAAATTATAGTTTTGGCTTGAGTATCGATAAGAGAGTGCCCTCCAAAAAAAAAATTCAAAATATCTTCAATGTACAGAATTGGACCTGTTACAGTTTTAGTATAGATATATATAGTATAGTATATGAAGTATATATATAGTATATGAAGTATAGTATAGATATATATATATAAGTATAGATAACAGTAACTACAAATAACAATTATCTAAAGCTAAATTTATGGAACTCAACTCAGGACAACTTATATTAAAAGAATCTAATAAATTCCGCGACTAACTTTTATTAGGTAGGTACATACGCATGAATTAATAGTGGTAGGTATTTTGTTATTATATAAATCAAATAGTTCCGCAAAAATGTTAGAGAAGGTAAAAAAGAAAAAGAGCGGATAACAAAATCACACCTGAAATTCAAACATATATGACGACCGATGTGGCGCGGTGGGCGAAGGTCCGCCTGCGACGCACAAGGTTGCGGGTTCGATTCCTGCCTTGGAACAAATTTATGTACGATCTGCAGGTTTTTTTCCGTTGGTCTGTGTGTTTTCTATCCTACTAATATTATAAACGTGAAAGTTTGTAAGTATGGATGTTTGTTACTCTTTCACGCAAAAACGACTGAACGGATTAGATTAGAGATTAATTGTGTTTATATTTTATGCCGAGCAAGCTTTCGTAACAAAGGCCTTCTATGTGATGAATGCATAGACCTAGAATTTTTTGAACGTATGACCTATCCTATGGCCTATAGCCTATGGATGAAAGCTAATTAAAACTCTTTGTGACTGGCCTTGTATTAGGTAAATCTTCAGGTATTACTACGTTATTTACATCTCTTTACACTCATGCTAATCTTCTTTTATCTATGTTATCTATGAATACCATAAAAATACCAAATACAACCAAAAAGTAGAAAACAAAACCTTTGACTCAAATAATGGTCGTATCCTGTTACATTCTAAACTCATCACATCACGGTGGTCATCTATACCTACTCATTGTAGGAAACTACAACATGCCTGCAGCATATATCACGGAGTGTTTTTATTTTTTCTGGCCTACAGGCTTAGCAAGAGGCAGTGAATGCTTTCATTATAAAAAATATTCAATCACACACAGATTCAATCGCACAGATCACATATTTTATAGCTGGCCCATAACTTTTTCCATACACGAAATTCTTCCATTAGATGTTCCTCGTTTTACTTGTATAAATGTATTCAATCTCTCCTTTTGTCTCCCAAGTTAAAATATGTGCCTTCCGTTAAGTTTTCGTATTTATATCATATATATTTAGTTAGTCTATTTCAAAGAACGTCTCTGGTAAATACTTGTCTAAACTAAAAACCTTGTGTAGCTCAAAGATTCTAGCAGCTATTCTGAAACGGTCATTGGCAAAATTGCGTCAAACCAGACGCAGAGCCATAATGAAGTAGTCTATGTCAAACATGCCTATAATTAGAGTATTATTGATCCTAAACCTACCTTTTTATAAATCTGTGCCTTTAGCACTACAACATAATAATCTCTGAATAATAATGAACCATGACCACAGTATTTATATTCTCTTTGCATGACCACAGCAGTTCTGTTAGAAATCTAAATCTTCGTAAAAATTCTATATCACCATGGTAACAAAACTGAAATTGTGAAGTGAGACGAGAAATCAAATGATCCAATGTGGCATTCCGTAATACCTATATGGATGATAAGGATGATATTATCGATCCTGAAACGTTGATATCTTTATATATTTTTGGTATTTGGACATGGCGGATCACAAACATTTTGACCATGAGCTACTCGATTGCGGATAAATTTATACCGGCCTCCACAAGCGCCACAATAAAGTTTGGCCTAGCAACGCTGATAAGCTCATGTTGCTGGGCCTTACTCCTCGTTCCCCATGAAGAGTTTCCGAGAATAAGTCTGGTAATTAGGATCATCAAAATACCTTCGCAAATCAAAACTTACTACTTTCTCAATCACTATGTAGGAGACATCCTCGGCAACATCAGAGTCACGGCCCTAATCTGTTTAATAACCGTATTTTTCATGGTTAAAACTATGTACATGATGAGTGTGGATTGGAGAAGAATACGATCATTGTCATAAGAACTATAATGAGTGTCTCTAAGAGCCGTAGTGAGAGTGGACAGAAGTGGAAAATGAATACCACGCGTAGAGTGTAGATGACCACCGTGATCTGATGAGTTAAGAATGTAACAGAATACGACCACTATGATGAGTGTGGATTGGATTAGAATAGAAACTGCAAACTGAAACTGTATCCAAGGGTAGAATTGACACTATTGTGAGTGTGAAAAAATGTGACCTTGATCAATGTCGGTGGGAGTTGAGTACAACCATCGTAATTAGTTTTGATTGGAGCTGAACTCGCACTTTGTGTTGAGTGTGGATTAAAGTAGAACACAAACACCGTGATGAATGAGGATTGGAGTAGAATAGGAGTTGGTCCGTAGCAAAATACGACTACGTCAATGAGTGAGAATGAGCGCAGAACCATCGTGACGCGGGTTGAGGCAGAATATGATCGTCGTGATTCGTGTGGATGGAGGTTGAATACGACCATCGTGATGCGTGTAAATTGAAGTAAAAAACCACCACTATCTCCAATGGCCAATGATAGACATTTAAATATGATGTTATTCGAATGATGAATTCGGTCGTTACGGCCCAAATGATCATAGTTAAAATTAGTGGAAACGCCTTATTTTGCTCAAAAAATATATATAAATTGTTTTACTGTCAGTGGCCAAAATTAAAACCAACAATTAAAATAAATATTATAACGTTGAACTTGGTCACTATGGTCCAATAATTAAAATATTTAATATTAGATTGAGCTTTAGCGTATCAAATGCATCGTTGGTCATTTAAGATACTTTCAAAATTTTACTTCTCTTTCCATAGTTATATCTTTGTACTTACTTGATTAAGGTGTGAACTGAAGAAGGAATTGTCGAAGGAACTTCTATGGTGTGGATTGAAGTAGCAGAATAGTACTTGTTATTTCTCTTATAATTTAAGATATGAGTCGTCCGAATTTTCTCAGAAGCAATTTCATGTAAAAATAAATCTTTTTAATATTTTACCTTAATTTTCAGTGATAATTAGATAAATGGACTTAATTTTTATAGGATTTACTAATGAGTTTGTTCGTAGAATTAACTTAATGACAAGACTATACAAGTCCAACTTTTTACATTCCTATAAAAATAAAACCAATAAATTTTAGTACTGTTTCATTTTGTTTATTTTCATAAATATTTTTTTACAGAGAATAATTAAAATTAAGGCTACATCAATGGTAATAAAAAGGTAATTTATAGACATATTTAAACATAGTCTCACTACTAGATGAGACAAGAAAACTTGTCTATATTCTATTTTGATCATGCAAAATGCGTACCTCTCAGTATTTTAAATAAGCATATCTAAAACACTGATTTTGCAAGACCAAACATTGTCTTCAGCGTACATTGTATTCAGCGTAAATTGTCTTCAGCGTAAATTGTCTTCAGCGTAAATTGTCTTCAGCGTACAGAGTGTAGTTTCAAACCGCGCCGCGCCGCGCCGCTGATAACCAGCGCTTTAAACTACGCGGGCATTTGCCCGTTATTATGTCATTCTGCGCGGGACAGTTATCCCATGTTGAATGAAATGAACAAAAGACAGCGATAAACCGCGTCCAGTCGTGTAGTTTGATGGTCTTTGTCGAGCGGATTCCCGCGGCGGAATAACCGCCCGTGAAGTATGACCTTAAGACACGAGTTCACCTAAAGATGAAACGTAAGTTATTAAAAAGATGTTTGGATGTTTTTGACATATGTTTTATACTTTAAATGTCAAAATTAACCGATGCAGTTTAATATGAAAATGCGATGTATGAAAACTTCTGAAAGTTAAGAGGTTCCCGATAGTCTTTTTGAAGAACACATCCCCTCTTCCCTGAATAGACTTAAACCGGTTTTCCACTACACGATATTCAGGGCCCGGTAGTTAGGGCGATTAGGGAGCAAGGCTTGCCGGGTCCGTCCGGTCGCCGCTCTAAATCGTATTACACCTCTCTTAGTTAGGGTAAGGGTACCTGAATATCGTGTAGTGGAATACCGCTTTCAATCACGTCTCAAGTGACGTAGTTTTCACTGATTTTCATTGATAGTTTTTGTGGGTTTGAGTGTTTGGAGGAAGTGACTTATATTACTTCGTAGGGGGAAGGTAAGTTTTGTTACGTTAATGATATTTACCAGTACATTCAGTAACTACTAAGATAAATAGGTTTGAATATAAAACTGTCAGTATCCATAAAACTAATTTACACGCAAAAAATATTCGATTAACAATTGTTTCGACAAAATTACATTAAATACAACGCTGCCTCTGCTAAATTTTACGTATACAATTAACAGTTTGGATTTTTCTCTTAAGCTGCATTGACACGATCAGAGCCAGCTCGGACCGAGTGAACTCGGATACCTACTCAGATTGTAGCAACCTCTAATCCGAGCGCACTCGGACGACGGCGTCCGATTAAGTAGACTCGGACCGTGTTCTACTCATCCGAGCTAGCTCGTATACAAGATAGAAAACAAAATGGCGTCTAACAACAACTTCGCACAAAATCCGTCATTTTTTGATGTTGACTCATAAAAATAATTGGAATAATGACGAAAATGATCCAAGTGAACTATGATAATATCAACAGCTATCTTAGTACACTCGTATGAAGCTACTCCTACGAGTCCACTCGGTCCGAGCTTGGTCCGAGCGGACTCTGATCGTGTCAACGCGGCTTTAACAGTCCATTGGATCCCAAAGTTAAAAATAAACAACTTACTTAAAAAAAATATCAAAATACTAAAATTGAACTTACTCTACTATTTACAAAATCTTGTTATTTGTTAGTATCAATATTGATATTTTTTTGCACAATTTAACCCTAGACACATCCTTGTGTAATTATTACATAATTAGATACTCATTAATTTATAGAATCTGGGCAAGGTTATACATAATTCTAATATCTACGCTAATTTTATAGAAAACTAGCTTCAGCCCGCGTCTTTGAACGTATTTTATCTGGATACACATGGATGCCTTTTATACAGGTCGGATTAAGCCCCTAATTTTCAAAATCATCTACAAAGTAGTTATGGCTATCTGTATATTTGGTATCTAAGATCTCCAAAACTACGTAGTCAGCTTTTCTAAAATAATCACTAATTTGTACGATAAGAAAAAATTACGCTTTAGTACAATATGTCTAGGATTGTACGTACTCATAGACTTGCGAGTAAAAAGAATACTTATTCGACGGACACATCGTATGTTAACATGCATATATATTTATCACTCTATTATTACTTCCAAGTGACCTAAAAATTATGTACAAAAGTTAGGTAGCATAAATTATAGCCGTGACTCCACATTTTCTTCTTTAGATTCAAGTCTCAACGATGCGCCTGTTTCTAATACAACACATCGGAGTTAGTTATGGGACCTGAAAGGAACAGCAGAGTTTTAGTAATAATAAATACATTTTTATATACTTACTTACTATACTTTAGTATATATAATATATATTGTTTATATATATGTATGTTGACAGTTTTTGATAAAAAACAAGAACAATCCAAAAAGTATCATCTAGCCCCAAGCTAAGCAAAGTTTTTGTAATGAGTTTATAGATAGCTCGTTTACTTTAAACTTTCTACTGAATAGATTGATATTTTTAATACTTATATTTTGAAAACACCCTATTTGCATCGGGTAGGTCGATCCCGAAACCTCCTGCTTCGCAGGTGGACCTTCGTCCATTGCGCCAGAGTTCAAAATATGTTGTGGCGCAAAAATCGACCCCAATTAAGCTGATATAGGCATATCGTAGCTGTCGACTAAAGGTAGCCTTCCGTTCCTAGCGACCGCGAGGCGCGACCGCGACCGGGTCGCGCGACCCGCTTCTTTGTATGAATTTATATGGAGCACTAAACACAAGGCTAGACCGCGGTCGCGCGTCGCGGTCGCTAGGAACGGAAGGGAAACCCACATTACTAAAGTCCACGCGAATTCAATTGCAAGCGGGTCAGCTAAATATCCAGTGTTTTTGGCGTTTTCAGATCATGTTTGCAAAAAATATTTCTTATTATTTTTGACAGCTTACTGTATCACTCATTATAAAAGAGGTAACGAGATGGTAAAGTTGTTGGGAAGGAACCAACTAACATTTGCACAAATTTTTGTGTTTCGGATATTGGAATAGAGTTTATATCTATCCAACCAATCTTACTCGAGATACTAATATTGAGTACTTATCATATCTTAATGTGTGCCCTAAATTATGTGTCAAAATAAGTAATGAACGCGTGAATAATAATGACGTATGTTTGGGAGATAAAGTTTCCAAGAGAAACGTAAAACCTACCTATATTTGATAAAATCTCAGAATAACTAATCATTTTTACTAAACACACTTATAGTCAGGTGAAATTAGCCCAAAAAAATAAGGGTGAGACTACGAAAATCGGCATATAAATATCTGATGAGTTTTATGAATAATCGAAAACCATTCTAAGTAAGTTAAATATTAAGTTCCCACCAATCTTACGATTGGTAATTTTATTACGCTCGCATTTTTATATGTATTAATTTCGCTCATTCAGTTGACGTTTTTTCATTATTTAACATAACTTAAAACTACTGGTCATGCATTAGGGCGGTTCACTTGTATGAAGAGTATGAAATGCGTAAGACGACCTTTGATATTGATGACAACAAAAATGTTATTATGTTTGAGATTAGTTCTGTTCTACTAACCTAGTTAGGAAAAATACACGTATTATTCCACCATACGACTCCTTTGTTCTTATTCTGGACTTTTGAGTTAAAAAAACAGCAGGACGAATAAAAAACCGAGTGTACGTCAGACCCTGTTCAATTGGCCCTATAGTTTGCCCTAGGTATGCATTTTATATAATAGATAAATCAATAATTTAAATTGCCTTTGGTGCCCACCAAGCTCTGTTTTCGTTTCTCTTCCTAAAATAAACAAATTGGTACTTCTACAGATGCATTATAGAAAGCTTATATATGTTTAACAAATTGTATGTGTGAATTTTGGAAGTTCCTTTTTTTACGGAATGATATGATAAAATAAATGGAGGTGCCACTTTAGCTCCTGTTCACGCCTTTAGGAAAAATAGTTTACTTACAGAGAGAACTTTGCATCTATAATATAAAAATGAATCGCAAAATGTGTTGGTAAGCGCATAACTCAACAACGCCTGGACCAATTTGGCCAAATCTTTTTTTAAAATGTTCGTTGAAGTTCAAGGATGGTTTTTACGGCGAGAAAAATATGATATTTGACAAATAAATAAATTTCCCCGCGGGCGACGCTGCGGGACGCAGCTAGTTTTTTATACAAATAAGTTGCAGAGTATCTGTCCGGGACATGGCGACTTTAAGCAGAGTGCACTGAACTCTACTTTAATTAGATGTGTCTTCTCCCCATGAAAATACAGTATCTTATTAAACAATCCGACGACCAATGTGACGCGGTAGGCGAAGGTCCGCTTGCGACGCAGGAGGTTGCGCCTCGGAACAAATTTGTGTACGATCTGCAGAAATTTGTTCCGTTGGTCTGGGTGTTTTCTATATATAATAATAATCTATCTATGTAATAATTAAGTATATCAGTCATCTAGTACCCATAACACAAGCTCTGCTTAGCTTGGGGCTAGATGATGCTGTGTGGACTGTCCGGAATTATATTATATTATAATCCGCTAAGGATTTGTAAGTTCGTGTCAATAGTCCTGATTCTTTTAGATACCTCGTCAGTGTGAGGAATCCACGTGAGTGAGATCGTGTGATGATATATATTGGTGTAAAAATCGACGATTGACGTCGATTATTACACCAAGCTAGTATATAATCGTCTGTATGCATGAGAGGAATACAACACAAATAAGTATACTTACGTAATGTAATTCGTGAAGCGTAGTCTTTTTTCTGTGTCAATGAGCTTAAACTCGAAGCGGCCCGGTGCACCGCTAAAAACAAAAGTAATGCTGGACAATTTACACAACCTCCAACATTTTGCTTGGACAACACAAATTATGGCAGGTACTATATAACTGATAAAAACTTTTATATAGAAACTTTTTCTATTTCACGTAGAAAACCACCCGGCACTAAAATCTCTCTAACTCCTGCGTCCAATTGAATGCTTCACTGTAGTCATATAATTAAAATAATAATGAACATCTAAATTATATACAATGATTAAGACAAATCATCTCATCTCATGTTTAGTGTACTGTGCACGCACATTTTTGACAAACTATGCTTAGATAGGTTACTCAAACAAGTCTACCCATACTATACTAATAATATAAATTTGAAAGTAATTCTATTTCTTTCTGTTAGCTTTTCATGACAAAGCGTTAAGACACATCTTTACACATTTACGGAAGCATCTAAATGCAATTTAAAGACGCTTTATTTAGTAAAATATATCTTCTATCAGTTCTCTAATATGGACTCTACATTGACCGAAATTTATCGGATCAGATTTATCGGATACTGACTGTAATAATATTTTAGGTTATTCGTAACTTTACCACCGATAAGGTAATGTGTGATACTCACAAGCCTTCCTAAAGGATGGTATAGCGGTGTAGTCTGGTAAAGGCACCGGAGGCAGATCTTCGTCGTCAGGCAACTGGTCCCGCATACGATGCGCCGAGGCAGGGATATAGGCCCACGGCATTTGACCTTGCAGGCCTGCTGTTGTTCCACGCCGTCTAAGCCAAAATTACAGTTAGTTTGCTTCGTCCCATTACTGGAAAAAGGCCTTTCTCCCCTCTACGGATCGCGATCCTTAACCAGTTGGACGCTTCGTAGGAATTATGTTGGTCATGCCATCACGGTTCATAGGTTAGTTCAATCGCATATTTGGATAATCTATCTGAGATTCTGAGTAAAAACGAGTAAATACTAAAAAATATATTATAATGTTCCTCTAGTATATCTTTGTGGTACGCCTAGCTGCGCCCCGCGGCTTTGCCGCGGAAATTTATTTGTCAAATTTCAAAAATTTATTGCCAGCTTCGAAGGGTAATTTCGTAAAAAAAACGTGTTTAATTATTTACTTTGCAGTATATTTATACTGAGTTTTGAGTGAATCAAACCCATGTATAATAGTTTACCATACAAACTTTATCATTCTTTTTAACCGCCTTGATTTTAACATTTCCTTTTTATTAAAATCCTGTGTTTATTCTAGGTCTTTAACTATCTACATACAAAATTTCATTAAAATAAGTTAAGTAGTTACGTAGATTACTGATAAAAATTATTCACACACTCTTTTTTCCCGACTTTCCCATTTATTAGTATACTAGTTAAAAATATCAGTTACCTAGTACCATTCACAAAAACTTTAAGTACCTAGTTTACTTTAGGGCTAGATGGTGGTGTGTGGATTGTCAAGCATTATTTATTTATTTTACAGTGCAGTCCAGGTGAGGTAGTGATTGTGCTCGCGGTGGAGATTGCCGTCCGGACGTGTCTATAATTGAGCTGTCGAGGCGCGTTTCTTCCTAAAGAGATACCTACTCTGGAGCGACAGTAGAGTCCAGGTGAGGTAGTGACTGTCATGCTCGCGGTGGAGATTGCCGTCCGGACGTGTCTATGATTGAGCTGTCGAGGCGCGTTTGTTCCTAAAGAGATACTTACTCTGGAGCTACAGTAGAGTCCAGGTGAGGTAGTGACTGTGATGTTCGCGGTGGAGATTGCCGTCCGGACGTGTCTATGATTGAGCTGTCGAGGCGCGTTTATTCCTAAAGAGATACCTTCTCTGGAGCGACAGTTGAGTCCAGGTGAGGTAGTGATTGTGATGCTCGCGGTGGAGATTGCCGTCCGGACGTGTCTATGATTGAACTGTCGAGGCGCGTTTCTTCCTAAAGAGATACCTACTCTGGAGCGACAGTAGAGTCCAGGTGAGGTAGTGACTGTGATGCTCGCGGTGGAGATTGCCGTCCGGACGTGTCTATGATTGAGCTGTCGAGGCGCGTTTGTTCATAGAGAGATACTTACTCTGGAGCTACAGTAGAGTCCAGGTGAGGTAGTGACTGTGATGTTCGCGGTGGAGATTGCCGTCCGGACGTGTCTATGATTGAGCTGTCGAGACGTGTTTGTTCCTAAAGAGATACTTACTCTGGAGCGACAGTAGGGTCCAGGTGAGGTAGTGATTGTGATGCTCGCGGTGGAGATTGCCGTCCGGACGTGTCTATGATTGAACTGTCGAGGCGCGTTTCTTCCTAAAGAGATACCTACTCTGGAGCGACAGTAGAGTCCAGGTGAGGTAGTGACTGTGATGCTCGCGGTGGAGATTGCCGTCCGGACGTGTCTATGATTGAACTGTCGAGGCGCCTTTGTTGCTCCGCTATCATGTTCTCCAGGCGGTGTGGTAGGGACATTTTCTCGAAGTTGACTGTTCGCTTTTGGTCATTTTTGTCGACACGTTGCGCCGTTGGTGACCTGTTGGGAGGAAAACATATTGGTCCCCATATTTTTAAATGCCGAGTTACTCTTTTTAGTTCAGTAAGAGAGCGAATAAATAGTAATTGTATGTAGTAGATTTTGACCTGTTTCTCGATACTTAAACTCAATTGTTAGCAATTTAACAGTAAAGTTTAGGTTGTAAGCTTGCAAGTTTAGTAAGAGGTAACATTACCTATCAGAAGAGTCATCTAAAGAGTCAACATAAAACTTGCTGGGTTCAGGAGGCACCGTTGTTCTGAACAAAAAAGTCTTCATCCTGCGAAAGGAATTCGTTAATCCGGCCCGGGGGATTCTGGGGGACTGATCGGCTGCTCTGTAAATAGATATGGACGCAGGTAGATATAGAAAATGATTGAAGTGAGAATTTGTTTAGAGAGGTAGGTTAATCTCTTTACGTGATGTAAATTTACGATATACCTACCTACAGACACGCATTACCCAACGAAGCAATTAACAAGAAAAGTTTGTATACAATTTTTATTTACTTGTTGGCGTTCTTGGTAAACAAGTAAAACAAACGTAACAACAACGTCCAACTCTTTAGCAACACGTAACCTTTATTAACAATTAACCTTACAGCAATAGGTGAATTAGATAGGTTTAAAAACAACCGAAAACATTCAATGTAGGTAGAAAATTATCAAAACGTAGGTTTCTTACCTTTCAGGTGAGTTTGACTCAGGAAAGCTGGACTGATCTTGCGAAGATGCTCTCCTGAAAAGTATCGTCTTCATCTTCCTGAAAGACTGGCTGAGTCCAGGCCGCGGTATTCTCCCTTCTGGAAGGATGCTTGGCATACTAGCAGTCTCTTCCATCTCTTCTAGCTCCACTGTATCGGTGCCTACTTCGTGTCTAACACGAATTGGTACTGGCGCTGGGGTTGGAGCTTCCACTTGCTAATAAATAAAAAATGCTGGACAATCCACACAGTATCATCCAGCCCAAGCTAAGCAGAGCTATCGTTGTAGGTACTAGAAGATCATCATCATCATTACAGCCCGTAAAAGTTCACTGTGAGACATGGACCCAATGCGTCCTAAAAATGCATGCCAATCCTGGTGATAATGGCATCTCTTTAATATGATAGAAATATTCTTTATTACGCACCACGGTAAATAAAAGCAGAACAAAAATATAAGTATAGATCATAGTTATAGATGTAGTCTATAGTTTAAAAAAAAAAAAAAATTAATTACGTGCAGTTCATGTCATAAATGTTTGCACATACAATGCAAAAAAATAATCACTTTTTTCCATCATTTTCAGGCTCAGAAATTTAACTCTCTTGATTTTTAAAAACGACAAATATTCCATGACACTACCCGCTTCTATGATCTGACCCATGGACACGCCGCCGCAGCTTCACGACACGGAAGACGTCGATTACCGTGGGCAGTGAAAGTGTTAAGAAGGTACAATCACTACATAGTATAAAACAAAGTCGCTTTCTCTGTCCCTATATCTCTATGTATGCTTAGATCTTTAAAACTACGCAACGGATTTTGATGCGGTTTTTTTAAATAGATAGAGTGATTCAAGAGGAAGGTTCATACGTATAATAAAACCGTGCGAAGCCGGGGCGGGTCGCTAGAACAATACAAAAATGCTTTATTGTACAATTTGTACATCAGAAAAAGAACATAATAGAAGGTATACTTACAGCAGTGCTATCTGGACCCCGTTTGACGTTACACTCCACCACCATTGTGATAACAAGAAATAAGTTCATTACAAAGAAGACCACGAATCGAGAGTACAGCATGGTCATAGTCCAAGCTGCCCAGGTGGTGTTTAGCTCAGCATTGTTCAGGCCGCTCACAGATCCGCCGATGTAGTCCATAACATCTGATAGTGTCTGTAAGTAAATAAATAATGCTGGAGAATTCACACAACAATATTGAGCAAACTAAGCCGAGCTTATGTTATAGGTACTATTCTATATAGTATATATGTCACCGTTAAATTGCAAATAACGTTAGATTATAATCTATCTCGCGAGATTGTAATCTGTCGATAGATTGTGAACCGTAACATTTCATTACAATTTAACGCATTATTTTTCGGTAGATTATAATCTATCGAAGTGAAACCGTCAAATCCCAATCTTACAATTTTCAAACTGTGTTCTATACGAAGACCTGATCCCTGATTGGTCAGCCTTACAGTAGACTGCTCTGTGTCCATAGAGTTAGGAATGAAACATAGGTGTCAGTCAAATAAAATAAATGCACTTCAAGAATAATTGAGTTCTTGTTTTTATTTTTTTATTTAGACTTCCGATGTGGCGCGGTGGGCAAAGGTCCGCCACACAGGAGGTTGCGGGTTCGATTCCCGCCTCGGAACAAATTTGTGAACGATCTCCAGAAATTAATTATATCAGTCATCTAGTACCCATAACACAAGCTCTGCTTAGCTAGATGATGCTGTGTGGACTGTCCGGAAATGTTTATTTATCTATTATTAAGTAGGTACTTAATAATGAAGACAAGAGGCAAGCTGAAGACAGGGCGCTATGGCGCTCATTAGGGGAGGCCTATGTCCAGCAGTGGACTAATATAGGTTGATGATGATGATGATGATGATGATGAGGTACTTAATCAATAATTCTGATATCACATGGTCTCAAAATAAGAAAATCAGAAACGTAAAAATATTTTCTCTCAAACACAACGTAAAAATTGAAAAAATAATGAAAATTTCATATAGAAAAAACTATTACAAAATAAAATCAAATTATAAAAAAAAAACAAGTCGAAAATAATATAGTAATGTTTTTGAAAACATAATTTTATTGTGTTGTAGTTTACTCGTCTAACAACTTTAAAACACTTTGTATTCTTTGATTTTTCCATTGTATTTTTTTACAATTTCATTATGCCCGCTGTAATAGGTTTGTAACTCTGTGGTAAATTCATCCTGATTAAATCAGCGCGCTAGGTGCGTTCTGTTTTACAATTTGACGGTTTCACTTCGATAGATTATAATCTACCGAAAAATAAAGCGTTAAATTATAAGCAAATGTTACGGCTTACAATCTATCGACAGATTACAATCTCGCTAGATAGATTGTAATCTAACGTTATTTACAATTTAACGATGACATATATATAGTTATAGGTTCTATGTATAATAAAAATATCTATCTATATATATAATGTATCAAATATATCAATTATCTAGTACCCATAACACAAGCTTTGAGTACCTAGCTTCCTTTGGGGCTAGATGGTGCTGTGTGGATTGTCCAATATTTTTAATTATTTACTAGGTTACCGATAGGTATACCTACATTACAGTGAGCACCAGTAACTCTGTATAGAGATAAATTTTATTTTACATCGAAATCTTGAAGTCTACTAACTCATCGTACGAATATTATAAACGCGAAAATTTGTAAGTACGGATGCATGGATGGATGGATGTTTCTTACTCTTTCACGCAAAAACTACAGAACGGATATGGATGAAATTTGGCACAGAGATAGATTATAGTCTGGAATAACGCATAGGCTATATTTTATCCCGGAGTTCCCACGGGAACGGGAATTACGCGGGTGAAACCGCGAGGCGCTGCTAGTATACTATAAAACTTGACACGTGTATCAAGACGAACTAAACAACAGAGTGAACATGAAAACTCCTTCGAAAACAAATAAACTGTATAGGATATATTTTTTTAAATTTCATCATAGAACAACAGCTTTTGATTGGGATCTCAATTGGGCAACAAGGCAGTTGCAATTTAAGGTGATTTCGCGTCCAGGACTAAGCATAGCTCCGCTACTAGATGGCGATGATTTTCAATTTTGATGTTTTTCACTATTTTCTAATTAAATTGTTCATAATTGTTTAATAGTAATGTATTTGCCGCAAATGGTATGTTGTTTTTTATGTACCAAGCAATTTTTCAAGTGTTGAAAGCATTTAGGGAGCTTGTATTTGGGAAGAGCAAAAAAGATCTTGCCTGTGTGAGTGATCGGCCGCTACGAGTCACTCACACAAAAAAAGATCTTGCCTGTGTGAGTGATCGGCCGCTACGAGTCACTCACACAGGCAAACCCTATAAATTCAGTGGAACTAAAATAACTACTGTTCGAAAAATAACAGAGATAATTGGAGACGCCTTAGGACTAAATATTTTTCGGACCAATATTTCCGTTTTCGGGACATTACTAAATTACATCTAAAATTAATTCAATAAAACCACTAGTTAACGAACTAATTTTCGACTCTTGTTTTTTTTAAGAATAAAAACAGGCTCTATTTACATTAAAAAAAAAAATTGGAGGTAATTTTCTTTTATCGTTTTGAACAATTTAAGTAAAAAGGCGCAGAGGGTAATGTTATTTACAAACTAGCTTAATAGCTAAAGAATATCTTACAAATCATAGGTAAAAAAAATACTTTTCATGCTATTTATTAATTTCGTTAAATCATTGGAATTGACAAATAAATTGAATAAGTTCACAATAACAATCATTAATTTTAAATGTACTCACTGTGAAAGTTGTTCCAATTTTATAATAAAATTACATTAAAATTATGAGCGTAAGGAAGTCTCCACTTTTTTTGACTCTGTTCTTTGTGTACTTAGGTATTTTAGCTCCGATTTTACGACCACTTATAAAAGATTAAAAGTAATACACATTTTCACAGTATTTCAATAACTCACTTTGGACTAGCGGTTTGAACAGTCGGGTGGGTGCGACGATGTATAGTCGTACCTGGGTTCGAAACCACCGAAAATTTAATTTACTTTTTGCTTTTTGAAAATAAAATATCCACAAAATTTTGATACATCCCGTTAGTACGGGCTCGAATCCCTTCAACACTACCAAAATTTTTGATTTTTATCATTTTTATTCTTTATATTTTGAACAATGTCATAGACCTAGTACAAACAAATTCATATTTGTCATAAATTACTTATTGTAAGCCTTGCTAAGTCTATTTGATTGTTATATAAAACTTTGGTAGACTGTTCTGCGTAGGTACATCCCACAAAGGGTCCTGACCTCGTTTCTAACGGTATGACAAAAATAAAAAGAAACAATTATGTACTATCAACACCAACTGATTTTTATTTTATTTTAGCTCTTACGCCAGCTAAGTTCATTTTTACAAATCGCTCATTGAATGCAAAACGGCCACATTTCAAAAATTTAGAAAATGGTTTTATTTCTGATAAAGTATATTTTCTTTTGAGAACATTTCATAAAGCTAGTTTAATTTAAATATTTATTTCTTTTTATTGGGATAATTATCTTAACTTTGCTTCAAAATTTTAATGCAAAATGGGCTTTTGTAGTTTTTATCAAGTTGGGTGATAGCTATAACAGCGACCATTATTTTAAAAAATAGAGCAAAAAATTACGAAAACAATGATGTTTTAATATTAAAGAAGAAAAACTTAAACTTTTCAAAAAAATCATGTTCAAAATTTTGTTTTGGCTCTCTTTAAGAAGTTACGATTAGTCCAATAAAAATATATATATATATAATTCCGGACAGTCCACACAGCATCATCTAGCCCCAAGGTGAGCAAAGCTCGTATTATGGGTACTAGTTGACTGATAAACTTAATACAATACATTACATAGATAGATATTTTTTTTATAAATACATAGAAAACACCCAGACCAACGGATCAATTTCATGTTCAATTTCTGTAGATCGTACACAATTTTTTCCGACACGGGAATCGAACCCACAACCGGTCGCAGGCGGACCTTCGCCCACTGCGCCACATCGGTTGTCGCTGATGAATGATCGAAATGCTTTGCATACAATCTGACACGTCTGATGCTGGGGCCACACTACCGTGATATGCCGATAATTATTTTAATTATAACTTATACAACACCTAGGTGTAACCACGATTTATGGCCATAATTTTACAATGCCAATCAATATGGCAAATGGCGGTAGACAATAGCACCGGCGGCGGTCTTTTTTCGCACATCAAAGAAGATTACCGCAGTAATTAATGCGTTTGTGGCCACTACCGTTTGTCCAGTGTGCAATATGAGCTCACCGGCGACGCACGTGATATTTTTACCGCCTTATTTATTGACATATCTAGGTAAACTCTAGTTTAACCACACCAGGTCATGCAGTAATTTAAACGGTAATTTAATGTCATAATTATTGCGGTAACAGCCCGGTAGACGGTAAGGTAGTGTGGCCCCAGCGTAAAACTCTCTAAACTGGTATCTATAAGCAAACATTTGATCTGTTTACATAGTGTCATTTATTGTTGTCATGGAAACGGAACGTAGGCTTCCTAGATCTTATTTGACATGCAGCAAAAATAGATAGGAATAAATACTTGGACGATGGAAAAACCCTTTGAGAACGGTAGACTATGGTATTATTAGATGATTCTTTAGATAGCACACAGATGGCGATTCCGTCGCCGCCATCACACTCACATGTTCAAGTAAGCGGGCGTACGACACTATCCGTGTTCACTCACGCATTGATAGAAATGGCCTAAAATTTTCACGTTATTTCTAATTATTCCGAGTGTTTTCATGAATCAAACACAATTTGCCGCAAATAATGACGAATAACAAAGCCAAAAACAGTTATTTATTTGTTAAATTATGTCCACATCGCTCATATTTGGGAAAATACAAACGTATGGAAATCGGATCACCGGATAAACTGTGTGAAGCAGTATAATGTTCATTGTTGTTTGTAAAATGCATGGGCTTACGAAAGTGTCTTTAAGATTTTATTATAATTACAGCTACGAGTATTTTAAATACTTCTGATCGTTATCATCATTACAATATTCAGTACGTAAGTAAGTAAAATACCTTTATATTTCACTTCACAAACATGAATTGTTATAATTTTTACTCGTTGAGCCCCGCGGCTTCACTCGCGTGGAAATTTATTTGTCGAATTTAGGAATGTATTGCATGCAGGCTTCCTAGGGGTACTTTCGTAAAAATAAGAAATACTTGTTTAATTATTTACTAAGCAGTTTATTTATTCCGAGTTAAGAGTCAATCGAACCAAGGAATAATAATTTTCCATACAAACTTTACCACCCTATTTAACCCCCTCAGAGGTTAAAATTCCCAAATTCTAATATCTTATGTGTTATTCTAGGTCCTAAACTATCTACATACCAAAATTCATTTTAAAATCTTAAGTACGGCAAATATTGTAGTAAGTATTATTATACTTGTAAATGTAAAGATTTATTCATTATTAACCTTAAAACATTTCTTTTTATTTTGATGTTCATTTGCGCTTTTTATCATTTCAAGTCAATTTTACCCATAACACAAGCTCTGCTTAGCTTGGGGCTAGATGATGCTGTGTGGACTGTCCGGAATTATTTATTTAATTAACAAATTTTTGTATGCTCGAAAGAGTAGGTAGATTGTGTAGAACATAAGCTTAATTTAAGATCTTCTGCATACCACAATCAACAAACGAATAAATGGTTTTAATGGAAAGTAACCGAGGAGTTGAAAGCCTTTGGGTGTTCTTACGGACTCTATCGCCATTATCTCCACCTACATAGGGAACATTGACACTTATCCAATAACTGTAGTTTAAAGATACTAACCCTTGTATGAAAAGAGTCGTTTGCGTATGTGACGGCGGCGACAAGATCCAGCATACAAACACACACGGTTACGATAATCCACGGCCATCGCGTGTGTTTTGTTCTCTTATTCCTCGCACCACCCACTGTAAACAGCGAGAGTATCACTAGACTGGCATAAAAAGGTCATGTGACCGTTCCTTATGGCCGCGCTCACTTTAGATACGATTTTTTTCGTACCTATCCGTACAATCTCTGTTCGTATAAAATGCTACTGAAATAAATGACACGTAGTCTGAGCGCTCTCATAGCACTTGAAAGGTCGGGCTCATTCGTGCATGTATAATCATACTTTTTCGCAAGAATCAAATTCGGACGAAAACTTATTCAAAGTGAGCACGGCCTAAGATGTACGTCACATCAGGTTTTTACTATTTCGTAGGATATACAAGTAATTTAGAGTAACAGATAAGTTTTCTGCACTTCCATTATCTAAAAATCAATCCTAGACAAACGCTGAATCAACGTAATGAGTTCACAGCAAATAGTTAAATAATTGCATACCTACATACATATGTTTTTCTTTCTTTAAGTGGTAAGTGTAAGTTTAATAATGACTATTCTATTCTGTTCTATTGCAGTATAATTCACTCACTCAGTATAACAACACTGGCCACGATCCACAGCACGCTGAGGCCTAAGCTAACGCAGTTGATGACAAGGGTCCGGAAGGCAGTAAAGGGTTCATTCAGCAGCAGCACAAACGCCTGGGCTGCTACTCCATCGATGGCCTGCCCTATGCTGATATTGGAACCACAGCTGTCAGGATCTGAAATACATATACTTCAATATTGTTATCCCTATTAGCTATCCCTTTTTAACTTTCAATAGTTAAAAAGGGATAGCTCCCTCGGAGGGTTAAAGAGCCAACTATCAAACAACACAAGTCCTGAAAATTCAAAAAATATCGCAAAAAATTAGGTGCGTATAGGGTGGATTATTGAGACAGGCCACCAAAGGGCAAATATAGGTCTTTAAAGCACTGAAAATCTGTATTATGCAATGAAGAAGAAAATCTGTATTAAGTATGATATTCAAATATATAAATAATAACTAAGTAGAACTCACTGTGAAAATATAATATTCTAATATAAATGAGAAGCGGCAACTCCTTAAGGAAGTCTATGACGCAGAAGTGCTGGGCTAGCCCCAATGAAGTGAAGATCATCTGACCCACGGCTTGGACCTAGAAAACAAGTGTAAGGTCAATATCTTTAGTATAATATTATAAACGCGCAAGGTTCAGTGGATTTACGGATGTTTGTTCCTCTAAAACGCAAAAACTACAGATAAACTCGGGCTGAAATTTTAAAAAGACGTAGTTCTAGCCCTTGATTAACATGAATAGAAACCATACAATACAGGCAATAAGGTACAATAAAGGAGTAAAAAACACATTATTTTGAGTTTTAAAAAAACTAACAACCGACTTGGGTCTTAATGGAAGACCATCGCTGGCTTGCTGCCGTACAGGGCCTAAGCCAGCATTATGCTGAGTTAGGTCCTTTTTTATCATTTTATATGTACCTCCTATTTATAAGTGTATGTTGTATGTGTCGTTGTTATAAATAAATGATTTGTTATTTCACGCATTATTTTAAGGATAGCTCAAAAACAACTGGTGATCTCGACCACCGATGGCATCATTGATTATAGCAATAATGTGCATTTTTAAGATTAGCCTTTTCACCTTCTCAATAACTGGCGCAGGGCGAAATGGCCTATACCTAACTATTTCAAAAAGGCGACAAATCATCCGTATACCATTTTACCAACGAGTGAGATTTCCTAATAATGGCAAATTATAAAGTTGTGAGCAAATAACACGTAGGTACTATTCTAATGGACTATTGGCTACTTTGTAAGTAATAAACATTATCTGTGAGACATTCCGGATAGTATTTCAGATAAGATATGGGTAAACAATGTGCGGAAGAATATATTTATTTCCTTAGTCACACGGATTAGGTAGTTATTATTTATAATGTGATAAATTCTATAAACTCATAAATAAAAACACGTTTCGAAAAGAAATCAAATTCTACCTAGTAAGTCGACCGAAGATGAACATTTATCGAACATTAGACCGAAATTCTGCTTAGCTTGGGGCTAGCTGATGCTGTCTAGATTGTCCAGCATTATGTATACTATGTTATGGAACCCTAACTTTGGTATGGGAATTACATTCATGTTACTGAAAAGGAAAGCGTAAAGCCAATAAGTAAAAACTATCGTTATCAGTTCAAACATTTCTCAACTGATAAAATGAGTACAGATAAATTCCTTACTATCATGATATTTCTCTACGATAGAATTATTACCAGGAACGTAGATCAATGGCCCCATTTACGATTATATAGGTTGGTAATCATTTATAAATTTGGTTTATATGGATAGATTGGAAAAAACAAATGATAGTAGCAAGGTAAACCTAAATGTAACCATACCAACTTATCTCGATAGCTCTAATGATTGCTGATTTCATTCAGCAAAAGCTATCTATACAGTAAGGTGCCTATTAGAATAGGAACTCCTTCGTAATAGAAATCTCGATCATACATTAGTAGAGAATCTGTGGTTGAGTAGAAATTACTAGCGAATTAAAAACAAAGTTTTCGGAGTTTGATATAAAACTGTTTTACGCTGGAATAATAAAGCAGGGCCATATTAGAGATCAGATTCGGTACAATTTTATCAAACTGAGTTAAATCTCTATAATAATAAAAAGTGTGACCAAAGAATGGAAACTAATTACACAATAGAAAACACTGATCACTGGACCAGTTGGATTCGTCTCAAAGACGCTAGACGATTCTTGATATGGAACACGGAATTTCAAAATGAGATCACTATTGGTTGGATCTATTTTGTAGAGGCTGAAGCAATATTTACGAGTATAAATAAACCATAGAAATTTTCAAAATGTTATAGTGTCTTTTTCGCAAGCTAAGATATACACAAAAACAAATTCGCCTCGCTGAGAGAGTCATATAAATATTAAATAGGTTCAGTCAGATTCAGATTGGTATTGTATTGTTTTCATTTATTATAACTAGATACATTTGTACACTTGGAAAAGTCAATTTTATACATTTAAGGTATAAGAAAATTAACATATAAAATAAGGTACAATAAAGCATATCTATTGTTTAAAACTACGAGGCCTAAGCCCATGGCAAAATCTTGAAAACTTTCGACACGTTTGTTAGATCACAGTTAATGTTCAGAGATTTTTGGCGTTGACTGCGTCAGGCATTTTAATAACTTACCAGAGTGGTGACCCCAGCGAAAACCATAGCCCTATTGACGGTCATTTTGGGAAAATTGAGTGTCACACTTTGGGCCCTAATAACACATCACCTGTACCTACTCTAACTGCCAGCATCACACTAACTGCACCTTTCCTGATAACAGATACTAGATACCGAAGATTGGTACTTGAGAAAAATGGGCTGCTCTGATAATGTACCGACGTAAATATCTTACGCATTTTTGGGGAATTAAGATTTTAGGTACAGTCAGAGTTTACGGAGTCGTTTTCTGAGACCTTCAAAGCTTTCGTTGTTTCTTGTTTGAAAACAAATAATAATGAGAGAAGAGAATAACTCAAAGACAACCGATGTGGCGCGGTGGGCGAAGGTCCGCCTGCGACGGGTTCGATTCCCGCCTCGGAACAAATTTGTGTACGATCTGCAGAAATTTGTTCCGTTGGTCTGGGTGTTTTCTACGTATAACTAGTAAAAAATATCTATCTATATAATGTATTGTATTAAGTATATCAGTCACTAGTACCCATAATACAAGCTCTGCTTAGCCTGGGGCTAGATGATGCTGTGTGGACTGTCCAGAATTATTTATTTATTTACAAAGAGAATATTTCCGCCCAATCTTAACAACGCGGAGATTGTCTTAATGAAAAATAAACATTATTTATTTACTTTGGCAAAGTTCCATCATATTCTGATTACGCAAGGATTGTAAACTATTAGCTATGTTCACACTGTGCATTTGCATCATTGACCTGCACATATACAAGTACGCACTTGTATAGATACAGGTCAGTGAATTGCATGCAGTTTCATCTTCAACTTTCGTCTTCATCTTTCTATTCAACTTTCGTTTGACGCTTTCAATAAGTAATTGAATGCGCAACACCATAGTTCAGTCGTAGTTTTTTGTATCCTTTGGATAAATGTGCGACGACAATATTTTACTTGGTGGAATATGAGCAGCTTACTTGTATATAAGAAATTCCATTAAAACAAAAAACCACGAGAATGTTTTGGATAAGAGGTAATTATAATAATCGAAGTACCTATCGTGATTATGAGTGATCTACGTTAATATAGGGCGCCAAACCCCGTCTCGGGACTAAATAAGTTACTTTCAACCCTGGGGTAACAATGTACTATTATTGCATTGTTTAAAAAAAACAAAAAGTCGGTGACACGGTTACTGTGGGCGGCAAGCATTAGACCATGATCATCTATTCTGTCGGCGATTTGACTAATATCATATTCTTGACTCGATGACCATCATCTAAGCCATCGTCAGTCATCAGTCGATATTAGACCACAGCTGGACATAGGCCTCCTCTAATGAGCACCATAGCGCCCTGTCTTCAGCTTGTCACATCTAGCATCGGCATCCAGCAGTCTTTCGCAGACCGTCATCGCACCTAGGTACTCTACATTACGTTTGCCAAGTCGCGGTCTCAACTTAAGAACATGTTTACCCCAACGGTTGTCAGTTCTTCGCACACAATGTATTTACATACATATCCGCAAAAATTTGAAACAAAGTTTTTCATCCCTTAAGAACTTTAACTACAGAAAATCAAATGTTTTCATCACCTTGTAAATGTTTTTCAAGGGTATGTTTACGGTTTACCTACTACATGTGATGAAGTCTCAGTTATTTACATAACTTAAGGTCAGTAAGTATAACTAACAAGACTATACTAACGAAGAGTTTAGCACCTTAACAAACTGCCACTGTACCGTTAAATAGCCGAGCATATATAAACAAGAAACAGCGGCTTTATACTGTAAACAAGTAAAATATAAAGAGAAAAAGAACTGGACCGTTCTCTTTACTTGATTGTTTTGTAATTGAGTGAAAGGAAAACCTTCTAGAAAACAACCCCTAAACTATGAATTACTACTTGGTAAGTTTTTGTGTCTAAATTCGATAGAATGATAATTATTTATTCAAAAACTTAAATCTAAAATATGATGTGCTTCTCTTACTTTAAATCCTAGAGAAATGTAAACGAAGTGGCGGGCTTATCGTTTAGCGATTTCCAGGCAACCAAGAAAATATCTAAGGATGGCGACAGAGGTCATCCGATCGGTCGGATTGTTATCCAATTTAATTTTAATTTTAGATTCAGATTATAGCGCTCATCGCGTTTGCGGGCTTGATAACGGACTCTAGTGGAGAAACAATCGGTGCAACGAAACTGGGAAATTCATCTCGTCCAGATAAAGATATGTATGTTATAATTGTAGAAATCAGCTTAAAACACCACATCCCAATCAGCATTAACCACTACATAGTATAAAACAAAGTCGCTTTCTCTGTCCCGTCCCTTTGTATGCTTAAATCTTTAAAACTACGCAACGGATTTTGATGCGGTTTTTTTTAATAGATAAAGTGATTTGAGAAAGGTTTACACGTATAATAGAACCGTGCGATGCCGGGGCGGGACGCTTGTATAATTATAAAGAGGAAACTTAGTGCTTAGTTGGACCGTAAATAGAGCTGTTTGGCAAAATTAATAAATCATCATTATCATCAACCTATATTTGTCCACTGCTGGACATAGGACTTTCCTGATGCTAGATGTGGCAAGCTGAAAACAGAGTACGCATAAGTAAGTAATAAAATAAAAAGTTAGATGAATACTTTTTTGCACCATCATAAAAATTAAAGAATAAGACCCTAACACTTTTTATATCTTAATTGGCACTAGATAGATTATACATAACTTACAAGATATGTACAATAAAACTTGTCTTCTATTTTGAACATAGGTACAGAACAGTCAAGTACAATTGGCCTATATAGCATAAATCGCCCACAGAGGTGTTTTATATTTATTTTTAAACAACTATTAATAATAATAAAGGCTTTATATTTTTATTTATTATTTTATTACAGAACAGTAAAAATATAAAGGAAAGGTACCTTCTTATAGATACTGGTGTCAAATGTTTCGGGTTCTTTTCAGGTACGTTATTCATGCAACTGTATACGAAGTTGGAATACTGACCAATAAAACCAACAACAGGACCAGCAAGTTTAACACAACGTGAGTTTTTTGATATAATTTAGTATATTTATAGACGACCTCTGTGGTGCAGCGGGCGAGAGTCCGCTTGCGACGCAAAGGTTGCGGGTTCGATTCGCCTCGGAACAAATTTGTGTACGATACGATCTGCAGAATTCTTTTCCGTTGATCTGAGTGTTTTCTATTTATAATAAAACAAATTTATCTATGTAGGTATTTAATTTAATAAATAAATCAGTTATCTAGTATCCATAACGCAAAGCTACTCAAAAACAAAAGCTTTGATTAGCTTACTTTGGGTCTAGATGGTGCTGTGTGGATTGTCCATCATCAAATATATATATTTAGATAAAATTAAGTATATATAGCTAAAGTTAAGTAAATACACCTTAAAGGGCACTGTAATTTCGATGTTTATTGTGTAATACATTTTTGGACTAATTATTTGAAAGATTCCATAATATAAAGACATCAATATACAGGTTCCTACTTTTTAACTGATACTTAACTGAATGCTTATATAAGCATAAAAAAGTGTTAAATTAAATAAATTAATGAATATCAATGTTAATAAATTTTAACTGTTTTAACGCTAGGTAGGTACTTACCTTGGGCTATATGCCTATATAAAAACAATATGAAATTTAATAAATGTTCGTCGATTCTTCCATAAAAAAAGATCGATTATGATGAATTCTCTTCTTCGTAAAACGTTACACATTAAACTGTAATCTTCCTTCAAAACATTCTAGACAGACAACAGAACAGTTTTATTACTTATATTATTTTAATCAGAGGAACACAAGAGTCATTGACCTTCTACCAGACCAATGGCAGTCAGATCGACCTAGCTGGTATTCCGAAGCCGTTGCTCACAAATGTGACAGCGCAGAGTGTGGTTGGAGTGGCACCAGTGGGCAATGCTACCTCTGGCATCTGGGATACCTCGCTGAGTCAGCTCTCTTTGCCTGCTAAGCCGATGGCCAAAACTGGTCAGTATTTTGGTAGAGAATATTCTAGGATCACCTAGAGAATAAATATGTTGGTATCGCCATTGGTATCATCACCCTTAGAGAGTAAAGTAAATATGTAGGTATGAACCTACATATTTACTCTCTAAGGGCCCGCGATTTAAGGCGCAAACAGCACCTAAAGTGGCGCCCTCACTTATTTTATCATATAATTCCGTTAAACAAAGGAATTTTCAAAATTCACACGTACAGTTTATTCAACCGATCATAGGATTTTTTTAATGCATCTGTAGTAGTTTCATTTTGTCTATTATAGTTTGGTTGCCACCAAAGGCAACTTCGTATCTCTTCCTAGTAACTAATGTAAACAAAATAAACGCACCCGTGACACTAATACTAACTTAAAACATTTTATCCTTGGCATTATCACTTACATTACAAAAATTAATCCATTTTTCCTTTGATCAATAACTTGAGAATAATGTTATAGCTTTTCCTTTGTTTTCAAAACTTGGTAAAAGGGTCTTCGAAAAAGAACCTAGTGGGAATTATTTAGAACTAGCTGCGACCCACGGTTTCGCCGGCATGGAAATTCATTTGTCAAATTCAGAATTTAGAAATTTCAGTTTATTGCATGAGAGTTGCTTCGTAAAAATAAAAAATACGTGTTTAGATATTTACTTTGTAGATTATTTATAGTTACCGAGTTTTGAGTGAATCAAACCAAGCAATATTAGTTTTCCATAAACTTTACCACCCTATTTAACCCCTTCAGAGGTTAAAATTTCCATATTTTCATATCTTATGTGTTATTGTACTAAGTTAATACTAAGGTAGTACCAAAATTCATTAAAATAACTAGTAAATAGTTACGGAGATTGCTAATAACAAACATTCACACAGACTTTTCTATTAATTTTATAGTAAGAAGTAAGATAGAAAAGAAGAATAGAATTTTAATTTAATTTTACAGATGAAATCAACAGTGAAGAGAAACTTCCATCTGATGATTCAACGAGATTCCTCCGAAAACTTTTCAAGCGAGATATAAACGGCACTTTTCCTGTCAAAATAGTGAAGGGGAGTGCAATGATACCCCAAACAGCGGGTCTCCAATCCATTAGTTTACCCCCCCTCTTATCCCTCAACAATAGACTATCGGGAATACCGGTTCCTATACCGAACACTGCTGTCGTAAATTACGCTAAAGTTAATACTCTAGTGCGTACTCCGTAACCCGTTGAGATCGAAATGAGATAGGTAGCTTCGTTCCTCAATTCCCAACTCGTAGATGCAATTTAAGAGCTTAGTTACTGCTCTGATTATTCTGTGTGAATAATAAGATTCTGCCCTTATTATTCACACGGAAAGTGAATAATTAGTTTCTTCACTTATTTACAACGTTCCAGAAACAGCTGTATGTGTGTGTCTGCCCCAAGGGTTAAAATGTTACCGTCTGTTATACTAGAGTCTAATATAATATTATGATTATTTACACTAATATTACACCTTAAAGTTACCTTCTTTCATACTTATATATCACGAATAGTCACACATTACATTATAAATGCGTAGTTTGGATGGATGGATGTTTGTTACTTCTTCACGCCAATACAACATAACGGATTGTAGTTCTTGACCTGGAATATGTAGAGTAAGATTTTATCAATTTTCAATTATCGCGGGAGGAGCTGCGGGGAGTAGCTAGTTATTTATATAAGTTATTCTAAGGCATAATGCTGTCTTTTATGGTCTGTTAACCGTGTCCATACGCCCGTGGCAGGGGCGCCCCTGCCTCACCGTACGATCCTGCCATACCAGGGCCCGAATTCCACTAAATAAATCGCTTCACCATTTAAATAGTATCATGTCAAATTGACAGTGTTAAATTTTTTTCGGTATTCTACTAGCAAAAACTTATTGAGGTTCATTCATAGCTGTGACGATTACCTTTATAACTACCAATTCGACATTCTAATTATGAAAGTCTCTTCAAGCGCAAAAAATAGTAGAATACCAAATGCATAAACGTCATTTTAATCATCTGGATTGAATGGCACTAATGAGACCTTTGTTTTGAAATTAGTGGAATTCGGCCCCAGCAACGTTACTCAACCTTTGTGCATTAAGCTGAGTGGTTTCACTGGGCAGTGGACAGGCACCTGTTATTTTAAGGTATCTAGTTCGTTATTTATATGTAGATTTATTGTAAGTATTTAGTGTTTACATTTATGCACATTAATATACATTTTTGCTTTCTTCTTTCATCAATGCTTCATTACTTAAGATGTAGAGAACCGTAAAATAATAATATATAATAATAAAGAATGTTGTATTAAGAAATATTTTTTTACACGGATATACTCTTATACAAACAAAAAAAAATTTTAGGTAAAAATAAGAGAACTAGTATTTACAATTGAAACAGCTCAGGTAATTGCAGACTGTTGCAAGAAAAAGGTAATAATAGTTCTAAGCAGGGCTTTTGTTAAGGACTCGAGACTAGATGACTGACATAATATTAGTCTCAAGATGAGAATCGAACCCGCAGACTCTTGCATTGCAGGCGGATCACCTACAGCGCCACATCGGTCGTGATTGAGGTAGCGAGTTACCTAAGTAAGAAATTGTATGGAAACAAATATTGAAAGTTTTCTTAGCCTTTAAAAGGTTAAGAAAGAAAGGCCGAGACGATACAAAATGAACGAAATCGCATAATCCGTCCGATACCATCGTGAAAGCTAGTATAATATAGAATAACATTCGTAAGTTTTTAATACTGAAAATCTATTACATATGCTTAAAAAGGAAAAAAAAAAAAAAAACTGCCAATTTGTCATCTCATATTTTCTTGCATTTTTTCAGAAAGAATTTTTCTACCGTCTTTGGGGAGCTTTGGAGCTCTGGGGCCCGTGGCTCACCACCTCGGGCGCGTCAGGTATTGTTTTCCAGGCCGGGGATAGCTCAGAAAAGGTGAATTCTCTCTTTGTAGTTTGCTCACGTTGGTTTTGACAGAAGCTAAGCTTTTACAATTTTTCTGTCTACAGTAAGGAGCTTCGTTGTCGCGGAGCCCGGCGCAGCCGGGCGACGACGCTTGCGCGAGCTGTCATCTGTATAGTTTATTTACATTTGTAAGAATTTTATTTAGATTCGTAAGTTTAATTTTTTGTGATGACACAATGCACTCAACCGAGAAATACATTTAGGAATGTGACGGCGATCCATTCCATCGTGTCTACGCAGCCTCTTGTAGAGTGCACGCAATGTCCCCAAGCTCGCTTTTTCAAGGGACAGAGAGGCCTCAAAATTCACCAAAAACGAGTCCATAAGGATCCAATAATCCCGCTGTCTGCTCCGGTTGCAGGAGCGGTGGATATTTCTATTCAAAATTCGGATCACACGAGTGATTCCCCACCTTTTTGGAAAGTTCTGAGTGAGTACAAAGTTTCTACCCCTATTTTTAAACGCATTCCTCGAGGTGCCCGCATCTCTGTCGCTTCCTCTCTCTCGGAGGCTATTAGGAACGCTGTTTTAAAAAACACGAAGCAAGCTTGGGAGCATCTATTAATTTTTCCGTACAAAGTATTACATGTAAAGAAAGATATTTCGAACAAAAGTTCAATCACTATTAGGATAAAAGAAAATTGTGTTAGGTACACTGCACGTGCAGGGCATCCTATTGATTTTGATGATCAGGACTCACACAAAAATTCAAAATCATATACATCACTGGCAGAGTCTACTATCTACAGACTTGTAGAAAGTAAACTCAATGATGGTGATATTAAAGGAGCCTCACGTTTAATGTTTTCAAATGACACGATGGCGCCAAATAATGATGAGACTCTCATTTCTCTTGAGAGTAAGCATCCACCCGCAGGGCCCAATCTCCAACTCCCCGATCCACCACAAGAGAGTGATGACGCTGTAGGCACGACCAGCCAGGATGTGCTCAAAGCCGTCTTCTCTTTCCAGAGTGGCTCTGCCGGCGGCCTGGATGCTGTGTCTCCACAGCATCTAAAAGATCTACTATCTGGTGGGTCTGGCCATGCAGGTGAAGTCCTTCTGGAAGACTTGACGTCTTTGATCAACCTGATGTTGTCAGGCCGAGTCAACAGCGAGATCACGGAACTCTTGTATGGTGCAAACCTTTGTGCACTCAAAAAGAAGGATGGCGGTATAAGACCCATAGCCGTGGGCACTACCTACCGCCGCCTTGCGGCTAAAGTCTGCTGTCGGAAAGAAGCCGACTATTTAGGCGACTATTTCCGACCTATTCAGCTAGGCTTTGGTTCGCGAGGCGGCTGTGAGGCCGCAGTACATTCCCTTCGTACATTTTTGGATCAAAATTATGGGGAGGTAGTTCTGAAGGTAGACGTCAAAAATGCCTTCAATTCCGTAGATAGGGGCGCCCTGCTAAACGAAATTAAAAATAAAATTCCTGAAATTTACCCTTTTCTCTGGCAGTGCTATGGTTCACCCTCAAAATTAATTTACCGGAATAACATTATTTCGTCTGCCGTTGGCTGTCAGCAGGGCGACCCTCTTGGTCCGGCCATATTTAGCCTTGCCATTCATCCAATAATTCAACGTCTTCAATCCAAGCTCAATGTTTGGTATTTGGATGACGGAACTTTAGGTGGAGAAGTGGACACCGTTTTTAATGATTTAAAAATCATCACAGATGAATTTCGACAAATAGGTTTGGAATTGAATTTTTCAAAGTGCGAGCTTTTTATTTCGGACTCTTGTGTAGACAAAAACAATATCATTGTAAAATTTAACAGTTTGGCCCCTAACATTACAGTTATAGATAAATGTTCACTTCGACTCCTAGGTTCACCAATTCTTGATGAGTCTTTTCGGCCATTTGTAGATGAGAAAATTCAAAATTTCAACAAAACCTCGGACAGACTTCTCAAAATTAACAGCCATATGGCTTTTACTATTATTCGGTTTTGCCTGTTTGTACCTAAATTTACGTATTCTTTAAGATGTAGTCACCTGTGGAAACACAGCGAGCTATTAGATAGCTTAGACAACATAATAAAGAATACTTTATCATCGGTTTTGAATATTGATTTGGATGACAAGGCATGGTCGCAGGCCTCCCTGCCTGTCAAATTGGGAGGCTTAGGTATTCGCAAAATTTCCAGTGTAGCCCTACCAGCGTTCCTATCTTCCGTCTACAGCACTAGTTCTTTAGTTGAAAAAATTTTAAACACGTCTGATTTGGTCCGATCACAAATTTCTTTTCAAATTTCATATGTAGACGAAGCTAGAACGGCTTGGCATAGTGCTTGCCCCGATGCTGCTCCTCCAAAATCTCTTTCGTCCCAACGGCAATGGGACGGGCCTTTGTGTGAGTTGACACGGAAATGTTTGTTACAAACGTGCTCCAGCTCGGCAGATCGTGCCCGTCTCCTAGCCGTTTCTAAATGGGAGTCAGGACATTGGCTGCAAGCACTTCCTTCTTTTAACACTGGCACTTTATTGGATCCCGCTACTTTCCGTATCGCAACATGTATTCGGTTGGGTGCAAGGTGTTGTGCGCCTCATCAATGCCAGTGCGGTACTGCAGTCGAACAGCTTGGTCATCACGGATTATCGTGTACTAGGGCCGCTGGTCGGATATCTCGTCATGCCAGCCTTAATGACATCATCCGGCGGGCCTTTGTCAGCGCTAACGTACCAGCTATTCTCGAACCGAATGGTCTGTTCCGTGACGATGGCAAGAGGCCCGACGGTATGACACTAGTCCCATGGGAGTTGGGGAGGCCCATTGTGTGGGACGCTACATGCGTCGACACACTTGCACCTTCCCATCTTTCAAGGACATCCACTAGGGCTGGTGCGGCGGCAGATCTGGCCGAGGATCTCAAGAGGCGCAAATATGCAGGTCTCGACAGAACCTACGCATTTGCTCCCCTTGGATTCGAGACCCTAGGTCCGTGGGGTACCGAGGCTCTCCGGGTTTTTAAAAAATTATCTGAGCGTCTGGTCGATGCGACGCGTGACCCGAGAGCTGGTGAATATCTGGCTCAGCGCATCAGCATTGCCATACAGCGTGGTAATGCAGCCAGTGTCTTGGGGACGCTTCCGACTGGTATTGACATGGATCAATTGAGCTACCTTTAGACTGTTTGCAACCGTCTGCAGTTAGCTCAATGGTTTCAATTGTAAATACTAGTTGTAATTTTTCTATTCCTTGCTTGTAATTTTCGTTGTTAATAAAGATGATATACTTAAAAAGGTAATTAAAAAAGGAAAAGTAAGGCAGATTGTATGGCGTGATAGGATGAAACTGTTTGACGTCGATTGCCGTGATCGGATGGGAACAACCCGTCTATTCAGTACCTCTACCATGAGTTTTGTCATTACAATCGCCTGACTTTACTATAGTACACTATAGTACGTAAATACGCAGATAGCCTTTTACGCGCATTTATAGTACCTACCCAACTATCCGCAAGAGGCGCTGTTCAAGTTTTCATACATTTTTTGACTACAGTCGCTAGCGAGTATAATAAGCAAACACTCATGGTAGACGTAATGCTTGCTAGAATCAACTTTACTCGCCTTTACCTTTGCTTTATTTTACGTTCTGCGAGTAAGTAAGGGAATCTTTGCGCATGCGCGCAAGGAACGATCACACCCTACCTACAAATTTACTCAGTCACCCTCGAGATTCCAAATGCTTTGAACGATATATTGAACGAAAGAGAGCATGAATATCAATATAGTTTTTTGTAAAACGATAAGGAAAATAGGTGTTAATAAATCATAACAACGAATGTAACATTGCCATTGTTAAAATGAGTTCCCCAAAATTAAGTGAGAGATCCCAAAGTACGATGAGCAATGGCAAAAAATTGCTGAGCAACGATTCTAAGGAGGATTCATTAGACAATTCTGTAAGTAACTATTTAAGTACTGATTATTCTGCTTTCTTGAGTTCATTATACACATATGAGCAATTATGAAAATAGGTTTATGTATATACCATACGTGCATAGATAAATACTGATTACTTTTCTATAGATATTACTGAATAAAACTAAATTTACCCACGCCCCTGTAATTGGGTGCTCACGACTTGTAATGCCGTATAAAGGCAAACATGTATTAGAGACATAAGTTATACACATGCTAGTGGTTTCTGTTTCGCTTTTTCCACTAGTGGACAAAAGATAGAAAAACCAAGTGTGAAGTGAAAACCAATTATCACTTTATTTCTTATAGTATTTTAATAATTATGTACCTACCTATAATATTAAATTTGACTTGTCTAAGTGCTTATTTTGTAAGCTTAAAGAAATACTGATTTACTTGATTTACCGTTTGTTAGATGTATATGTAATTTAGAATCTTCTGTTGGTAAGCTAAATAAAAATAAATATTTACAGTTACGAGAATCACTAAAATCCGATAGACCTGGCAAGAATGAAGAGGATTGGCGAAGACGCACCATTATAGTGGAAAAGAAGAACGGCAGCTATGGATTCACACTGCAAAGCTACGGCATCCATTATAAAAAGGTACGTTTAACCCCAGTAAATAATACTCTACTCTCAGAGACTCTACAAATCATAATCTTAATCACTACATATGTAGTATAAAACAAAGTCGCTTTCTCTGTCCCTATGTCCCTTTGTATGCTTAAATGTTTAAACTCTTGCGGTTTTTTTAATAGATAAAGTGATTCAAAAGGAAGGTAAGGTAAAGGAATTAAACCGTGCGAATCCGGGGCGGGTCGCTTTTAATAATAATATTATAAAGGCGAAAGTTTCTGCCATTGTGAAGATGTTAGTGATAAAAACTAGATATTCGAAATTAGAAATTTCGCACATCTACAGTTCTAGACTTGAAATAAAATATACCTACTCTTATTTTTGTCCCTAAACACATGCGCGAAGCCACGGGAAACAGCTAGTCTTTCTATCAAATAAATGTTTTGTGTGATTGAAAACATTTGTAGATCCAACAATATCTTGAAAAGTTTTGTGTTTGATACGATGACTAAACTAAGTGAAAACTTTGTTCCAGGAGCAAGAGATAGAAGTCATCACTTACGTGGACCACGTGGAAGATGAGGGCCCAGCGGCGGCGGCGGGCATGCGGGAGGGTGACGTCATCCTCTCCATCAACGGAATGGACGTGGAACGCGCTGAGCACGCTGCCATCGTCGACGCCATCAACAGCTGCGACTCCCGAATGCGCATGGTCGTGATCTTCGAAGATTGTGTACGGAAAGTGGAGTTACACCTCAAGTATATCACCATCCAACGAACTATTCAGAACAAGATGCGTGAACTGGAACAGCTGACCGTTCGTGAGAGACAACTATTCGACTCCAATTGGAAAACACATAGCCTCCCCTCGCAGAAAAAGAAATCGTCTCCGACTGATGTCACCTCTGATTCTGAGGATAATGTTAACGGCGACAATATTAGCAGTACATATTGCCGGCCCACCTTGTCTAGCGAAAATGTCACTGCAGCAAAACCACCTCAGCCTAACGTGTTCATGTACCAGTATCTGGATCCACGCTATGGCACTTGTCTCATACAGCCGAACTTACGCACGGGTAGTTTCGTTATTACCGTGGGTTCACCGAGAAATAGACGTGATTGTCATCACTACGTGGTAAAGACCCAACAAGGTGAATGCCATCGTGCTTCCGAGACATATAAGGCAACGAACACTAAGAACAGCAGTAGCCATCGGGGACACAGCCATAGTTGTGCTCCTTGCATGCCGACGTACAACAACCAAGACGCCAACAGTCTTGAAGCTTATGATCTTGCAAGCCCTTGCTGTGATCCCCATTGCGTACCGAACGGTAGGAAAAAAGTACGAAGGAAAAAAGAGTGTTCCAAAGAACACAAACGCAAAGATAAGAGCCAACAAGTTGATAAATCGACACAAAAGCCAGACAGTGGGCCTACTCCGAGGTCTAAGAAAGTGTGTCCAGCTGGTCACTGCTCTGGAAGATATCGCTACCTAACAACCGAGTCGACCCAAACTAGCCAATGTAGTCTTCAGTCCTACGCAACAAGCAATGCAACAGTGCAGTGTGATAACTCTGCCTCGAGTTACAGCACTTCTTTGAGCAGCGACACTCTGTTTTGGGACAACGATCGTTCCGAGGCCAAATCGTCGCCTAAGATACAATATCAGAGCTCACATCACCAAGTAAAGCCAAAATCGTGGGATAATTTAACAACAAAAGCCTTCGGAGGGTATGGCTTTGGATATGGGTACTTGGATACAACAGGTAAACACGCCAATCGATCCAAGAGTCACAGCCGCAACCACAGCGTCCGTACTTCACACAGTCCTCATGAGTATCAGCAGCATCACCAGGAAAAACATAGCCATCGTCAGAACACCGTTTCTCATAATCATTACTCGGTGTATACCAGGAGTCACAGTCATTGCGCGCCTACCAAGTCGACAGAGAGTTTGATGATGGTACCTAAGTACCAGCTTGAAAGCAGCGGATCCGAGACTCGATTAGCTTGCGACTGTGCTAGCGAGTCCGTTGATTACTATCGCAGGGTGACGAGCGGTAAGAGCCCCGCGGAATCTCACGCCAATGCTTATTACTCTCAACACTTTGTCTATCCCACACATTCGTACAAGAAAAAAGACTCCAACGTTAGCTCAGAAATAACAAGGTTGTAATTTAGAACTAGTCATTTCTATCTGTAGTCTGTAACTACTGACAAGCCATGCCCAGCAATGGATAAGATATTAGAAAGCAGAAATTATTTGTAACTCGCGATTTATATAACTTATGCTCAACATCAAATCGTAGGCCTAATAAAATGTTACTAAGTACGTAGAGATTTCATACTTTCATATAACTTTTGCTACATATTAATCATTCATAAGCATTCCGTGGTAAATATTTAATTTAAATTTTATACAAGTTTTGTACGTTGCTAAAAGGTACGTAAAATTTAGTAAGTAGCTTAATTTTACTTTAAGTTGGTTTGATATATGCTCCAAATAAGCAGTCATTCGCCTAAGAAATTTGTTGTTGAAATAAAAAATCATTCTTCACTTATGTTTCATTTATGATCTCCTTTTTCAACACTATCGCACACGTCACACAAACACAAAAATATTAAACCACAGCAGTGCCTTTAAAGATTGAAGAGAAAAACATTTAGTATCACGATATTTCTTAAAATTAGAACTCCTCGATTTAAAATTAGGTCTTGAATTACCTTCACCATTTTCGAAGATTTTTTATTCTTTTCTTTAAAAATGTTCTCTTATTTTTTCATAATAACGATAAATAATGTAAATTTTGTCAACGCAGCACCGTAGATTTGTAGCGCGATATGAAATTCTATTTCGTAGAGCGTGCTACGATGCTACGCCAGATCCGCGTAGCATACAAAAGTTTTCAGAGCAATTCCACCTAATAGGTGTAATAATAGAAGAAGACCAATGGCAAGAGGCATATCCTGCAAAACCTAAATTCCGTGTGCACTGAAAACGATTTATCACAGCTATGTTTCTTCTACATTGCGTTACGGCATAATAATTTTTTGAAACTGTACTGAAAGAGAATCAGTTTTTCGGGCATAGAAGCATTTTTTAAGAGCAGTGTACGCCCTGAAGACCACCGATAATTTTTTATCTTCAAATATCTGTATAAAAATATCTAGGTACTTCTACATCTATGAAATGGCTGTTTTAGTAAAAATCGACAACGTCTTTGTAACTAGTGGTACACCACGACTTATAACAATTTTGGGGCATGGCTAATAAATCTTACTTCTTACTTTAAACTATATTATATGCTTTATGTACTTTACTATATACTATATTATCATAAATGGGAAAATCTGTGTGAATGTTTTTTATATGTAATCTCCGTTATACATATGTTATTTAGATGACATTTGGTAGATAGTTAAGGACCTTGAATAAGACATAGGCTAATTAAAATGATCAATAATTAACTTCTGAAGGGGTTAAATAGGGTGGAAAAGTTTGTATGGATTTCATTTTTTATTTTGTTTGATTTATTCAAAACTCGGTATAAATAAACTATGAAATAAATATTTAATTACAATTTTTTTATTTTTATAATATAACCCCTAGAGTTGTTTAATTTTTGAAATTTGTTTGAAAATAAACTCTGGTTTCCGGGCGAAGCCGCGGGCCGCATCTAGTTTATAATAAATTGACCAACATAATTAAGTTGCTACCGCACTAAAATGCTATTTTAATCTTGATGATTTTTTTATATGAAAGCAACATAAATCTTGAAGAATGAATAAAATAAATGTGTTATTTAATTATTATTTCATCATCATCAGCCTACAGTAGTCCACTGCTGGACATACATAGGTCTCCCCCAATGAGCGCCATAGCGCTTTGTCTTCAGCTTGCCGCATCCAGCATCTGCCAGCAGTCTTTCGCAGATCGTCATCCCACCTGGCCGGAGGGCGTCCTACACTACGTTTGCCTAGTCGCGGTCTCCACTCAAGAACACATCTAACCCAACTGTTGTCGGCTCTTCGCGAGATATGGCCGGCCCACTGCCACTTCAGCTTGCTAATTCTTTGAGCTATGTCGATAACTTAGTTTCTCTATCGGATGTATTCATTACGAATCCTATCCCTCAGAGTAACTCCGAGCGTAGCTCTTTCCATAGCTCGCTGAGCGAGTTTGAGCCGGTGGACCAGCCCTACCGTGAGTGTCCACGTCTCAGCTTCGTAGGTCATTACGGACTGATTGTACACTTTAGTTTTTAAACATAGCGGTATGGATGATGAGAAGACGCGACGTAGTTTTCCAAACGCTGCTCAGCCCAACTGGATCCTCCTCTTGGCCTCCTTCTCAAAATTGTTTTACCCAACTGCCTAATCTGCCCAAGGCAATTGTACTCGGAAACAATTTCGAGAAGGTGGCCTTCTACGACCAGTCCCGGATCAATGTGTACACATTGGTCATGTCTTTGTTAAGACTATGTCATCAGCGAATCGTAGGTGTGAGATGTAATTGCCCTTACATCTCACACCTACCATTTATGCCCATAATCCCCACGCTGGGCTCGCAGTTAGGTAAAGGGGTTGTTCTGCAGGGGCTCTGCTGACCACCCCCGGTGTGTCCCTTAGTCGCCTCTTACGACACCCACGGGAAGAGTGATGATGCAATTCTAAGCAGTCACCACACAATTATTTTAAAGGGCTTTTGATTTTTCTGATAATGTTTGGAACTATGTAGAATCTTCTATTGACTTGGATGTATTCCTGTTTGCATGCCCTAGACTCAGGCAATACATTTATGGTGCTTACAGGTACATTATTTATGGATATTAGTGCAAACTCGTCCAATGGAAGGTGATTTGTGTGTTGGAAAAAAATTGCGCTATAATATCTAAATAAAAATACAACGGGACGGTCGATGTGTAGATTCATTTTATGCCAATTATAATTTAGCACAGTTCCAGCAGCGCGATAGCATTATCTCGGCTTGAGACATATACCTACCTACTTCCTCAATTCTAAGTCGAATTGTGGCAAATCGGTTTGTTATCAGTAAAATTGGGTGGGTGAACTTAAATGAGATGCGAGTTCATCTTGGGTTGGCGGGGCCGGGTCAGAGTGCGGGCGCCGCCTGGAGCCGCGGCGAGGTCCGCGCGGCAGACCGTCGCCGCTCACCACCGACTTCGCATCGAAATGCGTCGACCGCTGCAGGCCCTTAGGCCCGACCCGTCGCCCTTGCAACTGCATCTTATCATCTTCGCTGTTGCTATTTTTTTAAATGCTGTTCAGGGAGAATCACCGAAAAAAGTAAGTTAGATTTTTTTGGTTTAGATTTTTTAATTTTTTACTAGCTGCGCCCCGCTGCGTTACTCGCGTAGAAATTTATTTACTTTATATATATTTACTGTATTTTTAATATATTTTTACTATATATACAATATTTTTATACTTATTATCCTATTCCCGACGAAGACAAATTCAAAACCACAAAAATCATAAAAATTGGTCCAGCCGTTCTCGAGCCAAAATGGTGTAACTAACACGACTTTCTTACATATATAACGATGATATGGGATGAGGTTATTGTAGAGCCCACTCTAGGTTGTATTTAGTAAAATAATTAAATGGCAAACATTTTCGACTTCCGCGGGAGTTGAACCCGCGACACTCCCTCACTTTTGAGATATATATCTTCACGTTTTTTTGAAGTTGAAGCTCGTTGTAAACTTATTTTATTGATTTTATGTCTTGAGTAGGGTACTAGGACAAAGAATAAGTAATGTTCTGTAAACTAGACTGAAACTGAAAGGTGACCTACTTTTTGGATAGTGTGACACTATTAGGTCACTAGTTGTTTGCCTTTTAGAATGTGCATACAAAGTGAGGCTATAGGTCTTTATTGATTTCAGCTATATCTCGTGTGTAAACTACCAAACTTCTACAAATGTACCGTCTGGCCAATATCTCCCAATGGAGAAAAGCTTTTGGAGAATAATATTTTTCCGAAATCGGATTTATCACTTTACTGTGGAATCAGCGATTTGAGACCTATTCTGCCGCTTTTGAAATTCGTAAAGGTAAGTTCTAACTAAATTATGTGCTTAGGTCTATGTGTCGATCGGTATGTAGGTTATCTCATTTGCTATCACTGTTACAAGTTTTAGGATGCTTAGCGATAAATCTAATAATGCTTTTAAAATAAATATGGAGCAATTATTCATGAATAATATCATTTTGCTGTGCGCATTTTTTTGCAATATTAGTAAGCACATGAAATTAGTTTAAATTACCTACCTGGAATTAGTGTCATTTTATTAAGCCTTCCCACGGGAATATCTTTAGCCCAATTCGTGTATTTTGCTGCGCTATGTACCTAGAAGAAATTAAATCGTTTACCATAATAAAAGTAATCAAACGAAAAGGATAGGTTCACAATTAAAAATAATAGGTAGGTGATTTCCGTAAAGTATCTAACGCTAGTTTCTATTTTTTTTCCCGTAATTATCCATGGGTTATTAGAATCTGTCAATAATTTAAGATAATTATTGTGAGATATTGATGTCAACTACGCTATAGATACAATGAGAAGATACCTAATAAGATACCTACACGTTTAGCGACAAGTCCTTTCGACAAGTACTTACAGGACAAGATTATGCTCGCAAATTTGTACACGCTTTTCTGGGTTAGGTGGATCTTTTTGAAAAACAATCTATTTTCCGCTTTGGTTTTTTTCACTAGTTTCCGTTGTATATTTTCCTTACTCTTATTATTGCGAAAGTTGATATGGATGTTTGTTCTTCTTTCACGCAAATACTACTGAATGGATGGGGATGAAATTTTGAATAGACGTAGTTCTAGCCCTGGAATGACACATAGATTACATTTAGTCCCATAAATCAATTTGCAATGGAATAGAAAAAGCCATAAAACGCTTCCATTCCATTGAGCAGATACTAGTAATTATTATTTGCATAAATTCTCTATTACAAATCTACGAGTACTTATGTTTTAAGTGTTATAATATTCTCTTTGCTACAAAACCTAGAGTAGTTTAACGAATTCTTATAAATGTTTGTAACTAGGCTAGGTACGTAGTTTAAAATGCCTCATGTTTTATTCCAGGGCTAGAACTAATTATTTTCAACATTTATTGACATGACGTTTGCTTATATATTAGCAACTACCGAAGCCTAAGTTTCATCTAATAACGCTTCGGTTTGTTTCAGTACATACATAAACTATATTAAACAGTAAACAACACGTTATAGTTTAAATTCTACGAGTTATCTCTAACTCAAAGATAAATAAATTCTTTTGTCGGGGTTAGCTTAGCTTCCTTGGCCCATGTTTCACCATTTTTTTATTATCATAAATGGAACAAATCAAATCATTTTAATGTGTCAAGGTAAAATTATTATTGTCAGTCAGTCATTGCGTTATAATTTGAGTAGGTAACTCGTTATATTTATTTCCATTGTTCTAATGACATGACTGTGTTGAAACAGGTAAAAACATTTTATAATAAGGAAGCCTTTTGCAAAGTTACGGATGTCATCGTAGCAGATGGAATTGATCCTTCATCTATGAATATTCTGTCGAGTGAACATAAAGCTAGAGCTAAGCGCCAAGTCGGGTACGGGGCCAGGGGTCGATTCCGAGGCCAGACACAATCTCAGTATTTGGCGATAGACCGAGGCAGCGGAAAAGATGACGGAAAGGCTGAAGCACATTCTGACGCCGATTCTTCAAGGGCAAGCGTTAGTGAGTATTTTTCAGAATATTAATAGTAAAAACGAGCCTTGTTTCTTTTATTAGAAATAAATATTATAATCTCAGTTTCAGGTGGAAGTGGAGGGATGGGCCAAGCACAAAGTCAGTCTGTTTATGACCCCAGTTGTGATGAATGTCATGGTCGTTCCGAGTTGGGACCGGAAAGTTTGAGAACACAAGGCGGAACAGGAACAAAGTCAGTACCTACCTAGCTGCATAAAAATAGCTTCTCAGTGATACGTTAAAATACAATGCTTTGGCTTTTATTATAGATTCGGATCAAATCAAGGTGTACCTGGTACGGGCTACGGACCTCAGCAAGGGGGAATCGGAGCTTTTACACCAGGCCGAGGCACACAGGGCGGGGATGGTAATGGCCCGGCTGGAAGTGGTATCCCGGGCTCAGGTATGAATAATGGGCCTGATGGACGTGGGGTTAACACATATGGACCACATGGACGAGGCAATGGGGATGGATCGGGTGGAATTGGACCTGGTCAAGTTCAAAGACCTGGTAGCATTGGGCAATACTTGCCAGGACAAAACGGAGCAGGTGGCAATGGGGTTGCACCTGGTCAACTTAGTGAACCAGGGAGAAACAGCGGTTTTATACCTAGTGTTATAGGTGGAAATGGATATGGACCTGGAGTAACAGACAGAAATGGGCCTAGGCAAACTGGAGTGGGAATAAACGGATATCCTGGGCAAACAGGTCTAGGAGAAAGTGGTGGATACTCACCACAACAAACTGGACCGGACGGATACGGGCCTGGTCAAACAGGGACAGGAGGTTATGGTCCTGGACAAAATGAAGGTACTGGAGGAAGGAATGGATATGTACCTGCTCAAACAGGGACAGGAGGAAGTGGCGGATATGGGCCCGGACAAACAGGTCAAGGAGGAAATAATGGGTATAGTCCTGGGCGAACAGGTGGCCCTGAAGGACGTAAAGGATATGGGCCAGGACAAACAGGGACTGGAGGAAGTGGCGGATATGGGCCTGGGCCATCAGGAGGACAAGGTGGAAATAATGGATATAGTCCTGGGCAAACAGGAGGCCAGGGAGGAATTAATGGCTATATTCCTGGTCAAACAGGTGGTTCTGGGCAACCTAGTGGTCCTGGAGGAGGTAATCTATATGGGCCGGGGCAAACAGGTGGTTCTGGGCAACCTAGTGGTCCTGCAGGTAGCAACGAATATAGGCCGGGGCAAACAGGTGGTTTAGGCGGAAACCATGGATATGGACCTGGCCAAACTTGGAATGGAGGAAATGGCGGATATAAGCCAGAACAAACAGGGATTCAGGGTGGAAATAATGGATATGGACCTGGTCAAATAGGCGGAACGGGAGGTGTATTCGGACCAGGACCAAATGGAAGTGGAGGGCCAAGGGGAAGTGACTTCCAAACTGGTGGAGGAAACTATTATCCGGGCAGTGCATCTGTAAACCCTATTGGAAATGCAGTGTATCAGGGGATGATGCCAGGTACATCGGGGCCTTTTCAAGGCCCCGGTGGGCTTCAGTATATTTGTTGTGTGGTCGATCCCAATAGAAACCCACAATATTTTGGGCTTGGTAGTGGAAGTTCAAATAGTCCAAATGTACCTTTTGGTACAGGCAACACCGGAGGAACAAACGGACCCGGGGGGCAGTTTGGACCTACAAATACGGGTTCAACAGGTCAATACGGAAATCTTCCTTTCGGTACTGTTGGACCTCATGGCCAAACCGGTACCACAGGTGGACTTAACGGTGCATATGGTCCCACTGGAACAGCTGTAGGTACAACTGGTGGGTATGGTCCCGGAGGGACCACTGGAGGCTATGGCCGATCAAGCACAGCAGGAGGGCCAAACGGTGGTTTTGTCCCTACTGGAACAGCAACCGGACCAAACGGTGGATTTAGCCCTATAGGGGCAGCAGGAGGGCCAAGTAGTGGTAGTGGTTACGGACCGGCAGGGACCACAGGTGGACCCAATGGAGGATATGGCCCTACTGGAACCGCAGGGGGACCAAATGGAGGGACAACCGGAGGGCCAAATAGTGGGTATGGTCCAACAGGAACAGCAGGACCAACAGGAGGACCAAACGGAGGGTATGGCCCGGCAGGGACCGCAGGGGGGCCAAATGGAGGATATGTCCCGACTGGAACAGCCGTTGGGCCAAACGGTGGATATGGCCCGTCCGGAACCTCAGGAGAACCAAATGGAGGATCAACCGGAGGGCAAAATGGTGGGAATGGCCCGGCAGGGACCGCAAGAGGTCCAAACGGAGGATATGGCCCAGTCGGAACTGCAGGTGGCACGAATGGAGGATATGGCCCGACTGGAACAACCGGTGGACCCAATGGTGGATATGGCCCAGCTGGAACTCCAGGTGGCTTAAATGGAGGATATGGCCCGACTGGAACAACCGGTGGACCCAATGGTGGATATGGCCCATCTGGAACTGCAAGTGGCACAAATGGAGGATATGGCCCGACTGGAACAACCGGTGGGCCCAATGGTGGATATGGCCCATCTGGAACTGCAGGTGGTACAAATGGAGGATATGGCCCGACTGGAACAACCGGTGGACCCAATGGTGGATATGGCCCAGCTGGAACTGCAGGTGGCACAAATGGAGGATATGGCCCGACTGGAACAACCGGTGGACCCAATGGTGGATATGGCCCAGCTGGAACTACAGGTGGCACAAATGGAGGATATAGCCCGACTGGAACAACCGGTGGACCCAATGGTGGATATGGCCCATCTGGAACTGCAGGTGGCACAAATGGAGGATTTGGTCCGACTGGAACAACCGGTGGACCCAATGGTGGATATGGCCCATCTGGAACTGCAGGTGGTACAAATGGAGGATATGGCCCAACTGGAACAACCGGTGGGCCCAATGGTGGATATGGCCCATCTGGAACTGCAGGTGGCACAAATGGAGGATATGGCCCGACTGGAACAACCGGTGGACCCAATGGTGGATATGGCCCATCTGGAACTGCAGGTGGCACAAATGGAGGATATGTCCCGACTGGAACAACCGGTGGACCCAATGGTGGATATGGCCCATCTGGAACTGCAGGTGGCACAAATGGAGGATATGGCCCAACTGGAACAACCGGTGGACCCAATGGTGGATATGGCCCGACAGGGTCAGCAGGAGGACCACATGGAGGTTACGGCCCTGCCGGAACTCCAGGAGGACCGAACTATGGACCTAACGGCAATGGCGCCTACGGCAACAATCAATGGGTAAGAATTTGTCAGATATGAAAGTAAATATTCTCAGTGCTTTATTTTCTTAGGCTAAATAAATGGACAGACACGAACGCGACAGCTTCTCAATAAGTAACTACTAGAAAATAACGAGGTCCCTTTGTTTTTCGTTAGGTATATCCCTTTTGATTATGTTGGTATTTATATTAATCAATTGTGAATTATTATTATTAATTCATACTAGCTGTCCCGACAGACGTTGTCCTATCCTAACTTTTGAAAATTTAATTCGAATTTTCCGCGCAATTTCCTTAATATTTTCTTTCATAAGAAACTTCTCCTGATAATAACGAACAGAACAAAAAAAGAATTAGCGAAATCGGTCCAGCCGTTCAGGCGTGATGCGTGACCAAGGGAAATAGGGATTCATTTTTATATATATAGATTAACCCTTTATTTCGCAACGACTCACAGCTGATACAGTCGAAACAAAAAAAATTTGTGGAAAAACTAAAAATTATTTCGTAAAAATTAATTTTAATTTCTTTATTTTCAGACACCCGGAACGAATGTCGATAATTCAGGTAAATTACGTATGCTCACTCATTTTTCTCTCAGTGTTACTATATTTCTAATTTTCTGTCAGTCAGTATTTACCACACATGAAGTGTTATCTGAACTTGTGTGAATAAAAGATTTAAAGGTATAGGTACCTACTTACTATTCAAAGGAAGAATGTACATCTTTCAGTCAATAACAATGCAGTCGTAGCTTTTTTGCTGATTTTTATATGCTTGTTTTATTTCAGGCGTCCCGCAAAACGTGGTTGACCCTAATTCTGTAGCAAGTGATGCAGATGGAGATGATTCTCAAGCCGAAGCAAGTGTCTCGCAAGCCGGTAATGGCACAATAGCTATAGCTTCATCAAAAGGTGGAAACGAAAAGGGTCGCGCACAAACTCAAGTTCAAGGTGCTTATACGGGGAGCGGCTCATTCTCAGCCCAGGCCGAGATCACAGGAGAGAATAAAGCAGCCAACAGCGAAGTGACGGGGGACAAGAAAGGAGCATCAAGTAACGCCCAAGGAAGTGGCAGAAATAATAAATCACAAGCCAGTGTTAAATTAGGATCAGAAACTGGTTCAATATTAACGGGTTCTCAGAGTGATGGCGCAATGCACTCTTCTAATACACAAGTACAAGGTAGTGTCAAAGGAGGCATGGCCGATGCGCAAGCCAGAGGTCCAGGCAGCACCTCGTCTCAAGCACAAATAGGGTTTACTCCATACAAAGAAGGTGATAAGTCCCACGATTTACAAACTAATCCATTCGTCGGTGGAGGCACTTCGTCAGCCCAGTCAAGTGGTCGAACTGGAATGTCACAATCCCAACTACGCGGTACATTCAAATACGGTATAACATACAATGGTGCTGCTCAGTCAGGGGCTAGTGTTGACAAAGACGCAGTATTCCCAAATAGACTTCCTTTTGATAAAATAGACGTATACGATGAAAGTAATAAAAATATAAATGTTGATCTTTTGAAGCCAGCTCCACCTGAATCATTACCGGAAATAACAGATAGCGAAGCATCATCTACCGACGTTATTCCATCCACTGATATACCGTTCAGTGAGAGGGTAACTACAGACAGAGTTTTAGAAGCAAGCAGAGAACCTCTCGATCGAGATGATCATCATCCTCATTCAGATCACCACAGAGCTGAAACAGAACCAATTAATTCAAATCGTAACCCCTCGGAAGAAAATAGACGTTCATTTCAACCAAATTATAACACTAACAGCGCCGAATATGATTACAATGGGAAAGATGATAACTTACCCGAGGAATATGACATAGACGAAGGCTATGGATCGGAAGGTAATGATGGTCCAGATCCCGACCAAGGAGAATACAACAGTTATAATAAAATATCTTCCAACTCAGCCACACACCAATCCTTAAATAGCCCAAGGCGGAAAGATGTAGAGGTCAGGCAAACCACGGGTGGCAATACGCAGCACATTTTGCTTGGATCACTTCATGAACAAGACGCTGAAATAACTCAACAGAATTCAGAAAGACCTGACGAAAAGAAAACTTACCGGCCAGGAGAACGTATTCCGGGGACAGGTGGTTACACGATACCCATTGGGTTTACAGGAAGTGTAAAATCTGTTGCATCAAAAGACCAGACATACGTTGTCGGATCCAAAGACTCACCTTCGCAAGCGCAAACGGTTTCATTAACACCAGGTACTGGAAAAGTTAAATATACAAATCCAGCATACTATAACAGTAGAACTGTGAACCCGAAAGATTTGAGATCTCTTTACAGCCCTAAACCTGATGACAATAGATATGTCTCAGTATCTAAGTCAGTAACAAGATCTCTGGATGATGAAAATAATATAAGGAAACAATATTCTCATACGTATTACACGAAATCATCTTCTTGTGGTTATTTCACGTTCACGTGTACTATGGTGAGTGGGTCTGATGGAAGAAAAAAGGTTTGCAGGCCCAAAATACCTACAAATCCTGATGGCAGCCCTATGAGATGCTAGAAATGTGTTCACAATTTGGTTTGAACCAACTAGGTCGCCGGTGGTACTTTGGATTAAGATGATATTTAGGATTCCACATAAAATACTTAAAGTATTTGTAATTTTAGTATTCTAATTTCAGCTTATTTTTTAATTTACAAAAACATGAACTTCTAAGTGTATTAGGTTAAGCTTAGGTACTGATATAATGGAACATACTTGAAGGTTTCACGAATAATGAACATTTTATTAGGTTTTTAAGTACGTTTAAATAAATAGATTAAAACATTCAAAATCAAAGTGCTTTATTTCCCTAAGACCTTACAGGACTGTTAGACACGTCATAAAACACGGGTTAAAAAATAATTGAATTATGAAATAAATTGCTCACTTTTATATTTGTTCACTTCAGCCTATAAGGTTAAAGTAAAGAAGCGAACAAGAAACCTTTACCTTGTTAGGTTGTTAGTTTTAGAGTTGGAGTAAAACTCGTCCCAAGCTTATTTATACTCTATAGATAATCTGATATTAGTATATAGTAAGCATTTAATATTGATTTCTTACTTTTTTTCTGAAGTAGGTACCTATCCCTAAATCGGAAGACCATAATTTAGCCATGTATAGACTGGCCATAAGTAATAGAAAATGTCTTTTTAATAATAAATAGACTACTTATGTCCGTCCTCTGGATACCGTATACTTACTGCTAAATTTCATTATTAATTGTCCAGTCGTTGAGGCGTGAAAAGTCTTAAAAAAAAAAAAAAGTCTTAAAGACTTTACTTTCGCTTTTATGAGTATGGATGTTGGAAGGATAGATTCTGATAAAGTAAAACAAATATATTTTGTATTAGAATTACAATTTAATATCTCTGATAATTTATTAAAGTTTCAGTTATCATTATGTTATAGAATATTATGACAGTAACAGTAATTAATTTATTCGAACAGATTGTAACTCAGTTTAAATTATTTAAGTCACGATTAGATAAATCTTTTAAGAAGGAATAATATGAAAGTCTCAGCGATTCTGTGTCTTCATTAACTACTTGGAACTATCCAGAAAGCTCACTCGAGAACTCAGAGTATTTTCGGATCAAGATTGGCATGTCTGAGACTGTCATGATCAAATTATAATAACCGTTTTTCTAGAACTCTTCTCTTAATATGAGAACTCTCATCTTAATATGAGAATTTTTGGTTATTACATTTACTTCTTATCTTCAATGGGTTTGTCTGAGTGAGCTTTTATAAGTATCATAAGTATTTTATGATTTAACACAGAATTGCTTCTATTTACAATAATAATAATGCTGAATAATTCACACAGTATCATCTAGATTCTAGACCCAAGCTAAGCAGAGCTTGTGTATAAGGGTACTAGATATTTGACATACTTACATAGACATACTTAAATAGATAGATATTTTTATTTTACACAGAAAACACCCAGAACAAATAAATGCGATCGTACATATATTTGTTACGCGGCGAGAATCGAAACCGCTACTTCCTCCGATGCGGACTTTCGCCGGCTACGCTACAGAGGGCGTCATATACATTCTTTCCACCCACACTTATATCATTTACATACAATGTAGTGGATTGATGGTCTATTAAAACATGGTTCATAATCATAATACAATAGTACTAAATGAATAGGTCGTAAGTGTTTGAGCCCGCTCAAGGTTAAAACCTAAATCTTTATCTGTGTTTGCAATTGTTAACTACTCGAGCTATCCAGACTGTCGAAATAGATCTAATTGCAACAGCTTAACCCTTGAATACTCAAACAAGTATTTTTTTCACATCTAAATAACAATATAAGAAAATCGCGAAAGACGTGCTTAACCCTATAGGTCGTTGAATGAGCCTGACCATTTTATTCTAATTCAAAATATTGGTTACCCAGAAGGGTTAATTCTGAGTTATGTGGGGTAAACCACAGAGATGCTATCTGAAGGAAAACTGGTAGAACTCTAGTTAAATCTGTCGCATCTGTCGATCTGTAGATAAGTAAGAAACGAGAACCATTTTTTTTCCACTTCTACATACAATTAGTTTAGCTAGTCTTTTAAATTAAAAGATGTCAATACACTTTCTACATTCTGATGAATAGCTCGAGTTCTAACTTATTAACATTCAGAGGTCCATTGTTTACATTAGTAATTTATATTTATGGGTCACTAATAGCGACGAAATAGTAATAAAATAATTAAAGCAGAAACAAATACTGATTAGGTGCTAAATTAAAATACAATAGGTACAATAAATAAACGTGTCGAATTAATTACAAGAATCAGTCTGATATGTAGAATTGGAATGTAACACTAGGTAACACAATAAATAGCTGCTCTACTGAGCAAAGGTAAAACCACTACATTTAATACCTAGTAACATACTATGGCTTTCATATAAACTAAATACTAGAAACAATGAGCACATATAATGTTTAAAAATACTTTGGCTATTTTAAGGTTCTGCGAATGAACTCAACTTTAATTTCTACATTAATAATGATTATTAAGCTGTAATAGCTTTTTGTCTTTTTTTACCCGACTTCCAACGGAGAAGGTTTATGAGATGGCACCCAATGTATGCATGTCACTATAGAGTTTGTTAGCTACGGTACTCATCGTTCCACTTGCTCATCAGACAATAACGTAAAATCCACTTGCTCATCACACAGAGTATAATCCACACACAATAATGTTTTATCCAATTGCTAATCAAGCAATAATGTATATTCCACTTGTTCATCAGACAATAACGTATATTCTACTTACTCATCAGACAATAATATATATTCCACTTGTTCATCAGACAATAATGTAAAAAATAACATGGCAAACAAAACTAGTTACGAAATGTAACATAAATTCATTACACTGACAGTGAATTGAAGTTAAAAAAACGTATAAAACTAACATATGACTAATTAAGTACACATTTGTTACTTGAGAGATTCAAATAGTAAAATTAAGAACAGTTCAGCTGTTATTCTATGTATAATCCTAATATGCAACGAATAGAAAATTTGAGCTTAAATTGTGAGGCGGATTAATCGAGCAGAACTAGCCAAGTATGGCATTTCAAAATTGAAGAGCAATAATATTAATAATAACTTAGTTTTATAATACTTTTTTCTGTATTTGTAACCACTATCACCTAGATATATTATAAATTAAAATGTACTCTTAACATTCAATAGTAATTGGAATTAAGACTTTAAATATAATAATGACACGTAAACTACAGCCCATTAAACATTACTGTAAATAACGTTATTCAAACATTCTACAATTTCTTCTTCTTGAACACAACTAACATGATGAAGTAAAATTAAACCACATAAAATGAGATCATTTTTGAGTACAATTATTTTTTAATATCATAGAACTAGTAGTATTTCCTATATTAGTTTTAAGAAATACATTAAAATGCCGATACTTCAAGTAAATACTGGGATTAAGGAACTAGGATTTTGATGGCCTCTTCAATATCTTTTCCGAATGACAATAATTATGAAATCAATACCTACATATTAAAATAATTACTACCTAAAACATTTAGATTTTACCAATCCACAATAGCGATCTTAATCTTTATTATTTTATTAATATAGTTATAGATATTTGTTTTTAAAATTTAACATTAATAAATGTTGAGATTTCATAGAACACATGTTACGGGAAAATGTGGTATAGTATGAACTTGCTAATTCATAAAAAGTATTTTAGATTTAAAAATCAATAAAGATTAACTCGTGTTATCCTACTACAAAGACGAAATACAGAATACTAATAAGTAACGCTCTTTTTTCTCTATATATTTTGTCCGGGCTTAAACATATCATTTGATTCTCTAAAAATGAGAACCCTTTTTCAAAAATATTACCTGTGCACTATAACACAAATATTTATGATAACTGGTATAAGCAAATATACCGAAAAAAGACAGATTATAAACAAAAATTATACAAACCATATTGTAAAAATATTGTAAATGTTGGACATAAACTCATACTAGTGGCCCCGTTGAACTGGAAAAATGTATGGGCACTGGTATAGGGAATATAAATAAATACTAGACTACCGTACATAGAGAAGATCTTAACTCGAGCCTCGTAGACGTTTCAGCCGTTCTTTCTCTAGTTGGTCAGCCGGCGGTTCGCGCTCGAAGGAACTGAGCTCCAAACCTAAAACAAAAAATAACACTATGAGAACTATTGTACTTTATTAGCAACTAAGCTTCTACCCACGGCTTCGAACGCCTTTTTTGATTATAAAGTAGATAATATAGGGTGCCACAAGTTTGGGCACCTGGTTAAAATTTGGCTAAAATTACCAGCATATGAATTATTCACTAAGCTGTTAGGCCGGACACTGGAGGCTCGTCGCTCGCCAGCCGCCGCGCCACCAGCTGGTTGCTAACATGTAGGGAACACTTGAAGCATTCCATCGGCAAAGACACCCTAGTGCAGAGGTTGCCAAACTCTTTTGTTTCGTAGACCACTTTCAACATTTTTCTGGATCCGGTGGACCCCCTGTAGCTACATTAATACAAATTCCTAAATCTCGAAAAAAAGTAAAGAGTATATCTATGGAAACTTATGTTGTCGCTGAGTTTCAAAGACGAATTAACAGTTTTCGAAAAAAAAGGTTACAATTGATGCTGTACTGACAGCATATTATCAATATTTGGCTTGAATTTTGTAAGAAATATCCGCAAATCTCCCCGTCGCTGCAAGTTTTTACAAGTAATAGTTGCTGAACTTCTAAAAATCAAGCCAACATTTTAGTTCTTGACTACTGAAACCACATTAATTATCCTGCACCCCCCCCTTACTATTGTGGACCCCTATTTTTTGTCACGCCAAACATAGACACCCGTCAAGTCTCTCGTGGACCCCTGGGGGTCCACCACTTTGGGAATCACTGCCGTAGTTAGTCACCTAGTTCAGTCAGCGTGGGGCGGTCGTTGAGGTACCGCCACACGCCGTGGTGCGGGGCCTGCGGGCCCGACACTGGCGGCTCGTCACTCGTCAGCCGCCGCGCCGCCAGCTGGTTGCTAACATGACGCGCCAGAAGGGAACACTTCTCGAAGTTGACACGGTTGCCTGCCAGTCTGAAATCACCAAAGCCGGTTAAAGTCGGTTAATGTAGCCTACACTAAAGTTAAAAGTTAAAGGCCTATTCCAATAATCAATTTTAAGGGACCCTAACCCTAACTAAGAGTGGTGTAATAAGATTTAGGTCCCTAATTAGGGCGACCGGACGGACCCAGCAAGCCTTGCTCCCTAAACTCTAACAACCGGGCCCTGAATACCCTGTAGTGGAATACCGCTGTTATGCAGGAACAGTCATACACTGGAATCATCAACCAGGTGTCTTTCACGTATTATTAAGGATGGATACTGTTCACCTCAATCAAATGAGCGGTCGAAATGAACAGCCTAATTGTGTGGGTAAAAACACAGACACATTTAGAGCCGTTTAATACATTGCATTATATTATAACCTATACATGTTACGTGGCACCCTTAATATATGTCTTAATCAGTTGAGCTACACCTAGACTTTGCTAACCTCTGAAGTTAGCTCAATAGTTTCAATTGTTTTTATTCTTTGATTGTAAGTTTCTTCAGTAATAAAATATCATCATGTATCCATCCATCCATCATTCCATTATATGTATCCAGTTATCCATAACACAAGCTCTGCTTAGCTTGGGCTAGATGATGAAGTGTGAATTGTTAAGCGTTAATTATTATATGTAACGATTCTTACTTTGATGGTGATCCTTGATTAGCAAAGTGTAAATCCCGACAGGTTACAGAAAGCAAAGGAACTGCTGTTTCAGTGGGCGCTGCGGCCAAAGCGGCCCGGTACCTGAAAAATCATAATATATTACTAGCGACCCGCCCCAGCTTCGCACGGTTTAATTATACCTATAAACCTCTTGAATCACTTTATCTATTAAAACTGCATCAACATCTGTTGCGTAGTTTTAAAGATTTAAGCGTACAAAGGGACATAGGGCGACTTTGTTTTATACTTTGTAGTGATTGGCAGAAAATCATCAATTTACAATATGTTTCAGCAATTTTTGACTCTTGGTAGAGATAGGTGAAGCGATAGGCTAAGCATGGACAGACTAGACGAGGCTGTCAAGGGTAGAATAAAAATAAGCTATATGATAACTAATTGCCAACAAGCGAAACTGAGCCCCGAGTTTGGTTGAAGATAATGTCGAGACATGATCTTGACGTCGCGTTTTTCTATGGGACGTTGTACAGAGCCTCTATCGTGCGAAAAGGGCACTACAAAAAATCAAGGCTGGACTTTTTTATATTAAAATCTAACTTACGGATTGTAAATAAAATTGTACCCGTTCTTACGTTTGTATTTTGTTTACCTTGCATGATTTCCGCTTGGTTCCACGCATAACTCTAGCTGCCGTAGTTGTTGCCCGCATACGCCTGAAGTTCTACTCCACTGTTTTCGAAGAAAGACATAATTTGTCAGTATTTTACGATAAAAACTATAATAGGTACCTAGTTTTGAGCGAGTCAAACTGACAACACAAACAATCGTGACAAAGGTTTAGGTCAGAAAACCAGCGTTGCTCAACTTTGTGTGGAGGAATTAATATTCCTCTTATGTAATCATAATCACTAAGATTGGACCTGGGGCCGAATCCAACTAATTTCAAAACAAAGGTCTCAATAGCGCAATACTATCAAGATGGCTAAAATTACGTTTGTGCATTTGGTATTCTACTCTTTTTAGCGCTTGAGAGATTTTCATAATTAGAATGTCAAATTGGTAGTTAGAAAGGTAATCGTCACAGCTATGAATGAACCTCAAAAAGTTTGTGCTAGTAGAATGCCAAAAAGAGTTTAACACTGACATTTTGATACAATACTATTTACATGGTGAAGCGATTTATGTAGTGGAATTTGGACCCTGTTCGCCTGTCACTTGTTGCTATTTCAGTTAGAACTATCTTTTATTTGTATTAATATTAACTATATCAGTTGCAAGCTGTACTTTGTAGCGAATTTAAAAAAAACTATTACTTTAAAAAAAGGTCAAATGTCAGAAACTCATATGGTCTTAAAACTGGTGGTAATAATGGTGTTATCGTTACCATGGTAACGGACAGTAACACTACGTTCGGAATTGATATTGAATTATAGATTTTTTTATCACGTGCTTGTATTGAAGTCACTTACCGTTTTCTTTAGCCTGGATACCGGGGCCATGTTAAGCGCGCTAATGATTGCCATCAGGGAATTGAAATTCCCAAGGTTGAAGCATTCTCTGGCTGTCATAACCCATTGTTCAATCACGCGAGCTCTGTACTTGCTTTTCGCCGGCTGAAAGTAGTTTATCAAATAAAAATAAGTCATTTAGTTATAAATAAATAATGCAGAACAATCCCCACAGCATAATCTAGCCCCAAGCTAAACAGAGCTATTGTTATTGGGTACATAGATAATTTCCATTGAAAACACTCATTTTAAATGACGAATGACAGATCTCAAAATAATTTCTTCCTGCGATTTCGTACAATCATACAAATATTTCCAATTTAACTTTTATGGTTTTTACTCTTTTATATACAAAACATATCTCGGATTCTGGAAACGAGTTAACTGAATTTCTAGTTATACATTCTTTTAGGGATAGTACACCAAACACTTAAATGTGTTGCTAGGGCAGATCTATTTCTAAGGCAACTATTTTCGAAATCTAAAAGCATACCTTGACAATATCTGTAGCTACTAAGTAACTGAGCCTGTTGAACCAATCAGCGTACGCTTCCAAGTTCCGGGTACATTTCGTCTCGCTATGGTGCAAGTTTATGGAGCACTTGTTTCCCGCAGTGCCTTGAGGCGGTTGTGTGGCAGCAAACGTCTGGACCAACTCCTCCGGTCCCACAAATGATAGGCGCTGTAGCTCAACAATTGTAAGCTGGTTTGCTAGCTCGACAGGCGTCAGGCCTAATGTTAGGACGTCGCCCTGTAAGGCATAAAATGGTAATGGTATATCTAAATCTCCTAATAGTCTTATGATTTAATTTCTTTACAGCAACCAACTAGAGATGACATAAATAATACAATCCAGAGAACTACACTAACTGGCAATGATAACTTTAAAATAATTTGACTTTATATAATAATTCATACAATGTTTTAAACTAAAATAAGAATAAAAATCAGAGGAAATAATAAATAGTGCGGATGAGATTTTGTTATGAATACTAGATAGACCAATATACCTACTTAAAACATAGTTTTATAATAGACACCTAGAGCTCCTTGAACAAATATCTGCAGATTGTACAAACATTTGTCCCGAGGCGGGAATCGAACCAGAGATCGTCTAATCGATAGACAGAGCTCTATGGCTGTTATGGCGCTTATTTGACTACCGTAGGCTCATGATAACGGCGATACAAACAATACAATGGTTGATCAATCATGGTATTGGCCACATTGATCAACAATGCTACTAACCAGAGGCAATTGATCATCAACAATGTTACTATCCAGCGGCAATCGATCATCATCAACAATGCTACTAACAAGCGACAACCGATCATCAACAATGCTATGCTACTAACCAGTGGCAATTGATCATCAACAATGCTACTAACAAGCGACAACCGATCATCAACAATGCTATGCTACTAACCAGTGGCAATTGATCATCAACAATGCTACTAACAAGCGACAACCGATCATCAACAATGATATGCTACTAACCAGTGGCAATTGATCATCAACAATGCTACTAACCAGCAGCAATTGATTATCAACAATGCTACTAAGCAGTGGCAATTGATCGTGAACAATGCTACTCGCCAGCGGCAATTGATCATCAATAATGTTACTATCCAGCGGCAATCGATCATCAACAATGCTACTAAGCAGTGGCAATTGATCGTGAACAATGCTACTAGCAAGCGGCAATATATCATCAACAATGCTACTAACCAGCGGCAATAGATCATCACCAATGCTACTAACCTGCGGCAATTGGTCCGCAGATGCTACTTGCGGAACTTCCACCAACGTTTCCTCGTACTGTTCAAGTGCTGTCAGTTTATCAAGCAGTTTTTCCAGAGTTGATGACATTTCTACCCTCACTAGCGACATATGTTCTGCAGCACACCTGTTTTCATACAAATAGAAATCTGTTTATTATGGAACAAAAACAATCGTTACAGGGTTACAAATAAAAAATGATGGCATATGCCAAAAATAAATACAATTTACTATTACAATTAAAATCAAACAATAATTGAAATTATAGAGCTGGTGATTAGCAGTTTGAGTATCTCCATTGCCGTACAAAGGCACTATGCAGTCAGTGTCTAAGGGCTGCTTCCGACTTGTTTTCTGTTCTTTAATTGTTTTTAATAATAAACAAAAATTAATAATAATCTCAAGATATCTAAGTATCTAAATATCTAAGAATATAAAAATCTAAATAAATAATATTATGGTTTCATGAGAAACTTAACAAACCACATTATTAAATTTAATAATGGGCTCTTGACACATTCTATCTTAAAAATGACAAGTAAAAGTTAGTAAATGCCTTGGAAACTTGTTTCTACCTTTGGGTAATGGTGCGTACAAGGGCCATGACTCGGTCATCACGAAAGTCATACGGAAACATGCTTGTCCATTGATAAAGCACTCGGACTAAAGCAGTCATATCATTGAGCTCCTTATCAATCAGATCCTTTACCTCTGCTTTACCCTAAAAGCAATAAATTTAGTGATTAGTAGATTCAGCAACTTCGGCTACGCGTTGACTCCAAAAACTCAAAGAAAGAAAAAGTTTTTTTCTTATGATTCACTAGTACTTGGATAGGTAATATTATGTTTAATTATTGCGAGGCCATTCTGACTCATCAAGATACACCAAATCACAATACACTCATGGTGCTAGCTTAAGATTAGTTTGGTTTCTTCTATTGGCATAATAGAGAAAGAGATAAATAACGGCTTGGCCATTACTAAGCCATAATTAAGGGTAAGTTTATCAAATGATTACCAGTTTAAGATTAGAAATTTGTTTACTTACAATTTTGTCATAAGTCTTGAAGTATCTTTTGCAAAGTTTGTTTAGTAGCTCATGAGGCTTGACGAATAAGCGAGAGCACAACAAGAATGTGAATGTAAATGTTTTGTTAGCGCCGGGTCGGAGCATATCCACCAGTGCTTCAAGGGAAGCACTCACTATTTGACCATCTTGGTACTCAACATCAGTTCTGTCTGAGTTATTGTATGGCAGTGCTGCTATGGCTTTCACCCCGGGTGCAATTACTGCTGATAGCTGGAAAGGTGTTAGACATTTATTATATTATTGCTGTTTTAATGATGCATAGCTTTATTAACCAAGAGACTTTCTATCAAGGTGCAATCAGTCTCAGATAAATTTCAGCATTCCACCTAGCCAAATATAGAACTTTTAGTAATATCATTTTATTAGGCTAAAGTATGTAGTGGGCGAAATTTTAAAAAATAAATATATAATGCTGGACAATCTACATAGCATCATCTAGCCCCAAGCTGAGTAGAGATTGTGCTAAGGGTCCACATTTGTTTTTATTTGGCATTGCTGGATGCTTAATCTTTACTTAAAATAACTGTACTACATGACCAAAGAAGCAGGCTAGAAAATGTAAACATTGTGCTCCAAGCAAGGACTGGTGTGAAATTGAATAGGACAAAGATAAATGGCTTCTTAAATCGGAGGCCTAGATACAATTCTATTGTAGATATATACAGTAGAACTCCAATTATCCGAACTCCGACTATCCGAATCGCCGATTATCCGAATCACAAACAAGTCTTGCCAAGTCTTGCGTCAGCCCGAGTGTGACCACTTGCAACTGCTCACCGTCAAGCGAATGCGTGACCTGGCTGCCCGAAAACGGTTGAAGACCGCAAAACAGCTTACATTGACGGAGATGTTTAAAAAAACAATGATTTTTATTTCTAAACTTGTACATTAGTAAGTACATTTTATTTATATTTAAAACATGTGAAAATTTCATGTTTCTTTCATTTAATTCAATAAAAAAAAGTGCAATATCAAAACGTAGCTTTTATTCTCTCCAATGGCAATTTTTTTTAAAAAAATCCGATTATCCGAATATTTGATTATCCGAATGGGTCCCGGTCCCCATTAATTCGGATAATTGGAGTTCTACTGTAGCTAGAAATCATACCTGTGGTGTCTCTGATTTCTGATTGGACATGTAGTTGATACCTCCATTCATCACTATATGTTTGCATGCACTCTCTGACATGAATTTGTTTCCTCTCACCATGGAATAGTAATCATCCTTCTGATAAAAAACACATCTCTTAGTGAGAAAATGCATGGTAAATGGTTGGCAGTTTATTATAAATGTAAGCAAGTTAGTATGAGCCTAGTTTGTGGTTGGCCATTTAACTACAAGTCATTTAGTTTTATAATATTTGGTGTTGCTCTTTGTCTGTCAAAATCAATTGTGTGGCTAACAATGTATCATAGTCAACGCCTTATAAAGAGAGTGAAGTATCTAGTATAATCAGATTACAATAAGTTTGTACCAAATTTGGCAGAATTGTTGAATATTTTTTGGTGTGTTGAGGTCACTGTTATGCTACTTATTTAACAATTTAGTAGGATGTATGTAAAATATGTCATGATTTTAAATAGTTATCATAAATAGTTAGTAAGTTGCCACAGAAAAAGAGGCTGAATATGCTGGGTCATTAATTAAGTTCTAAGATTGAGTATATATACAGGGTTACAGGAAAAGTCGTGCTAGATCCGTTAAGGGCGTGGAGTACCCATCATTCCTGACATATTTCACTATGAAACACCCTACCCTAAACTTAACTCTTTTCGAGATATTCGACTTTGAATTTTTTTATTGAAAATTGCCAATTTTAGGCAATTAAATTTATTTTTGGTTATTTTGTGTATCTTATTATTATTATTATTGCATTTTTACATGTATAATGAGATGCTTTAGGACGTCGATTATTAAAAAAGTGCATAAGTTAATTGAATAGACCGTAGTAGACAAATGAAAGTTAAGAAATAAGAATAAATATTAGAAAGTTTCTTTTTCTCTAAGGTATATCTAAATAAAATATTATGGAAATTGTTCGGCAGATTTTTTTTAAAATATCTACGTTTCATCAGCTATCTAACGAGGTATAATAATCTAGGGTTTTATTCAAATGCATTGAAAAAAATTAGTTTTATAGCCCACAGGGGAGAAGCAAAATTTATACTTAGCCCTAAAAAGTAAAATAAAACAATAGGTTAGCATGAAATGTCATTTATTCAAGGTTTTCACACAACTTTTTCTTATTCTACAGTTTTTGATGTTCAACATGGCCGCCTCTATTTCTGATACATTGTCGCATCCTTCTACGAAGACCAGTCTTCACTACTCCAGTGGTCAACGTGGTCCTCATTTTATTTGCTGCATCCACAATCCTTTCTCTTAAGTCTTCCACAGACGAAATTGGATTCGGCTCGCTGTACAAAAGACTTTTCATGCACCCCCACACATGAAAATCCATGGGGATTAGGTCCGAACTTCTTGCTGGTCATGGCAACGGCCCACCTCGTCCTATCCATTTGTTTGGATAACCCCCATGGATTTTCATGTGTGGGGGTGCATGTAAAGTCTTGTGTGCAGCTTTTGGACATAGGCCTCCCCTAATGAGCGCTATGGCGCTCCACTCCCACACATGAAAATCCATGGGGGTTATCCAAACAAATGGATAGGACGAGGTGGGCCGTTGCCATGACCAGCAAGAAGTTCGGACCTAATCCCATGGATTTTCATGTGTGGGGGTGCATGAAAAGTCTTTTGTACAGCGAGCCGAATCCAATTTCGTCTGTGGAAGACTTAAGAGAAAGGATTGTGGATGCAGCAAATAAAATGAGGACCACGTTGACCACTGGAGTAGTGAAGACTGGTCTTCGTAGAAGGATGCGACAATGTATCAGAAATAGAGGCGGCCATGTTGAACATCAAAAACTGTAGAATAAGAAAAAGTTGTGTGAAAACCTTGAATAAATGACATTTCATGCTAACCTATTGTTTTATTTTACTTTTTAGGGCTAAGTATAAATTTTGCTTCTCCCCTGTGGGCTATAAAACTAATTTTTTTCAATGCATTTGAATAAAACCCTAGATTATTATACCTCGTTAGATAGCTGATGAAACGTAGATATTTTAAAAAAAATCTGCCGAACAATTTCCATAATATTTTTTTTAGATATACCTTAGAGAAAAAGAAACTTTCTAATATTTATTCTTATTTCTTAACTTTCATTTGTCTACTACGGTCTATTCAATTAACTTATGCACTTTTTTAATAATCGACGTCCTAAAGCATCTCATTATACATGTAAAAATGCAATAATAATAATAATAAGATACACAAAATAACCAAAAATAAATTTAATTGCCTAAAAATTGGCAATTTTCAATAAAAAAATTCAAAGTCGAATATCTCGAAAAGAGTTAAGTTTAGGGTAGGGTGTTTCATAGTGAAATATGTCAGGAATGATGGGTACTCCACGCCCTTAACGGATCTAGCACGACTTTTCCTGTAACCCTGTATACCCCATACTCAATCTTAGAACTTAATTAATGACCCAGCATATTCAGCCTCTTTTTATTAAAACAGGACACTCATTTTGATTCACCATACATGCAATGAAAAAATGCAAACCAAGACTGCATATAACCGATAGAAATATTTAGATATTGCAAGGTTGTGAGACTTACATCATAATAGGAAAGTCCTGCGCCGTGCAATAGAGATGCATTGGGGGGTAAGGGAGCATGTTCGGAAGGGGGTGGGGGCGCTGGTGCCGGCTCTGTGGGTGCCGGGGGCACTTTTATGTTGCATCCACTACATGAAGCCTCGTTCAGCTTACTTGCGTAGTAATACATAGCCATTCAATTCCTCAATGGCAAATAACACTAAGCTGTTTTTGCCAGCAACTTTATGTTAATAATTCCATTGGAATATCTGCAAGTTTCATTGATTATAATAGACAACAAACCGAAAATTGAAGCCTGTGCAACGCCATCTGCGCTGTAGAAGTCGGAAGTGGATGGAGACAATAAGTCCTACATACTGGTCCCGAGTTCCGACCCTCAGCACTGACGATATCAACGCGAGGAGACCGAAAATTAATACGAAAATAACAAATACATTGCTTTACATACTCTCAGCGAGTAAGTATTGTTTGTTATTTCAAAGATAGTTATGTACCTATTTGAACAAAATGGGCATGAAGGCATTTGGGTTAGATGTGGTGTATGTACATGTGCACAAGGACTTTCATACTTGAATACTATATACAGTATTCAGTAGAGAAAGGTGAAAGCTGTCTGCCATTGAAAGCCCACGGTCGGTACCTAGCATTTTTTGTATTCACATTTATAAAATCGAAGGTGTTTATTTACCGCTTCTGTAGAACTCAGCAACGTTAAGACAAAGAGTTGAGCGTTGAGCAGGCGAAAGTTATATATAAAATCATACGGCTTAATCACTTTTTTAATTTAGAATTAGTGATCAAAATCTTTTTCAATAAATACAGCGCGAAACATGCGCGAAAGATTGGTGTACATATTTAATTTGATCTGTGGAAAGGTTTGGTTACACAGATCAAAATAAATAGGCACGGCCAAAGACAAAAATTATTGACTATGGTATGATCTTTGGTCAAAAAGCTAACGAATATCCATAGACTATAACCAAAATAGAGCCATCTTGTCTGTGCTGGTGCTGCCACATGGCAACATTTTTCCCAACCGTAAAGTGTTGATCTAAGATCAAGTACCTACGTTCCGTAAGGGTTGATAGACGCAAAGAGATTTTAGACTACGTTCCTATGATCAAGTACTACGTTCCGTTAAAACCAACGTAGTAATGTATACCTTAGGTTAAAACATCTTTGCTCCGACCGAACTGTGGACCGACCGGGCGACCGAACCAACGGAGACGGTACGGATTCGGGTACGGTGCGCTCGACACACCACACCACCGCACTGCACTGCAGTCATCGGCTGCTCGAGCCTAGCTTCACGGCCGGTGATCCACCGTTTTGATAGATTTTTTCATGATTTTTAATGTAGATTAGTTTTATAATATTTTTTATATTTTCTATAGGTAGTAAAAATGTATGTTGTACTAGAATAAAAATAAATAAAGAGTATTATAATAGTAATAAAAAACAAAATAAAAATTACACCGCCCGTCACATTTACTCATTTATTATCTATATAAACGTTTAAATAAACATGCAAAACAAAGACAAATGCAAAGAAGAGCACAACGAAAGGCGGCACAGAACTTGGTAATCCAACTACCGGGCCCTGAATATCGTCCGTGTCCGGGTCCGTCCCTTAGGGACCCTAAATCGTATCGTATCGATCGTCGTCGTGTAGTGTAATAAGCCTTTTAAAGGGATATACGTAGTACCTAATAATAACTGTAATTTCGACATATCCTTGCTTTTGTGCCTTTTCTATTGTTTATGTCACGTTTATAGAGTTTAAAACTCTATGAACGTTGTAGTTCTTCTTTTTGCAAATTTTCGTGAAATTTTACAAAACGTTCCTGTACTTAACTTTGTACTTATTTATATAATAGCCAGCCATTACACCAAGAATTGAATTGAATTTATTTATTTGCATACATACCTAGTTTATATTTACTTGCTGTGAACGTTAATTTTTTCAATAACTCAGAAGCATTTGATTAGGTATTAAAAGTAGGTAGGTACACAACCTACATTAAAAATAAGATAGTTTATTGAGCTGTATAATAGTTTTGAGAATACGTCGTATTGAAATGAAAAACGTTATTTATTATATAAACTTGTTTTCCTGTAATCCTTTGTCTAATTTTCTCAAATCTATTGGAAACGTAAAACGAAACGTAAAGAGTAAAAAATGAGGGTATTCCGAAAAACTGTTCTGGTTTGGTTAACTCACTTAACGATTTCAGTCAGTGCTATTCAATCAAGGAACTTACTCTAAGACAACTTTTAACTAAGATATTTCGTTTTAATTAATTACATACGTATAATTTGTGTGTGTGCGCTCAAGTGTCCAAAAAACCAATTCAAAGTGTCCAATCAAAATGGATAAGGAAAATAATCAAATTCAAACCAGAATTCCCTTGCCATTAAATCCCTTGCCGCCATTACCTATTCAGTTGCTCATTCCCTTGCCATTAAATCCCTTGCCGCCATTACCTATTCAGTTGCTCAAGAACAAAGAAAAAATAACGGAAAATTCAAAGTGTCCAATCAAAATGGATAAGGAAAATAATCAAATTAAAACCAGAATTCCCTTGCCACTAAATCCCTTGCCGCCATTACCTATTCAGTTGCTCAAGAACAAAGAAAAAATAACGGAAAAACGTCAACCCTTGCAAACATTAGCACAAAACGTTTTGCCAAGTACAAGTAATAACAGGTCTACATCAGAAAATTCGACCATCGAAATAACCAACAGAATAAATACGAAATTAGTCACATTACGCGAAAAAACGACACACACACACATTTTTAGAGATGAAAACGATAGCCTCCTAAGCGATGATGAAGACGCCGGCGGCGAACGGAATAACGGAGATGACTCATTTTTGGACAAATCGCAATCACCAGACAATTGTAAGTGTAAAGCGAAAACTACTTAGTTATAATTTGTGCCTTGTTTTACCGTTTTACCTACCTTTTTCAAATGTTTTTATAATTACATAGTATAAAACAAAGTCGCTACCCGTTGTCTGTCTGTCACATGTATGCTTAGTTCTTTATCAGCACCTAAAGTGGCACCCCCTCTTATTTGATCATATAATTCAGTTATACATGGTGTAACAATATACATGTGCTAAGCGAAAAGCTGGGTATTTCTACCCCCCCGGGGAACAACTTTTGTTCAACGACTTTTCTAATTTCGATTGGTATCTCTGAAAAAACTAAAACAAAGTTTTCACATGGCCAGCTGATTTTTTACGAAGTGACAACCCTAAAATCTGCTGTTTCTTATACTTGCGACGATGACCTCAGTATGGTCACAGAATAGATGTATAAAAGAGTGACAGATTCATATTCTTAAAATAGAAAAACACCTACAGCATCATTGAGGCAAATTGTCGTAAGTCATGTCACAAAATTATAGCTAAAATCACATTTCAATTTGAAGGTTAAGTTACGTGAAGTTAAACATACGAACTAAACTACGCTAACACTCGCTAGTTATGTCTTTTTCTAACTGTTGGTTCTTTCTTGTGTGTTGATCTAATCATAATAACCTACTGACTGAATACACATTGATGTCCACTACTGAACAGAGCTGTGAATCTGGCGGATATTGCCATAATCACTTGGCTGGGGATTGCTGATCGAAGAAAAGGTATAGGTAATTCACAGAATAAAAATGCTGCCTTTCATTTGGCGAAGCCCCTTGGTCGACTTTTACGACATCCGCAGGCTGAGTCACAGGGATCGGTTAACTTAACTAAAAACTTTACCAAATGACTCTTTCCGTTATTAATTGTAGTTAGTCTGTCCGTTCTGTACCTACATTAATCTTTGACACTTGTATTTCCACAAAAGAAAGCGACTAAATTTTATTGGCTGTAGCACTTTGCAAAATGGTTACCGACCGCCAATCATAGACAAGTTGAAATCTTAGAGAACCATCCCCTTTCCGCTAATTGGCTGTCGGCATCTATCAACATGCAATACACCAACATGGCGACCCCGCCTTTTTCCAAGCGCGTTGAAATATTTTTTTACGGGTTCCGTAATTTTTTTTAACACCAAAATTTTTAGAAATTCGTTCGTGAGTCACATGTGACTCACGAACGTAGGGCGATAAATTTTCTTTGAGTCATGTGAACTCCCACACAAATGCATTTTTTATTGACAATGACAATACATCATTCGTAGAATGTTAATCAACTGTTATAACTGCAATTAAATAAGAAAGTTTAATGTTTATTTGAGGTTGTAATTGATATTTTGTTGGAAAAATTTGTTAAATAAATTAAGGCAAGAAAAGCAAAGCAAGTACACACTGAATGCAAAAGATGTGAAAAAGCGTTCTGTTTATTCTGTTAAAATGTGTATAGCAAAAAACTTAATGTTTACAACGATTAAACGTGATTTTTTAGATTTTGTCATTGTATAACATAAATAAAACGATAATACTGGAATGTAAGGTTTTTTATTCAAAGAAAATATTATAAATCCATCAATAAATCAAGCATGTTTCTCATAATAACATTCTTGTTATTATGAGAAACATGCTTAAACGTGATTTTTTTAGATTTTGTCATTGTATGCCATAAATAAAACTTTATTACTGGAATGTAAGGTTTTTTATTCAAAGAAAATATTATAAATCAATCAATAAATCAAGCATGTTTCTCATAATAACATTGTTATTATGAGAAACATGCTTGATTTATTATTCGATTTATTTCTCATAATAACATTGTTATTATGAGAAACATGCTTGATTTATTGATTGATTTATAATATTTTCTTTGAATAAAAAACCTTACATTCCAGTATTATCGTTTTATTTATGGTATGCAATGACAAAATCTAAAAAATCACGTTTAATCGTTGTAAACATTAAGTTTTTTGCTATACACATTTTGTCCACATATGATTTACAAAAATATCACGTCACGTTCATACCGAAAAGAGTGCCTCAAATCGTGTAGAGAAATGAGTCACATGTGACTCATGAATTTATTCTAATACGTTCCTATGAGTCATATATGACTCATTGGACAGGGAAGTTAAAATTGAAAATGAACCCTAAAATTTTTCCATCTTTTCGGCGAAATCAAAGGAATGACATGAACTATTTTAGTATCACTTGCGTCGCGGTGCCGTGTAGTGCTTTACAATTTTTATCTTTCGTGCCAAAAAAACAAGTTACTAGGACTTAAGAATAATGGCGACTTACAGCAATGCTGATTACTATAATATGATACTGTGTGTGGGTGCTGCTCCAAATAACAACCTGATGGCTGCGCGGAGGCTGTATGGTGAAAGACACCCGAACGCGCCGTTACCCTCATACCGCTGCTTTCGTGAGCTTGTAGGAAGGCTCTATTCTACAGGATCCTTCCACAGGAGTAACTTCGGAGGGCGCCCAAATGCTGTCTCGGTACCCGACGAGGAGGCCATATTGGATTTCTTTGACGAAGACCCTCGAAGGAGTACTCGTAGAGCAGGGGCTCAATTCGGCGTGCCTCATATGAGAGTTTGGCGGATCCTTAATGACGATGGCCAGCACCCGTACCATTACCGGAGGACCCAGGAACTGGTAGCAGCTGACTACGGTCCACGCGTTCAGTTCTCCAGATGGGTATTAGAAAGGGCAGAGGCGGACCGAAGTTGGATCAGCACGGTGCTGTGGAGTGACGAGGCCACGTTTACCCGGAACGGCATTTCCAACATCCACAATGACCATATCTGGGCGCACGTCAACCCACACGCGTCGAGCCAATCGTCCTTCCAACATCGATGGGCCGTCAACGTCTGGGCTGGCGTTGTTGGAGACCGTCTTATCGGTCCAATTTTTTTACCAAATCGCTTAGACGGGGAAACCTATCTCCAAGTCCTGTCTGAACAGGTAGAAGAACTGCTAGAGGAGCTGCCGCTGCGAGTCTACCGGGACCTGGTCTTCCAGCAAGACGGAGCACCAGCTCACTACTCACGCGCAGTGAGGAGCTACCTGGACCGGCGGTTCAGTACGTGGATCGGCCGCGGAGGTACGATTGTCTGGCCACCGCGCTCCCCTGACCTCACCCCGCTTGACTTCTTTTTGTGGGGCTACCTTAAGGGTGTGGTGTATGCATCGGAGTGTCACACAGCTGAAGAGATGAAGAGGCGTGTGGTGGAAGCGTGTGCTGCTCTGACTCCCATAAAAATAGGCAATGCAACATCATCAGTGGTTGGCCGCGCTCGTCTGTGTTGCTTGGAAGAGGGGAGGCATATCGAACCCTACTTACATGCATAGTTATCGGTATGTCATGTGTAACTAACTAACTAACTAACCTAACTAGTGCTAAAGTGAGTGAGACATGTTGATGCCTAAAAAGATACCAACCTTGTGCTGAAGTGTGTGAATTTCTTGTCTGTGATAGTGTACCTACGAGTGACCTACCAAAACATACTTAAATCCCTTCGTAAGAAGCCATCCAGACAGCTGACAAGCGAGAAAATATGAGGTATGTACCTACACTTACAACGTTCCTAACTCTACTTTGCATTTAAAATTTTCTCAATACAACCTAGGAACTTACATACTAGCTACATATCTTATTATTATCACGCATTTATTAGATCGTCTAGTAATCTCCCGCCATAGCTGAAATCTACGAAGATAAATACCTACCTACATACCAGTAGAGGTAGTAGGTAGGTATAGGTTTCCCAAATAGGGTTGTCACTTTATTTTGGCACTAGGAAATGAAAACTTTTTGTATGGGAAACTGAAAATAGGAATTTTTAATTATCTCCCCCCCACAACTGATCACCATGGGTTCCTGAAACCCCCCCCCTTCGGCTTAGCAGGGGTAATATGTTATACCTTGTATATGTATAAAGGAATTTCCAAAATTCACTCATACAGTTTGTTGTTTGTTTTATCATAAGCTTTTTTAATGCATCTGTCGTAGTTTTAACAAATTGTACGACTTCATTTTGGAAATTCCTTTGTTTAGCGGAGATATATGATAAAATAAGTGGGGGCGCCACTTTAGGTGCCGTTTGCGCCTAATGCACAATGAATTTTGTTATGGTTTTTTAATAGATAGAGTGATACAAGAGGAAAGGTTTGTAGATAGTATAGTAATACCGTGCAAAGCTGGTGCGGGTCGCTAGGAGGGATGTATTGTACGACCTAGTTAGTTTCATATTATGCACGCGTTATTTCTATAGAACTCTTTAAAAGGTATTTATATCCTATTGGAACTGAGTTATGGAATAAAAGTATATTTTATTCCATAGTATCGTAGCCTTTATTTTATTCCAGGTCTAAATCTACATCTACGCAAAATTCAGCAAGATCTTTCAGTACCTACCTACTTTTGGCGTGAGAGTAAACAAAATTCTTACATTTAAACTTTCGCATTTTAATATTAGTGTGAAAGATATCGCGCTCTTTTTCTTTTATTCACGGGCGAAAAAATTTCACGTCAATAAAATTTGAATCTTCCAGGGATAGAAGAATACAAAAAATACCTGGTCCGAGAATACACGGATGATTTGTGTAACTACCTGCTAGAGTCAGAGCGGCCGCCAACGACAGTGATGTTCACACCAAGGCGAACCAGGGCCAGTCTCATCAACTGGCTGATGAAGGTCAACGTAAGTGCGAGTCTCTTCAAGACCGAAGTCTGTGTCTTCTAGATATTCGCGATACATCTTTGGCCGCGTCTTCTTACCATCATATTCAGAAACTCCGTATCTAATGGGCGCTCCACATTCTCACGAGACGTTCACACGAGAATCTCCGGAGATTCTCAGCGAGAACTGTAGCGAGAACTTCTTTGGGGACACTCTCACAAAGTTCTCAAATAGTTCTCACTACAGTTCTCGCGCTCGATGACGACGGACGCAGAAGTAACCACTGCGACAAGTTTAACCGCGTGATCGACGGGCGAGTAAGACCGTGGTTTTAAATACCGACGAACCTGGCTCGCGCTTAGTTGGTGCTGATCGATTAGCAAGCAAAACAGTCGCTCTTGTAATTGTATCTTGGTCGCGACTCGAGAACCTTTACTCCCCAGCTGTCATCAGTACTGAAAACCCGCTATTTGTAAATTTTATCATCATTATCATCAGCCTATATTAGTCCACAGCTAGACATAGCCTCCCCTCATCAGCGCCATAGCGTATATATATATATAGCGTATATGTAGTAGATCCATTATTGTGACACGGACTGAGCACGCACGTTACGAAATTTGTAGTAGGTAGGTACACAGCTCTTCTGGCGCACATCCGTCCTCTAGCGCTGTCGCCGAAAAGTGACGGCTCGGCTCGCCGGCCGTGATCGACACGCGGTTTTGCATGGCGAGCCGAGTAAAAAATATAGCACGACAACGAGCCGCGAGCCAGGCTCGGCGGTATTTAAAAACCGTGGTTTTGCAATGATACACCGGCGAGCTTTGCCGACGAGCCATAAAACCGCGGTCTTACTCGTCCGTCGATCAGGCCCTTTATTGTTATGCGGCTCGCGCGCTACTGAGAAACATGCGAGTGTGGAGTCAATACACGTTCTCGCCTGTTCTCACGTTCTCGCGCTCCTTTGTCTTGCGCTAAAAAACCGACAAAAAGTGGAGAAAAGCCCGAGAACAACGCGAGAACTTGAGAAGAATACGCGAATCGCTTCCACATTCACGTTTCTCGCATGTTTCACGCGTTCTCGCGAAGTTCTCGTGTGAATGCGGAGCGCCCATAAGGCACGGACTCAGAGTCTGATACAGATTCGCGCGAAATTTAAATAATTTAGCGGTTTTTATTATGTTATAAATTTTGCAAGGAAAATCTTAAAGTACCAAAAAAGTAGTTGTCCACAATACGTAGACCATTTTCTATTACCTCATGTTACTAACAAATATAATATCATGGTAATATGTTGAATTTTAGTAGTAAGTCTCTAATATTATTAATTTCTCCGTAAGTAGCAAAAATCACAATTAGTGAAAACATGGGTTGATAGAAAATGTTTTACTTTCGGCAAATTACTTTTCCACTAAATAGCGCAAAAGCCGAAAGTAAAACATTTAATATTTGGAATGTAATTATATTCCCTGTTAAACGCATAATATATTAAAAACTGCTTGATTATTTTAATTTCGCACGAATCTGCTTCAGATTCCGGATCTATTTATTGGCTAACTAGCAGCCCTTCGGAGTTTCACCCACGTATATCCCGTTCCGTGGGAATTCCGGGATAAAATATAATCTATGTGAAATCCCAGTCTACGATCTATCTCTGTGCCAAATTTCATCCGTATCTGTTCAGTAATTTTTGCGTGAAAGAGTAACAAACATTCATTCATCCATCCATACTTACAAACTTTCGCGTTAATAATATTAGTAGGATGTACAGATGTGGACTAGTATAGATTGATGATGATGAAACCATCGTTGAAGGAATATGTTTTACATCAGGCATTATCCCTTGGCAATCCGGGCGTCGTCCAATCAGCGTGCTGGTACCTGGACTCCTTCCTAAGCATGGAGAGGGAGGGGAGGGCTGGACCACATCCAGCTGCTCGGAGTGACTTGCTACTGGATAGCCCAGAAGTTGCACGGCAAAGTGATGTCTTCCACGCAGCTGACATTCATTGCAGGCAAAGTGTTCACGCAAGCGATGCTGCTGGATGCGGAGAAGCGGATTATTCTGCAGCTGGTAATTTTGTTGATCACATTAACACGCGGATACCTATTAATGCTAAAATTGGATATTTATTTGTGAATAACGAAAATTACAATCAAGGAATAGAAAAAAATAAAACTAAAACACAATATATACCTACTTGAGTTTTAATAATTTATCTTGATCTTTAATAATATCTTGATCTATTCATGAAATACAATACTGCTATACCCTCAAGCGCTGCAGTTGAACGTCTGTTTTCCACGGGTAAATAAATACATTTTAACACCAAAGCGAGCCCCTTTCAGACGAGAACTTCAATAATGTTAGTGTTCATGAAAGGTAATGTGCACCTTATGCCCGGCGATTAAATTACACATTTGAATTAAACAAGTATTTTGTTTTCTTCCTAGCTTCCAGAATATCATATCACAGGGTTTATAAGTGTGAACAAAAAAAATGTAAAAATGCAAATTTACACATATTATTAATATATATTTATTAGCTTTTTTGTTTCTAGATTCGTTTAACCTATTTTGTGTAGGTACCTATACATAGTATAAAACAAAGTCGCTTCCTGCGTCTGTCTATATGTATGTATGTAAAATCTTTAAAACTAGGTACTGAACGGATTTTGATGCAGATTTTTTAATAGATAGAATGATTCAAGAGAAAGGTTTATATGTATAGCTAGCGACCCGCCCCGGCTTTGCACGGTTATATCATACTTATAAAACTTCCTCTTGAGTCGGTCCATCTATTAAAAAAACTGCATCAAAATCTGTTGCGTAGTTTTAAAGATTTAAGCATACAGAGGGACATAGAGACAGAGAAAGCGGCTTTGTTTTATACTATGTAGTAATAAACCCGTGCAGAGCCGGGGCGGGTAGCTGGTATTTATATAAAAGCTGTAGGCCGTCTAAATAAATGAACAACCGACGTGGGTTAAATGAAAGTTTCCCTTCCAGGGCTACCCTCCTCAACCAGTAATCCCCCAAGACTTCATCGCCTACCTAGCCTGCTGGTGCGACAAGGAACGCCCCCAGGAGCTGGAGATGGCTGCGAACTTCCTCTGCATGTCAGGCATGATGGTGGTAAAGGAGCTCAGTGTCGTGTGCCCGTAAGTGATAGCTTGCACTTCCGTTCTTACCGCTGGCTTAAAGCTAGGAGGGCAGAATTCTATGAAGCGGATTCATGATTACCCTGTGTGGTTTAAAAGAAGTAAGGCTAATATTAATAAATTTTCACGCAGATGAAGCCTCTACTAATTTAACACTACTTATTATAAAACAAAGTAGCTTCCCGCTGTCTGTCTGTCTGTTCCTATGTAGGATGTTTAGATCTTTAAAACCATACGCAAAGGATATTGATGCGGATAGAGTGGTTCAAGAGGAAGGTTTATTTATAAGTTTATTAAACCCTTTAAAATGTCTATTCTATTTTATTTTCCACTTATATTATTTGACGATTTAGATGGTGCTGTGTGGATTGTCCAGCATTATTATTTACTAGCTGGTACCCGCGACTTCGTCTGCGCATGATTAGTATTTGGAGTACTCGCGATTTTACTTGCGTAATTCCCTTTCCCGTGGGATTTTCGAGATAAAATAAAGCCTATTTCTTATTCCAGCTTATAATCTATCTCTGTGCCATTTCATCCAGATCCGTTCAGCAGTTTTTGCGTGAAAGAGTAACAAACATCCATCCATCTATCCATTCATACTTACAATCTTTCGCGTTTATCAGTTCAATTCAGTTTGGTTCCCCTGGGCTATACGGGTTTTCAAAAATTTCTCACAGCATCTGAACGACGCGCGCGCGTCGTTCAAATGCTGTGAGAAATTTTTGAAAACCCGTATAGCCCAGGGGAAACAAACTGAATTCCGGGATAAAATGTATCCCATGTACAATCGTTCCGAGTTCCATTCTTCTTCCGTCGTTCCTTCCGTCGTGATGCGTGGTTAAAGAAATTTTCTTTCACCCTCTCTCCCAGCGGAACCTTACCGAATTCCGGGATAAAAAGTATCCCATGTCCTTCCTTGTAGTATGAACTCAAATCGTCCCGAGTTTCATTCCAACTCATTCAGCAGTTTGGGCGTGATGCGCGGTAAAGGAATTTTACTTTCATACCCTCTCCCATGAGAACCTTACTGGATTCTGGGATAAAAAGTATCCTATGTCCTTCCTCGTAGTATGACCTATAATCATGCCGAGTTTCATTTCAATCCATCAAGTAGTTTCGGCGTGATGCGCGTTTACGATACAGACAGACAGACAGACAGACATGAATGAAAAAAATTACAGTTTTGGCTTGAGTATCGATAATAGAGTGCCCTCCAAAAAAAATTTTCAAAATATCTTCAATGTACAGAATTGGACCTGTTACAGTTTTATTATAAGTATAGATATTATTCTTATTTGAATGTGTTATGCTATGCGCGGTGGACGAAGGTCCTCTTGCGACGCAGGAGGAGGTTGCGGGTTCGATTCCCGCCCGCCTCGGAACAAATTTGTGTACGATCTGCAGAAATTTGTTCCGTTGGTCTGGGTGTTTCCTATATATAATAAAAATATCTATCTATGTATATAATGTATTATATAATAATACATTATATACTAAATACGTTATATTATATAATAAAAATATCTATCCATGTATATAACGTATTATATAATATATTATGTATATAATGTATTCTATACATAGATAGATATTTTATTTATGACGAATGACAGAGCAGAATGGAAGAAGAATTCATGTTGTGCTGACCTCACTTAGCGTGGGATAAGGTCCGGAAGAAGAACAAGAAGTATATAATGTATTATATATATCAGTTATATAGTTCCCATAACACAAGTTTAGAGTAGCTCAATTTGGGGCTAGATAGAGCTGTGTGGATTGTTCAACATATTTATTTATTTAGTATAGTCTTTTGGTTATAACTGTGAGCTAACACTCTACTGTTTTATAAATAATTTACTAAATAATGTACAATAATTTAAACAGGTTCAAAACAGCCAAGAAGAAATCTGGAAGTCTCTTCCACACCTGTAATGTCCTTCGGAAGGCGGTGAAGACTATTGCAGATCCCTCCTACGAGCACAAAGCACCCTTGGACCGTTACGGAGGCCCACCTCACACTACGTGGCTGAGCATGTCATGAACGTTGCACGGCGACGCTTTACCAAGATTGATCAGGCTACTATGACCTAATTAATAGAGGGCAGATCATGCTGCATTCTCCAGTATTATTATAATTGTTGTAAATATGCATGGGTATTGGGATTATTTACATACAAGCAGCTCCTCGCGGTTTCACACGCGGTAATTCCCGTTATTCAAATGTCAACCAGCAGTAGTACAATCGAAGTCCAGTTCGTATGTTTCAAATGTCAATAATGTTTCGATCTCGGTTATCAGTTGTTTTAGACAATAAGGCCCTGGATGGCAATAGGATTAGATGGACTTCATGTAATAATTGGGACAATATTTTTTTTTGTATGTTTCATTTACCATTTAAAAAACTATTTCATTTTAATGCAGATTTTTTTTCATTATAATTTATTTTATTTCATTATAATTTATTTTATTTCAAAGAGCATTTATTTAAAAAATCTAGCCAACATATAATAAACTTAATAAAACATTAACCCTAAAAACCACAATTTAGCCCGGTCATTTTAGACAATTGAAATAAAGAAAATTCCGACAGAGCCAAATCTTCGTAGAGACATTAGGTTTACCACAAGGAATAAAGTGTCAAAAGTCCCCATCAGTCCCATGTGAGCTTAGGGACTCATTCGGGGCCCAAGGTAAAAATTTTAGGTTTTTTGGATTTTTCTCGAAAACGGTAAGTTTTATCGAACAAGTAAAGTTATAGATCTTAAAATTTTCTATAAAAATGGTCCCTATGATTTTTTCTGTAAGACCCACTATTTCCCAGATATTGCGCTTGTAAGAATCACGTTCTACACTCTCACTCGGCGCGTTTTTTTAACGTGGTATCCCCGGTAGGCCTATTCCACGAACCTTTATGGCGTTATTTTCAAGAACAATAATTATTTAATAGTATGAAGATTATTGATATGGGTTACTGAGTTTAACTGTCGTTCTAACTTTTTTTATTACTTCAATCTGACTCATACTCTTCATATTTAACTTCAACAATCATGTTTTCTTCAATTTCTTCTTGTTCTTCTTCTTCTCCTTAAGCGCAATATCTGGGAAATAGTGGGTCTTAGAGAAAAAATCATAGGGACCATTTTTATAGAGAATTTTAAGATCTACAACTTTGCTCTGCAAAACTTTTTCGATAAAACTTACCGTTTTCGAAAAAAATCCAAAAAACCTAAAATTTTGACCTTGGGCCCCGAATAAGTCCCTAAGCTCACATGGGACTGATGGGGACTTTTGACACATTATTCCTTGTGGTAAACCTAAGGTCTCTACGAAGATTTGGCTCTGTCGGAATTTTCTTTATTTCAATTGTCTAAAATGACCGGGCTAAATTGTGGTTTTTAGGGTTAATGTTTTATTAAGTTTATTATATGTTGGCTAGATTTTTTAAATAAAAGCTCTTTGAAATTAAAGAAATAAAATAAATTATAATGAAAAAAATCTGCATTAAAATGAAATGGGTAGTTCATAAAGCTAATTTCGAAAATCATTAAATCCAATAGTGAACATGTTTAATAATTCAAATTTGAAACATAAAAAATCGAATTCGTAAATCGAAGTCCAGGCTATGTTTCAAATGTCAATAATGAATTGATCTCGATTATCAGTTGTCTTAGACAATAAGGCCCTGGATGGCAATAGGTTTAGATGGACTTCATGTAATAATTGGGACAATATTTATTTTTGTATGTTTCATTTATCATTTAAAAAACTACTTTTTTAATATGCGTGAATATTTATAATAATGTTTTAATAGTGTAAATGACATTATAACTATTTAATCTATTTTTATTGTTGTTAAATTTTTTATTATAATTATTAAATAGCCTGATTTAATAACAGGTCTGTTCAGATGTGTTTGCGACTGGATAACTCATTAATTTCGCCGCTCATTGACTAATTTGATTTCTGAGGATCTCAGTGGCGTAGTGGGCGAAGGGTAACCGACGCAGAATGTTGCGGAGTTGACTCCCACCTCATGACAAGTGTTTTTGATCTGGAGATCTTTCTGGATGTCTTCAATGTGTAGAAAAAATAATTCATATAATTTATGTAATCTAGTTAGTACCCAATAACACAAGGTCTGCTTAACTTGAGGAATATATTATTTATTTATTTTTAATGCAAAGATGACATACAAAATTCTAATGAAATCATAAGTACATTCGCAAAATCATCTGAATCGACTGGTCCCGAGGAATTTTGCTTTTTAGGTTAATGTGTTAGTTTTAAGATTATTACAACTATTAAAGGCTAGATTTTTTAAATTAACGAAATGAAATAAATTATAATTAAAAAAATCTGCATTAAAATGAAATGGGTAGTTCATAAAGCTAATTTCGAAAATAATTAAATCCAATAGTGAACATGTTTAATAATTCGAATTTGAAACATAAAAAATCGAATTCGTAAATTGAAGTCCAGGCTATGTTTCAAATGTCAATAATGAATTGATCTCGATTATCAGTTGTCTTAGACAATAAGGCCCTGGATGGCAATAGGTTTAGATGGACTTCATGTAATAATTGGGACAATATTTATTTTTGTAAGTTTCATTTATCATTTAAAAAACTACTTTTTTAATATGCGTGAATATTTATAATAATGTTTTAATAGTGTAAGTGTAAATGACATTATAACTATTTAATCTATTTTTATTGTTGTTAAATTTTTTATTATAATTATTAAATAGCCTGGTTGAATAACAGGTCTGTTCAGATGTGTTTGCGACTGGATAACTCATTAATTTCGCCGCTCATTGACTAATTTGATTTCTGAGGATCTCAGTGGCGTAGTGGGCGAAGGGTAACCGACGCAGAATGTTGCGGAGTTGACTCCCACCTCATGACTAGTGTTTTTGATCTGGAGATCTTTCTGGATGTCTTCAATGTGTAGAAAAAATAATTCATATAATTTATGTAATCTAGTTAGTACCCAATAACACAAGGTCTGCTTAACTTGAGGAATATATTATTTATTTATTTTTAATGCAAAGATGACATACAAAATTCTAATAAAATCATAAGTACATTCGCAAAATCATCTGAATCGACTGGCCCCGAGGAATTTTGCTTTTTAGGTTAATGTGTTAGTTTTAAGATTATTACAACTATTAAAGGCTAGATTTTTTAAATTAACGAAATGAAATAAATTATAATTAAAAAAAACTGCATTACAATGAAATGGGTAATTCATAAAGCTAATTTCGAAAGTAAGTAGGTAAACCCAATAGTAAAAATGTATAATAATTAGAATTTGAAACACAACCGACTTCGAAAATCGAAGTCCAGACTATGGTTCATTTGTCAATAATGTTTCGATCTAGATTATCAGTTGATTTAGATAATAAGGCCCTGTATGGCAATAGGGTTAGATGGACTTCATGAAATAATTGGGACAATATTTATTTTTGTATGTTTCATTTATCATTAAAACAAATACTTTTTTAATATGCGTGAATTTTTATAATAATGTTTTAATAGTGTAAGTGTAAATGACATTATAACTATTTAATTTATTTTTATTGTTATTTAATTTTTTATTTTATTTTTAATTAGCCTGGTTAACTAACAGGTCTGTTCAGATGTGTTTGCGAGTAGATAACTCATTAATTTCGCCGCTCATTGACTAATTTGATTCAGTGGCGTAGTGGGCGAAGTGCAACCGATGACGTCTCATGACAAGAATAATAATGAAAGTTATATGTACATTCGCAAAAACATCTAAATCGACTGGCCCCGAGGAATTGTGCTTTTTAGTATAATGTTTTATTTTTAAGATTATTATTATGCAGGCTAGATTTTTTTATATAAACGCTCTAAAAAAATTAATTAAAAATAAATTATAATGAATGAACTAAATTCTGCATTACAATGAAATGGGTAATTCATAAAGCTAATTTCTAAAATAAGTAAACCGAATAGTAAAAAATATCTAATAAATTTGTCTATGAAAATTTGTTTTTAAAACTTATTTTTGAAATTTGCTTTATGATTTGCCCATTTCAATTATTGTAATTTTTTATTGATTTATAAATGTTAGATACATATAACTTTTATTGGAAACAAACACCAACAGCACAGAAAAATTAACAAAAGAGAGAAAACAAAATTAAATGGGAAATCGGTACAGTAGAAAAGAAAACAGGTAGGTAGGTATCTAACACAGTTATAAAGTTATAAAAGAAAACAGGTAGGTATCTAACACAATTATAAAAGATTGGTTTAGGTAGAGAAAAAGTTAAAAAAAACACACAGTACTTACACATTAACATTTTAATGGGGCTAATTAATAATAATAAATACATAAGCAATTAATTGAATACCTACCTACTACAGTACAGTAAAAAGAAAAACATTAACTTTTTCAAAAAATCGTTTTCAAAATTTTGTTTTGGCTCTCCTGTATAAATAAAGTGACGATTATGGTTTGTGTGTTTTATCATTCAACGGCCGAAAGTAGTGCGTTTCACGAAAAAAGTCCCGCGTCAACTGGTGGAACTAAATTTGACAGATCGGCCATGTTCTGTTATTGCATTTTGATACTGTTAACAAAGAAAATATAAATACTGAATTGAACCAAGGAAAAATTATTTTCCATACATACTTTACCACCCTATTGAACCCCTTCAGAGGTAAAAATTTCACATTTTATAGCCTATGTATTCTAGGTCTTAAACTATCTACATACCAAATTTCATTTAGATAACCTACGTACTTAGTTACAAAGATTACCTACTTATAACAAACATTCACACTGACTTTCCCATTTAATGTAATAGTAAGATAGGAAAGTCTGTGTGAATGTATGTTGGAAGTAATTTGTAACTACGTTAAGTATTTAAATGAAATTTTGGTGTGTAGATAGTTTAGGACATAAGATAGGACATAAATGTTGATTAACTTGCCATCTATCGAGAAAAACGTAGGTACTTAAGTTATATAAATGAAATTTGGTATGTAGATAGATAGTTTAGGACCTAAATAGGACATAAATGTTGACTATCTTGCCATCTATTGAGAAAAACGTAAATTCGTTCGAAAAAAGTTTACCTTTTGTAATCCTAAGAATAACTTACGTTGAACCTTGCAACTGCAACCCTCTGCTTGGCTGTAGCTCGTCGGTTTGTGTGTAGTTTCAACGTTTTCCATCGCGGGGCGCTAGTATAGACCTGCTGATACAGTGCTGAGGACGCAACTGATCCTTATTTTCAACCTTTCATAATAGGGCCTCTGTGGTGGAATGGCTAGTGCATATGACTCAAATCGAAGGATCTTGGTTCGAATCACATCGTAATTGGCACAATAGAATAAATACCAGCAAACCTTGTGTTTATTCTATTGTTTTGTATCCCTTATTTATTGATAAAATTTTCCGTTCCCCTGACACTGCATTCATTCGATTGATTTTAATTTAATTTTGATTCAATATAATGTTGTATAATAATATGACATTCTATTATAAGGTATAGATCAGTTGAGCTATCTCTTGTTTGTTTACACGCGTCTGCAGTTAGCTGCAGAGAAATAAAACTACTACAGATGCATTAAAAAAAGCTTATGATAGGTATAACAAACATTATCAAACTGACCGTTCCATTTTTGAAAATTCCTTTTTTCAACGTAATTATATCATAAAATAAGTTGTGGCGCTTGTGTACCTTCTGTTTGTGCCTTAGCTGTAAATGTTTTTGATGTTAATGAACACATAATAATGCACATACGATATATAATTATGTTTGTATAGTGACTGTCTTTCCATCTATCAAGAACCAGGCATAACCGTTCGGACATAAGTTTAGCTTTTCGTAAGCTCAGACTTCCGTACTCTGAACCTTGCAACCCTCTGCTTGGCTGTAGCTCGTCGGTTTGATGTGTAGTATCAACGTATTCCATCGCGGGGCGCTAGTGTAGACCTGCTGATACAGTGCTGAGGACGCAACTGATCCTTATTTTCAATCTTTTATTATAGGGCCTCTGTGGTGGAATGGCTAGTGCGTATGACTCAAATTGAAGGATCTTGGTTCGAATCAAATCGTAATTGGCACAATAGAATAAATACCAGCAAACCTTGTGTTTATTCTATTGTTTTGTATTCCTAATTACTTCATTAAGTTTACCGTCCCCAATACACTTTATTCATAGATTATTATTTCATTTCGAGTCAATATGATTTTATTTTAAAGATTTTTGTAAATATATATATATATAGGTAAAAATGAATCCCTATTTCCCTTGGTCACGGCATCACGCCTGAACGGCTGGACCGATTTCGCTAATTCTTTTTTTGTTCTGTTCGTTATTATCAGGAGAAGGTTCTTATGAAAGAAAAAATTAAGAAAATTACGCGGAAAATTCTAATTTTTTATAAATTAGGGTAGGACAACGTCTGTCGGGTCAGCTAGTAAATAAATAAAAACCATGAATAGAATTTAATTTGTAGGATGGATTGCTGGTCCTGGTAGCGAGGTGAGTCAGCTCTTGGTGGATAAGCTGAATTAAAAGCCATGACAAATTTTTCTCTGCTAGTCGTATATGATGACAATATGTATAGACAAATTGCTAAAGGTAGATAGGTAGTCTTATTTCACGTTCAAATCAAAATCTAAGTAGATACTTACAGGATCTATAAAATTTAAAATCTAAATATTATTAATTTAATATACCTAGCGAATGAATTCTTAAGGCCTTCACACACAGCAGCTATAATGTAAAGATGTACATTATAGCACGATACATCTCATTACATCTTTCCATAGAAATCGTCAGGAGACCACACACGACAGCTTTAATGTATATTTTTACATCTTCGAATCTTAAAATACAGAGCGATACGAAAATATACATTTATATTTCGATTCATCCTAATACATCTCAATACATTTCCGTATATCTCTCTTCGAAAAGGATTTTCAAAAAGTTTCTGTGATAGACAGAGACACACACAGTACAGTTTGTTTCAGTCACTCAGTCAATCAGTCTGTTGACAGTTCCCACTAATTAATTTCCAATAATCACAAAATTTTCCGTCAGATAATTCATCAAATATTTTAAACTCTCCGGAAATATCCTTATACTTTATGTGATCTTCAATCCACATCGTTCTGTTTTTGGCACATGTGGCAATACGCTCGTCGAAATCACAATCCGAATCATCTTCTGATGAACTATCTAGTAGATCTAATAGTAAGTAACTCGACGGGTCCATAGTATTATAACATTAAAAATAAGAACACCCTTTATAACACTTCAGCAGCTGGAGAGTGTGTCAATCGGGACGTATGCCAATGAAATGAAGGGAAAGAAAGATACATTACATTACCTGTTGTGTGTGTGATACATTAAGATAATTTAAAACTATACATCCCGGGATGTAATGTATATTAATATACATTATAGCTGCTGTGTGTGAAGCGCTTTAATTTGTATTAGGTATGTGTCATCGTGTACCAGTTAGGTATATAAAACATTATCAATACTACCAGATACTTATATCAACCGACGTCCTAACTTAAATATTTTTGTCATAAACAAATACAAATAACAATTCACAAAGGTAGGATAGATAATCACTACATAGTATAAAACAAAGTCGCTTTCTCTATCCCTATGTTATATGCTTAAATCTTTAAAACTACGCAACGGATTTAGATGCGTTTTTTTTAATAGATAGAGTGATTCAAGAGGAAAGTTTACACGTAAAATAAATCCGTGCGAAGCCGGGGCGGGTCGCTAGTTAAGTATAAATGTTGACTGTTTTGCCATCTATCGAGAACCACGCAAAACCCCTCGTACATAAGTTTACCTTTCCGTAGGCTCAGATTACCGTACTCTGAACCTTGCAACCCCGGGCTTGGTTGTAGCTTGTTGGTTTTATGTGTAGTTTCGACGTTTTCCATCGTGGGGCGCTAGTATAGACCTACTGATGTATTGCTGAGAAGCATCTGATCCCTAACTTCAACTCTCTATATCGGGGTCGCCGTGGTGGAATGGCTAGTACGTATGACTCTAATCGAAGGGTCTTGGTTCGAAATACGGAGTTATTGCAACAAAAGAATAAACTGCTGTCGTAAATTTCTGCAGTCGCACGTTTAAGTACTGTGTAGTCGTGGTCTACTGTAGTGTTTAAGTAGTTATAACTTTGTTAAGTAGTTACCTATTCTATTTCATGTAATTACGTTAAACAAAGGAATTTCCAAAATTCATACGTTCAGTTTGCTGTAGGTACCTAACATAATTTTTTTTTATGCATCTGTAGTATTTTTTTGTCTAGCTTAGGAAGAGATACGAAGTTGCTCTTAGTGGCCACCAAACTCTGTTTTATAATATATGTAGGTACTTACTTAATTGTAAAAAAGTTTATGAACATTTAAAGTAGGTAGGTAGGCTTATTTTTGTTTCTTGAAAAAAGTTGAAAACATTAGTCCCTCTTATCCCCAAAATTCGAAAAATTAATGTAAAGAACATGTATTTATTCTTACAGGAAAAAAACAGTTTCTATAAACATTCTAGGTTTGAAATATATTAAAAAATACGAAAAAAATACCATAATCGCATTAAGTCCTTAGTTTGAAGAACGATGCATGCATCTGAAATGTTTGCACCAATTTTTTGATTTATTTCCCCACTACGCACGAGCAATACCATCCCGCGACTTTTTCTCTACCCTCCATGAGGTTATTTATTAAAATATACACAATATACACTGGTCATCATATAAATCGGCCAACCTGTCATCATCATCAACCTATATTAGTCCACTGCTGGACATAGGCCTCCCCCAATGAGCGCCATAGCGCCCTGTCTTCAGCTTGACGATACGAAGTATACGAAGCTCTTGAAAAGCCAGGGGCTGAAATTCTCACACTATGAAGGTTTGCGGCATCTTGAAGTTCCTCCCTCACGGAGGACTGTACTGCGTTCACAAAACAAACACAGTGATCCTGGTGGACCGGTGGTATTACTTGACATGGTCACGCAAATAACAACAACAATAATAGTAAGGTAACAAAAACTTAACAACCAACACAACGTATAAAAATAACCTCTCGTGAGGAAAAGAAATATTCGTGCACTCAAACCAGAGATTAGAAGTCGAATTAATGATGAACGTCAAACAAAAGAGCGTTAAGGGGCGGGGCTACGCTGCAGCGAGGAGTCGGTTTATTGTAGCACGGACGAATTTTTTGATTCCTCATATACTTTATACGGTGGTTAGGTATACGACAATAAACGTATCGTATTACTTTATTTTTCTTTTTTCAAACCCAAATATCTCAAAAACCGTATCACTTAGGATATTTGATCATGGAATACTTTTTGTTTGTAATCATTTAATCTGTCGATTGACATCGGTTTCATCACTGGCGGCCAAATCACGATTTTTTTCAAAATGGCGGACTAGTAGGTATGCCAGCCTCCATACAAAAATGTTCGAACCCCTTTCCCATTTGCATAATGATTTGTATTCTAAATAAATAATATCTTTGAATGTAGTTTAAAAAGTTCCTCATTATTATCGATATTGAAAGATCATACATTAGCCGAAGTAGCTATGAATGCTACAGAATAGCGTAGACGTGGTATTGCATTACCTTCGCAAGCGTAGAGCAGCTACAGTGTAGCAGCAATGCTACGAAGTTGCGTAGACCAGCTACGATGTAGCAAAGCTAGCTTCCGCACAGCGCTGGCCTACCAGTAAGAGCGAGGCCCCATTAGTGCGTTGCGCTGCGTTGGGTCGTCGCAGCGTCGTCGCTGCGTCGGTTTTCATATATTTTTTACGACATGACCCATTAGACCGTAGCGTCGTCGCGCGCGACAATTCAACGGATCGACGGACGAGAGACGAAGCGAGAGGGAGGGTGATGCGCTGCGTATTCGGAGCTCCGCTGCGACGACGGACAGTGATACACTGCTAGAGGCTGAACTGAGACGCAGCCAGTGTTGCTGCGACGCTCTTGCGCTGCGACATCGTGCGTTGTCGGAACGCAGGTGTGACATACAATAAATAAATAAATAAATAATTCCAGACAATCCACACAGCATCATCTAGCCCCAAGCTAAGCAGAGCTTGTGTTATGGATACTAGATGACTGATATACTTAATACAATACATTACATAGATAGATATTTTTTATTATACATACATATACAATGCGCTGTTCCGTTGCGACGACGCGACGGAACGCAGCGCAACGCACTAATGGGGCCTCGCTCTTATGCCATCGAGTAAGCTGAGTTACGAAGCATGATCAATCAGTGGCAATGACACGTCTGTTGTCACGTGTTTTGTTACAAGACAGCAGCGTGGAATCGGACAAAACCGTATTTAGAACACATTATGACGTCAAACGGTTTGGGAGAGGAATCTCTACATAATGTCATAGTGAATCACCCCCCAGTTACTTACCCTTCTGTGAACTGATCACCACGATGGTGGTGCGTCCCTGCGCAGCGGACCAAGATAACCTGCGCCTGTCATGTGCAGGCAGTGTAGAAAACAAATTACTATTGTTACAACTCGACAGCGACAAACAATTTAGGTAATTACAATTAAGGAATAAAAAAAACTGGTATATAGAGGTACAATTGAAAACCATTGTGCTAACTACAAACGGTTGCAAACAGTCTAAAGGAAGCTCAGTTGATCCATGTCAATACCAGTCGGAAGCGTCCCCAAGACACTGGCTGCATTACCACGCTGTATGGCAATGCTGATGCGCTGAGCCAGATACTCACCAGCTCTCAGGTGAGTATCTGGCTCAGCGCATCAAAACCCGGAGAGCCTCGGTACCCCACGGACCGTAGGGTCTCGAATCCAAGAGGAGCAAATGTGTAGGTTCTGTCGAGACCTGCATATTTGCGCATCTTGAGATCCTCAGCCAAATCTGCCGTCGCACCAGCCCTCGTGGATGTCCTTGGAAGGTGAGAAGGTGCAAGATACCTACTAAATCTTTTTTGAAATATTACTTGAAAATCAAGGAAGTTTAAAGTGTAAACTAGTTTTTTTTTAATTTCAAGAATAAAATAATTCAAGGAACATATTTTTCATTTATTTTATGACCATAATAAAATTATATTACAGTTTGATACAAAACCAAATGACCGTACCTTTAATATTCTGGGGGCCTTTTCCTAAAATATTTCAGATTTCAACTAACATGATTCTCTAGCTAGGTAAGTACTAGAACTACTGATAAGATAAACAATCGAGTGTCTAAATTAACCTCATTTAGGTAACCGTGAACACAATTTTCGAACTGTAATTGATCTGAACGATACATTTAAGGTTTTCCAAGTGCACCGATTGATCGAATTGTTTTTGTTCATAAATGTTTTGAATCGTTAAAATAGAACATCTCTGTAGGTACAAGTGAAAAATTGAACAACAGCGCTATAACCTAACAAAAAAACCAGAAATACATATCCGATCTACCTTTCGATTTTACATTGAGTTATAGTTATTATAACTTCAGACTTATTTAGTGTATCACATCGAGTGTCTACAACTTATAGGCCGTTTTTCACCGGGAGTCTGAAGCGTGTAGTGAAATTGTTAAATCTATTAGATAAGCTAGCATTTAGTTAAGAAGATAACATACGTACTTATGGTCAAAACAGTAAGCACCTATTTATGAAAATAGCTAAAATATATAAAATAGCTAAACTTTGAATCCGAGGTAAACTAGTCAGTGATCATAGTAAGCAAAGCCGTGCCTCGTATAATCCAGAATGCTGGCGGTTGATTGGCTTGCAGGAGTACAGGTAGCACGAAGTTGGTACTATGTCCCGTGGTGGAGAGAGTGCCGGCGCGTGCCGACGTCTTGTACAGAGGCGCGTCGTACCGTGGATCGGGCTTCGGCAGTTCCAGAACTGGTTTAAACCAAAATACAGGCAGAGGCGGGTTCATTTGACCTGCGAAAAAAACATAAAACCCATAAATCAAACAAGAATATTTGTAGAACCTATAACGTCTACGTAGGTATCTAATTATTGTATTTAGATTATCTTCTCTTTTTTCGTTCCCTGGAAAAAGACGTTTATTGCTTGCGGGACCACGCCACCACCGCGCCTCAATGCTGCCTCGATTCTTGATCTAGAAAGCGATTCACCTAAGAATAGAGTATCACCTGGCAGAGCGTCAACAAGCATCTTGAACTTTATGTTCCAGCGCCCCGCGTCTATAAACAGCCCATGTATGTTGACACCATCCTCTGGCTTATCCAGCCCACCGTACACCACATTTTCTTGACCTTCCTCCTATAAACATACATCATATCAACGTCTACACCTGAAAGAAGGCCTTAAAGAGCAATGCTTTGCCTGCTCGCAATACGGTGGAGAATCTGTTTGGGAATCCTATCATGACAAAAAGTTCTGAGTAATCAAAGTAAATATTGTGTTTTTTTTCCTCTTTTCATTGATCTACCGATTTAATACCTTTGTAGAATTACCTTGTAATTTGCTTCACTTAATTTTTTACTGATTTTAACTTGTCTTCACGTGAAAAAGTGTTTCACATGAAAAAGTTTCCTACCTGAAGTCCTACGGCCAACGAAATAATTAGTTTTCTGTCAGTTAGTCATGACTAGTGATAAGAAATTGAGTACCTAATAAAGAGAAAAGATTGAATATTTATATTAATAAAATTCAGAAGTACTAACTGATCATTTAACAATATCTTAGAAAAGAGTTGCAATTGGTAAACAAACAAATTAAATTCGACTCTGATTCGTTTGAGGAACTGATTTTTCGTTATCATCTTCACCTAAATGTAAAATTAGATTAATATCAATACTGATATCACAGTTTTCGTTGACCTGCACAAAGGCTGAAGTCTTTGTGCAGGCTTTTTTGAAAAGCAAATTAACTCTGTGTCAAATGACATAATTTCATATATGAGCCCAGATTAGCTCAATAGCATTGTACTGGCAATTATAGAGAGGGATTCTGAGAACGCCGTGACCGTATTCCAGAGTCAATTAATCTATTTGATTATGCAATTTTGCCTAAAATAATTCCCTTAAATAATTAAACTAAATTAATTCCCCTAAAAGCAGACGCATAAGCATATTTTCGTTAATGCCGTTTGTTTGTAGCCAAGCTACCAACCCTTTTTTTTATAGGTTTGTGTAGGTATTTTTGTACATTTATTTTATATCTAATTTGCAGTTGCATAAAGACGATTTAATTATTTATTGATAGAGATAATTAAATGTTCGTTTGACAAATACCTATAATTAACTATTTTTCATTCAAGGCGGGTTTTACTAAATTGTACACAATGTAGTGTTTTACAATGTTGTTTTCGTGACCTCAGGGGTCTAGTTGAGATCTATTACCAACTCCGTGGTTCAAGACGATCTGTCAGGATCGCATTCTTTCGTTGGCTTGGCACTGTAGGTCCCCATACATAAATAAGAGAATACATTTAAACATATATAATTCTAAATATATATTTTAAATATACCTAAGTATTATAATTATAAACTGATTTTTTTTCGAATTATTCCTATTTATTCCGATACCTACCTTCCTTATTGTAGAAAATGATAAAGAAACATGTAAGTAAGTAAATACACACCTTATTCTTCATCTTGTTAAACTTGTAGATATCGTCTTGATTTAGAAAGATAGACTTAGGTTCAAAGTCGAACATAAGCGCGTCAATCGGAACCCTATACCGTCGTGCGTAAGACTGTAGCGAACCGGTCAGTAAACCTTGTGGGAAAAATAGCCCAGACACCCAGCTGCTTGGCTGAATTCCGTTCAGTAGCCATGTCTGGAAACAACGACATGAAATTTTGTATGGGTAAGGTTATAGAAACACCTCATAATGTGACGTGTTATCTCGTGGTGACGCGTTAGAAGCAAACAAGTTTCATACAGTAAGGAATCACATTATTTCAGGTACAGCATAACATGCAGTACTAATGTAATAGTACTACAGACGACCGATGTGGCGCAGTGGGCGAAGGTCCGCCTGCAACGCAGGAGGTAGCGGGTTCGATTCCTGCCTCGGAACAAATTTGTGTACGATCTGCAGAAATTTGTTCCGTTGGTCTGGGTGTTTTCTATGTATAATAAAAAAATATTTAACTATGTAATATATGGTATTAAGTATATCAGTCATCTACTCGTAGTACCCATAACACAAGGTCTGCTTAGCTTGGGGCTAGATGATGCTGTGTAGTCCACACCGGAATTATTTATTATTATTATTATTTATTTATTACTAATGGTAAGTACCTACTGTGTTTCTAACCATACTTACATGTTTTATAAAACCGATAGCTGGCGCTTCTGTTTATGCATGTACCTTTATTATACATATATTATATGTTCCTGTATTTATTTTACTCTTACTTAATATCCACTCTTAACTAACTTCGATACTACCTACTAGCTAGCTACTGCCTCTAACTACTCTTATTCATCTTTATTTTTATATCAATGTTATTTAAATTATATAATTATAAGTGCAATAAATTCACTAGGTACATTGTGTATAAATGAACAATTCGATAGTTGTCTCTACTTGTCGCTCTTTTGGTGTATGCTTGGCCACCTGGAAAGATTGACATTACACCTATCGACTTGAAACTTTATGTGACTACGTACTGATTATTTATTCTGATTGATCAACTTTAATCTTATTGGAGGCTCTCCGGGTTTTTAACAAATTATCTGAGCGTCAGTGCATCAGCATTGCCATACCGCGTGGTAATTGCAGCCAGTGTCTTGGGGACACTTCCGACTGGTATTGACATGGATCAATTGAGCTACCTTTAGACTGTTTGCAAACGTCTGCAGTTAGCTCAATGGTTAAAAATGTTTATACTAGTTAAATTTTTATCCATGCCTTAATTGTAATTTTCGTTGTTAATAAAGACATCTTGTTGGAAATGTAAAAAAATCTACCTCCACATAATCGACGCGCAGAATCAAATCGTGGACCCAACTGCCGAGAGACTTGAGCGAGTTGTACCCACATTTGTGCCACATATCAGGCACCCTGTTGTTGATAAAAGCCATGTAAACGGCTTCGAACTCCTCTGACATTACGACTATACCCTGTAAACATTTTTCACATACAGGCAGCCGCTTAACTTGTCTATCTACTAAGCCTAAGACTAAGCTAAGGGGAGATTCTGGACTCTAGGGCTAAAATCGAATATTAGAAGTAAGAACTTCTAATATTCGATTTTTGAATATCTAGTATTTTTTACGATAAAAACACGAATAAGCAGGAAGAAAATAAAATGTTTATTTTCTAAAAAATATTAAAAAATCATATTCAAAAATCGAATACCTATTAGAAGTATTTTGCATCGTTAACTACGTATTTGCTTGATTTTTAACTCTTTACACAACGTCAAAAATGACGTCATAAATGGGGGCGTGTTTAGTTTCACACCCCCCACACCGCCTTTTTGGAAAATTACGTCACACTTCCGATAAATACAAATAAAAAAATAACTTCATATTCTATCCAAATTCTGTAAATGGTATTAGTTCCTTGATAATTTAGATGAATTATTTACATTTATTTATTATTTATGCAAACTATTATCTACAAACAACAACACCAAAACGAAATTTTACCGCGAGTTTTTCAGAAGCGTATTTTTACTAGAAAACTAGCTATATTCTCATGGAAATATAAAATAATCCTATGGAATTAAAAACAAATTTTTTTATTTTAGAATACATGTAAAAGAGAAAAATATTTTTTCAATTAAATTTATAAGGTTGATCCCCTGGATGAGTAAATAAAAAACACTTTCTTTCGGCTTAGTATACATGTTACGTGGCAAACTTGTATAAAACAAACTTATATATTACTAGCTGGTGCCCGCGACTTCGTCTGCGCATGATTAGTATTTGGAGTACTCGCGATTTTACTTGCGTAATTCCCTTTCCCGTGGGATTTTCGGGATAAATTATGTGTTATTGTTAAAGCATATGTGTTATTCCAGCTTATAATCTATCTCTGTGCCAAATTTCATCCAGATCCGTTCAGCAGTTTTTGCGTGAAAGAGTAACAAACTTCCATCCATCTATCAATCTAACCATTCATACTTACAAACTTTCGCGTTTATTAGTTCAATTCAGTTTGGTTCCCCTGGGCTATACGGGTTTTCAAAAATTTCTCACAGTATCTCAACGACGGGTAGGTCCCATTTGTTCTATGGAACATGACGTCATAGTACAAAATGACACATTTTCGTCCCTATTTTTTCCATGGAACTACATACTACCTTTTCACCCGAGTTTCATGTCATAGAACAAAATGAGAATCAGTTTTTCCCAAAACCTTCCATGATGAGATATATAAGACGTGAAGGACATTTACGTTTATTTCCATTACGATAAACAAAGATCCAATCCAATCATTGTAAACAAACAACTATAAGTAAGTGAGAACTTCGAGACTGCAGCTCTCTCAAAATCCGTTATGGTGCGTTACGGCATTATAATTTTTTTGTTAGTGAGTAACCATCAAGAAGTTTATATACCTGTGTACTTAGTTTGTTCTATGGAACAATTTGAGACAAAAATTACAAACTGTTCTATAGTACAAATAGGGACAATAGTTTCTCAAATTGTTCTATTACGTCATGTTCCATAGAACAAATGGGATCTACCCTCAACGACGCGTACACACGCGTCGTTCAGATGCTGTGAGAATTTTTTGAAACCCCGTATAGCCCAGGGGAACCAAACTGAATTCCGGGATAAAATGTATCCCATGTCCAATCGTCCCGAGTTCCCTTCGAATTCATTCACTTCCGTCGTGATGCAAGAATTCTTCTTTCACCCTCTCTCCCAGGGGAACCTTACTGAATTCCGGGATAAAAAGTATCCCATGTCCTTCCTTGTAGTATGAACTCAAATCGTCCCGAGTTTCATTCCAACTCATTCAGCAGTTTCGGCGTGATGCGCGGTTAAGGAATTTTACTTTCATAACCTCTCCCATGAGAACCTTACTGAATTCCGGGATAAAAAGTATCCTATGTCCTTCCTCGTAGTATGACCTATAATTATGCCGAGTTTCATTTCAATCCATCAAGTAGTTTCGGCGTGATGCGCGTTTACGATACAGACAGACAGACAGACAGACAGACATGAATGAAAAAAAATACAGTTTTGGCTTGAGTATCGATAAAAGAGTGCCCTCCAAAAAAAATTTTTAAAATATCTTCAATGTACAGAATTGGACCTGTTACAGTTTTATTATAAGTATAGATTATTTTACGTGGTACATTTTTACAAACTGTTAAATATGATAAAACTAGAGACCCGCCCGGCTTCGCACGGCTTTATTATACGTATTAACCTTCCTCTTAAATCACTCTATCTATTAAAAAAACCGCATCAAAATCCGTTACGTAGTTTTAAAGATTTAAGCATACAAAGGGACATAAGGACAGAGAAAACGAATTTGTTTTATACTAGTAGTGATGTATCGACTAAGTTCGCCAAGACACTAACCTTGATAGCCTTCTGGAGTTCATTTAGCGTGTCCTTTATGACTCCGAGTAGCTTGTTGAATCTCTCCGACTCGTGTAGCAACACCGTGGTGAGAGAATTCAGCTGACCCATGTCATCCACCACCATCAGGGCTGGGTTGATGGCAGCACGATCGATTTTGGGAGGCATTACGCTCCTGTGAAAGTCCAATGATTTTGGACCTAAATAGGATGGGGCCTGACAAACTTAGATAGTTTAATGGTGCCATATTGGCTATAATCTTACTGTTATAATATATGGGAAAGTCTGTGTGAATGTTTGTTATGAGTAATTTCCGTAACTACTTAAGGTTGGTGTGAATACCCGAGCCCCCATACAAACGTTGCTTTCGTTTTATTTGGAAAGTACCGGCTCGATTTCAATGAAATTTTGCATACATAATCGGATAACAAAAAGCTACGGGTGCACCGTTTTAGATTTTCAAAAAACGTAATTAGCATTAAGGCCCTGTCTGTCGACAATTGGTCATTTTTAAGTAGAAATAGGTAATGTTTCTGAGCAAGCTACATTTCAAATTTATAAATATATATTACTTCACGTTCGTACATAGATTAACAGCTAACCTGAAAACATAACAGCAGAAACTTTTCTCAATAAATATATGTTTTCAAAATGGCACGTTTCAGAATTTAATGTAAAAATATATTGATAGCTACGATAAACATCAACTAGGGAGTTACTGTTAAAGTTAGGTAACATTTTTATCTAGAATCCGGTTAGCTTAGTCTTTTGATGAAGATTCTCAATAAAGTTAAATATTAATTTATTCGATTAACAGCAGGCGCTGAGCCCGCCGCCCATGCATCAGTACCACCGTGACCGCTGTCAAGGCTGGACGTGTGCTTGATGTCGTCTCAGATATCAATGACAATCCATACGTAATATTTATCGTGAATATTCGGTTAGAGCCTGTCCAGATGGCGCGTTTTACGTGCGCTCCTATGCGCGTTACGTTAGGGGGACTCGGGGACAGATAAAAACATGGAACCAAATAAAATAGTTCTGGAAACGTCGGAAGCAAAAAAAACTTCAAAGATGTAACATACATCCAATTCTACTAATTCTTCTTAACGTTTCATGGTTCTATTGAATTATCTCTGATTGATTCAATTTTTCCATATTGCTAATCTTTTTTCAATTTCGTCTATAAAAAGTACGGTAACGAAGATATCTTTCTCTAATTTCGATCGAAATACGTCCACTCGCGTTGCGCGTACCACTATCTGGACGAGGAAAAGCGCACCAGCATCTGGACGGGATGTAGTTAAAGTGCTCTAGTATCTGGAGAACGCGCGAATGTTTAAACGCGAGAGCACTCGCATAGGAACGCTCCATCTGGACAAGCTCTTAGCTAACGTTCCCTGACAGATTGACTATTACTCGATATTTCATTTCGATTGACAACTAGGATTTAGGCAAATCAAATTTTTGAATATAGAATACCAGTACGCTACACTGCCCTACACAAATTATCAAAACTAAATTTCATTTAGCATCCAGAGATATCATATCGTTTTGCGTAGAGTGGAACTGGAACATAATAGAGATGGCACAAACAAATAGGTATTTTGATGGAAATCTATAAATTAGGATTTGGTCCCGTGGATTCCAGGTTCTAAATTTCCCGGGATTTCCCGAAATTTCTGGATGATTTCAAAACCTGGTTATTGTAAATAATTTCTCGGAAAATTTCGAGTCTTTCGGGAAAAACATTTTAGCATTTAGAACAGTACCGAAATAACAAAACTTTATCCATTCCATCATCTTGTAGTATTTCGGATATATTCATACCTTCGCGGTATAAGGTATGTAAGTTGGAGCTTTATCTCTTACTAGCGACCCGCCCCGGCTTCGCACGGTTTTATTATACGACTATACGTATAAACTTTCCTTTTGAATCACTCTATCTCTTAAAATAACCGCATCAAAATCGGTTGCGTTGTTTTAAATATTTAAGCAGTCAAAGGGAAATAGGGGCAGAAAAAGCGAGTTTGTTTTATACAATGTAGTGATGATTTGTAAAAATTAATAGGTATGAAATTCTTAGGGTTATATCAGTGTTTTGTGTTTGTGTTAATGCCTTATGGTTTTTTTTATTGCTTTATTGAGCGATGCCAGTTTCACACACTCAAAACAAAGTATCCGCATTATTCCGAGCAACAACATAATGAGTGTAATATAACTATTGTTGCCTTTAGTTCAAACTGACTTTAGTTCATAAAATTATCAGTACCCAAATATAAATACAAATACAATCATTTATTTGCAAACAAGGGTCACAAAGGTGGTGGTTAGAAAATAGTTAGTACCATACATGTTTTGCCTTAGTCATAGGGCATGCAAATTTAGGTTTTTTAGAACTGAAATACAAAATTTAATGACAAATAAAAGGTTGGAAATAAAAAGAGATAAAAATTAAAAATATTAACATCAAGTCAACATGAACTTAACATGAAATTAAAATTTAGAATAAAAAGGTTTCTATTAGTTATTCAGTTAGTTTATGTCCTTATCTATCAAAACTTCATTTATATTATAATAGCATTTAGATGTCAAAATTTTATTTAGTTTATTCTTAAACATTGTCAAAGGTAGCGTCTTGTAAGTTATTCGGCAACTAGTTACCCACTGCAGAATATAAGAGCATTTTTGTTAAAACATGGGTAAAGAATTTTGGATAATGCTCTAATCACGAAATATTATTTTTTTATAAATTAAATGAATAATATAATATTTCACATCGGCAGATATACCTACCAAAACTGACAGTGTTCAAACTACGGAACCAATTAATGGAACTTAACATTCATATTTCGCATTCGCATTTTTATTTTGCAGCAGACAGTTAGCTTTGATCGAATTTGGAAATAAGGAATAATCGAATTTGAATTTTGAGTAATTTTTTCTCATTATTAAAAATAGAGAATCCTGGGATCACGGGATTATACCTCCTATTTCTTATATTTCGCAATATGTTTTATTTACCTGAATTTACCTAAATGGCAAATGAGGTTTCCTTTATACTGTTTGCAATCGTCTGCAGTTAGCTCAATGGTTTCAATTGTATATTATCATACTAGTTGTAATTTTTTCTATTCCTTGATTGTAATTTTCGATGTGAATAAAGTTGTTTATTTCCTTATTTTATTTCTTTATCTATATCTGCAGGTAGACTCATTCTGTAAAATCTTAAATTTGAACTCGAATCCACTCTAGTGACCGAGCTACGTCATTCTTTAGCATAGGCTCTATGCTAAAGAATGACGGGCATAGGGGAACGTAGGTCGAAAGCGGTCGGGCAATGAGTGATAAGGTAAAATTGAATTGATGGTAGCCTAGCTAATATTTTAAAGAAGATAAATTTATGTCATCATCATCATCATCATCATCAGCCTATATTAGTCCACTGCTGGACATAGGCCTCCCCTAATGAGCGCCATAGCGCCCTGTCTTCAGCTTGACGCATCCAGCATCTGCTAGCAGTCCTTCGCAGATCGTCATCCCACCTGGCCGGAGGGCGCCCTACACTACGTTTGCCGAGTCGCGGTCTCCACTCAAGAACACGTTTACCCCAACGGTTGTCGGTTCTTCGCGCGATATGGCCGGCCCACTGCCACTTCAACTTGCTAATTCTATGAGCTATGTCGATAACTTTGGTTCTCTGTCGGATGTATTCATTACGAATCCTATCCTTCAGAGAAACTCCGAGCATTGCTCTTTCCTTAGCTCGTTGAGCGACTTTGAACTGGTGGACCAGCCCTACCGTGAGTGTCCACGTCTCAGCTCCGTAGGTCATTACGGGTAGGACGCACTGATTGAAAACTTTCGTTTTCAAACATTGCGGTATGGATGACGAGAAGACTCGACGTAGTTTTCCAAACGCTGCCCAGCCCAGCTGAATCCTCCTCTTGACCTCCTTCTCAAAATTGTTTTTACCTAACTGCACAATCTGCCCAAGGTAAGTGTACTCGGAAACAATTTCGAGAAGGTGGCCTTCTACGACGACCGGTCCTGGATTAATGTGGTTATTGGTCATGACTTTGGTTTTATCCAAATTCATGCCAAGACCGATGCGACGTGAGGCTGAGGCTAGGCCGTCCAACATGTGGGTCAGCTCCTCTAGCGACTCCGCCATTAAGACTATGTCATCAGCGAATCGTAGGTGTGAGATGTAATTGCCGTTTATGTTTATGCCCTTACCTTTCCAATCCAGCGTCTTAAACATATCTTCCAATGCGCTCGTGAACAGTTTCGGGGATATGACATCCCCCTGTCTCACTCCTCTGCGCAATTGGATGGGTTCAGACTGCTGGTCCTGTACTTGGACACTCATGGTGGCGGCATCGTAGAGACACCTCAGCACCTCGATATAACGATAGTCTACTTGGCATCGCTGTAAGGATTCCAGAACAGCCCAGGTTTCGACAGAGTCAAAGGTTTTCTCATAGTCCACAAAAGCGAGACACAGGGGCTGATTATACTCTTCGGACTTCTGTATAATCTGCCGCACTGTGTGAATGTGGTCTATGGTGCCATATCCTCCGCGGAACCCGGCCTGTTCCGGTGGCTGAAACTCGTCGAGTCTCCTGGCGAGACGATTCGTGACCACTCGCGAGAACAGCTTATAGACGTGGCTCAGGAGTGTGATGGGTCTATAGTTTTTAAGAAGGGTTTTATCGCCCTTCTTAAAAAAGAGCACCACCAAACCCCCGCTCCACGCCTTAGGAGTTCTCCCACTGTGAAGGACGGTATTAAAGAGGCTCTGTAGCTCCTGTATAACGGGGGCTCCTCCTGCCTTCAGAAGCTCTGAAGTAATACCGTCCTCACCCGGGGCTTTTCCATTTTTAAGCTGCCTCAGAGCTAACACGATTTCATCTTGACTGATATCTGGCAGTTCGTCGGTATAGTGGCGTGTCAGGGTGGCTCTAGAATCATGGTCATCTCGCCGGGAACGAGGGGCATGTGCAGTGTACAAACGGCCATAGAAATCCTCTATCTCGGCCAAGATCTCCGGCTTCGACAAAACGGTCCTCCCATCGTGCGTTTTAAGCTTCGTTAGGTGGCTCCTGCCAAGCTGCTGAGTGAATACTTTGGACCCTCGGTTGCGCTCTATCGCCTCTTCAATGAGGCGTGTGTTGGAGCTCCGAAGGTCGCGCCGTACCATCTTCGCGATTCGCTTGTTCAGGTCTGACCGCTCTGACGAAGTCACTTGGATGGTTTCCCGTCTTATTGTCATCAGATCCAGAGTCTCATCCGAGAGTTTGGACTTCCTGCCAGTACCTTGTTTTCTGCAGAATTTAATGCCCTCATCCCTCAACGTTTCGACCAGATTGTGTAGGTTCTCGTCATTGTCATCAGTGGGTTCCAAAGCAACAAATCTATCCCCGAGAAGCTGCTGAAACTTCTCGGTGCCCGCCATGATTTGGATTGGATTAGGTCGGAGCGTGGACTTCACCAGACGGTTTCTTTCAAGCTTTAAGTTGATATTCAGAGTGCCTCGGAGCAATCGGTGATCAGATCCGGTATTGAACCTGTTGATCACTGAGACATCTCTGAATATGTGCTTGCTATCCGTCATGATGAAGTCAATCTCATTTTTAGTCACAGTGTCGGGACTTCGCCATGTCCACTTCCTTTGGGGCTGCTTCTTAAAGAAGGAGTTCATTAAGAACAACCCCTCTTTCTCAAGGAAGTTGACAAGCATTTGCCCCCTGTGATTCCTAACTCCATAACCATGCGGGCCTATTCGGGATTCGTTGCCAGTTTGGATTCCCACCTTGCCGTTAAAGTCCCCCATAACAACGTTGAAGTGAGCCTTAGTGGTGTTGTGTAAGGCTTTGGATATGTCTTCATACATATCCTCCACTTCATCATCCGAGTGTGCCGAGGTCGGTGCGTAAACCTGAATCACCTTCATGCTATACCGCTTGGACAGCCGAAGGATCAGGTACGCTACCCTGGTCGACACACTGGAAATTTCGTGAACGTTGCTAGAGAGGTCCTAATTGACGAGGAAACCTACGCCACCTTGGGATGTTTTATCACCCTCGCGAAAGTAGAGAAGATGGCCCGAGTCTAGGGTTACGGTGTCCTCCCCCTCTCTACGGACTTCACATAACCCTAGAACATGCCATTTAATGTTCTCTAACTCCACTTCCAACTGCGCTAAATGATGGTCAAGCCTCAGAGTGCGTCCGTTAAACGTTGCCAGGGTCATTTTGGTAAGCGTGTGGTAGCCTGAATACCGGTGATTCTTAGCACCCCCTGCCCCGCCGTTACCGTGACCGCTACCATGGCCAGGAATAGCGAGGCGGCCGGGTACTGGGGGCCATTGTATGGCGTTTCCTATCATTTGGGGGTGTTGCCCATAATCCCCACGCTGGGCATGCGGGTTGGGGATCGCAGTTTTGATGAAGGGGTTGTTCTGCAGGGGCGCTGCTGCCCACCCCCGGTATGTCCCTTAGTCGCCTCTTACGACACCCATGGGAAGAGTTGGGGTGGTGCAATTCTAAGCCGGCACCACACGGCGAAATTTATGTGCATTTTTTTTATATACTGAAACAAGTAGAGATACGTGGTACCGATGATGAAAAAGTGTTCTGGCAGTGATAGTCCAGATTCGAGAGATATTTTGTACATTTTGTTTGGATCCATAAAGTCTGGATCTTTTGTTTTCCATCAATAATTTTATATTTATTTTCTCCATTTTGTTTGCAAAATTAATATATTAATTTTGATTGTAAAATTGTTACGTTTTGTGTTACTGTTAGAGTTTTGCGATTTTTTTCATCTAAAATTAATTATATTTTCTCTAGCATTAAATGGGCACTAGTTCATTGCAATTGACAGGCAAAATGAGCGACTGACTTGTTAAACTGTAAATTGTACCTTAATATCTACATATCTATTATTAAGTACTATTTTATAATAAAGAAAAGTTTTTTTTAAATTCTTTATATTTCGAGACTCTTGTATGCCAGTCCCGTATTTTAACTATAGCTATACTATACAAATATATGAAATTGATAATAATAATACCCTCTGACCACGTGGTCCTACTGCCTTAGGAAGAATTTTGACAAGTTTGTCAAATTTTTATTTAACCTCTCAAGCATTGACATGTCAAAATAGTTCCCCACCGTCAGGTATCGCGGGAGGTTGGGGGGCGCGGTGCTTTGCGACCTAGGTCACTAAAACACTTATATCTCAAGAACTACTGGGTGTATTGTTATGATTGTTTATGATCTAGAATCTAGAATAAATAAGCTATCGATTTGTGTTATTCACATTTGTGACTACAGTTTTATTATAATTGAATTTCATCGATAACTTCAGGGATATGTTACGTTGAAACAATAGCATCTGAGTACATTCTAAATGAGTTTTTCTCTTCAGAAGGATGTAATAAATCAAGAAATAAACAAAATAAGGCCCATTCAAATGGATTATCAACAAAAAACCTTCTCAAAGTAGTATAGTTTCTTATATTATAATCACAACGCACACGAGAGCTGATGTTCACAGAAAACCCCTCACAGACACTGCTTTGTTTTTTTTTATTGACACCAGAAATATTTGACCGAATGATTTCAAATTGAAGTTTATTTCATTCAAAATTGAATGACATACGGTTGATAAGCCATACTTAGCCTTATTACAAGAAAATACAGTTTCAATCGGCCTGTAGCATCTGGACCTTAAGGTCCACTTGAGGCTTGACGGTATAAACGAAAATCCGGACCTTAAGGTCCGCTTGAGACCGAAGAAGTTAAACTTTCTTGGAGTAGGCTCCTGTTGCCCTGTTCTCCCCTAATTGTCAAAATCTCAGCATTTTAAACTGACAGCGGATTTCTAAGGTTCATACCACACGGGAAGTTCTCCCGCTGCGGGAATACGCTTCTGGACCGCACTAATCACATTTTAATATGAAATATGAAAGATATGATTTTCCTTCGCGGTTCACAGCTAGGCGGGAGCAATACGAGCGCCGCATGTAGCTTCAAACCACCGCTGATAACCGGTTCTTACTACATGGACGCTTACGGGCTATACGTCATTCTGCGCGGGTTTATCATCCCCGCGTATCCCTTGTAGTTTGATGGTCTACGGCAGCTTTTGTCGAGCGGATACCCGCGACGGGAGAACCGCCCGTGTAGTATGACCCTAAGTGATGTTCTAAATAAATTTATAAAATGCATAGGCTGATCTATGAAACACTGCTGGTAGATGCTGAATGTGGCTAGCTGAAGACAGGGCGCTATGGCGCTCATTAGGGGAGGCCTATGTCCAGCAGTGGACTAATATGGGCTGATGATGATGTATTAGTCCACAGCTGGACATAGGCCTCCCCTAATGAGCGCCATAGCGCCCTGTCTTCAGCTTGATGCATCCAGCATCTGCCAGCAGTCTTTCGCAGATCGTCATCCCATTTTGCCGGAGGGCGTACTACACTACGTGTGCTACGTCGCGTTCTCCACTCAAGAACACGTTTACCCCAACGGTTTTCGTTTCTTCGCAATTATAATATATTTTATAATGATAATGATGAAATATAGTATAGGTACCTATGCATAACCATACATATTATTAATTTACTTATGCATTACCTAGGAACTTGGGGAGGTCGTTACATCAGGTACAAAACAGGGTAAAGTTACCCATAGTAAAGCATTATTACCTACCTACGCAGGTACCAGCAACGCGATCTTATAAAAACTTATATACTAATTAACGGTAGGCATGCGCCATCTATGAGGTAGCCCTCATCAACTCTCCTGGTTTTTCTGCCGCATTTTTAGCTACTTAGCGCGCCTTAAATGAGAGCGAAACTAATTTGCCATATTTTCACACTAAATCGAGTCATTTTCAAGGGATTTTTTATGCATGATAAACATCTGTGTTCGAAAATCTGTCACGGTGCACCCATCGTAAATATATTTAACTTTAGGGATAAACAATAATATTTGAGAAAACAATCGATAATTCAAAATAAATCCAAAGCAACGAAAAAATATTATTTTTTTTAAAAATCATTGTCGTTTTTGCCGCTCAGCCATTCACCGACATGCAGCTGACAGGCTCAATCAAATATAGCGTTCACTGATTGACACCTGACAGACCCAGTCAATTATTGCATCGAACGATTGGTGGAAATATTTCAATTCGCGAAAGAGGGCGAACGCAGCCGAACGGGCCGAGCCGACCAAGCTCGACGAGTCGTCATATTCTATCTATATATAAAAACCATCTGACTGACTGATTCATCATCAAAAGAGCCGAAACCGCTGCAGCGACATAAAAAGTCGAAATTTGGAAAAAAGCTTCCTTTTCTAGTAAAAGCACTAAGGCGGGTGAAAAGAAATGAAAACATTGTTATGAAACTTTTTAATGCGTACTCTGACTTTATTGAACCTAGATTATTTCAAATACAAAATAAAAGTAGGTACACGTAGAAAAATTCATAATTTTTCGATCTACCTTGAAAAGAGGTAGAAGATAATATCTATGTTAACGTTTGTATGAGAGTTGTTCAATTAGTAGTGAAGTTTTAAGAATGAAAGAATACGTATTTCAGGATTTTGATATTTAAAATGTGGGTTAAATGGGGGCTAAAACTACGCGGACGAAGCCACGTGGTTATGATAGTAACTGAATAAAATCCATATTCATAATTTTTGATGTAGTTTGAAATTAAGATTACGTCATTAATTTACTGACAAAATTGCTTGACGTTAGTCAAACGAACTTCTGAATTCATCCAATCCAGAGTAAAGACTATTTTATTTTGACGTTAATGACGAAAGTATTTCGTGACACGATCACTTTGACTCGTTTAGGCGCCCTTTCTCACTCATAACGCGCTCCATTTCATTTGACTTGAAACAGCAACAAATACACACGGATCGGCCGCTGAGATTTGGGAGAGGTTCCTAGCCTTCTTAAGTTATTTAGATGAAATTTGGTGTGTAGTTTAGGACCTGGAATAACACATAGGCTATTTTTTTATGGAAAATTATTATTCCTTGTTTCGATTTACTCAAAACTCGGTATAAATAGAGTAATTGAAAACAACATATATTTAATTTTAACACAATAACCCCTAGGGGGTGTGCAATCAATTTCTGAAGTTTGTATGAAAAAAAACTCTGGTTCGCGGGCGAAGCCGCGGGGCGCATCTAGTTTATAATAAATAAATAATGCTGCACAATCCACACAGCACCATCTAGCCCCAAAGTAAGCTACTCAAAGCTTTTGTTATAAGGTTGTAACTGGTATATTTAATTAATAAATTATATAATCATATTTTTTTTAGTATATAGAGGTTTAAAACTAAATAACCAGCCAGTTAAAAAATTACATTTGATTGAAAACCAATCCCAATCTCAGAACATCATCTTATCGATTCCAAGTACGACTCTATCATATTCAATCATTGGGAAAACATTTACCAAATCAAATACCTATTAAAATTTTACAAATTATAATGAATATTTTTTTAAATTTTGTGAAGAATAATTCGCTACTATGGGTCTTATACGTGATGTAAAGTGTTTGATGTATTTCATGTAAAACTTACAACCGACTACGAATTTTACGCGTTGTTGTTTAACTCAAGAAAATAGTCACTTTGATTACTCCAGGATGATTGTATTGAATATATACAAAAAATATCGATTACTAAGAATAACTCAAAACTACTCATCAAAGCCATTTTAAATTTAGACGCACTTAATAATACAAAACAAGATAGATATTTTTTTACATAGAAAATACCCATTAAATACTTTTACCGACTGGTTATATTTTTTGGTTTGTTTTTGGAGTGTTTTATTACCTAACTGTATTGTGTGTGTAGTAGTATCTACTAACATTCTCGTCTTTTTCTTTTTTGTAATTATGCTGTCTATTATTGTGAGTCAAATAAAATTAAATGATCTATCTACTGTGGGACTAGACGGTGTTATATGGATTGTCCAGCATTATTATTGTTATGACTCTTTATTCATTTTCATTCATGTTAAAAATAAATTTTAACTTTATTATACAGCAAATAATATACCAAAAAGGTGGTACACCGGCCGCGAAGCTAGGCCCAAGCAGCAAGGTGACTAGGGTTGCAGACAGTGGAACTTCCTGACGATACGCGCCGAATCCAGGAGAACCCGTTTTGGATCTGGCCCTTGATCCATCTTCCTAGCGAGAGTCTCTCGAGATGTTTATCGAGGCTCTTCGCTATTACCCGTTAACCGAAACGACAGAATTTTTTGTTTATTTTTATTATTATCTAAAAGGATTAAATGGATATCCCACCTGGTATGGTCGCAGATACGCCATACGATCTGGTCAGGGGTTTCACCACCACCGCTGCCACCAGAGCGAGGTTGAACGTCCACTATTGTTTGAATCAGCGTATTTGTTTCTTTGTTCTGATGGGTATAAATAAACATAAAAGCTTGTTTACCTAGTTTTCTTCTCGATGATACTTTACCAGTTATCTATTCTTTATTGAATAGAATATTTTTTGTGTATTTATCAATAAAAAGCACATAAAAAATCAGAGCTACATCTTGTATCTTTGCAACCATCTTCAGTTAGCTCAATTGTTTCAATTGTATATACTAGTTTTGTTTCCATTACAAGCAAATCAGTACCAATAAATAGTGCTAGACAGGATAATTAACGCAGTTTTATTTATCCCCAAATCAAGCAGAGGTTGAGCGGTTGAATTAATTATAAAGTAAGAAACATTTTTTGAATTTAGTATAGTTCAATTCCGAAAGGATGACAACGGAATCCTATTAATACCCCGCTTAAGCCTCCGCTGTTTTTACGTCCATCTAATTTCAGTTCAGTACACTGGTACTTAAATGATTCGAGTAGTATTTACCTACCTCAAAAGCAATATTGGCATTATCATGCATGCCAAATACTTCAGGATCTTCAATAACGGGCAGGCTCTCTATATAATCCCTACAGTCCTTCAGTTTTTCTACCCTGGGGCAGTAATATTTCCCTGATTGGGAATAAGTATAGCCATCTTCAAGTGTTGGTGGAGAGAAGAACACCTTTAGAATTGTTGTCAGGCACCTTTGGTCCCACATGTCTGTGACCCTGCCGCCGTATGTTATGGAACCTGTTGGAAAACGCAAGAAGTTGAAAAACCTTAATAAGAACTAGCTTAATAGAATACATCAACATAAACCTAGCTTAAAAGTAATTAAGATACAATAATGACAAAAAATTCAGTAACGTCGGCTTACTTTAACAATGTTATATAATTTTATTTAAGAACGATAATAAAAAACGTCACTAAATCGTCTGGATCTTCTTATAAAATATGATAAAAGAAAAACTAAAATCTTATTTGAATAAAGTTTGACTGAGATATCAAAATGTATACCTACTAAACTATGTTTGATAATAATATATTATTATACATTTCGGTGAAGATGATGACAAAAACGATAACATGAAAATCGCGGGGCGAAACTGGAAGAGACTGGCGCAGGACCGTGTGGAGTGGCACAAAAGTTTGGAGGCCTATACCCAGCAGTGGGTGAAGCCGGGCTGCGGATGATGATGATGACAAAGCAGCATGTCCTCAAGCGAATCGGAATCCAAAAATAATAAGTTTGTTTTGCCAGTCGCAACTCTTCCAACATATTATTGGTTATTTTTTGTTAGTAAGTAATTAGAATATTTCAATAAAAATCCAAAAAAGCAAGTAGGTAATGGAACCTGAGATTGTTTTTATTGGGTCAGTGAAAAGACTAATAATAGTGTTAATTATTTCCCATCACGAGTCATGCATGATGAACTGACAGATATCAGGTTCGGGTTAGCGGCAATTCACTGAAGTCAAAAAATACATAAGCCAAGGCAGTATGGCTTTATGGCTTTCGCCTGTCCTAGATGGACTAATATATTAAAAAAAGCGGCAATTCGATTCATTTGTTTTCTCATGTTTTTATTTATATTTCCTTGTAATCGTAATGAAAAGCACAGTGTTTACCTCGGGTGAAAGTAACTTATTTAGTCCCTCGAACTAGGTAACATAAACTACAAACACCGTCTCGGGACTAAATAAGTTACTTTCAACCCTTGGGTAACAATGTACTATTTCACCCTTGTAGAATCTGAATTTTGCATAACCACACCATGGTGGATTTGTAGAACAAGTAGCTTCCATTTCAAGTAATACCTGAAATGGAAGCTACTTGTTCTACACATGCACTTTTAATATTTTTTCAATAATAATTGTCAACATGCTGGGTGCATGTTGTAATATTTTTAAAAGATTTTTCTTTCCATGTTTATTTTTAAAATTATTTTTTCTTATGTGAACTTGTATCTTCAGTAGCTTTTTCACCTTTGTATGTGGGTCGTACTTTATTTTATGTTTTAGGTTGCTGTATGAATAAATGATTTTTTTTTCTTGATTCTTTTCTATATATGGTCCAGTTAAGCTTTTTTTAGGATATAAATAAACCAAGGAAATCTCAATATACTCCTCAATGACGCTATGCACCAAAATGTGCTCTATGCAACTGACATGGGAAGGTGGGCGAACCGAGCGAGAACCATTTCATATCATTTTATTCATCGGGTTAACACCGCGAACCACAAAGCAAAGCTAGGCTAACGAGGAAAACGAATATAATTGCTAGCATCGTCGGATATATCATTCATGTCGTTTTATCGCCTATTTTTATCACCAATATTTGGAACTGCCGATACCCGAGACAAAAAATTGAACAAGTTCTTAAACTAAACGTCTAGTACCAACAATGTTACCCCGCTTACATCATAAATACCATTAATTAATTTCTACATTTTATTTTAATTCACCGTTAAACTTAAACAAAATAGATAAGATTTGCAGATGCTTTCCAATGACACTGGACTTTAACTTTTGCCTTTTCAAGCATTTTCTGAAACACCTAAAACAGATGGTAAAAAGTGACTTGTTGATGTTGACAAAAAGAGCATATACATTATATAAATATACAAACTTGTTATATACTCCAGCGCGTCCCAAGGAATCTTTCCACATTCGCAGAACATCTGTAGATTGGACATTGCACACTCTCGGTCGCTATTGTTAAACTCATACGTAATGTTCCACCCTAGAGGGCCAAACTTCTTGCGCTCCTGAATTATAGCGTGGAACATACAAACTCCGAACAGCATGGTGCGCCAATCTTGCCCCAAAACTATTTAAAAAGAGAATGAACGTGTTATTTATTGTAAATAAAAAAATAAATTTTGCATCAGACTCTACGGCGTTGCTCGCATGATACATAGCCCAAGTTTGATGATAATGATAATGTTAATTAAATAAAAAATAAATTATTTATTCTGGACAGTCCACTTAGAATTAAAATAATAATGTAATATCTTTATAATGTAGTGCGTATCTCGCACTAATCACTACATCATCATCATCATCATCATCATCATCAACCTATATTAGTCCACTGCTGGACATAGGCCTCCCCAATCACTACATAGTATAAAACAAAGTCGCTTTTTCTGTCCCTATTTTCCCTATGTCCCTTTGACTGCTTAAATCTTTAAAACTACGTAACAGATTTTGATTTGGTTTTTTTAATAGATAGAGTGATTCAAGAGGAAGGTTTATATGTATAATAAAACCGTGCAACGCCGGAGCGGGTAAAATTATAAAAACGACGTAAGATATCCCAAGGATTTTTGACTTATTAGTCATTTGACGACGTAGCGCATTCCCATTAACTACAGTATTTTTAATCCTCAGTATTTTTTATTATTTTTTTAGTGCAAATTAGAGTACAATCTGTAAAATTTGTGAATGCAGGTCAGAATACCTCGAAATGTTATAGTTGTCTCCTAGGAACATTTTCAGTCAAAAATGACTAAAAGGTTAAGGCACCTGAAAATCCACCATTTATATTCATAGAGAAGATCCTATTTCGAATGCTAATCATGATTCTTCGACAACTATGGTACTAAAACTATTGTGCATTCTAAACTCAAACTTATATAACCGTACCGTGACTTTCAAAAAAGTCCTCTTCCATTTCGATGAGCGCTCTCTTGACATTAGCTTTGAGTCCTTTGGGCGGTTCGTTGGTCACTTTAACTGCATTTTGCAGTACTGACACTGGGAACTTGGCAGTCGGCATGGAGCTTAGGAAGAGTCGAAACTCAGGGTGTGTCGGGGGCCCTATATCGGACCCTAGATTAGCCACAATAACTTCAAGGCTAAGCATCCAAGATGCAGCTAAATGGCAGTTCTATGAAATAAAAAATCATACATTAAAAACCAAAAGCTTAAAATCCTAATAAAGGCAGTTGACTCACTGGAACTTTATTTTGGGTTTCGGTACCCCATTTTAAGGGTTTACTTAAGGCGCAAACAGCACCTAAAGTGGCGCCCCCTTTTATTTTGATATAATTCCGTTGAAATAAAGAATTTCCAAAGTTCTCACGGACAGTTTGTTAAAAGTAGCAAAAGCTTTTTTTAATGCACCTGTAGTCATTTTATTTTGTCTAGTTTAGGAAGAGATAGGAAGTTGCCTTTGGTGGCCACCAAACTCGTTCGTATCTCTTCCTAAAATAGACAAAATGAAACCACAACAGATCATTAAAAAAAATCCAAATACCAACAATTTTACCAGTAACTCAATATTTCCTTTAAACCGGATAATTACTGTAATACCGCGGCAGATTCATAATAAAAAATAAATATTTTATTGAATATGCTGATATAGAAAAGCAAAAATATAATTGAATCACGGTTTGAGTATGTCTGTAAAATAAGTTGATTGTCAGTCGAAAAACCTACAAAACCTTAGCTTAATAAATACTATGCGTGTTCGGAGTATAGTTAGTACATCATCAACCTATATCAGTCCACAGCTGGACATAAGCCTTCCCTAATGAGCGCCATGGCACCTGTCTGCAGCTTATAGTACAGTTGGTACATAAATCAATTTTATTCGAAGACTAAAAAGTATCTGCCGCGGCTTCAGTAAAGTATCACGCTTTGTTTCTATAGAAACGTTTCAAGGTTATTTATATCCCGTGGAACTAATTTATGGGATGAAAAAGTAGCCTATGTTTTATTTCTGGGCTAGAACGTACGTCTATTTGAAATTTCAGCCCGATCCATTCTGTAATTTTTGCGTCAAAGAGTAACGAAAATCTATACATACAAACTTTCGCGTTTATAATATTAAAGTGGTATTACACTACACGTGATTCAGGGCCCTAACTACCGGGCCCTGAATATTGTCCGGGTCCGGGTCCGTCCCTTAGGCACCCTAAATCTTATTACACTACTCTTAGTTAGGGTTAGGGTCCCTGAATAACGTGTAGTGTAATACCCCTTTTAGTAAGGAATATCTGACCTGTAAGAAGACCCAATCTCCTTTCATTTTGGCAGCGTTGATCATTTTTTCTGCGACGGGCCCTTGGCCCTGTCCCAAGGATATGGACCGAACCTTATCCTGGACTCCCATTTCTATGGCAAACTTTTGGAACGAGCCGAATGGATCTGAGCCCGTACTTAGCACGAACACGAGAGGAATTACCGATGTTGTATCCGCGTACCTGAAATCGCAACATGCAATAACATTGTTTAAGGTATAATATAATAAAAAGGAATAATAGTTGATGCTGTGTAGATTGTCCAGCATTATTATTAAAATAAATTTGACTATTGAAGCTTGATATTATTGATATTTAAATTACCAAGGAATGGTTTATATATAAATAATTTTCTGAAGGTAAAATTATAATAGCAACTGAATGTTCTTAAAGCCATATAAGTTTGCAAAGATAATTAATTGGTTCTAAGTATTTTATACAGAGAATACCAATCATCTTGTGACATTTTTCTTATAACTTCACAAGAGAGCTGCGTTGGAAGTTTGTTATCATGTTAGCTTTTATTAGGGTTCCGTACTCAAAGCGTAAAAATGGGACCCTATAACTAAGACTTCGTTGTATGTCCGTCTTTCCGGCCGTCCGTTAAAACTTAAAACGCAAATTTCCAGTAAGCTAATAAGCTAATTTTCTCTCGACCGAGCAATTGGGTAGCAGTCGTAGCACTGAGCTGACTGCGCATACGTTACATTTAGTAAACAGTTAATTAGGGCGCCATGGCGCTCATTAGAGGAGGCCAGGTGTCCAGCTGTGGACTAATATATGCTGATGATGATATTGTTAATCAAGGCAGAAGGGAATACATTGCATAAACATAACATAGGATTTAAAGCACTTCTAACTTATTTATCGAAATAGTAAAGAGTAAATATAGTGTTATATCTGGTATTAAGTATTTTAAAATAACAGCGCTTCGCGGTTTCGCCCACGGTAATTCCCGTTCCCGTGGAAATTACAGTATAAAATAATAGCCTATGTGTTATACCAGACTATAATCTATCTCTGTGCCAAATTTCATCCATATCCGTTCAGTAGTTTTTGCGTGACAGAGAAACAAACATCCATCCATCCACCCTTAGTTACAAACTTTCGCGTTTAGTTAGATGGTCTATATTATTATTTTATGTTATATTATTTGTTTATTTTTACGTTACTCACAATGTATTAAGCTGGATAGTGGGGCTCTCAATAAACATAGGGCCTAGACTACTGCTGACGTATTGTGCGATCGCAAACACCAGTTTTTCTTCTCTCAAACACTTTATGATCATCAGTTTTTCGAAAGGAGTAAGCTTCTCGTTCCAGTTGATTGCAGCCGGAGTTTTTTCTTCTTTGTACACGTGGATGTCCTAGAAGTAGGTTACATGTACATTTGTTTACTTATTTAAAAAACAAAGAACTATTTTAAGTTTGTACACTTAAAAAGTTACAAATCTATGTACCAATTAAAACCTTCTTTATTAATTACCAGTATAAACAAGAATAAATATGTGAGTATCATAACTAGGCTAATTTGTTTATTTATAGGTAATTTTTACTGGAATTTTCTCGAATGAAAAAAATAAACATCATATTTAATTAAGTATATTTTCGTATGGATTACAATGCGGTACGTTAATCCAAACCAATAGTATAAGCAAAAGCAATTTTGTCTGTTGAAACCGTTTCATGCCTAAAGGGCTGAACTGATTTCTATGAAAAAAGAAAGTAAAGTCTACTTTCTAACCTGGACCCGCGCGTGGCAAATCGTCGACAGCAGCTTATAGGAACATAAACTAGTAGTTACGTCTAATGTTGAAGTTCCACACATCAATATTAGTATCTATTGAACACGAGTGTATGCATGAAAATCTCTGTTACAAGAAATCGTGTTTGAAAGCAGTATAAAAATAAATATAATAATTATGTTTATACTTTATGAACAGCAGTTTTATCTATATATATTTGCAGTTACATCATGTGTTATGGTGACATCAGCAAGGACCTAAGGATTATTATTATGAGAATTCATGATGGCGTACCACTTTGAAAGAGCCGACCTCGATAGGTATAAATCGCAAATAATCCCCGACGAGTCCTTTGAAGCTAGGATCCATCACGTTGAGATGGTTGGTCGCTAGCCAGATCGCATCAGTAACTGATTCTATCAACGGTTTTGTTGGAGGCACCTAAACAAGAGAACAATTCATGAATTCAAACCTAAAAGAAAAATCTGTTGAATATCTAAAAATTCGAAAATCCTGTCATAAACTGTCATTGTCATTATTAAACAGGTTCTTAGTATTATCAAACTAATAATCAAAGATAGCTAAGAAAACTTTCGATAAAACACCTTTCATACAAGAACAGAAAAAACGAAATCATAATTGGGTCATTCTTTTGGGATTTTGATGCCATAAAATATCAAAGTGAAACTTTAAACATCCCTCGTTGTAGTCGGGAGTTGTATATTTCAAATTTTTTTAGAGCAGCTGTTTTTTTTTGCTGTTTTCAATGCTGTTTGTAAAATACCAGGAACAATTCAAGTTCGGATCCGGCTCAAATTTCTGCAAATCATACAATTAATTGACCCGAGACGGGTATCGAATTCTGCAACCCGCTGCTTTGCAGGCGGTCATTAGCTGCGCTACTGAGATCTGCCATCAAGTACACAAATTGTTTCAATAAGTAGTGCATTCAATACGATTAATTTCTCTTTGCGTTGTATAATCGTGTTATTTACTTTTATCCAGACTCAACTAGAAAGTTCAATCAATTATTGCCTTACCTAAATATAGTTACCTGTATAAGTTACCTGTTAACCAACCTAAATTTTGCTACTTTTCCTATATGACGATGCCGAGTTGAACTCACCACACTAGTACCGGCTGGTCCTCTCAGTATAAAATTCCACTGTTCCGGCATTACTAGCCCTGCATCCAAATAAATAGCCATATTCAACAAAAAGCTAAACACTAGCTTATGCTTCTCAAAAAGCCCACGGGACACATTTTGGTACACGGATAAAGTGATTTCTCTATGCAAAATCTCCAACCGCGTCTCGAGTACAGCACTTTTCTCGCTCCTCTCTATAACTTGATTGAAAACCTGGAGGATAATAGAAAAAACATTAAACGATTTAAATCCGATGTAGACTGTACAATTCCTTTTTCATTGCGCACTAATCCAACACTCCTTTTCTACTGTCCTACATGCTTTAGTTATTAACTGATTGAAATATATTCTTCAAATACTTGTTCTTGGGTATTACCTGATTGAAATACTTGAGAGAGAACTGGTACATAGGATCGATATCAGCCAACTGAGCCACAGCAAAATAAAGAACAGCGCCTCGAGTGGCAACAGTTCTGTATTTTTCTCGCGCGGCTGATATACTTATTTCAGTCGCCTCCGTTTCTTCTAGGCGAGCATTTATTATCTCTGACGTTTCCTAGCAAAGTAAAATGGGTTTATAATTCACACGAATAAATTAAGCTAGAGTTTGGATTAAAGTTTGGTTTCATGTCAGAAGTACTGAAATCATTCAAGTCATAGTGTAATTTATAAATAAAGAAATGGAGTCCAAAGCTGAAATAGCTTTAAGCTCAATTTTTCCTGGAAAAAGTCATTCCATGTGTAGGTAGTACACGATATTTTTTTATAAGATGAAATAAAGTAAGCTTTATGGCAGCTAAGATGTTAAAACTTGCCTGTGGGAACGATAAATAAAATGGAAATTAATTCTGTCATCTTTCCACGCCTAAACAGCTGAACGGATCTTCATGAAATTCGGCAGGGAGGTAGACGGTATCTCGGAATCAGACATAGGCCTTTTTATATCGAAATGGTGTGAGCGAAGCTGCGGGAAGAATCTAATCCTTTAAACATTTAATTGAATACATATATTTTTTATCTAATATAAAAACACCCAGAACATCTGGAATATAAAATATACATCCAACTAAACTAAATAAATATAGATTAATAGGTTTTTTATTTATTCCGAGACATGAACCCGCCACCTTCTGCGTCGTATTAGCCCATTGCTCAACAGCGGTTGTCACTACTAAAATTTTTGAACTGATGTACTTGTGTAGCATTAGTGTGTTTTTGAGCTTACCTTACTTTCATTAAGAGTTTCTATGAGTTCTTCGTCGTCTAGAATATTACCGGAAGATGCATACAAAAGCCTTAGTATTTTGTCTTCTATCTCAAGCAGGGTAGCTTTGTCCGCGTTTATACGTAAAATGAGCTCTGTTCGTTGAATTTCCAGATCCGGTCTTTCCAGTCTCACAACGTCCCTGACATCAGCAAAGGTATCAAAAATATTATTTTGTTCTTCTTTCGACACTTACATGAACAAACAAAAGTCAATCAACGATGTCACTTTAGAAAATAAAATATGTGGTATATTTATTACATATTTTGGGCTTTCTCGACCGATTGTGTTTTTTATTTGACACATGCAAGTCTATGAAGTTCCCTAATTGTCGGCAGGTTACTGAATAAAGATTTTTAATAACAACAAAAACAAAACAAACAAACAAGTATGAAGTAAGGGTTCATCCCTTACTTCATACTTGTTTGTTTGTTTTGTTTTTGTTATATATGCTATATATGTTTACAATGGCAAATCTTTTTGGCTTTGGATCCCAAATGTGAATAATACATCGCAACAGAATAAAAAAATAGGTTTTCTGACATATTGCCATTGTGTAGTTGTAGTTTGAACTTGAGATATACCTATTTAAAAAAATACCATTTGAAAGTGTTGAAAGTCCATGTCATTTACTTCTTTACTTTGGTTTTTTCTCTCAATGTATGTGTGTAAATTGAGCCTTTTTAAATTTTTCGGTCAAATGCGATTGTAACAGTTTTGTCAGGGCGAGAATTTATCAATGGAATTCGAATAGAAAAGTGTCGTCATGGCAATAAGAGGCGAGTCTAGACCTAATTAAGACTCTATTGGATAGACGCCTTCCTGTGGTGGTAGACCAGTAGTTCCATTGCAAATCGTACTGACGTACACGGCTACGCATCTCTGACGAGGATTCGCCTTTGTCAATATCATTCAAATTTAGAATTTTTCCGATGATACCAACGGCGTGTCATATTTAAAAGTATTTTTTGGCTTTTCTAACCCTTTGTATACCACAAATATCTAGGGTTCTATAATCGAGTATAACGATGAAGAAAAGTATTAAATAAACTCACGCAAGGAGCTGGTCCTCAAGTCCTGAAAGCGTGACAGTGAAGTTCACAAGTGTCACTTGGATGCAAATCTCAGGCAAGTAGTGTGGGTTGGCTATTTTGGTGGTCAGATAGAGACGGAAGTTTGTATCGTATTCTATATCGCTGTCGCCGAGATGTATGAGCAGACGACCAGCCTGAAATAATGTTAGCAAGAATATAACTAAACATATGAAACGAATCAAAGCTTGGATAGGTAGATGTTTTTCAAGAAGATAAATACGGGCGGCTACATTTTATTTACTTTTTTGACTGAAGTTTTAAAGCTTACTGAGCCTCTAGATAATGCTGTATGGGTTTCCATTGTTTTTATTATCACATTATATCTCAAGATTTTTGGAGAGTACTAAAGATCATACACCTAAAACCCTGACTATGCTAGTAAGAAACTCTCCTATACACTAAAGTTATTAAATAATAAAACGTTAATTATTTATACTATACAATTCGCACAGCTTCATTTTAGCATCAAACTAAACAGATTTTCTAATAGGTACATGCATTTAACAGAAACGATATAAATAAACATAACAAGATAAATTTATTTACCCGACGACAGTTATTTAAAAGTTTAACATCTTCACAATTTCATGAATTATTTCTAACCTAGATGTGACCCGCAGCTTCGCCCGCGAAACCTGAGTTTTTTTTACCAAATTTCAAACATTTATTGCCCAACCCAGGGTTATTGTGTAAAATTAAAAAAATATATCTTTAATTATTTACTTTGTAGTTTATTCATAACAAGTTTTGAGAAAAACGAATCAAGGAATATTAATTTTCCATAAAAACTTTACCCTATTTAGCACCCTCAGGCGGCGCCCTAATTGGGAGCGATCGTACGATGGCGCGATGCGTTCTTCATCTCACGATCAAAGTGGTCGTGCAATGACCTAATAGGTGTCCTAATACATCGCGCGATGTCCATCGTGTGATGCCGTCAACGATGATGACGCCCCTCGCGCGTCAACGCATCGCGTAGGTAACCGATTAGAACTCAAGAGATCTGTTACTTTGATTACATGATCGCACGATCAAAGGCATCGTACGATCCTTATTAAGCATTTTATGTGCTCGCACGATTACTTGCGAGGTTTTAATAGGACACTCTGATGAAATCTGTATGTTTGAACTCATCGCACGACGAGAACGCATCGTGCGTGTCATCGTACGATCGCTCCCAATTAGGACGACGCCTCAGAGGTTAATTTTTCAAAAAATTATTAGCTGATGTGTTATTCTAGCTCCTAAACTATCTACTTACCAAATTTCATTTGAATAACATAAGGGGCCGGCAGATGATGAACTCCCCATACAAACGGAATACTGTTTAGTTACAAATTAACAACACTTTGTCCGATATAATAAAAGTTTTCAGTCATAATTTTTGGTAATCAGGTACACAATCACATTCATAACAAATTTTGGTAGCGGGAAGGGACTCTACGTTTGTGTTGTGTTGACGTTAGGGATTGCTCCCTGGAATACCCAGTTATAGTAAGATGACCACCGTCTCGTCTTTTTTTTCTTCTTTTAAGCAAGTATCGAAGTTTTTGAATACTCGGCGGCAAAGAGACCCCGTATAATCACAGCGGGAAAAGTCCGTGACACACCCCGTTTCCTAGTTTCACATTTAATGTCAATCCCGGTTCTTGGAACATTTTCATCCATTTCTTTTTAAAACTTGGACACTAATTTAAGTTGAGTAAACCAAGGCGTAATAAGCCTCATCAAACAGAATAATTGTGCTAAGAAAGTTGATCAATTATTCCGAGTACTGATTACATTTAAGTGGTATGTGAGTTTACTATATAACAATGCACAACCATGTGTGTTTATTGATTGTAGATAGATAGATAATAACATTATTGCACCATCAAAGTGACAAAAATCAGAGCATCTTAATACTAATTAAAACTAAAGTGGCACAATCGGCGAGTGTAGTGATTTACGAGAATCCAGGACAGGTGAGGGCAGGATACGCATTCAACAGATTGCATATAAGCCACAGGGAAAACATTAGTATGGTCTATCGGAACGTTTAAGCGACAGTTTTTAGGTGTTATTAAAAGTTAAATGTCAAAACATTTGATTTTTTCTGGTCAGTTCTAAAGCATGCTTACAATACTAGTGTTCTCTGAGGTTTGTCAATCTACGCCTAGATCTCAGGAGACAAGAAAACATACAAAAAAACTTGAATACATACATTGCGACGATTTTTATTTTGTTCCTCTAAAGTGTAAACTGGTAAGGACTTTCGTTGCAGTTGCACCCTTAGTTTCGTTTTTGTTGAAAAAAAATAAACTAAAAATTAAAATATACGTAGGAAAGTTTGTATGAAAGGGAAAGGTTGGGTAGTTTGTAACATCTTGACGCCTTGAAAAAATCGGGTTGATTCATAGTTGGACTAATATAATGCTACTATTTATCCTGGGAAACAATAATCATTATACGGGCTAAGGCTAGTAGTATATAACTGCACATGACACTCAGCATTATTTAGCCCCAAAGTAATACCTCATTTATTAGATTTATTTTATGAAAAAAATCGGATCAGTTAAACCACTTATAAAACAACAACGGATAAATAAATTTTTGATTAGTTGAATTAATGTCCGTACCCGAAAATCAGAACATTTAAACTGTGATCCACGCAAAAAAAAGAATTCTGGGCAAGCGACTCACGGCTTCGCTTGCGTAGTTTGTTTTTTATCAATATACATGTAATATTGCTTCACACACACACATACTCGTACCTGTAGGAAAGTTTGTTTTAAAAGGACTGGAGCTAGAGTAGCATCGAGCGACTCGCCGAGGTCTTCGATCAGCATCGGCCATCCAAGGCGAATGCAATTCTCCAATACCCTCAGATAATTGGATTCACTCAGTTTCGTGATCTGCAGGCCATTCTCGCGCTCCATATTCTTAATCCATCTATTTGCCTGAAATCACATCAGCTTGTTATATAGGTATTTACAAAGTACAAAGAATATGGTAAAAAGTGGGCATGTTTTATAATTTTAAAGAGTGACACGCGTTTTTCGAATTTTTCCCAAGTGCCGATTACGGTGCGTGCATCTGATCACGGCAAACTGCGTCAAACGATTCATCCGATCATGCCATACAAACAACTATCAGCTAATCAAATTGTCTATTTAGTCAATTTCTGTTAGGTACGTTGGTAACTAATTGATGAACATTCCAATACTAAAATGTGTTTACATTGCGCTATAAAGTTTGATTACCTTATATTACAATATTCTGTAATGCAATGGAAGTAAGTAGGTACTAATTAATTTGCAGACGAGATTCGACGTAAAGTTCGTGTCCTTTGATGTAAAGGTGGAGGAAATACCGAGTGATTGTCCATACAGGAAGAACTAAGTTTCCTAATCTCGGTTCCTCCATCCAGAATTGTGTCCTCATTGAGAAATTTATAATGTACATAGCTCTTAGACGAAATAATCTCGTCTCAAAAGGGACTAACCATGTGCTTAGGATTGAGTAGAGCAAAAGAGTGTGCGCAAATCTATAATTTTACATTCTGACTCAAACCCACGCCCAAATCACAGGAAGTTGAGAGAGAGAGAGAGAAGCGTGGCTTTTAATAAACATATTATTTAATATTTATGATTTGATTTTAATAATACCAAAACAGAACAACGCTGCTTCGAAAATCGTGCTGCTTCGAAAATCGTGCTGCTTCAATGAGTATTTTTTGAGTGGTTCGTTAATATTATTCAATGTACCTGCGTTGCGTTGGAAAATGTGTGTGAAACTAGCTCAGTATCCTAATGCAAAGACGAAGCAAGAGGAGGCCTTCACGTAGCAGTAGGACGTTACAGGCTATCTGCGTACTTAGAAAATGGGATTGTGGACATCATGAACGCAGTTTATCATTGAAATGAGGTACCGTTCCTGCGGATTGATGTTGAGCATTCAGCGCCCCGCTTTAGTCACCAAAATCTTGTTCTTTAAGGAGACGGAGTCACGCGGTAGACCTTGCGAGTTCCACGTACGGATGGTTAACGAGGCCGCCTTTATTGTTATAATTGGAATTGATGGTACCTGCTCCTGGGGATCGATAGTGAGCGGCCAGCGCCCTGCCCTCGTCACCAAAATCCCGTTCTCCGTGGAAATGGAGTCACGCGGTAGACCTTGCGAGTTCCACATACGAACGGTGAATGAGTCTGCCATTATTGTTATCAAACTGTACATAAAGATTATTTATTAATAGAAAATACATTTTATCTAACTATTCATTACAATATTCACTCAAAACCAAATAACACGCCACAACAACTTGACCAGTTTAATAATTTATTTTGTAGGCCTTGAGAAATCGAATTATTTGATTCTTAATATTTATTGAGGCAGTGAAAGTTTGTGTGTGGTGTGAAGATATATCTCATCAGTATCCATATGTGTAACCACTGTTGTGCATCCCTCCCCAAAACCCCGTCGGCAAAAACCCCCTTGAGTTTTACCATAGCCCATAACCATAGTTGGAAGGCGAATGGGTGATCGCAGTGGCGGTGTTAAAAAGACACAAAGAAAGTGACTTGAGTTTGAGATATTGAGCCTCACCAAGATTGCCATGGCTAAGGCGTATTATTTTCTAATATTCTTAGGGATTCTAAAAATATGCAGGAATCGTTTTAGATTTGTAGATGTGGTTAAAAAAATTATGGAGCTAATTACAAATTGTTAGTGCAAAAACACGGTTCGCAGTTTCCTCGTTGTCTGCACATATGTATATACAGGGTGTCCCAATACTCAACGTCAAGCCGAAAACATAGGACCTGTCCTCTGTTTTCGGCTGTAGCACTTTATCACTGTGAATTATTAAGTCGTAATTAGAGCTAATCTTATAACGTAATGAGGGTTAATTGGCTAATTATTATCATTGATTTGAGATATTCCTACTTTCAAGAATAAGGTTGTTTTTTTATTTTTGTATAAAATTATTCTTGCTAAACAACACCCAACATCAGCCAACTGCAGTTAAAATGATAAAACGGGATGCCAATGCTGAAATGCTAACTACATTAAAAAAATATATCAATACGACTTGAACGCGCGGCCACGCGTGAAATACGGAACACTCCTTATTTCCAAGAAATGTGAGAGCTTTACCCTGAGTGTAAAAACGTTCGCACTATACACTACCTACATTACATAAAATACATCTGATATTATTATCAAATGTTTCAATAATATTAAACTACGTTTAGCTTTGTAAAATATAATATTACTCACTCAAAACTTTCCGAGGCAGGTATCTTAAGATTCGCGCATTCAGCAATCCATTTGACCTCAAGCTCGCGTCTAAAGTTTGACGGAAAAGCTCCAAAGTATGCAATGCACCCGGAAGCAACAATGACATCACCAGTTGTGCAATATAATGCGTGAGTTGCGTTCTGAAAGACAGATATATTTTTTATTAAGATCACACACAAGCAGCACAGGAAAAGTAACAAAAAGAACAGTAACAATATTTATGAAAAAAGAAACATATATATGACATCTCAAGAGACTGTCGCTAGGGCTATCATGCTATCATCCTATTTTCCTCCATTTCTCCTGGACTTGGCGCGTATCGTCAGGAAGTTCCTCTCTCTGCAACTCTAGTCACCGGCTGCTTGAGCCTAGCTTTGCGGCCGGTGATCCACTGTTTTGATATAATTTGTTACAGAAGATTGGTCTTATAATATTTTTGTATTTTCTGTAGTAAAAAAAAATATTGTTTAAAGGGAATTAAAATAAATTGTCATAATAATAATGCTGGACAATCCACACAGCATCTTCTAGCCCCAAATTAAGCAGAGCTTGTGTTACGGGTACTGGATAACTGATAATATATCTTAATTCAAAGACCGTAAGGACATAATATGTATGTCTGTTGAAAGCCACATTGAAGTAGCATGTGTTGAGTTGGAGCAAAGTATTGTAGTAAGTGTATACAGCCCACCATCAGCCTCCTTTGAAATATTTGAAAAAATTATGGATGATATGTTATTTAAATTATCAAATTCAAGTAAAAATCTCATAATATGTGGAGACTTCAATATTAATCTTTTAGAAGCTAACTTTCTCAGTAGCAGATTGACTAATTTATTTAATTCTTACAATCTGAGGCCGCTATTTATGGAACCTACTAGAATAACTGAAACCTCAGCAAAATGTATTGATAATATTTTTGTTTGCCTACATGATAAAATTGTTAGTAAAAATGTAATAAGTAATTTAAAATCAGACCACTTAGGTCAAATGATAAAAATCAACATTCAGATGAAAAATAATAGTTGTAAAAGGAAAATAACATAGGTATATACCAGTAACCACACATCGATTTGAACGTATGAAATCAAATTGGAATTCAAAACCAACACCTAATTACTCACATAACAACCCAAGTGAGCTATATAGCAGTTTTTTTGAGAAATTTACCTCTGCATTCAATTCCATATTTACAGCCAGATCGATTGTGGTTTCTGATAAACTTTCATTTAGTGAGTGGGCAACTGTAGGTATTCATAAGAGTAGACAAAAGTTGTATGAACTATATAGTGAAAAAAAATACAATTTTAGCGAAGAGTTCAAAGATAAAGTTAAAAATTACTCAAAAATGTTTAGAAAAGTTTGTCTGATAGCAAAGTCAAATTATATTAGCTCGAAAATTAAAAATAGCGAAAATGTTATTAAATCCACATGGAAAATAATAAATAGTGAGACTGGAAAGGTTAGTACCTATGTTAATGATTATAACTTAAAAATAAATGATTGCTCAATCAAAAACGACGTTGAAATAGCGCAAGCATTTGAAAACTTTTTTACTAACATTCCAATCTCTACTACAAAGAATTTAAACTCTTCTCAAGTGATCGCTGAGTCTTTACTCATAGATAATGTTCCTAAATCCGAAAAAAAATTTAATTTCAACCACGTCGATGAAAAAGATATTGTTAAGGTTTTTAAACTTTTAAATATTAAGAAAACTGCAGATCTCTGGGGCATTTCCGTTAAAATTATTAAACCTTTAATTGAAACTGTAGCACCAGATCTAGCTTTCATATTTAATGAGTCTATTGATTGTGGCGTATTTCCTGATCTAATGAAACATAGTAAAATAACTCCACTGTTTAAATCGGGTAGTAGGTCTGACCCCACTAACTTTAGACCAATATCAGTACTGCCAACATTTAGCAAAGTTTTTGAAAAACTTATATTACACCAATTGCTTAAACATTTTAATGGCAATGACCTGCTACATTGTAAGCAATTCGGGTTTACTCGAGGCAGGTCAACTACTGATGCCGGTGTAGAGTTGGTATCGCATATTTTTGATGCTTGGGAGAAGTCTCAAGATGCTTTAGGCATTTTTTGCGACTTGTCAAAAGCATTTGACTGTGTACATCATGGAACATTAATCAGGAAACTGCATCACTATGGAATGAATGACACCTCTTTGGCTCTTCTTTCTTCTTACTTAAGTGACAGGATACAAAGAGTTGACATTAATGGGAAACGGTCTTCGGGGTCTGTAGTTACTATGGGTGTACCGCAGGGGTCTATCCTCGGCCCTTTCCTATTTTTAGTTTATATTAACGACTTGCCTGATATTGTAAAGAATAATCACGAGATTGTATTGTTTGCTGATGACACTTCTTTAATTTTTAAAATGAAAAGACAATCAACAAATTTCGACGATGTGAATAATGCAATCTCAAAAGTTGTCCACTGGTTTAGCGTCAATAATCTTTTGCTTAATTGAAACAAAACGAAATGTATTAGATTTATTCTACCTAATGTGAAACAAGTTAAGGCTGATATAAACGTAAAAGGAGAAACGTTAGATATTATAGAAAGTACTGTATTCTTAGGAATCACCCTAGACAGTAAGCTTCAATGGGGCCCACATATAGATAAGCTATCAAAAAGGCTCAGTTCTGCGGCATATGCAGTCAAAAAAATCCGTCAACTTACGGACGTAGATACTTCTAGACTTGTTTATTTCAGCTACTTCCATAGTATTATGTCTTATGGTATACTGCTGTGGGGGAATGCTGCAGATATTAACACCGTTTTTGTGTTGCCGAAGAGAGCTGTTCGGGCAATCTATAATATGGGTCCCAGAGAATCCCTCCGTCATAAATTCAAAGAAATTAACATAATGACAGTACCATGTCAATATATTTACGAAAACCTGTTGTACACTCGTAGAAATATCAATAAGTTTCCTAAAAATAGCGATATACACAATGTCAATACTAGAAATAAAAATAAACTAGCTTTGCCTACAACTAGACTAAACAAGGTTAATGTATCTTTCAAAGGGCAATGTATACGCTTCTACAACAAAACTCCAAGTGAGTTGCAAAAACTATCAGTAAATAAATTCAAACAAACTGTCAAAACTATTCTTTGTAAAAAGGCTTACTATAAAGTATCTGATTATTTAAATGATAAAAAAGCTTGGGATGAGTTTTGCTCCAACTCGAAAAATAACAACCTAACAAGGTAAAGATTTCTGTTCGCTTTTTTACTTTACCTTAAAAAGATTAAAGTGAACAAAAATCAAAGTGAGCTCTTTATTTCCTAGTTTTAATTATTTATAAAATGTATTTTATGACGTGTCCAAGTGTCCTGTAAGGTCTTATGGAAATAAAGCACTTTGACTTTTGACTTTTGACTTTTGACTTTTATACTTAATTCAATTCATAGATAGATATAGAAAACACCCAGAACCCTGGACCAAATATTTACAGATCACACAAACATTTTTCCCAAGGCGGGAATCAAACCCGCAACCTCCTGCGTCGAAAGCAGACCTTCGCCCTCCGCACCACATCGGTCGTCAAAGATATTGGAAAGGTTAATATTGGCCACATCAGCCATATTTACAATAACAAACGTCGTGTAAAAATAAGCTTATTTTAATCGTGACTTAATCCATCCATATTATAGGAACGAAGTCTTGACGAATAATTTTTGTCCTCTGGTTGAACAAATAAGTAATATTTGTATATCCTTACTAATATTATACACGTAAAAATTTGTATGGGTGTATGAATCTTTGTTCCTCTTTCACTCAAAAAGTACTGAACGGCTCGGGTTGAAATTTTCAACTGTGAGCCTTGGACACATAGGTTAATTTTTGTCCATTACATCAGTTCCCCTTAAGGTGATATAAATAGCCTTTAAAAGTTTCCGTATTAACGCGTGTGAAGCCGCGGATAAATGCTAGTGTACGATAAAAGCATTCGTATCGCGTTCAGAAGGAATAACTTGTGTGTAATCCTAGCTGAATAGAAAGCTATTCAGAAAGTATTAATGTGAATCTCTACGTCGTAGACCTGCTACGAAACAGCTACGCCGTAGCAAGTACGACTGGGACGATATTTAACTGTCCTACTACTACATCTGTGTCGCGACATCTTTGTAACGTACAGCGCTGATCATTCGGTCGAATACGCTTGCAGTGTTTTTCTAGTTCCCAATGATACATCAGCCGAAATAACCTCTCGTTTAGCGTAGCGTTGAACCTTGAACCTTTGAGACATCCAAAGACTGATTCTGATAGATTCTTAAGTGGTCAATTCTTACCCCGAGTCTGCCGAGTGTATGAATATGAATCAAATATATGAGTATATATATATGAAAGATGCATAACATAACGATGCATAATCTTGGTGTTAGATACCTTAACGCTGTCTTCCCAACGCGTCTGCTCGTCTGCCAAAGCCTGGGTGAGTTTCCCCGCGCGGTACAGACGCGCTGCGGCGAGATCGCAGTCCGCTTGAAGTATTAAACGCTCCTCTTCTACCACCTGGCGTGATAAATAAAGATTTAAATAAAGCTGGACAACCCCCAAAGCATCTTATAGCCCTTAGTTAAACACAGCTTCTGGTATAGGCATTAGATAACTGATATACAAAATACAATACATGGACAATTGGACAATTTTTTTTCGTATACATAGAAATCTCTGCAGAACGCAGAAACATTTATTTCGTGGCAGGAATCAAATCCGCAACGCTTGTAGGAGGACCGTCACCCACCACGCCATATTAGTCGTCGACACTAAATGCATATTTATAACAAATAATGTCACAATAAAAACGAGTGTGAAACTTTCACAAAGAAAAATTTAAAACTATTATGCCCTATTTAGAAATAATGTCAAACGCATTGTAGTCGCGAGGCTGGTCTTTACGTCTCAGATGCGAACTCACCCTCAATTCATCCATCATCTTGGCAAGCTGTGCTTCAATGGCTTCCACTTCTTTCTGCTTCGCTCTTAATACTGCCATCACACTTTTCAGTATACCAGCTGCTTCTTTGTGCCTGTCCATATTAATTTAGGTTAAAACAAAAGGCACGGTGAACATAATATAGACACGGTGATTCAAAAACATAGAAATGTTTTGTTTGTAAAAAAATTAGTTACATTATAAAGAATATTGGTGACTATGTTTTGCCACACTGGTGTCCTGCCCTCTGTAGAAGAAAAAGCACAACTGCTGTAACCTAAGTTTTGAGATAAATCGAAAAAACTTTGCTCTTTAGTGAAAATGCTTTATAGATGAGTTACGAAGCTGAATCTTTTTTTATCGTTTGTCGTCACCGATTGTAATAATTAAAAATAATAAGTATTTTTAAGATGTATAGGGTAAGTTTCGGCCTTGCAAGAGCCCAACCTCTAAGCTCATCGACCAGGGCCTTTCAGGCGGAAACCTTGGGACTCCAATCAGCAGCAAAGTATCTGCTTTAAGAAACATTTATCGAAGGGTCCAGCCGGGTACATCTGGTCTTTAAAACAGACAGCACTGCATTAATAAACGCACTCAAAAGAGCAGACACAAGATCAAAGTCACTTTCTAAACACTATAATATCTGCATAGAATGGACAGAAAATCGATCTTACCCAGGCAACATAAACGCAGACCTAGAACGAGCAAAGGAAGTAGCAAGACTGGTCCCAACAAGACAAGATACCAGTCTCTCAAACTAGGTGGGTTTGTACTGGTTTCAGCAGAAGTAAAAATTAGATTAAAACTAAACTCAGAAAAAGAAACCAAAAATTATGGGAGCGTCGAACAGACTGCAAGCATACCAGAACAATATTCCTCTCCAAAGACAGGAAAACCACAAACACGATGCTCAAGATGTGCCGCGAGGATCTAAGGAATTGAACCACCACCTTTTCAAGACCGGAGCCACAGACTGCAATCTGTGTCGTGGCTGCTTTCAGGAAGAAGAGACTGTGGAACACGCTCTGCACGGCCACAGAAGACAAAAGACGGGACTGAAGAGCCTCATCGAGGCACCAACCCCGTCCACCCACACCCACAGAAAAGCAAGTTGCAGAAGTTTAAAAAAATCATATCATTTGCATCTTTTTCGCTGTGCTTGTGCAAATACGCGCTGTTCAAGTTTTTGTTTTCGTTTTAAGTTGTTAGCTGTTAGTTGTTAGCTGTTGTTACCCTGCTGTCGTCTATTATTCTTATCAGTTTTGTTAAGTTTTCATTCATAAATGTCTTTGTTTACAAACAATATTAAAGATTCTAAATAATAGTAATAACATAACCATGGTCAACACAATTTTAATATGAGAAAATAAATACAGTCGTGAGCAGCTGAATCGACTCAACCCTCCGAAATATACAGTGATATTTTTTTCAAAAATGGCTTGAATAATGTGCATAAAACACATTATTTTAAAATGTTTATTTCATATGTTTCAAAAAGATATCATTAGTGTAAAAATCTACCCACTAATTTTAAAATTAATCAGGTTTGAATGGGAATGCAACGAAAGTGAAGTTAATTAGAGTAAATATAGGGCTGATCAAAATTTAAATAAAACGGAAAATGTATGTTTAATATTCAAGATTTATTATCTCAATACTTGGTGTTGCCTCTTCTAGCTTTGAAAACAGCTCGAAGGTCGGTTTCTCATCGAACTGATAAGTTTTTTGATCACTTCTTGGTAGCCTTTCCCACTCTTCTTCCAGCACTTTTTGCAGCTTTCGATGCTTGTAGACGCCGGATTTCTGGCTCGCACCCTCCTTTGGATTTTGTCCCATACATGTTTCTTGGGATTGAGGTCAGGACTTAGTTCTGGCCACTCCATGGTCCGTATACTAACTTCATACAAGAATTGACGAGTGATTTGTGCTGTATTACACCGGGCATTATCATTAATTAACAGGAAGCGTCCTCGATGAAACCTTCCTAAGGCAAGACGTGGTCCAGAAGAATATCTTCCGCATATCGCGTAGCAGTCAGACCGCGTCCTCGGCCTCCAACAGGGACGAAAATGAGGTCAATTTTTCCTTCACATCACGCCCGCCCACATCATACACGACCCAACGCCGTAGGACACTGTTTCTATAAAGAGCACTGCGCAAACCGCTCGCCTGGACGCCTGTAGACCCGAGCTATCCTTTTGCTGACATAGACACACTCCGCACTCGTCAGTGAACAGGACTGACCGCCATTTCTCAGCACTCCAATCTATGTGATTGCGAGCAAATTCAAGTCGTGTTTGGCGGTGAGCTGTGGTCAATTTTGGGCCTCTGGCAGACCGTCTTGGAATGAGGTTCACTTCTCCAAATTGTCTTCTGACCTTCCATAGACTGACACACTTTCTGACCTCTCTCAGCTGCTGCTGGACAGAAACACCAGTGAGATGACGAATTCTGAGACTTGTCGAAACGATAAAACGGTCGTCTCTCTCAGAAGTAAGCCGGCGCCGACTGTTATCTGGCCTCCTAGAGTAAGAACTGATCTCTTGTAATCTTCTGTACATCCTTGACCCAGCAGATTGGCTCAGGTTTAGTCGACGAGCGACTTCACGCTGGGCTAAGACTGTTACAGCAAAGTAACAACTTGAGCAGCTTCTTCTGATGTTTTATTCATAGTGATTGTAAATCAGCGATCGTAACTTACGTAGGAGTATTTAGGTTTACGTTTGGTAAAAGAATAGGTGATCAATTGAACTTGCAAAGTGAAGTTCGATCACTATTATATGAGTCACTTCATTCGAAGATATAATGAACCAGGTAGTACTTTAAACCTACTAGGCAGTCGCACGATTTTAAAAGTAAATCGATTTACTCGATTTCATGTTTTTTTTTTTTTTTTTTTGAGGGTAGCTATGCATTAGCTGGCTTTGTCCGCAAGGCGATGTCTTCATTTCTTCAGAGAAAATTTAAAATTTATTGGGTGGGTAGAATCATACCTACTATGGGTGGGTGATTTTATATCTTCGAATGAAGTGACTCATATAATAGTGATCGAACTTCACTTTGCAAGTTCAATTGATCACCTATTGATATTTCGTCACTTCATTCTTCAGATATAATGAACCAGGTAGATGTTTAGAGTATGCATCATTTGCAATCAAATATGCTTTTATAAAATCAAAATAAAATTTAAATTTAGAATTATAATACAAGCTTTACCCAAAATTAGTAGGTAGTTTGTTAGTATTTTTACTAACTATAGGTAACTACTGCAGAAAGACATCCTCAAACATTTTACAATGTAAGTTATGTTATTTTCTATTTGTTTTTATCGTTACCTAATACTTATAATCAAATAAGTAGGTACAAAAAGTAATTCGCTATTTTTCATTAATAAAAGATTTTGGTTTAGGGAAAAATCCCTTCTTATAGGGTGATTGTAAATCCTAGCAAAGTTTTGTGAGGATCCATGCCATCCGACCGTTTTCTGGAAAAAGTCAAACGAGACCTCAACGGAAGCCGCCGCTAATGCGTGTCTAGCGCTATATATGGTCATGTCAACTCCATTCTCCACTTTACATCAGCAGGACTCAAGCTTGATGTCATTAATCATTAATCCAGCGCAGCAGCCGGATAAAGCTTTGAATTTTCTTTGATAAATTGCAGGATCAAGGTCTGGTTCACCAGCAGCAGGAGTTTTTAAAAGATCAGAAAATTGGATTTGTTACCATTTAGGTATATTTTTGTTTGACACTTTATAAGCTAAAGCGCTTGAGCCCCTTATGCAGGTATTACTGTCGTAATGACCGATGTAATGACCAGCAAAGTGAAGCACTAACCGAGAACCCCAAGTTAAAAAATGTTTTGGAATAGAGGGGTTTTGTTTGTATGTAAATGCCGTTTAGCATACGTCTAATGTTACCACCCAAAAGCAATGATAGTGCTGACCGTTGCAAATAAAAGGTTGATTAGAGTACCTCTGCTCTCTCTCTTATATTTTGAAAGTGAGTAGGTACATCCGCTGGTTGAGAAGTCAATAAGTCACCAGCAATAATATTTTAAATATTCATAGGTATTTACAATAATGTGTTCTGATTACGTCAGTTTAGAAACAATAAACTCCCAAATTTGCTACCACCCACTGTGGGTGGTACGTTGATACTACTAAAGACGGTGGATAACATTAAGTTTTAGACTAGACTTGCTAGAGGTGGGATAGTTTGCTGTTTAAAAGTAGTCCTGAGCTTCGCGGTTCCCAAGGTAGGACTTCTTTGTTATGATATTTAGTGGGATTGAAAATGATATTTTTTATAATGTAAATTATTCTAATATAGTATTTCAAAATCTAATACCGTCTTTAGGAAACCAGGAACCTGTCCAATTCCAGTTGCTTCATTGCTTAAATTTCTTAAGCATTTTAGGACAACAGAATATGCGGGAATGCATAGAAGTTGCTTTTCTGCTATCTAATCGTTAACGCGTCTATCGCCGAAGTATCTGGATTTCGCTGTATAGTCGAACATTTCGTATAGGTGCGGAAAGCAAAATGGTTGAGCTATTGGAAAACTCAATGGAATAGTCCTCACTCTATATTAGGTATAGGTAGATATGTGTCGATATTAATTTAGCGTGATTCTTCGCTAGCTACGATGCACTAGCGTAACAATTTAAAACCATTTGTAATGTAGTAAGGAGCTCATACAAAATCAAGAAGCTTCTATAGACTTCTATGGCAAAATATATATATATATTTTTATCACTATGTAACTTAGAGATAGGTAATAGTTCAACTATGTTTACTACATTCTGGTGGTAATAATTGTATGTTTCCGATACATAAAATGTCACTGAGATAAATATAAAGCGTTAGTATTTTCTAATAGCTTTATTTACAGGTAGAAGCAAATAAGCCTCTTTAAGGAATTAATGAATGAATGAAGGTTTATTGCAGCTAGGGATCCGTGTTTAGGAATCAGTTTAGGCACGATCCTATGATCCGTCATCTTAAAATGAATGAATTTAATGAGAGTTATTAAATTATTTAACATAATTATTATTAAAACATAATAATTGTTATTAAACATAAAAGGTTTATGAACTTTAGAATAAGTGGTCACAGTTAGTGAAAATAAAGACTCCTTGAGAGCGACCACAAACTAAAATATCCCCTATGTATCTAATTCTATTAAATTATTAATCGCTGTTAGCATTTCAGGTTCATCATCGCAAGAAAGATGACTAAGTACCCTTTTCTATTGTACAGTATAAATAGATAGTTAACTTTTCGACTAACTAACTCTAACTCTACTAGTTAACTTCATAGAATAACTTAAATCCAATCAGTTTTATAATGGAACGACAATTATAAAAATATAGGTTATGCTCAGGGTGTACCCAATTTTATAATTGCGGTGCCGGAGCACGTGGCTTGCTCTAGTTTAGAGTCTGAGCTGTCGGCCTCGCTCCTGCCTGAGGCCCCCTGTAACCTGCGGGGTTACCTCCCCCCCCATAGTTCATGTGTAACGACGTATATGTATAAGGAGGGCTGTTCTGTTCCCCACCCGGGGGCGACTGGTCGTCGGGTGGACTGATGCCACTACTGGTGCCTTTGCGGATGCGGTTATTTATTTTTTAATATCAGTAACTATAGTAATTTTTATAGCCTTTTAATCTTTAAACTAGTCTTAGTGAGAGCTTCTGACCAAATAATTACATCGTGGTCTTCATTCTGGATAAGATTTCATCACGATCCAGACCGGGAGTTAATAAGTTTCCCTTGACAATTTTATAACTTATGTATAAGAATTTTATAATAACTTCAATAAGTACCGAGAAGCCCCTGTTAATAGCAGTGGTGCCTTAGCCTAACTGCTGCTGAGCTGAGTCGACTCTCTTATCCTCTGTCCTAGTGGCATCAGATATTGTAGCAGCAATTTTACGTTTTAAATTGAGTGCTTGTAAGAAGCGCAGTTTTCTGAATTGCAAGACAAAAAACGGGCAAAGTAAACCAAAACATATAATATACACTAATACTTATCCATCATGCTTGGCAATGTCTCTTTGAAACCCACCGAGAGTTTTAAGAATTAGTTATAATTTACCTCGTACGAGCGTAAAAAGTGCACCTAATGCTTAATAGAATTGCCATGTGTTGTTCGACAGACAACCACCAGGCGAACCCAATGACCTACTTAACAAGAGTGATCTATATTGAATCTAATTATATAAATATTTAATTTAATGGTACTGTGATAATCCACGTTTACCATTTATTCAATAAGAGACCACGTGTTAACTTTCCGTTAACATCAAGGTTCTAATTTGCAAAAATAAGCAACTACCAGACTTAGTTGTAGTTTTTATATTATGTCGCTTTGCGAAAACCCACGTATAACCTTTAGCATAGCAGGTTATAATTTGAGAGTGTAAATGTCAGCAAGTAAAGCACCAAACGTGGTCCCAACATAGTGTAATTATTGTAATATTTTGCTTTGTGAAGATCTATGATTTGACTTTTAGCATATAGCAGCCGTGGTGGTTCTACTTTGCGAACCTAAATGTAAGTCAGTACCATACGTGGTAGTGTAATTGTTGTAATAAAGCGCTTTGGGAAACCCACAGTTAACCTCTAACAACCATTGAGGTTCTAATTTGTGAAAATAAATACAAGCAAGCATAATTGGTTATGTAATAGTTCCAATATTTGCTTTGTGAAAACGCACGGTTAACCTCTAAGCATAGAACAGTCATCGTTGTTCGAATGAGCGAAAATAAATGTTAGCAAGTTTTTATTCTATTATTTGCTTTGTGATAACCCTCGGTTAACCTCTAAGCATAGAACAGTCATCGTTATTCGAATTAGCGAAAATAAATGTTTGCAAGTTTTAGTTCTATTATTTGCTTTGTGATAAGTAGTGATAACCCTCGGTTAACCTTTTGCATAGAACAGCCATCGTTTTGACCCACAGTCAATCTCCAGGCCTAAGTAGGTAGTTACCCACCAGAGGTAAAATCTACCTTCTTGCTTTACGTACATTTCGCAAAATTTAGCATTTCATAAAAGTTTGCAAGTTTTAGTTCTATTGTTTGCTTTGTGATAACCCTCGGTTAACCTCTAGCATAGAACAGCCATCGTTTTGACCCCAGGGTCAATCCCCCAGGCTTAAGTAGGTAGTTACCTACCAGAGGTAAAATCTACCTTCTTGCTTTATGTACGTTTCGCAAAAGTTTGTATTTCGTAAAAGTTTGCAAGTTTTAGTTCTATTATTTGCTTTGTGATAACCCTCGGTTAACCTCCAGCATAGAACAGCCATTGTTTTGACCCCAGGGTCAATCTAACAGGCTTAAGTAGGTAGTTACCTACCAGAGGTAAAATCTACCTTCTTGCTTTATGTACGTTTCGCAAAAGTTTGTATTTCGTAAAAGTTTGCAAGTTTTAGTTCTATTATTTGCTTCGTGATAACACTCGGTTAACCTCCAGCATAGAACAGCCATTGTTTTGACCCCAGGGTCAATCCCACAGGCTTAAGTAGGTTACCTACCAGAGGTAAAATCTACCTTCTTGCTTTACGAACATTTTGCAACAATACTTGAAAAGATAATAGCACTTTGCTTACCTTGTTCACTTAACTCCAAATCTGACGAATACACTATTATTCGTCGGCGTTTTTTATTCTCCTTCTCTTAATTTTATTATTATAACATTAAATCATGTCGAAACTTCACTTCGGCATGAGGAATAAATTTATTTTACAAGAGGGAGCTGTTACGTCCGTACGCTGCCTCGCACGAAAAAAGAATGAAGACATCGCCTTGCGGACAAAGCCAGCTAATGCATAGCTACCCTCAAAAAAAAAAAAAAACATGAAATCGAGTAAATCGATTTACTTTTAAAATCGTGCGACTGCCTAGTAGGTTTAAAGTACTACCTGGTTCATTATATCTGAAGAATGAAGTGACGAAATATCAATAATAATCATGCACTGCTTGCAGAGTGTTTTATAAGAGTTTGCAACGCGCCCGCGCAGCTACCGCACCGAGCGCGTTTTAGATGCATTCACGAAAATGATGATATATTAAAAAAAAGAACAGTACAAATTTAAATGATTGGTGTTATTAAAAAGCCTAAAAATCGAGCTATACAAAAAAATTAATAAATTAAGACACCACTCAAGCCATTTTTGAAATAATTACACTTTGTTCATTTTAAAGGCTTGAATCGATTCAGCTGCTCGCGAGTGATTATACGGATGTAAAAAGTGCAATTAAGGTTGGTGCGAACACCCGAACCCCCATACAAACGTTGCTTTCGTTTCATTTGGAAAGTACCGGCTCGATTTGAATTAAATTTTGCATACATAATCGGATAACAAAAAGCTACGGGTGCACCGTTTTAGATTTTCAAAAAACGTAATTAGCATTAAATGAGAGCGAAACTAATTTGCCATATTTTCACACTAAATCGAGTCATTTTCAAGGGATTTTTTATGCATGATAAACACCTGTATTCGAAAATCTGTCACGGTGCACCCATCGTAAATATATTTAACTTTAGGGATAAACAATAATATTTGAGAAAACAATCGATAATTCAAAATAAATCGAAAGCAACGATAAAATATTAAATTTTTTAAAAATCATTGTCGTTTTTGCCACCGCTCGCTCACGCGACGGGGGCGGTGAGACGCAGAGGAGGTGGAAAATGATACGATTTCCGAAATAAGGCGAGCGCACCCGAACGGGCCGAGCCGACCGACGACGAGTCGTCATCGTCAGTCCGCTCAGCCATTCACCGACATGCAGCTGACACGCTCAATCAAATATAGCGTTCACCTGACAGACCCAGTCAATTATTGCATCGAACGATTGGTGGAAATATTACAATTCGCGAAACAGGGCGAACGCAGCCGAACGGGCCGAGCCAACCGTGCTCGACGGGTCGTCATATTCTATCTATATATAAAAACCATCTGACTGACTGATTCATCATCATAAGAACCGAAACCGCTGCAGCTACATAAAAAGTTAAAATTTGGAAAAAAGCTTCCTTTTCTAGTAAAAGCACTAAGGCGGGTGAAAAGAAATGAAAACATTGTTATGAAACTTTTTAATGCGTAGTCTGACTTTATTGAACCTAGATTATTTCAAATACAAAATAAAAGTACACGTACCGAATTTTCAAAAATTCATAATTTTTCGATCTACCCTGAAAAGAGGTATAAGATAATACCTATGTAAAGTTTGTATGAAATGTTTTAAGAATGAAAGAATACTTATTTCAGGATTTTGATATTTAAAATGGGGTTTAAATGGGGACTAATTCTACGCGGACGAAGCCACGTGGTTTTGATAGTAACTGAATAAAATCCATATTCATAATTTTTGATGTAGTTTAAAATTAACCACTCAACAGTGACGTCGAATATATCGAAAATGGCGTAACAGTGCGACCCGTTATGGGCTGCCCGCACTGTTGGGGTTTTCTGAAGATGTGCAACAACTAAAACTGCGTTTTTGGTGTTTTTATGCAGTTTAACTATCTAATTTAGATACAAACTAGTTAAGAAATATTTTTATTACCATTTCATGTACTTTAAATGATACATGCAAGAGAAAATAATGTATAGTATTATAACTGTAACTTCAACCACCTAATTCTTAGCCTTACTTTTGGATAGTACTCCAAAATAAAACTACTTCTCCCATATATACTAGGTTTTAGTATAAGCTTACATTCCCATAATAATAATAAAACAATAAAACAGCAGCATCATCATACATTTTTTTTACAAAATTACACTTCTAAACTCTGAACACCAATTGGGTACACTTACTAACAAGCCTCAAGTGGGTATCTTAGTACCAATTTTTTTTAGTGAATATTTCACTGTGGGGACCTGGCAAATAAATAAACAAAAAATTGAACATATTAAATTTCTATATTTAAAAACTTACAGGTTTTAGTTCAATAGATTCCTTACAATAATAAAACCAAAATGAGTCCATTTCAGCCAGTCAAATAACCACTTTCTTAGATCAGTGATTTTTCATACAAAAATTGTTTTATTTTTTATATTAACAGATATTGTGAAAACTACAATAAGTATTCTTCAAATTACTAGCATAAAATATCTTCATTTCATACAAAAATCTTTTGTAACTTACGAATCAAAATTGCAAAAAATCACTGTTTCATCACAAAACTAAGGTTAACTAAGTATGGATTCAATTATGGAAGACTTCCAAACACGTACCTACTTGATTTTTTTACCTCTATTTTTCAGTTATGGTTGAAACAGGTGCCAATCGACATACTAAAACATTACAAACCAAACGTATTCCGTGATGAAATGTTGTTACTTTCCGAGATATAGAAAATGTTTTATGTTCTTGCCGCTCGTTTGACATTCTACTGCGTAAGTAGTGTGTTTAGTGATACATCACTGGCAGAGTCTACTATCTACAGACTTGTAGAAAGTAAACTCAATGATGGTGATATTAAAGGAGCCTCACGTTTAATGTTTTCAAATGACACGATGGCGCCAAATAATGATGAGACTCTCATTTCTCTTGAGAGTAAGCATCCACCCGCAGGGCCCGATATCCAACTCCCCGATCCACCACAAGAGAGTGATGACGCTGTAGGCACGACCAGCCAGGATGTGCTCAAAGCCGTCTTCTCTTTCCAGAGTGGCTCTGCCGGCGGCCTAGATGCTGTGTCTCCACAGCATCTAAAAGATCTACTATCTGGTGGGTCTGGCCATGCAGGTGAAGTCCTTCTGGAAGACTTGACGTCTTTGATCAACCTGATGTTGTCAGGCCGAGTCAACAGCGAGATCACGGAACTCTTGTATGGTGCAAACCTTTGTGCACTCAAAAAGAAGGATGGCGGTATAAGACCCATAGCCGTGGGCACTACCTACCGCCGCCTTGCGGCTAAAGTCTGCTGTCGGAAAAAAGCCGACTATTTAGGCGACTATTTCCGACCAATTCAGCTAGGCTTTGGTTCGCGAGGCGGCTGTGAGGCCGCAGTACATTCCCTTCGTACATTTTTGGATCAAAATTATGGGGAGGTAGTTCTGAAGGTAGACGTCAAAAATGCCTTCAATTCCGTAGATAGGGGCGCCCTGCTAAACGAAATTAAAAATAAAATTCCTGAAATTTACCCTTTTCTCTGGCAGTGCTATGGTTCACCCTCAAAATTAATTTACCGGAATAACATTATTTCGTCTGCCGTTGGCTGTCAGCAGGGCGACCCTCTTGGTCCGGCCATATTTAGCCTTGCCATTCATCCAATAATTCAACGTCTTCAATCCAAGCTCAATGTTTGGTATTTGGATGACGGAACTTTAGGTGGAGAAGTGGACACCGTTTTTAGTGATTTAAAAATCATCACAGATGAATTTCGACAAATAGGTTTGGAATTGAATTTTTCAAAGTGCGAGCTTTTTATTTCGGACTCTTGTGTAGACAAAAACAATATCATTGCAAAATTTAACAGTTTGGCCCCTAACATTACAGTTATAGATAAATGTTCACTTCGACTCCTAGGTTCACCAATTCTTGATGAGTCTTTTCGGCCATTTGTAGATGAGAAAATTCAAAATTTCAACAAAAATTCAGACAGACTTCTCAAAATTAACAGCCATATGGCTTTTACTATTATTCGGTTTTGCCTGTTTGTACCTAAATTTACATATTCTTTAAGATGTAGTCACCTGTGGAAACACAGCGAGCTATTGGATAGCTTAGACAACATAATAAAGAATACTTTATCATCGGTTTTGAATATTGATTTGGATGACAAGGCGTGGTCGCAGGCCTCCCTACCTGTCAAATTGGGAGGCTTAGGTATTCGCAAAATTTCCAGTGTAGCCCTACCAGCGTTCCTATCTTCCGTCTACAGCACTAGTTCTTTAGTTGAAAAAATTTTAAACACGTCTGATTTGGTCCGATCACAAATTTCTTTCAAAATTTCATATTTAGACGAAGCTAGAACGGCTTGGCATAGTGCTTGCCCCGATGCTGCTCCTCCAAAATCTCTTTCGTCCCAACGGCAATGGGACGGGCCTTTGTGTGAGTTGACACGGAATTGTTTGTTACAAACGTGCTCCAGCTCGGCAGATCGTGCCCGTCTCCTAGCCGTTTCTAAATGGGAGTCAGGACATTGGCTGCAAGCACTTCCTTCTTATAACACTGGCACTTTATTGGATCCCGCTACTTTCCGTATCGCAACATGTATTCGGTTGGGTGCAAGGTGTTGTGCGCCTCATCAATGCCAGTGCGGTACTGCAGTCGAACAGCTTGGTCATCACGGATTATCGTGTACTAGGGCCGCTGGTCGGATATCTCGTCATGCCAGCCTTAATGACATCATCCGGCGGGCCTTTGTCAGCGCTAACGTACCAGCTATTCTCGAACCGAATGGTCTGTTCCGTGACGATGGCAAGAGGCCCGACGGTATGACACTAGTCCCATGGGAGTTGGGGAGGCCCATTGTGTGGGACGCTACATGCGTCGACACACTTGCACCTTCCCATCTTTCAAAAACATCCACTAGGGCTGGTGCGGCGGCAGATCTGGCCGAGGATCTCAAGAGGCGTAAATATGCAGGTCTCGACAGAACCTACGCATTTGCTCCCCTTGGATTCGAGACCCTAGGTCCGTGGGGTACCGAGGCTCTCCGGGTTTTTAAAAAATTATCTGAGCGTCTGGTCGATGCGACGCGTGACCCGAGAGCTGGTGAATATCTGGCTCAGCGCATCAGCATTGCCATACAGCGTGGTAATGCAGCCAGTGTCTTGGGGACGCTTCCGACTGGTATTGACATGGATCAATTGAGCTACCTTTAGACTGTTTGCAACCGTCTGCGGTTAGCTCAATGGTTTCAATTGTAAATACTAGTTGTAATTTTTCTATTCCTTTGCTTGTAATTTTCGTTGTTAATAAAGATGTTTAGTGAAATGCAAAGAAAATTTGCGTGCAAAGGGCGTTTTTATTTGTGGGGCTGTCCCCACAAATAATAACGCACTCTGTCTGTAATCAATATTTTCACCCGATCAGTTCAGTACTTTTACCGTGAAGAAAGAAAATACATCCATACATTCAAACCTTCGCGTTAATAATATTAGTGTGAAGTGTGATAATGTTTCAAGAGCTATCAACTGTACAAATAAAAATACAGATAAAAATATTTGTTCCCCAACAAGTAAAATGTGTATGATTTCAAGCTAGAATGATGATGATGATGATATCCTCAATCCATCCACACTAAACAGCACCATGGTTTGTTGTTCATTTGAAACGTCAAACCTAGACAGTGCGGCTAGCCCTATCTTGGTTGCTCATAGACCACTTCACATTTTCGGTATAAATACTATATTTACCATACATTTATTATTATAATCTCTATTTTATAGAATAGCTGAGTTATTATACCATCTATTTCATGCTACATACCTTTAATAAGTCTCAGTGTTATGATGAAAAGCTAGAAACACCGTGATGGATGCGGTCGGTTACAAGCACCAGGACCATTTCTTATCTGATTTTATCACACAAAAAGTACTAAAAAGACAGTCAGGAGTACTAAAATTAAGAATACTTAAATTTTTCTTGTATTTCCAAAACAATTTCACTCGAATAAATCCGCGTAAAACTCAAAACAATCAATAGACAATCACAAACTTTTCTTGTCTGCAAGTGAAGTTCGACTACGGATTTCTCGGAATTTTTGCATGACGCAACATGTGGACTAGCACTAGGTACCTATCTTGCTCTAACAAGAACGCAATGCAATAGGTTTAAGCAAGATAGAAACATAAACAAACGTGAAGTTGAGCATAAACTAGGCGCCAGCTTACATGCCCAAAATGGCCCGCCGCACTGTTGACGGATATTTTACAGATGCCCAAAATGGACGTCTGCACTGTTGAGCGGTTAAGATTACGTCATTAATTTACTGACAAGATTTCTTGACGTTAGTCAAACGAACTTCTGAATTCATCCAATCCAGAGTAAAGGCGTATTTTGACGTTAATGACGAAAGTATTTCGTGACACGATCACTTCGACTCGTTTAGACGCCCTTTCTCACTCAAAACGCGCACCATTTCATTCGACTTGAAACAGCAACAAATACACACGGATCGGCCGCTGAGATTTACGAGAGGTTCCTAGCCTTCTTAAATAAATAATACTGGATAATCCACAGAGCATCTAGCCCCAAGCTAAGCAAGGCTTCTTATAAAATGTATCGTGGCTAAACCAAATCGGGGGAAAACGAACCGGGTGGAAACGGGACCGGGGGCTAACGAACCGAACCCAGCAGAGCTTGTTTTATGGTTATGGGTACTATATGACTGATATTCCTACTTAATACGTTACATACACATGCATATTTTTACATAAATAGAAAACAGAATCCTGAAACTATTTTTTAAAAATATTAGTAATTTACAAACCCTTATTGATATCTAAGGGCTCAAACACAAAACTGCGAGCTCGCATCGCATCGCAAATATCTGCGAGCTCGCACGATAACGTCCGATCTCATTTGCATCGCGCATTCCTGTCATATTACGTCATACTTGGTGACCCCCCTTTTAGTCCGCTCTGAGACAACTTTAGCGAAAGAGGCGCCTTCTTTGTGTTGTAAAAAAAACTGCTACAGTTCTCAACTCATAGTAATTTCGAGTAAAATAGTTCCCTTCAGAGTTCATAATCGTATTAAATGGATGAATCCAGAATCTTCTTTTTCTTTTATATCTATTTAACAATAACAGCAGTGCAATTGGACCGATTTATGCAAAAATGATCCAACCCACAACCTAGTCAATTTCGAGTTTTTTTAACCTATGTAATCAGTATAAGGTATATTTTAAAATATCAAAGACTTACTCCTCTATGTTCACAAATGTGGAAAATCCATATGATCCAACCCACAACTGTCATGTCGAAGACCATTTTTTAAAATGTATAAGTGTTTCATGTCACTTGAATCATTTTTGTGTTGCTTTGGTTACCCTAACATATAACCGTTCTATTTTGCTACAATGATTCAAACTATAATATTAAGCTGGTCCATCAGTTCAAAGAGCTCAGAAAGCGCTAAGAAAGCGAATAGAAAGAGCTATGCTCGGAGTTTCTCTGAAGGAAAGGATTCGTAAAGAATACATCCGAAAGAGAACCAAAGTTATCGACATAGCTCAAATAATTAGCAAGCTGAAGTGGTGGCAGTGGGCCGGCTATATCTCGCGAAGAACCGACAACCGTTGGGGTAAACGTGTTCTTGAGTGGAGACCGCGACTTGGCAAACGTAGTATAGGACACCCTCCGGCCAGGTGGGATGACGATCTGCGAAAGACTGCTGGCAGATGCTGGATGCGTCAAGCTGAAGACAGGGAGCTATGGCACTCATTAAGGGAGGCCTAAGTACAGGGCCAGCAGATCTAATATTAGATACCAGATGATTGCATTGATTAATTTAAGAAACCGAAGGGAAGCTACAATAATAGACGATGTAGATGGTTTATGTGATGAACCTTAGGGCTCAAACACAAAACTGCGAGCTCGCATCGCATCGTAAATATCTGCGAGCTCGCACGATAACGTCAGATCTCATTTGCATCGCGTATTCCTGTCATATTACGTCATACTTGGTGACCCCCCTTTTAGTCCGCTCTGAGACAACTTTAGCGAAAGAGCGCGGCGCCTGAGCCGCCTTCTTTGTGTTGTAAAAAAAAACTGCTTCAGTTCTCAACTCATAGTAATTTCGAGTAAAATAGTTCCCTTCAGAGTTCATAATCGTATTAAATGGATGAATCCAGAATCTTCTTATTCTTTTATATCTATTTAACAATAACAGCAGTGCAATTGGACCGATTTATGCAAAAATGATCCAACCCACAACCTAGTCAATTTCGAGTTTTTTTAACCAATGTAATCAGAATAAGGTATATTTTAACATATCAAAGACTCACACCTCTATGTTCACAAATGTGGAAAATCCATATGATCCAACCCACAACTGTCATGTTGAAGACCATTTTTTAAAATGTATAAGTGTTTCATGCCACTTGAATCATTTTTGTGTTGCTTTTGTTACCCTAACATATAACCGTTCTAATTTGCTACAATGATTCAAACTATAATATTAAGCTGGTCCATCAGTTCAAAGAGCTCAGAAAGCTATAGAAAGAGCTATGCTCGGAGTTTCTCTGAAGGATAGGATTCGTAAAGAATACATCCGAAAGAGAACCAAAGTTATCGACATAGCTCAAATAATTAGCAAGCTGAAGTGGTGGCAGTGGGCCGGCTATATCTCGCGAAGAACCGACAACCGTTGGGGTAAACGTGTTCTTGAGTGGAGACCGAGACTTGGCAAACGTAGTATAGGACGCCCTCCGGCCAGGTGGGATGACGATCTGCGAAAGACTGCTGGCAGATGCTGGATGCCAAGCTGAAGACAGGGAGCTATGGCGCTCATTAAGGGAGGCCTATGTCCAGCAGTGGACTAATATAGGTTGATTATGATGATGATGATATAAAACAAGTTAAGATTTGACAAGTTAATATTTAAAATTGCTATTTCATCTAAGTACGTAAACGAAATAAAGTATATAAAGTTCAAAACACACAGAAGCCGCAGGAGTGGCGAAGGCGAAGGCGTGCCGGTTTTTCCTATGGCACCGCGTTCGCCACGGCTTGCGGTGTGTGTGTAGGCTTTCATAGGATTCCATAGAATACAACTCGCACGCCTTTGCCTCCACCACGCCTCCGGCTTCTGTGTGTTTCGTACTTTAACGAAAAATAAATAAATAAAATAAAATAAGTACAGGGCCAGCAGATCTAATATTAGATACCAGATGATTGCATTGATTAATTTAAGAAACCGAAGGGAAGCTGCAATAATAGACGATGTAGATGGTTTATGTGATGAACCTTATTCTGATTTGGACGAGGAGTAGGGCCAATTTTGTTTGTTTTGTCTTTTAAAACACAAAAATGATTACTAATTTTTAACACACTTTGAATCATTTTTGCATTTTAATTTTCATTTTTAGTTCATTTTTTTCATTTTAACCCTACATAGCTCTTTCCATACAAAATTAATTTTGTAATAATGATCCAGGCGCAAGTTTTCCCAATTATCTACTAAACTATTACAATTTATTCTTTATATTATTTATAGCAAAAAAGTTGAGTTTACATAGCATTAAATTAAATTAAAATAACAACATTTTGAATTACAAAGCTAGAGAAATACCGCCACAAACTTAAATATCGATTATCTCGAAATGAGGTTTGTGTGGGTTGGATCATTTTTGCTTAAATCGGTTCAATTATCTTTTTGGGATCCATCTTACGCTTCCTAAAAACACGTCCAATACGGCGGACTAAACTTGAAGATATGGTTACCCTACAAAACGGTTCGCCGCACAAATTCGCATCGCAGAAATTCGCAAATCAAGTTCGTGTGACATCGCATCAAATCGCATCAAATCGCATCGCATCGCACCAAATCGCAGTTTTGTGTGGGAGCCCTTATTCTGATTTGGACGAGGAGTAGGACCAATTTTGTTTGTTTTGTCTTTTAAAACACAAAAATTATTACTAATTTTTATCACACTTTGAATTATTTTTGCATTTTAATTTTTGCACCCTACATAGCTCTTTCCATACAAAATTAATTTTGTAATAATGATCCAGGCGCAAGTTTTCCCAATTATCTACTAAAATATTACAATTTATTCTTTATATTATTTATAGCAAAAAAGATGAGTTTACATAGCATTAAATTAAATTAAAATAACAACATTTTGTATTACAAAGTTATAGAAATACCGCCACAAACTTAAATATCGATTATCTCGAAATGAGGTTTGTGTGGGTTGGATCATTTTTGCTTAAATCGGTTCAATTATATTTTTGGGATCCATCTTACGCTTCCTAAAAACACGTCCAATACGGCTGACTAAACTTGAAGGTATGGTTACCCTACAAAACGGTTCGCCGCACAAATTCGCATCGCAGAAATTCGCAAATCAAGTTCGTGTGACATCGCATCACATCGCATCGCATCGCACCAAATCGCAGTTTTGTGTGGGAGCCCTAAGTCAATAATTAAAATACTCTGATGTTTAATCGATTTCCAACAAGATAATAATCCCACTGCAGCTCAATAAAAGTAAAATTCTTGTTTGTAAGCTACCTACTGTATTATTACTATTATTCTCGCAAAACGAGAAATACAGATAAGTACCGAGGAATTTGAACTAGGATCTGTGGATTTTTTTAATGGAAATGTAATAACTTACTTAAGTATTTTAGGCTCCACCACTCTGAAGACTTTGGCGTACATATCAATGGCTTGTACCCATAGAACCATAGATCGACACACCTAGAATATATTGAAAAATAGGTCTTATAATCTACATTCCATTACAAAAATATTTAGTTTTTGTAAATGGCCCATATCTCTTTATTGCCAAACAGCATGGCAATGCAGCCACTGTCTGGGATATATACTTACAACTAGCATCGATAAGAACCTTTAGAATATTATACGTAACAGACTTCTTCAGAGACTTCAGTATTTGAATCATAAATACTTGTTTTTTTCCATTCTTTGAGTGTAGTATTTTTAGCAGATTTTTTTGCAGGACATTGTTGTTGACGCTATACAAAGACCTTGCATAGTGAGAAATGACAACGTCTATTCTTCAGAAAAAGATCCCTGCCCCAATTTATTTTTATGGTAAATTAGGTTTAATTATGATGTTTTTATTATGTCGTTCTTTTCACATTTAAGTGAAAAATCAAATAAATATATTTACCTTGGACACTTTAACTACAGTATCTGGGTTGAAATCTTTGTGGCCGAGGTAGACCTTTAGTTTCTTCAATACTGAGTCGGGAATGTGATCTTTATCGTAATCTGCCAACTTTCCGATAAAATTGACGTCCGCCAGAAGCTTCTTTGTGGAGTCCCAGTCAGGCCTGTGCAAAAACGGTTGGAAAAATTCTTGTATCTTTTTTGATAAATCTGAAGATGTTGGGCTAAGCATGATACAACGCCAAAATGGAACGAATGAAACCAGAAGAATTTATGGAATGGATATAGTAATCAAGACCTGGAATAACAACATAATAAAGAAATCATCGGTTAAGCGCTTGCAATGTCTCGAGCAGTAATTATAGTGACATAATTTGAGTATTTTTTTTTCGAATATGTAAAAAAAGTTAAATACATATGTTAAATTCTACATGCTAAACCGTTGTAATGACACTCTTTTTAGTATGAAAATTGTGATTGAGCCATGTCCTGTTCTTCCATTTAAATAAATAAAATTACAAATAAGTAAACTAAATTGTATTATTAAAAAAGTGTGATTGTTTTTACCAGCAAAAATTTGCACCCCTTTTCTATTCAATAAGCCAACATTATTTGACCTCAATCCTTGTCAACGCTTGAAATTTGGTAAACGTACGTTAGTACGTATTGATATCACTTTTACCTATAAAAAACATTTCACCAAAAATATTTTTGGACTACATAGTCATCCCACGCATTTATTACCTTTGATACAGGCATGGCTATGAAATTCCGCATTGTCGACAAGTGAATGTGAATGAATAAAGACTGAATGAAAAAGGGTGTAATTTTTTTGGTAATTGGCCATAAAAATCAGCTAAAATACTTGCGTTGTATATTTTAGTTCGCTGTAAAACAAAAACTACCTACAGCAATACTAATTGGTCCGCAATTTTATTAAATATTCTTAATTAGAATAAAAAGCTTTTTGAAAAATTAAATGTGCATGAAAGATGACTTCTGGTTTATCACGCAATGTACCATGGAATTAAAGTAATTCTATTTACCCTCTACCTCTACACGTTGGTAAAAGAAATATGGTACTCACTTTTGATTGAACAGTATGCATATAGGTTCCATAACAAACCGCACCAACGCCGGTGGTTTTTGAAAGGCTTTCAGCTCGTTGATGTCTGCCTTGTTTAGCGCTTTAAGCGCTTGCTGGGCGGCGTCCATCGCTGGCATGGCTAGGGCGAGATCGGCCTTGGCTTCTTCTGCGATCGCTTTAACTTCTTCCGCTTTTATCTGAATTATTGAGATTTCCCTTGTACATTTTTTTATTGGTCAAAATAATGACTAAATAAAAGAATTGAAAACTATGAAAGATATCGCAAAATTGGCTGCGGACGAAAACCTACTAATAAAATGTGGGTGTCCTGCTCTTAATTTCTAACTCAAACTTTACAAACGCCAGTATGAAGCGGCTCTAACTACAAATACGATTTGGGGATAACTACAAATAGGCAGAAGTTTATTCAACCCTTTCAGGTATACCTTAGCTGCAGCTTCATCCTTCATAACAGCCTGCTTTACTTCATCAGCGGATTTCTGTTCAATTTTCAGTCGATTGACGAGCGCGATGCCCTCTTCGGCTTTTTTAGCTAAAATAGGCTCCATATCTCGCACTTGTTGCTCCATAACGCCGACCACTTCATAGGTTTCGTACAATTTCTGGAACATACCAGAACATTACTCGAATGTTTTGTGCAATAATTTACAACTGTATCGAGTTCAGACTTCATATAGTTACGTACTTGTGCAATCAAAAGTCAATACTTTTAGGTAATACCTAATGATATAAAAATACCTATTTTCCCTTAATGAGATACTTTGTTTTACCCTTAAATTCAGTTTTTAGTCAAAATCCCATTTGTATTGGATATTGTTATGTACATAAATCTTGTCGTTTGCATTAGAAAACATATTATTATGTAACACTGAGTTAGTCATGTATGACTGAATATGTACGATACGATTACTCTGCAACTTTGCGAGTAAAATTGGATATTTTAACGAAATACTGGATATTTTAAGGTATATAATTTTTTCCACTTTATAATAAAAGGAACATATCCTCCAAATTTAAAGTACTTGAGACCTGATATACTCTCATGAGAGTTGATAAGCGACACTTTAACTTTATGAGCAAATATTGTACACATCATTAAAGCCACACGCGGTCTCCACTCAAGAATACGTTTACCTAAACGGTTGTCGGTTCTTCGCGAGATATGGCCGGCCCATTGCCACTTCAGCTTGCTAATTCTTTGAGCTATGTCGATAACTTTGGTTCTCTGTCGGATGTATTCGTTACGAATTCTATCCTTCAGAGAGACTCCGAGCGTAGCTCTTTCCATAGCTCGCTGGGCGACTTTGAACTGGTGGACCAGCCCTACCGTGAGTGTCCACGTCTCAGCTCCGTAGGTCATTACGGGTAGGACGCACTGATTGAAAACTTTCGTTTTCAAACATTGCGGTATGGATGAAGAGAAGACTTGACGTAGTTTCCCAAATGCTGCCCAGCCTAGCTGGATCCTCCTCTTGGCCTCCTTCTCAAAATTGTTTTTACCTAGCTGTACAATCTGCCCAAGGTAAGTATACTCGGAAACAATTTCAAGAAGGTGACCATCTACGACGATCGGTCCCGGAACAATGTGGCCATTGATCATGACTTTGGTTTTATCCAAATTCATGCCAAGACCGATACATCGCGAGGCTGAAGCTAGGCCGTCCAGCATGTGGGTCAGCTCCTCTAGCGACTCCGCCATTATTACTATGTCATCAGCGAATCGCAGGTGTGAGATGTAATCGCCGTTTATGTTAATGCCCTTACCTTTCCAGTCCAGCGTCTTAAACATATCTTCCAATGCGCTCGTGAACAGTTTCGGGGATATGACATCCCCCTGTCTCACTCCTCTGCGCAATTGGATAGGTTTAGACTGCTGGTCCTGTACTTGGACACTCATAGTGGCAGATTCATAGAGACAACTCAGCACTTCGATGTAACGATAGTCTACTTGGCATCGCTGTAAGGATTCCAGAACAGCCCAGGTTTCGACGGAGTCAAAGGCTTTCTCATAGTCCACCAAAGCGAGACACAGGGGTTGATTATACTCTTCGGACTTTTGTATAATCTGCCTCACTGTGTGTATATGGTCTCTGGTGCCATATCCTCCGCGGAACCCGGCCTGCTCTGGTGGCTGGAACTCGTCAAGTCTCCTGGCGAGACGATTCGTGATCACTCGTGAGAACAGCTTTTAGATGTGGCTCAGGAGTGTGATGGGTCTGTAATTTTTAAGGAGAGTTTTATCACCCTTCTTAAAAAAGAGCACCACCAAACTTCCGCTCCACGCCTTAGGAGTTCTCCCACTGTGGAGGACGGTATTGAAGAGGTGTTGTAGCTCCTGTATAACGGAGGCTCCTCCTGCCTTCAGAAGCTCTGAAGTGACAAATTTGCATCACCCCAAAATTGCTTAGTAGTGTGTACTACGTCATATAAATAAATAATTCCGGACAGTCCACACAAGATCATCTAGCCCCAAGCTTAGCAGAGCTTGTGGACAAATACTCCGAATTTCAAGGGCTTAGAACTACTGAGGTTGGTGTCAACATAAGGTAGGTAAGACTCACAGTTAATCCACATGATATCCTATCTCTTCCTCTTATTATTTGCTGTTGTTTCTTGTCCAACAGCTGTAAGTACAGTTTGACCAGGTCGAGGTAACTGCTGGGTGTGTTGTAGAAGTATCGTCTCATTTCGTTATAAAGACGACTAGTCATACAATCAACGTCCTAAACAAGAGGTTAATATTGTCTCAAAATATACAGGTTGATAATTTATAATCACTAAAAAAATATAGATTAGCTAAAATAGGGATTTTCTGTGCCATAATTGGTGAAAGTGACAAATGATGATAACAATGCAAAAAAGTCCCATATTAATATCACTACTTACATAGTATAAAACAAAGTCTCTTTCTCTGTCTCTATGTACCTATGCAGAAATCTTTAAAACTACGCAACGGATTTTAAAGCGTTTTTTTTTAATAGATAGAGAGATTTAAGAGGAAGGTTCATACGTATAATAAAACCATGCGAAGCTGGGGCGGGTCGCAAGTAAAATATAAAACCTTCATACCTACATGCAGTAGAATTAAGCGTAGAATAATAATTCATTTATTTTGACAACCTACAGAATCCGTAGGATCCTAAACTAGCTTTACCTATATTTTAGAATAACAGGGCTTCTCATCTAAAAGTTAAGAGAGTCTCGATTTTAAGTATTTGTCTAATTTATATCGATAGTGAGAACTTAGTAGAGACTTTGTGAGACAACATACCATTCGGAGGAGTAGTATGTATATTAATATAGTAAGTGACATGCCAATGTTGAAATTGACTGAATTTACGTACCTAATGGGTACTATTTTATTATACTTACGTCTATATGAAACCAACCTGCACTTCATCCAAACTTTGCATTTTGGTCGAGTATAATGGGATCTTTGAATTATACTACAATTAAATTAATATTTAACAAAAAAGCATCCCTATACAACTGTTTATTTATATATAAAAAAGAAGAGAAATGGACAAAATTAATAACAGAATGGTACCCGAGAGATAACAAAAGAAATCGAGGTAGATAATTTAAAAGATGGGAAGATGACATTAGGAAATTTCCTTAATTTTTTCTTTCATAAGAACCTTCTCCTGATAATAACGAACAGAACAAAAAAAGAATTAGCGAAATCGGTCCAGCCGTTCAGGCGTGATGCCGTGACCAAGGGTAATAGGGATTCATTTTTGTATATATATATTATTATATAAAAAGAGAAATTCATATTTCATAGACATAATAGAATATAATATTATAAATGAACGTTGAAACTTCCAATACTCAACCTTATAACCGATGATCAACCTTATAAGCCTGTTTTCATTCAGTTTTTAATTATAATCATTACTATGATTGCAACTTATTACAAAGGGTGCAAAAATAATAATCAAATTACTTACTTCATGCATAGTTACACATAATGGTGATAATTTATCAATAATTTCTTTATTTCCGAGCGGGCCCAAGCTCTGTTGGGCAACCGATAGTAAAGCATCTTGTGGCCATTTTGTAAACCAGTCAATGGTACAACAGTTCACCAGGGAAGGAAACATGCGGCAACGTCGTCTAAAATAGTAGAAGGCAAATTAAACTCTCAACAGTGTATGTCAGAACGCAAAATAGATAAACACTCTCGTTCGAAAACTATGTACCTATACGCTGCTCTAAAATGATGAGAATATTGATTTTCGGATGGAAAAGTGGATAAGATACTGAATTAAATACATACAGCAAAAGCCGAATTTATAACTTTCTAGAACAAATAATTTTATTGCATGTATTAAATTCAGTCAGATTGTAATCAATCAGTGTTGAAGGCAATAAATGTTTTTTCTATTCTGTTGTAATGAAATTCAAGATAGACTTACGTCTATTTGAGATAAAGGCCCATTTCACTAAATACTCTATGGTCAAAAATAAATTAATTAGATATCTTGTTTACAAAATAGTAGGTACATTGATACCTAGGTACTTTGCATAGCTGTTTAAATAAAGCTCAGAAAAACATACATCCAATTTTCATTCAATAAATTTAATTGAATTTATACAACCACTATTTTCCAGCGATCAGAAACCATATCTAACTGAATAGGTAAATAATAGTACCTATGTAAATTATGATCAAAATTGCACTTTAAGGTACTACTCAAATACACTTTGGATAATTTAACATAATTTTGTGGTGCTTTGGGTATCCTCCTATTAATATCATGGTAAATAATCTGGTGTTATACTTATTTTTGAGAGGCCTATGTCCAGCAGTGGACTATTATAGGCTGGTGATGATGATGATACTTATTTTTACAGGCTAGTGTAAAAGTGTTATGTGAGAGTGATGAAAAATAGACAAAAACAGTGAACAAACACCCAGTTATTTTTTTTTATTCCATGAAAATACTAAAATAATATGAAAGCGGAAAAAAATGTAAGATTGTCTCGCAGTGAACTGCACTATTGTACTTATTTACAAGAGATTATTAAAGAGGTTGGTATCTAATGAATTGTATGAAACAGACCTGAAAGCTTCTCCCACAGGACTCATACAAATGCACAAATGCAGTTTCGACCTGACTCGGTTGATGAAGAAGCCGTACACTGCGTCTCTGTCAGCCGGATTCACACCACTTTTAGCCGCGTCAGGCCGACATCCCGTTTGCATTTGTTCATAGGCATCACCTTCAAAGAGGTTTGGAACTTCACCTGCGAGAATATTATCAATTGAATAACTACTTTTTTTACGAAGACGAAAGGTGATGCCATTATGAAAATAAATATTTTATAAAGATGTACGCCAAAACTACTGGATGGAACATTGGCCCAGATATCACCGGCCCGTCGGAATAGAGATAACAGTCACCAAAACTATATTTTGGCGAGTTTTATCTCCATCATGGCGTCACTAAAAAAGAACGCTAGATAAAATTGGAAAAGTGTGTTTGCACTTGCGTACGAAAGTAATAGGATAATTGTTTTATTTCGAAATAGCTTTTAGCTCACGGCTTCGTACATTACAGTAGGTACATTGAAAATATATTAGAAAGGATATCATTAAATGGAATAAAATTAGGTACTTTTGTTTCCAGATACATGACGCGGTCAGTAATAACAGCAAAAAAATTTTTGTTCTGAAATTTAGTCCTTTAAATTTAGGTTACTTAATTAAATGAAGTTTGAATGCAAAATTTTATTTTGTATTTAATCGAGCGCGGGAAGCTCGTATTGTATAAATTAGTGGTAGCTTGGCATTAGGTTCAGAATTTAATATTATTTTTTTATTTTTCATAATTACGAATAGGTCGGTTAGGTTAGTTGACGCGCACCTTTAGCTACAAGTCGTAAGTTTTTCATTAGTGGAACTAGAATAGAGGTACAACCGGTACAAGTGTCACCGCGATGTCTTAATTTTTTGAAGAAATTATATGTAACTTTCATATTAACGTAATTCTGCACAAATATCCACTCTATACTACTTATTAGTAGGATACAATGTACTCATTCGAATGAACAAACCTGAATTCAACATATTATTGATGTCTTCCAAGAAGAGTTCTTTTGTTATTTGTGTATCAGTGAAGAGGAAAACTGTGTCTTCGTTACTGACTCCAGCTCGCATGTACATCTTGATCAGATCTTCGTGGAATTCGTTGGTGTCATAGTTGCGTTTTATTTCCATTCCCATGCACCTTTCAAAGATAGAACAAGCTTAACAGTTGTTTGGGACATAAAAAAACATAAAAAACTGCCGAGAAGCTGTGAGAAGTTACATCTTATTGTTATACAAAAATCGCTCCTGCGCCCCGAGCCTCCTGGCCCCGCCATGAGACAGTGACCTAGCTCCGCTCTCAGCACACTCGCTATGCGCACTACACAATCCACACAACCTTGGAATATCACCTGTTCCCAGCAACAAGTGTGCATCTACTCACTTGCACTCGTTGACATGTCCCGCGAGTGTGGCGACGCTCCTGCGCCCCGAGCCTCCTGGCCCCACCATGAGACAGTGGCCTCGCTCCGCTCTCAGCACCCTCGCTATACGCACTATACAATCCACATAACCTTGGAATTTCACCTGTTCCCAGCAACAAGTGTGCATCTACTCACTTGCACTCGTTGACATGTCCCGCGAGTGTGGCGACGCTCCTGCGCCCCGAGCCTCCTGGCCCCACCATGAGACAGTGGCCTCGCTCCGCTCTCAGCACCCTCGCTATACGCACTATACAATCCACATAACCTTGGAATTTCACCTGTTCCCAGCAACAAGTGTGCATCTACTCACTTGCACTCGTTGACATGTCCCGCGAGTGTGGCGACGCTCCTGCGCCCCGAGCCTCCTGGCCCCACCATGAGACAGTGGCCTCGCTCCGCTCTCAGCACCCTCACTATACGCACTATACAATCCACATAACCTTGGAATTTCACCTGTTCCCAGCAACAAGTGTGCATCTACTCACTTGCACTCGTTGACATGTCCTGCGAGTGTGGCGACGCTCCTGCGCCCCGAGCCGCCTGGCCCCACCATGAGACAGTGGCCTCGCTCCGCTCTCAGCACCCTCGCTACGCGCACTATATGTTCCACACAATCTTGGAACAACACCAAGTGCATCTCTGCTCGTGCCGTCGAGTTGTACTCTTCCAAATATTCCTAGCAACAAGAGAGATCAAACAAAACATTTAAAAGACAATATTAGATAATGATACATATCTAGCCCCAAGCCTAGTATCTTGATCTCACGATAAGCAGAACTTAGCAACGAAGCCATGTAAAGCATTTCTTTATACGGTTCTTAATTTTAGAAGAGAATAAATAAATAATGCTGGACCACACAGCGCCATCTAGCCCCAAAATAATCCGTTCACATTATTTATCACAAAAGCGTGCGTCTGAGGTATTTCGATTATTTATTTAGGTACTTACCTTCAAAACAACCATTAACTTAGCCATATCTGGCATCTCAGCATAGACTCTATTCTCTTTTGGTGTCGCAGAGTTGATAAAATCTCCAAATAGCAGAAGCGGTGGATGCTCGATCACTGCTTCTTCTGGTACCTCCAGGATAGCATATCCGAAGTTTTTAGAACAAACGGAACTCATTAAATGGAGGAAGTAGCTCTTGTCTTCAATATTTATAAGTCGGTCGTGGAATACGCGAAGGCATTCGTGGTAAAATAATCTAAAAAAAAAAAACACAAAAGTGAAGCGAGAAAAACAAATGTGACATATTGTTTTTTTTATAAATAATACATAATACCTACTCTGTAGCTGAAAATGTTCATAAATTTAATTAAGCCCTCTAGGGTAGCTAAATTTTATTGTTTATCTTTGCCTCAGTAATAGTTAAACGGAAATATTACACTTTTTATTCATTAATTTTGCAGATACTTAAACTTAGCTATTTTTTCTCTAGGTTGAGGTCTTTGCGTCATAGTATAATCGACTTTAAAAAAACGAAGAATAGTTCTCAATTCAACTATCATTTTTTTAAATATATGTTCCTCAGAACATTGTCTAGATGGAACTGATTTTGATGATTAACATTTTAAATCTGTTTCTTTAATAAATGACTTATATAAATTTAATCGATTTCTGTCCAATAATATTCGAGATACCCTAAATGTGTACGACTTCCGACTCTACATAGATGATTCAAACTCAATCGGCGTGTCACCATCATCGGGTCGTTACATGTCACTTATATGCAATCTCACAGATGTATTCATCAAGCTTGTCCTGCCACTCACGATGTTTGATGAATTTCCGATAACACTATATAGATAGACCTAAACACAGATCGGTTATTTGTGGTCATTGGATAGGCGACCTAGATACAGATAGAGATTTGCGGTCATCACTCATAAATATATACGATAGATAGATATAGACATGGATCAATTGAGCTACCTTTAGACTGTTTGCAACCGTCTGCAGTTAGCTCAATGGTTTCAATTGTAAATACCTACTAGTTGTAATTTTTCTATTCCTTTGCTTGTAATTTTCGTTGTTAATAAAGTTTAACTTACCCATAGATAGATATGTGATGATAGATTGGTGATCATAGTCAGTAATTAGATTTTACCTGAGCATGGCTTGCGGTGATCGCATATATGCAGCGTCGGCTTGCAGTACGCCTTGCATACTCTTGGACAGATCTCGCAAGTTAAAGACGTAATGCGACTTCGCGGGTGTTGGCAAAAGTTCGGCGCAAATCTTGAGGTAAATGTCGACTGCTGCGTTTACTATGTTATCCCCGAGAACTGACACCTCGGATACAAAGTCCTCCATGTGACCTTTCAGGATTGCCTGTTTTGGAAATAGGAAATACTTTAAAGAAGAATATGATGAGAAAGTTGAGATTTAGTTGACTAGCATCTGCCTGCGTCTTCGCACTTGTTTCTGTGGAAATATCCCAAGGCTATTTTTATCGCATGGGAATTGATATAAGGGATTAAAATTATCCTATGTGTTATTCCAGGGCTAGAACTATGTCTAATGAAAATTTCAGCCCGATCAGTTCAGTAGTTTTTTCGTGAAAGAGGGACAAACATCTATCCAAACATCCATATAAACTTTCGCATTTATAATATTATAAATTTATAATATTTATTTAGTAAGGAATAAGTATATCCCTGTAGGAACGCAATTTCGTTAGGTATTCCAAAACTGTTAAACGGAATTTGAAATGTATATTAACTATCGTATGAATTATTTGCAAATGAGGTTGTCTGTAAATTGGGTATGCAAGACCAACTGACAGCTTCATAGCAACAGGACAGTTGCTTACGCTATCGGAACTAATACCGATTTATTCCGAGACTTACCGAGTGGCAAAGCTACCGTTTCAAATGGTAGCTATCCTACTGATATTATAAAGGCGAATGTTTGTAAATATGGAAGGATGGATGTTTGTTACTCTTTCACGCAAAAACTACTGAACGGATATGGAAATTTGGCACAGAGATGTAGTCTGGAATTGCACATATTCTATATTTTATCCCGGAATTCCTAAGGGAACGGGAATTACGCGGCTGAAACCGCTAGTATACTCGAAAAACTAATTCTGCGCAGATGAAGTCACGGGAAACAGCTAGTGTTTATATACAGGGTGATTGGAAGGTGGGTGCAAAGCTGGTGGGCGAAGGTAGTGTGGACTATTTGGAACCATTTAAGCCATATTTGTCTAAGACGAAGTCTGACTGTTTCTTTTATACCAATTTTTTATTGGTGGCATGGAAAATACCCGAAATTTTACAGTTAGTTGCTAATCATTGCCAGTTTAAAAGGCCAATGATTTTTTTTGTTTAATTTAAGTAAAACTAATGCGTAAGCAATCTAAAAAAACATGTTCTTAGGTATCTGAGTCATTAGCTATTTTTTTACAGACATTTAAAACTTACAGATTAGCAACTAACTGTAAAATTTCGGGTATTTTCCTTGCCACCAATAAAAAATTGGTCAAAAAGAAACAGTCAGACTTCGTCTTAGACAAATATGGCTTAAATGGTTCCAAATAGTCCACACTACCTTCGCCCACCAGCTTTGCACCCAGCTTCCCATCACCCTGTATAAGCTTCAGATAGTAGCCAATATGCGCTCAGCTTTCATTAACTTGCCTTGACAGCACTTACCTTGAAAATAGTTTTCATAGCTTCGGAATTGGGGGCTGAAATGTAGAACATGGCAAAATGTCTCACAAATCGAGCTGTCAATGGGTTTCGACCACCGCCCGGCGGAGCGCAGCCACACGACAGGACAACGTCCAAAATATCTTTCCAGTACAGCTTATCTCTGTCGTACAGACCTCCAAAATCCAGGAATTGCCTATTTAATAATACTGGAGTTAATCAACAGGTTTAGAGTTAATATCGGCTATACTAGATGGTCAATGGTCATACACTAAATTGTTCGGAGATTGCTTAGGATCTCGGCATTATTGTAAAGTCAAAACATAGTCCAAAGCAGTTTTCAGTCCATAATCTTAGCCCGCTAGCGACATTCGCGGAGCACGAATAGCCTTTAGACCTAACTTTCGTCAAATCATTTCAAAGGTTTACCAATTTCTTGGCTTTGTCTTAAGGTCGACAAAGGGTTTTAAAAAACACCGTTTTCTTTTGTACTTCTTAGAAGTGTTTGGGATATGGCAGTCCAATTCGATCCCCAAATTATAAAGTACAAGTTATTGCTATTCATCATTATCATCATTAGCCTATGTTAGTCCACAGCTGGACATAGGTCTCCCCTAATGAGCGCTATAGTGCCCTGTCTGTCATTGCTATTAGTGCAAAGAAAATGTCTTAGATTATTAATGTATTGTCACCAACCCGAACGCTCTATTTGAGTTATAATAAGGGATGATTTATATTAGACCGGGCCGAGTCCGGGCCGCGGCGGGGCCGGAGCGAGGCCCATCCGTTCTACACGTTTAAATTACGGACCGGACACGGATTTTGCACGGTGTAATATAAACTGGTTCATATAAAATGTATGTAACGTTTCAAATCCGTGCCCCGTCCGGGCCACGTATACCGGCCCGGCCCGGTATAATATAAATCGTCCCTTAATGTGCTATTCTTGGAAACACGTCGCGTCGCTTATACTTTGTTTTTGTTTACTTGTGAGTGAAAAACTGTAGGCATGAAATGAAGTTACAAAAATAAGAACACGTAATAGTTTATTGTTTGAGAGTGAGTGAAATGATAACTGGAGGAATAAAATGAATTAAGAGACCTATCATCTGAGTAACTGGATGGTCTTTCAATAGTTTATTGTTTGAGAGTGAGTGAAATGAGACCTAAATAAATGAAATGAAATAAGAAACATTACTTATAAGCTGGGTGACTTAATAGTCACACAATAGTTTATTGTTTGAGAGTGAGTAAAATGAGAAATAAAATGAAGAAAGAAACATATACCTGAGTAACTCGATGGTAGGTTGTGCTCCGTAAGCATCCAGACGTGGCATATTCACATCGTCTATGAAAATGATAACTTTCTTTCCCAGCGGAGCACCGATTGCTCTCCTCGGTCTTTTATCCAAACGCAACTCGATCACTTCCTGTAAAAAAAAAATTTTTCAAATCTTAACGGAATATTTAGCAACTAAAGCATACTAAGAATTAGCAAGCTGAAGTGGCAGTGGGCCGGCCATATCTCGCGAAGAACCGACAACCGTTGGGGTAAACGTGTTCTTGAGTGGAGACCGCGACTTGGCAAACGTAGTGTAGGACGCCCTCCGGCTAGGTGATCCCACCTAGCCGGAGGGCGTCCTGCGAAAGACTGCTGGCAGATGCTGGATGCGTCAAGCTGAAGACAGGGCGCTATGGCGCTCATTAGGGGAGGCCTATGTCCAGCAGTGGACTAATATAGGCTGATGATGATGATGATGATGATGATGAAAGCATACTATGTTGACTGGCAGGGGCAATAATGGACCGTTTAATTGGAGCAGTCAGGAGATTTTCATATTGAATATGGGTGTGATATCTAATTGCATTAGAGTGTCATTATTAATTACGTTTATAAAAACCATAATACAACACCTACCATTAGTTTTGTGTCGCAGTTAGTGTTTTTTTTTATCTGTTAATTAATAAAAATTATAACGCAGAACAATTCATAGTATTATCTAGCTTACATAACGATAAACAAAACTTGTGTGTGACTTACACAAAGTTGCATGCAAAATGATCATGGAATAACTGTATAACAAGCTGTTTTCAGAATATTTCATACAGGCGCGGTAATCGAAACCGCAACCTGTGCCCACCGCACCACATCAGTCGTCCAAAAATGGCAATCTTTAGAGAAGGCCTTTGTCGGGGAACAAGTTTTGTCAAAATACGAGTGACCCGTTTATTTTGTATGTATTTAAATTTATTTGATAGTTAAGTTTAGATCTCTCAGTTGGAGAATATAGAGGTAGTATCATTCGGAATAAGGGAAAACATCAGAAACTCAGTGTAATTCATGAGCATTCCGAACAATTTATTTTTGCCGTGTTTGTGCCTACTAAACACTACATACATAAGTAAACATATTTATTTATTATTATATATAATATGTAAACATAAGTTTTAGACATAAACTATGAGTATAGCATTTACAGCAAAATAAAGCTTTTCAAATTTATTTTATTAGAGGTACAATATGAAATAGAAAACTTTATATGAGAATTGTTTTTCAAAGGAAAGCACAACCCAGATAGATGTATTACAGGTGTGTGTAAAACAGCGTGAGCATTTTCTGTTGATTCCCTATAAAAGCAAAATAAAATCAGGCCAGGACGGACTCTTTGTTATTGAAAGAGAAATAAATAATTTTAGTAAAAGCCCCGACTAAGAGGAATTGGTAAAACAGCGATCATAATTGTTAAATAAAACATACCTTGCTTAGTGTATCATATACCCATTTTTTAAAAAATAAAAGTCCTGTTTTAAAAATAGTGTGTAGTAAAAAAGATGATGATGGCAGATGCTCGATGCGGCAAGCCGAAGACAGGTCGCTGTGGTGCTCATTAGGGGAGGCTATGTCTCTAAGTTTTACTACTACTCTTATCTAAATGAAGTCAAATTTCGTCAGTATCCGTTAATCTCCGATTTGGTACAGCAAATGTCCGAAACGGCTTAAACAACTTCTATACAATGTGATTTATCGAACCTTGATCAAACGAAATGTGCGGATACACGACACATATTTATCGATAAAAGTCGGGATAAAAAAAATTATATGTTATTTATCTCAAAAACAAAGCAGTTTTAATATTTTTTTAAATGAAGACTACATCATCTGGTTTTTTCTTCGTATCTTTTTGAGTAAATGGTGAATTTTATTCGAAGTAATTTCATTTGAAAGCTAGATAGTTTACCTAGCTAATAAAATAACATCTCAATAATCCAGTATGAAAGTTACAGAGAAAAAATAAAATGAAAACAGATTTTTTTGTCTAAACTCTAAAAAATATAATTTTTCTACGAATATGTACCGAATTTGAATTTTTAATTTATTTTATTAGCTATGTAAACTATCTAGCTTTCAAATGAGACTACTTTGAATAAAATACACCATTAACTCAAAAAGATACATGTAGATTAAATCCGTTGAGATTCATGTTGATCTTTGTACTTGAAAGAAAGTACCTTATTTAAATGGTTAATAACATGACAACGAAAAGAGTTAGACCCCCAGTTTTTGGAAGATTTGTAGAATAAATTATGAAGTTTAATACGACATGCAAAAAAGTACACCTCAATAACCCAGTTTTAAAGTTACAGAGAAAAAATAAAATAAAAATCGTTTTTTTGTCTTATTTCTAAAAAAATATTGATTTAACAACGCTTATGTATCGTATTTGTTTTTTTTATTTATTTTATTAGCTAGGTAAGCTATCTAGCTTTCAAATGAGACTACTTTGAATAAAATACACCATTAACTCAAAAAGAAACGAAGAAAAGACCAGATGAAGTAGAATTCATTCAAAAAAATATTAAAACTGCTTTGTTTTTGAGATAAATAACATATAATTTTTTTATCCCGATTTTTATCGATAAATATGTGTCGTGTATCCGTTCACATTTCGTTTGATCAAGGTTCGACAAATCACATTTTATACCATTATAGATAAAAACATGATACTAAATTTTGCAGCCCTACACTGGTCATAAAATTTGTTACAAGTGGCCAAAAAGACCCTGTCTAAGATTATGTCGCATCAAGCTGTAGCAACGCTGATTTTTAGAAAATAGCTTGCAGTGGTCACGCAAAAGTGACAAATATTCTTAAATTGTTTTTTTTTATCACTTACAAAGCCTTTCTGACAACGAACATTTTAATGAAGGAATAGAATCAGGGTATAAGAGTAGGTATGGCAAGTTACTAGAAAACTTTGCGAAACTCTTAGAAAAATATAAACTGATTTTTAATCTACTTATTTTCTTGCGAGGCAACAAAGTGTAAATAAAACTACGTGGAACTTCTAACTCTTAGTTCTTTTAAAGCTAAGTCGATTTATTTGTGGACTTCTAAGTTTTATGTATTGTTCGGGTTTTTTTAACCTACCTACCTTTTAACATTTCATAGGCAAAAGTCTGGTTGAAGACTACGAAATGCTCTCCGCAGTTAGCTCAATGGTTTCAATTGTAAATACTAGTTGTAATTTTTCTATTCCTTGCTTGTAATTTTCGTTGTTAATAAAGTTTGGAATGGTGTTTTCAATTTTTTTCCAATTTTACCTATTAAAATGGCCTGACAGTAGTTCAGATACTGATGCTAATTCTGACATTAGTTTCAGATATGATCAGGATACGAATCGTGTCCGAATCATGAGGAAGACAATTAGTTGCCGTAAACATAACAATACCTGGGTTCGTGTCGAACTGGTTTGCGCGGAGAAATTCATTATGACTGGAATGAATTTGCCGGTCTTAGCCATGGTGTTCAATACTGCAGCCGCTATACAAGTTTTACCCACGCCTGAAACAAGTGTGTTTGATGTAATGTTGTCCAGATTGATGCTCCAAGAGGAAGCGTGCCCCTCTGGCAAAAATCTCAATTTCTGAAATTGTCATCAAATTTGTATAGGCTCTGAAACCTTTATTAACAACGAAAATTACAATCAAGGAAGAGAAACAAATGAAAAATTTTCAAGATATTCAATTGAAACAATTGAGCTAACTGCAGACGGTTACAATTAGTCTAAAGGTAGCTCAACTGAGCCATGTGATAAATGTAACAAAAAATAAACCAACTGCGTTCATGCAAAACACAATAAAATACACCTTTATTACTAGAAATTACGTTCCACACTACTGACCAGTATGAGTACTCAGATTTTCTGTTAACTCTGATAGCTTATAATAATAATAATTATAATGCTGGACACACAGCAACTGGAATTTTGGAAGTTCTAAATTTTTTGGTACGCACTCGCCGCTTAGATCTATCTGACGCTGACTGTACAAAGGCGAAAAGTACATACCAGTGTTTCCAGTAAATATGACAGGTTTTCCATGACCAAGAAGCTTCTCGAATAGATAACCGTAGCGCACAGTATCGATAGTAGGTACTAATGTTTCAAAGAACGGTTTGTTGCAGTCGTAAACAAATTCAGGTATTATATCTGTCCACGTTTTTAATCTTCTGACTTTTGTATCCATAAACATATCGAAGAAGTTAAAACCATGTGGAAAGCTAGTGGAAAAAAGTTTTGAATAAAATAAATTATAAGTAAAAGATAAGAGAAAAGTGTATAATACATCAAATGTTGTAATACATTCTCTGAATGACATTAGCTATTTATTACATACTATCGACCAGCCCCGGCTTCGCATGAGTTTTTATGCGGTTTTTTTTAAATAACCGCTTTAACATATTGTGTATACTGCGTAGTTTTAAATATCTAATCATACATAGGGACAGACAGACAGCGGGAAGCGACTTTGTTTTATACTATTACTAGCTGAAATTTATTTATTTGTCAAATATCATATTTTTATACATAATATGCTATTCCCGACGAAGACAAATCCAAAAACACATAAATCATAAAAATCGGTCCAGCCGTTCTCGAGTTATAAGTGTTGTAACAAACACGACTTTCTTATATATATATAGATTAGATAGACTATTTTATTTTATACGACAAAATTGTATAATTTTTGTTATTTTGTTTACTTTTGCAATTGTAAACAGATCGAGTTACTGTGTTTCTTTATTCTATTTTCACCTGCATAATCAAAGTTCCTTACAAATGCTGTAATTGGCAAATGAGTATTCATATAGTAAACTAGCTGTATCCGCGACTTCGTACACGTGGAACAGTGATTTTGGGCAATCATGTTATACTTACTTTACATATTTCCACACAAACATTCTTTCATCCCATGTTTCAATCCCTTACAACCCTTTTTTGAAATAAAAAGTGGACTTCTCAGGAGCTAGACCAAATTTCATAAAAATCGAATCAGTAGTAAAGTGTAACAGACAGACGGACATAGCTACGTTCGTTTAATTTATAATATTGGTAGGGACTACTTACTATTCTGACTCTTCATACTCTTCAAACTGCCGTTTGACAACTTCTTCAAAAAGCTTTCTGTTGGTTTCTATTATGTTCCCACCAATATTCCAAACGTAACAGAATATAAAGCAGTGGACAATATACGTTTTGATTGCTGCCTTGTCAGAGAATCGATCCCCTGGTTCCGATAGCAAAGCACTCATCAAGTTACAAATAGCATTCACTTTGCTGATATTTACCTGGAAATAAGGTGCATTATGTCCAGCTGTGGACTAATATAGGCTGATGATGAAAAAGGTGCATTATAGTTGATCAATTTTATTAATTAGTAAATATTTAAAACATGGAAAAACACAGCAAATTTTCCGTAAATTTAATAAATCATAAAAATTTGTGGTTTGCCTCTATTTTGGCAGAAAAACCAATAAGCAGGTGCGAGTAGGAGGAAATTCATTATATTTTCATAGTTTCATTAGTAAAACAGTTACCAACCTGTTTAATACCCACGATGCATTTGGTATCAACATGTTGTATACCAACATCGAGCATTTGGAACAATTCGTAAAGAAACTCTGCGTTTTCTTGAGTGAAAGTATTCTTTTCAACTCCTTCATCTAACCACGAACGGACGTATGGTAAGTAGCCCATTTCTTCAGGGTCAATGTACACCATGCCACAGCGGGACACCGTGGCTGGTGAGGCTTGGGCTAAGTCTGCCACCTGAATGTAAAAGCCGGGTTTATATTATTTATCTTGAGATTAGTACTTACGCTGTGTTACGATTTTATTTCCAAGGGTTAGTTTTTTTCGGTTGGTCCCATTTGTTCTATGGAACATGACGTAATATAACTATTTGAGAAAATATTGTCCCTATTTGTATTATAGAGCAGTTTTTACTTCCATAGAACAAACTTAGTTCAAATATAAACTTCTTGCAGTTGTTATGTAAACTGGCCACTAGAGAATGATTTGCTATGACTTGTTTGTTATTGTCATCATGGAAGAATTTGGAAATAGCGATTCCCATTTAGTTCTGTGCATTCACAAATAAATAAAAACAGGAGCAAAAGCTACGTAGCTACATATGTAGTTCTAATAGTACAAATAAGGACAATATTTTCTCTTTTTTATTGTTATTTTACGTCATGTTCCATAGAACAAATGGGACCTACCGAATTTTTTGGGCAGAATCCTAACTCATATTCTAAGATGAATCCGCTATTAAATAGTATCTATGTATCTGACAGTGTCATAATCAGTCTAGCCGTTTCCAAGTTGATTTGTACTAGGGTGTTTTTTTCACAAAGCATCGTACATAATTTGATTAGACACACAGATAGATAGACAATGTTTGAATTACGAAGCCTTATAAAAATTTAGTTCTGAAATAAGATTAAAAACGTAATCTTTATTTTCTTTTATTATCATTATGTAATACATACAGGGTGTAAAAAGAAGACTGCTTAAGAGCGCATGGTAAGTCAGCTCAGATTTCAATTTTGCCCCCGCTACTCCGCGCCCGCCACCCGCAGACACGCACACACAGCCACAGCGCGCTCACAATGCGCACACAGGTCACGCACACACCTAAAGAACACTATTGAAGGGGTTGTTTAGTTACCTAGGTAGGTACTAACTTGTAAAATCATCAAATCGAATAAATTTGCATATTTTACCTAACCTATGTAGAGGTAGGTATGATAGGTTATTAATTTTTTATAGCAGTAAAAAATACTTTTCAAGTGTGAGTCACCAGTGCGTAAGGGTTCCGCACATTAGGCTTTTAATAGAATATATTTTGTGCTACCTACGCTTTAGCATTCCCAATTCCTAACTTACTAAAAAGTACTAGTCAAGTGCGAGTCCCCATTGAACCGACGAGAGTTCAGCACATTACATAATGTAGTTTACAATACAGTACAAAAATACCTACATTGAAAATAGAGAAATACGATACAATACAGAGGTTCAATAGGCGGCATAATCGCTTATAAGCGATCTCGTCGAGGTAATCTATCTAGAAGATCCATGATGATGATTGTAAAATGCTTTAGATAGTTACTTATAACTAAAATACAGTTTTACTATTATTGGTTGATAGTTATGTTATGTTTGTGCGTACCTACTTACGTTTATTGTATTTCACACAAATAAAGAGTTTTCTATTGCATTTTATTTTATCTTAGGTAGGTACATAAATTTTATTGTTTTTTATAGGTACTTAGGTACTAACCTTATTATCTTATAGGTAGTACTGGGTACCTAGGTACTGTAGTTTTCAAAACTATTTTGACCGACTTACTAAAAGAGATGAAGTGCGTGTCCGGTGCCAAATAAACAAACTACCTAAACTTATGTAGGTACTGAGCCCTCAGTTCAACGGGAACTTTTACTTCAAAAGTGATAATTTTACGTCGAAATAGGTTATAATTCGATGGTTTGTACGAAGATTATATTTCAGTAATAAAACCTCTAAATCAACAGGAAAATATTTATTTGAATTCGCTCAAATCTCATAATGGCATATTTCTAACATGTCATGTCACATAGTTCAGGTAACATAATTATGTATGTTTCATAAAAAAGTATTAATTCATTTTCCATAAATTGTTTCCAGTATTGGTCATCTTTTCTATTACTTCTATTTTTATCGGCTTATCGCAGCCAGACCATACCCCAAAATCACATTCCCGTCGACCTGTTATATGCAATTGTCCTTGCACTTGGATGAACCAAGTATGTTTTTTATTTATTTGGTATCCATTTGCTGATTTTCTCCAAAACTTTACTTTTTACTTTTCTATTGCCTCCTCCAAAGCGGACTTATAAGCGGTAATGGGACATTTCATTTCCACAATTGTGTCTTCTCCCACAACTCCGTCGGGAGTTGCACCTAGAAATGGGTATTGTCTATAAATAGACCGCAAGGGTCTATTTGATGTTTAGTTGGGTTCCCAGCTGTTCAATAACAGTCGCTTCATTTTCTAAACCGTGTTTTAGGGTCGGCACATGACTTAAATGTTTAGGGTATTTAGGTTTTTCACTAAATTTTTCACGTTTGTGTTTTGTCGCCTATTTACAATTTTGGCAAAATTTGACGCCGTTAGAATCTTTCTTCTCAGCTCTAACCATTCGCTGGAATCTTTTTGTAATATCTTTCTATTTGTTTTCTATGTGCTTCCGTGCATGGTAAGTGCTTTAAAAAAATATCTTTGCATTGGTTGACATATCAGGTTTTTGGCAATTAAAAAACGGAACCCTAAAAAGTTCACTGTACCTATACGAATTTTTGATTGTCAAAGACACAGTAAGTCAGTAAATCAGTAAATCAAAATCTTTATTTCTTTAGGCTTACAAAATAAGCACTTATAACAAGTCAAATTTTAAACTATACATAATTATCTAAATAATATAAGAAATAAAGTGATAATTGATTTTCCCTTCGCTTCAATCTTTTGTCCACTAGTGGAAGAAGCGAAATAGAAACCACTAGCACGTGTACAACTTATGTGTCTAATACAATGTTTCAAAATAATACAATTTACTGTCCACACCGACAGTATTTTTTATTTATTTATAAAAATAAATAGGTAGGTAATTAAAAACTACTGTCGGCATTAACGTCATTAATGTAATCATTTATGGAGTAATATACCTTCTTGATAAGATTTTGTTTTATGTACTGTTTAAATCTATGAATAAAGAGCTTAGTAGCTTCAGATGGAAGCTTATTAAAGAAGCGCACACAATTACCCAAAAATGATTTCCCCACCTTTTGTAATCTAAATGATGGGATGTGTAACTTATTCTTGTTTCTTGTGATTCTATTATGAACATCACAATTTTTCAAAAAGCTACTCCTGTTTTTGTGCGTATACATTAAATTTTCATAGATGTACCGTTTCGGTATATATACACAAGCAGTGTATAGTTATGTATGTACTAACAATTCAATATTTTATAAGACATGTTCATATGTCACAGTGCAGTTTCAGGTTTTTTCTAAAAACCTATAGCAAGCTCCAGCCTCTCACAATACAGGTTTTATATGTTACTCCCTATAAATTTAATTACCTAATCTTAAGAAAACCTATTGTGAAAGGAAATAAATAAATTATAAAAAATTATTATTATATGTCACGTCTTTTGGTGATATTGGTATCCTGTAACAATCACGAAATTCATCAACAACATGCAAGCACCGCAATCGACACAAGCTCCCCGTCAGAAAGCCGAAGCGAGAATGAGTCGGGGGCCGGGCGGCAGGGCGGCCTGACTGAGAATGCTCTCAGCGCGCGATTGTTTAGGTATTTTCTCTTTACAACTAATGTAAAGATTATTTTAAAATATCTGCTAACCATAACTTTCCTTTTATAAATATCTATTATCATGCAAAGTTTCAACATCTTATTTAGAGTATTCATTGAGCTATAAGTATGTACGCGCTTAATTTACAAATGGGAGCCAAATTTTATATTTTTATATTATACCTAATATAATAATACCTACTGATATTCTTATACTATGGCACTATGATTACGGTCATAGTCACAACAGAGGTTGAAGTAAAATGAAATCTAACGTGATTGTGTCAGAGACTAAAATGTCATAACAAACGAATCATTTACTTACTTCTTTTCATATCTTTGGAGTGAATTATATTTTACGCATTTTATTTATTCTTTTTATGGCTGTAGTCGACTTTTTTCGCTTGCATTGTTTATTGCCCATTATGAATAACTTGCAACAATACAATAAATTCGCCAAAACTGATTGATTTGTGCACAAAAATGTCGCGGGAAAATTTGACACACATCCGTCGTCTGTAAGCGCCAGCGCGCGACTGATCGCGCCTGCCAAGCCGCCGCGCTGGTGCATTTTGTAGTTATTCAAACACAGTGATTATGAAAATCATTTTATCAAGTCAAACTCTACGAATATGTTTAGAAATATTAAGTGTTTTTAGTTCAGTACAAAAAAAATATTAAAAATACCAGTATTTTAGTCATAATATTGAAAAAACTTTCCAAAAAGGGGTAATTTCGGGATTTTTTTTTATTTAGTGAAATTCATCAGATCGTTTAACTGAATGCAACTTTGAAAAGACTAGATCCTTGAGTATGAAATATCTTTTTATCAGAATGTTAAATACTATTTTCTAAGTATCAGGTGGTTTTAAAAATCACAAGCGCGCGGCCTCTGTTGGGATATCAAGCCTTAAAGGCAGAACACACCAAAAGCTACCAAACCAACTTAAGGAAATTGTAGCCGAAGATAAAAATGTATATAGATTTTAATTTATTTTGCTAGCCAGCAATGAACATTGTATATTGCTTGCTTGCAAAATAATTATAATCTATATACATTATTATCTTCGGCTCGACATTGTTTTTCGGTCCGCGGATTTTTTAGAGTTAGGAGAGCCACTCCTTTTTTGAAGTCGTCTTTTTACACCCTGTACACAACAAAAATAGACCAAATACCAATATAGTTAAAACAGAAGCTTTTAACAAATAAAAATAATAATGATGAGCAATCCACATAACATCATTTATCTCCAAGCTATGCAAAGCTTGTGGTAGGTAATAGATGATCGATATACTTAATACAATGCATTCCTTAGATAGATGTTTTTATTAGACACATAAAACAGCCAGAACCAAGGAAAAAAATTATTTTTTCTCAGGGAGGGAATCGAATCCGCAACCTCCTGCGTCGTAGGGGTACCCTTGCCACCGCGCCGCATGGGTCGTCAAGAATGCTTTTTACGTTTCCAGCTCATAACGATGGGACTTGATACATAGATATACATATCTTTTTTATATCTTTTTACAATCTTAACAAAACTTTCGGCGTGGCCGTTGCTAGGCAAAAAAGTCATAAGTCTTCAACCTATCTCCACCGGTGAGGTTGAACTAGAGGATTCGATTCCGGGATCCCGGGATTCGGGATCCCGGGATCCCGGCCCATTTTTGATCCCGAAAATTTCGGGATTATTTTTTCCAAATCCCGGGATTTTCGGGATTGAGAAAAATACTATAATAATTGTTAAAAATAATATAAAATGAAGCGCGTTAATTTAAGAAACACAACACAATATTATTAACTTAAAATTGTACCAATTGTTTATGGGCACCATTAAAAATAACAAAAATCTTTTCATGTCGGTTGACATCGGTTTAGTTTTATTTTTAAATTTTGTTTAGTAAAAACAGGAATTATTATTCCTGCATTTTGTTATCAGAATAAGCATATACAAATAATACCATTTAAAATACCATGTACCTGTTCACAAAAAAAGCATTTTCTTAAACAAGTAATCAATCGCATCCTCGGTCGCATCGTGGTCAAAATTGATCTAAAATTATTTTTTGTCGACAATCACAATTTGCTTTTTAGTTAAAACAATACGTTTAATGATCATTAAACTTTGTTTTTACTGACTGATAACTAGAGATTAGATATTCAGTTACTTATTTACCTAAAGGTGGGGCAAAGACAAAAAGAGGATTTTAAAACCAACTTTTTCAGGAATTCTGATGAATTACCACTAATTCTAAACTTCCAGAAATTTCTAAAATGATGATGTTTTTTTGCCGGAATGTTTTTTATAAACAAAATAAAAGACACTTTTATTCTATTGCGTATTTCACTAAAGACATAATATAAGATTTTTTTTGGAATTTCGTAAATAAAAATCATTACTGCTCCGTAAATATCGATTTAAGTGAAAAACGCGTCATAAAAAGTGTGTTTTAATTGACCTATAAATAAAATGCCAGCGAAAATAAATAACACTCGATATTTTGGGATTCTTCGGAATTTACATGAATTCCCTAAAAAAGATTTAGTGTTGTTTGGTTTTAATAGCTCACGTTGTGTCGTCGCTCAAAGTTAAGGTAAATAAGCGCCCGAATATCCGATCACTGCCGATAACGTTTCCATTATGTGGTTAGGTAATTAAATTAGTATTTTGTACATATCTACCGACGAAAAGTAGACTAAAAAAAAAGGATTTTTTGAAATTTTTGTATAAGGTGCAGAGGGGCAATTCTGTACAAAAGAAATCAGTCAAAATTTTAAACAATCGTTGTATTTTTTTTGATTTTTCGTTGTTAATATAGTAAAATCTCTGAATATGAAAAAAAAAAATCGTATTCTCCGTGATTGAGTTTCGTGAACAAGGTTAATGTATCTTTCAAAGAGCAATGTCTACGCTTCTACAACAAAACTCCAAGTGAGTTGCAAAAACTATCAGTAAATAAATTCAAACAAATTGTCAAAATTATTCTTTATAAAAAGGCTTACTGTAAAGTATCTGATTATTTAGATGATAAAAAATGCTTGGGATGAGTTTTGCTCCAACTCGAAAAATAACAACCTAACAAGTTTAAGGTTTCTGTTCGCTTTTTTACTTTACCTTAAAAAGATTGAAGTGAACAAAAATCAAAGTGAGCACTTTATTTCCTAGTTTTAATTATTTATAAAATGTATTTTATGACGTGTCCAATTGTCCAGTAAGGTCTTAAGGAAATAAAGCACTGACTATTGACTATTGAATTCTGGCAAATTGGTGCTAACTAATCTTTATCTGACTTCTTCTTAATAGTGTTCTGATATAAGAAAATGCTGAAATTAATGGTGAACTATAATTAATTAGACAAAAAACTGGAAATACCCGAATTGGCCCTCAGCGGGGCTTTTCTGGCAGGTGGCAATATTATTTTATCCTATGATGCTATAATAGTAAAACTAGAAGCTTTACAAAATGGACAAGTCAGTACATCCGAATTTGAGTCTTCTAAACTCCTGAGAGTTGTCGCGGGGTAATTCGGGCACCACTTTTTAGTCTCCCATACATGCTAGTGTTGAGGCTCTGACTATCGACATCGATAATAACGAACTCGGTAAAAGAAGTGGATGTTAATTATATTAGTTTTTGAAAGTAAGAAGGAAAGGATTGTTGATTTCATGTTAAGTAAAAACAACAAGTTTTTATCCATTAATTAACTTATTTAGGTAGGTAGTAAAAACATACTTCATTATATTAACTAAATATAAGCATTCAGATAGAGGCACTTAGACACTTAGACAAATTAAACATTTTCAATCACATAATATCCTAAAGTGTCAGTATTTCTCTCAGTTGCCACGAGCTTGAATTTTTTTATCGACATTTACTTCAATGCTGTATCACTGGTTTTATACAACTTCATTTAAAAACAGTCAGGCAATTTGAGAAGCCAACTCCGAAAAAATAACCTCCGATCACAATTTTGTGGGGCAATCATACCAGGCTCAATAACTTATAAAAAACAAAGATTAGGAACGAAACAATTACATTAAAAGAATTTCCAGTTTAAAACAAGTATAATTAATTGCCTTGTCAAATTAGCAAAACACCCGCGAAAACCACTAAATTCTGTAAAATTTGAAGACCTTGCCACAGGTGTCATGCGCACTCAAAATGTCGACTGACAAAATGATGTTGTATATCGATCAGTTAACGCGGTAGCAATTCCTTCTTTAGGTGATTGAATTAACCGGTTGTTGTTCTACCCGAACATAGAGGTCTCTCTTGAGTATAAGCTACAGAACCAAAAATATGACCATGTGCCATAATACCTCTGCCATAATTGCCCCTCTGCACCTTAATTAACTGAATAAATAAGTTTTTGTGATTTCAATTGATTATTAGGTACTTTGGATTTGAAAGTAAATAGAAGCTGATTTTCATATGTTACTTTGATATTCTTACTTCGTCTACGATCCCGGGATTATCCCGGGATCCCGGGATCGCGTTTCACTAATCCTGAAATCCCGGGATTGAAAATAAAGACCGGGATCGAATCCTCTAGGTTGAACTCACATGACTTTTTTAAAAGTGTTGTGTTTTAAAGTTGTTTGTAAAATTACCTACACAATTTTTTGTAATAGCAGATGTATTAATGAAGAAATTTGAAATAAAAATTAATGAATCTTATTAGCTAACTCAGGGTTAAATAGGGTGGTAAAGTTTGTATGGAAAATTTTGTTTCATTCACTCAAAACTCGGTTTAAATAAACAAAAAGTAAATAATTAAACACGTATTTTTTATTTTTACGAAACTACCTCTAGGAGGCTTGCAGTACATTTCTGAAATTTGACAAATACATTTCCATGCAGGCGAAGCCGCGGGGAGCAACTAGTATTAAATAGACGGAATTCTAGCCTTGGATTAAAACATACTTACGCTACTTTTATCCCATAAATCAGTTACCATGGGCATGGCCTTGAAACATTTCCTTCGAATCGAAACAACACGTGCAAATATATCATAACTGAGCTAGGTACCTACTTGTCATTGGCAACTAACTACTAAGTTCAAGCAACAAGCTATGTTGGTTTTGTTGGTCCTATAAAAATAAATATGAATTTTGCGTAACCTATAACTCAGGTATTTCCAAATAGGTTAGATATTTCCAAGCAGAGGTAAAAGAACGTGGGCGCGCTGTTCGCAGCCAGATATGTTTATTTAGAGGGTGATTTTTTTGAGAAGGGAGGTGATGGACAAGTCCGAAACCACGAGGTTTTAAAAAAAAATCATTTATTATAAAAAACACAAACAGCATATTTATTCTTTTTGAACCTTTTAAATTCGACATAAATCTGTCATCTGTCATGTAGGTATTACCAATGGACTTTGTTGCTCTAAAAATATAAATAATAAATCTATAAATTAATAATCTTAAGTTATCTTATTAGCTGATAATGATAACACATTTTTAAAAAGAGGTAAGAAAAAGGGATCTTTTTTGCACCCACTCTCTACTGATAACAGCATTCTACAAATATAATAAGCTTGTACGCATACATCTCGGTCCATTTCAGTTACCGTTAACTTCAATCATTCACCATTATCTGTTGGTGCATAACTGATCAACGCGGCGTAGATACGTCTCATCTATCACAACCCACACATACCTAAGAGTATGTGATTTTTGACTGATGAGTCCAATCATAGGCCTCACCGCAGCACTAGCACCGTTCGCTGGCGCAGGCGGTAATCGCGCTGTCAAAAAATACCATAGCAGTGCGTCATTTCATTTGCAAACGACATAATCCTTTCTTACAATATCATTTATTGGAATCTATCTCTGTCAAAGACAGAACATTCTTCAGGACCGATAAATTTGCCGCAATAACAATTCACGAGGTTTATAATAACTCAGACTCATGGCAATCAAATTAGCCCTGTATAGGTTTCTTTGTTAATCTTATCGAATTATCGTCGATAAGATTAAAAAAGAAAAAAAAACTAATAAAAAAAATCATTCAGAGCGATGGAGGTAATCGCCCTGTTAATCGGATTATGAAAGAAACAAAAAGTGGGTCGAAAAGATACCTTCCAAAAGAGGATAATTACTAATAAATTAATTTCAAAACGAGATTAAGTACCTATATTTAGAACACAAAAATGAAATATATTTTGTGTTGATCTTCAACGATTAAATATGTATTTACAAAGATCAAATGAAGATTAAAAGCCTCACTATTGATCCTCATTTGATCTTTGTTAATTCAAATTCTTTAAATAGCCATTACACTCGTCTCGAAATCTTGGGATACCGTAATAAAACCGAGCAAAGCCGGGGCGGGTTGCTAGTAGATTATAAATTATTAAATCGCTCTTTTATATAATATGTTTGGCTAAGGTTATTTAAACTTCATTTTTAAAATAAACATATCAACGTCAAAATTTCGAAAGATATTCGTCGGGCCCTTTTAATGTGCGAGGTCTGATGACACTCCTACCTATTTCATGATTTATGATCTACTAGCGACCTGACCCGGCTTTGCACTGTTTTATTATACGTATAAACCTTCCTCTTGAATCACTCTGTCTATTTAAAAAAACCGCATCAAAATCCGTTGTGAAGTTTTAAAGATTTAAGCATACAAATGGACATAGCGACATAGGTTTTATACTATGTAAAGGTGAGTATTAAGACAATGTTATAAATTAAAATTTCGTTGCTTTGTATAATGTCTGACTTCATTGAAAGCAATGATAATACAATGAAAGTTTTCAAGCAAGGAAAAGCACGTCGAGGGATAAATTTTTAACAGTTCTATGACGTAACTGGCCTATGGAACAAACGAGAGTCACTGAAAAGAAACTATTTTTAACTTCACCAACTACGTCAATGACTGCGGCGTTACTGCAAAACTAATAACAACGCCACGTTTATTTTTATTCGGTGAGCTAGTTTAATTTCGTCCTAATATTTTTTTAAATTTGCTAGGGTACTTTTGATATTTGTAACATAGTAATAATAAGGCTGACGTGTATACCGCGACTCTTAATAGTGGGAACATCTTTTATTTATTTCCCCTTATCAAAATATGTACGTTGTGTACAAAAAACAGGCAACTAACTAACTCTATGCCAAATTTAAGTCAATTGATTGCTTAGTTAGGGTTTAAAGTAACACTTTCACATTTATAATTTTAGATACGACTAGCTGGTGCCCGCGACTTCGTCTGCGCATGATTAGTATTTCGATTACTCGCGATTTTACTTGCGTAATTCCCTTTCCCGTGGGATTTTTGGGATAAAATAAAGCTTATGTGTTATTCCAGCTTATAATCTATTTCTGTGCCAAATTTCATCCAGATCCGTTCAGCAGTTTTTGCGTGAAAGAGTAACAAACATCCATCCATCTATCAATCTATCCATTCATACTTACAAACTTTCGCGTTTATCAGTTCAATTCAGTTTAGTTCCCCTGGGCTATACGGGTTTTCAAAAATTTCTCACAGCATTTGAACGACGCGCGCGCGTCGTTCAGACGCTGTGAGAAATTTTTGAAAACCCGTATAGCCCAGGGGAACCAAACTGAATTCCTGGATAAAATGTATCCCATGTCCAATCGTCCCGAGTTCCATTCGAATTCATTCACTTCCATCGTGATGTGTGGTTAAAGAATTTTTTTTCACCCTCTCTCCCAGGGGAACCTTACCGAATTCCGGGATAAAAAGTATCCCATGTCCTTCCTTGTAGTATGAACTCAAATCGTCCCGAGTTTCATTCCAACTCATTTAGCAGTTTCGGCGTGATACGCGGTAAAGGAATTTTACTTTCATACCCTCTCCCATGAGAACCTTACTGAATTCCGGGATAAAAAGTATCCTATGTCCTTCCTCGTAGTATGACCTATAATCATGCCGAGTTTCATTTCAATCCATCAAGTAGTTTCAGCGTGATGCGCGTTTACGATACAGACAGACAGACAGACAGACAGACAGACAGACAGATAGACAGACAGATAGACAGACAGATAGACAGACAGACAGACACGAATGAAAAAAATTACAGTTTTGGCTTGAGTATCGATAATAGAGTGCCCTCCAAAAAAAATTTTCAAAATATCTTCAATGTACAGAATTGGACCTGTTACAATTTATTATAAGTATAGATAACAGGAAATAAAGGAAATAATTGTGCTTATCAAACAAAGACACAGCTCCATATTCCATTTAAATGAAGCTGATCGTAATTTTCCAGCGAACTATCTGCAAAATCCATTGTGCCTACCTATCCATCAAATATAAAAATGACAGACTTGTATGATGATTGATAAACTTACTTGATTTATTTGCTTTTAAAAAATCAATAAATGACTATACTGGACGCATAAATTTTCGTACTGTTCATAGTTTAAATTAATGTAGTTTATAATATCTTAGTTTTTTGGCAAAATCATCATTATATATCTATATATCTATTCTATATATATAAAAGAAAGTCGTGTTTGTTACAACACTTATAACTCGAGAAAGGCTGGACCGAATTTTATGATTTTTGTGTTTTTGGATTTGTCTTCGTCGGGAATAGCATATTATGTATAAAAATATGATATCTGACAAATAAATAAATTTCCCCGCGGGCGACGCTGCGGGGCGCAGCTAGTTATTGATAAAACAAAGTAAATGACGTGTCATCTCTATGGGATTTGTATGTGTTTAATGATCTACTCATAGATACCAAAGCAGCATCGTAAAGAACTCAGTATAATTTCAGCTGACCAAAGATTTCTTTCCCTAGCAATAACGTTCAAAATGATCCGTCAAATGTGTACAAGATTCTTCGTAGTTTGCATAACTTTGCAAAACTTCATCTTCGAAATACAAATTACTTGAGTAAATAGTTACTATGAGCTATTCAAGCCATACCCAGAACAACGGTTAATGGAGGATGTAATCGTAAGCATTGCAGCGAAAGCGGTTTATTTTGTAATAAACCTACAAAAGCATTCCTTTTCTCCAATAACGGAGAATTAATTGTAAAGTAAATGCCCTCACTCACACCATTTTCGTATTCCATATTCACTCGTTGGGATTGGTAATTAAATAATGTGTAGCATACACATTATTATTCACATTATTCCCCTGGTTTCCTAACCAGAGGAATAGTATGAATAATAATAAAGCACTAACCATCCCAACTCCATGGTGAGTAGGACTTTAGGCACTCAACAGCTGTTTTTCAGCATTTCAATTAAACTCCCTAGAACATACATTTACATAAAATTATTCAACAAAGCTCTCCGCGCGCCGGCCTAGACGCAATAAATTCAAAAACTACCAAACGGATTTCCATACGGTTTTCTGCAATGGTTGAAACGACTTCTGAGGAAGGTTAAGGCTGTGTCCCCGGTAGGCAAACTGTAAGCGGCCGACTGAGTTGCAAATTTGTGGCGAACAGCTAAAAACTCAGATCAGTTTGCGTGCGTATCGCAAGCACTGGAACCTGCGAGTCGACCGCTAACTGAGACAGTCGGCGCACGTAACGCTGCAAAATGCGTGCAAACTGCGTACCTACAGTGAGCGCAAACTAGCAAACTGTGGACACTCAATTTAAAATATATGGAAGGGCGTACTGAACTGATACGCCGCAAACTCAGTCGGCTGCTCACAGTTTGCCTACTGGGGACACATTTAAGGTGTTAAGTTTATTAAAGAACTATGTAAATTGGCTTGAATTTGACAGTGATTATTGAAGTTTTCGGAAAAAAACACAACGGGAGCTTTGCTAGCGTGTGCTTTGTAATTAATTATATTACCAATACGTAGAATTTAAACGAAACTGTGTTATATGCAAGAATTCCATATAAAAACGTATAAGTACTGCTTTAATACCCGAGTGAAACGCGGATGAAATTCGAGTAAAATACAATTAAAATCTCTACACACTGGAGCCGCAGGCGGAGCGGAGGCGAAGGCGTGCGAGTATTGTATTCTATTGAATCATAATTTGAAAGCCTACACACACACCGCAGGCGGTGGCGGCGCGGCGCGGTGCAATAGGAAAAACCGGCACGCCTTCGCCTCCGCTCTGCCTCCAGCTTCAGTGTGTGGAGGCTTTTAAACTTCGAAACTCAAGCTTTCCTCACCTCAAACACCATATGAACGTATGGAGTCAGCTTTATTCTCTCGGAGTTGGAAAGGCACAGCATTTTGTTATCATCAAGGACTGTGTTCATATTCTCAATCCACACGGCGTCCACTGGGCCGTCGCAAATCAGCCACTGATGGTCAGTATTCTCACTCTAGAGGTTAGAAAACAATTTTAATTAGTACAAGTGAAGTGTTTTTATTTGATTGAGCACAAACAATGGTCTAGTAGACTTATCATCGGAAAATCCGAAAAAGCGACTCAGATTTAAGCTTATCTATGACGCATTTTTGACGGTTTTTCATTGAAAGTTGTCAGAAAATCGCTACATTAGACGTGTTTAAATTAATAAAATCTAATTCAATTACCCCAGAGTATTCGGGCGTAAGTTCACCATTCCAAACATACATACAGCGTGTAGGTACTTTTGTGTAATGGGTTGTACTGTACCTACTTGTGAATTAGTGGGTTCTATTTGTAATAATCATTTAGTTTTATTTCGTGTGGTAGGTAGAGTGATTTTCACGAAAGAAGTCCCCTAGACGCGGCGCTGTAGTAGTGCGACCGAATGAAGCCAGCAAGCATAATGGCAATCTGTCAAATTTAGTTCCACCAGTTGCCGTGGGACTTTTTTAGTGAAATGGACTCTACAACTAAAGTGCTCTATATAGTTATAATGGAGTAAGATTTAAAATTTGACGCATTCATTTCGGGTCAACATGAATAGGAGGTATTTGCAATACTTACTTGGAATATATATTCTCATAATGTAGGTAAGTTATTTGACATGTATTTTTGGTACTGAATGAGGTATGAGATTAATGAAGGAATTAATGTTTCCGAGAATTATAAATCAATGACCTAAATAGGACCGAATGTTTCGCATGAATTCCATAGAGCACAATGAAGGATAAGTATTTATCGATAATAGCGAGCAATATTCAATATTGCTCGCTGTAAGTACTATTAAACTCGATATGAATAGGACAGGCTTCAAAATGTTTCGCAGCCGAGTTTTATAGAAAAGTATTTATTCAAGATTTTACTCCGAGAACCGATTTCTCAAGTATTGATTTCTATGTCTAGTTTCATTAGCAAATCGGTTAGAGAGCTCTGTAAAATCTTAAAAAAGCTATAATTTCTGACGCCCACAAGGCAAGACAATAAAATTTCTAGTTCCACTCTATCAAAATAAATAATGCTGGACAATCCACACAGCATCATCTAGCCCCAAAGTAAGCTACTCAAAGCTTGTGTAATGGTATTAAATATGTTTAATACATTATATAACTACATAGATAGATATTTTTTATTATAATGTATAGAAAACACCCAGACCACCGGATCAAATTTCTGCAGATCGTACACAAATTTGTTCCGAGGCGGGAATCGAACCCGCAACCTCCTGCGTCGCAGGCAGACCTTCGCCCACCGCGCCACATCGGTCGTCAAAAAATAGAAGTGATTACACCCTTGGGTATCTAAAAATTGTTCTAACTTCGAATAATAATTGAGGCCCTGGCCACATACTTGGACAGCGGTTCTCAAACTGAGCGGCAGAATGCCGTCGTGCCACTCGAGCGTCTGGAGGTTAACCTCCCCGTACAACTCTCCGATGGTCAAACTCTTGGGGTTCATTATGTACTTATGAACTTTTTCATTCTGAGACCCTTCAACCCCTTTCTCGTTGAGGAGTGTGTATGTATCGCCAAGCACCTATAAAATAAATAAAATTATCTGAGCGTCTGGTCGATACGACGCGTGACCCGAGAGCTGGTGAATATCTGGCTCAGCGCATCAGCATTGCCATACAGCGTGGTAATGCAGCCAGTGTCTTGGGGACGCTTCCGACTGGTATTGACATGGATCAATTGAGCTACCTTTAGACTGTTTGCAACCGTCTGCAGTTAGCTCAATGGTTTCAATTGTAAATACTAGTTGTAATTTTTCTATTCCTTTGCTTGTAATTTTCGTTGTTAATAAAGTTTATGTAAAATAAATATGTTTAATAGAGGTAAGTACAGAGGGGATTTAGTTAAGTGGGAGATTTAGTATGATAATGATATCTTTTGTATAAGTATTACAACTAGATGCGCACCGCGGCTTCGCCCGCGAACCAGAGTCGTTTTTAAAACAAATTTCAGAAATTTATTACACAACCCCTAGATGGTTATTTAGTAAAAAAAATATGTCTTATCTAATTATTTATTTTATACTTTATTTATACCGAGTTTTGAGTAAATCGAACCAAGGAAAAATTATTTTCTGTACAAACTTTACCACCCTATTTTACCCCTTCAGAGGTAAATTTTTAAAAAAATTCCTATTCTAGGTACTAAACTATCTACGTACCAAATTTCATCTAAATAACTTAAGTAGTTACGGAGATTACCTATAACACACATTCACACAGACTTTCCCATTTATTATAATAGTAAGATAAACTCACATGTAAGACAACAGTCTTTCCTCCCCCAGTGGGACCGACGAGCATAACTCCCCATCTGACAATCATAGTCTCATGAAGCTGGATAACTTTCCTTATTTGACAGGCTTCGATCTGCATCTTCCTTCCCAGTAAAACTTCCTCTGTTAATAAAATGTTTACAATATTATTGAAATCTATGAAATCACAAGGTAAAAAAAAAATGAGTCATGCTTATGCCATAGAAAAGAGGTACTCAAATATAGATCTATAAATGAGTAAGCTTTCAAAATACGGACCTACGAGTAAGAAGAAGCGGACCTTTATCTTGTTATTATTAAGGTCAATTCACACATATCTGTGAAGTCACAGTTCCGGCACAGTGTGAAATATTCTTTCATACATTCTTTGTCGGTTTCGGTCGTCAATGACACTGACAAGTGGGGATGCGTTTTTAGAGAATGTATGAAAGAATATTTCGCACTGCGCCGGTACAGTGTCGGAACTGTGACGGAACTGTGACTTCACTGATATGTGTGAATCGACCTTTATATTAGTTACTTTTTTGAATTTAGAACAAACCAGTTTATTTACTGTCATTCCCCTTTGATGCGATTTTTTGCAGCGATTAAGAGATAAGGTATAGCTTAAATGCTGATGAAAATGCATAACATAATTTTAAACGTATTTTATCTACGTTTCTCTGTCGGGAATTTACTATATGGGCCCTATTTAAGTTACTTTTTGTAGTCTTTGTTACCTAAAATAAAGTTATTATTAATAAAACACTTACTTATAACCTCTTCCATAACCCCGTAATCTCTGAAAGGCAGTTCAACGCCAGGGAAGAGATCCGATAAGATGCCAGCAAAGAGTATGGCATCAGCTGCCAAGAACTTTGGCAAGTTGCTGTCGTTCAGTGCGCACATAAGAGTCATCTCTTCGGGCTGGTCAGGGCTTGCGCGCTTTAAGGCACCAGCCATCACCTATCGAATAGAATAGAATAATTCTACTCCTCATTCTCGAGATGTATATCCTCATGTCTGAATGTCGTGACTAACCCGTTAGGTGATTATCATCATTATGTTCAATAATTTATGCAAACTCGAAGAATCAGTCCACAGCTGGACATAAGACACATAAGTACGAAAATTCAAAATTCTAGTTTGAATTAAGAAGACAAGAATAAATTTGGCTGCATTTATGTTTAAATATACTTAAAAGAAATAATTATATTTATCTTTTTTTGTTTTTTGATATAGGTACTTACTCCCTAAGGGCAACTAATCAAAACAGTCTCAAATTTTCCTTTTTATAACGAAGCAATCTGTAGGTTTAAAAATGTTTGCTCATCAATCCATTTGATACCTACGGTTTACTAATTAATCATTTACACCACTGTATCGAATTGCATCTCACTTCACCGCTCTTTAACCTTTCTATCAAAAGATCGCGACACAAAGTCGCAATGCCTTTCCAAAGTCTATAAATAACAAAATGACGTGGTCTTTGTTGAATAGTGATAGAGTGGCAAACAGCTAGCTGCCCTAAAGCCTTATTGTCTAACTCAACTGGTAATGGAAATCGATTTATTTTTGACATTTGAAACCTAGCCTGAACTTTGATTGTTCCACGGTAATCTATATAAATTTCACTGATAATCGATTTCAAGTTAGACAATAAGCCAGAGCAGATAGTGGTAGCATGGACAGCTTTGACACCGGCTACACTCCAAAACTGCGTTTTACTTATTCAGTATTTTATTATACTATCACTTAGACATGAGTTTGTCAAAATTTTTATTCGAATTGACGTGTTTTAACTCTTGGATGCTTGAGCGATAGCAAGTACTAGCTAACATAGCTAATTTAATTTAGAAAGAAGATTGATTTTCAAATATACGTAGATCAAATATATATTACAATTTTTAAAAACTATTTAACGTCAAGGCTGCCAAATAAAATCGACTTCTCTTCCGTTTTTCTCTGTAGTTAGGAATCAGCCACTTTCTTTTGACGTCTTCGTAATATACAATTGAACAATGTTTATGTACTATTGTCACCTTATCTTAAATTTGTGCCAACTGTTTTTAGACTTTGTCTCTTGTAATATATTTTTCTATTACCACATATTTCGGTAAAAATAATATTAGGTCAAGCTAAATTTTTTATAAATAAATATTCTGTTTTGATTTAGCGAATAAATGATAAGCTTCCTAACATTCAGAAAACCGATCATTTATTCGCTTCTTCACCACACAATATTTTGTTAATAAATCGTTGACAAAATATAATAACGAATGATATATAGCTAGTTCAAATTATATCAGAAAATTAACATGAAAGTGATTTATTAGCCAAGTATGGGGACCATATTTGTATCTTGAGATAAGCAGAAAGTATAGATTTGATATTTACCAATACACTCTTGACCGCTCTCATGCCAAAGTCGTAATGATCTTGCTTTGACAACTGCTCGCTAGCAAGTTTGTACATTTGCACCATCTTCTTCGCTAAACCTTTTGAAGATTCAAATCCTTCGGAATATAGAATTACCTCCGCAATCAAAGCTAGAAAACAAATAAGTAAAACATCATCTATAGGGTAAAAGCCTGGATAGATGATATGTCTCAGAATTCATGCAAAACAGCCTAACTTCCTAAATTCGCAATCAATTTTTATTCGTTTACTATGGAGCATTAAAAATGGGCCAAATTTTGAACCAAAAATACATATTTTTTTATTAATGGGGCTCGAATCCCTTCAATGAATCAACCCAGTCTTTACTTTATAGTCCGATAGTATAGACTTCCTTCTCTGTTACAGACCAGCCTTTTTCAAATCACAATTAGCCTGTTACTATATCCCACTATGGGTTAAAGGCATACATCTTGTATAGCACCGTGGGCAGTTGAGAATATCTCGGCGTCAAAATATGTTTACAACCTCTGCATTTAAATAAGTTATTTCAGAAAATGGACAGTTGGCTTATAGTAAATTAATTCGTCATCATCATCATCAGCTTAAATCAGTCCCCTGCTGGACATCATCATCAACCTATATTAGTCCACTGCTGGACATAGGCCTCCCCCAATGAGCGCCATAGCGCCCTGTCTTCAGCTTGACGCATCCAGCATCTGCCAGCAGTCTTTCGCAGATCGTCATCCCACCTGGCCGGAGGGCGTCCTACGCTACGTTTACCGAGTCGCGGTCTCCACTCAAGAACACGTTTACCCCAACGGTTGTCGGTTCTTCGCGAGATATGGCCGGCCCATTGCCACTTCAGCTTGCTAATTCTTTGAGCTATGTCGATAACTTTGGTTCTCTGTCGGATGTATTCGTTACGAATTCTATCCTTCAGAGAGACTCCGAGCATAGCTCTTTCCATAGCTCGCTGGGCGACTTTGAACTGGTGGACCAGCCCTACCGTGTGTGTCCACGTCTCAGCTCCGTAGGTCATTACGGGTAGGACGCACTGATTGAAAACTTTCGTTTTCAAACATTGCGGTATGGATGAAGAGAAGACTTGACGTAGTTTCCCAAATGCTGCCCAGCCTAGCTGGATCCTCCTCTTGGCCTCCTTCTCAAAATTGTTTTTACCTAGCTGTACAATCTGCCCAAGGTAAGTATACTCGGAAACAATTTCAAGAAGGTGACCATCAACGACTATCGGTCCCGGAACAATGTGGCCATTGATCATGACTTTGGTTTTATCCAAATTCATGCCAAGACCGATACATCGCGAGGCTGAAGCTAGGCCGTCCAGCATGTGGGTCAGCTCCTCTAGCGACTCCGCCATTACGACTATGTCATCAGCGAATCGCAGGTGTGAGATGTAATCGCCGTTTATGTTAATGCCCTTACCTTTCCAGTCCAGCGTCTTAAACATATCTTCCAATGCGCTCGTGAACAGTTTCGGGGATATGACATCCCCCTGTCTCACTCCTCTGCGCAATTGGATAGGTTTAGACTGCTGGTCCTGTACTTGGACACTCATAGTGGCAGCTTCATAGAGACACCTCAGCACTTCGATGTAACGATAGTCTACTTGGCATCGCTGTAAGGATTCCAGAACAGCCCAGGTTTCGACGGAGTCAAAGGCTTTCTCATAGTCCACAAAAGCGAGACACAGGGGCTGATTATACTCTTCGGACTTCTGTATAATCTGCCTCACTGTGTGTATGTGGTCTATGGTGCCATATCCTCCGCGGAACCCGGCCTGTTCCGGTGGCTGGAACTCGTCAAGTCTCCTGGCGAGACGATTCGTGATCACTCGTGAGAACAGCTTATAGATGTGGCTCAGGAGTGTGATGGGTCTGTAATTTTTAAGGAGAGTTTTATCACCCTTCTTAAAAAAGAGCACCACCAAACTCCCGCTCCACGCCTTAGGAGTTCTCCCACTGTGGAGGACGGTATTGAAGAGGTGTTGTAGCTCCTGTATAACGGAGGCTCCTCCTGCCTTCAGAAGCTCTGAAGTTATACCGTCCTCACCGGGGGCTTTTCCATTTTTAAGCTGCCTCAAAGCTAACACGATTTCGTCTTGACTGATGTCTGGCAGTTCGTCGGTGTAGTGGCGTGTCAGGGTGGCTCTAGAATCAAGGTCATCTCGTCGGGAACGAGGGGCATGTGCAGTGTACAGACGGCCATAAAAATCCTCTATCTCGGCTGAAATCTCCGGTTTCGACAGTACGGTCCTCCCATCGCGCGTTTTAAGCTTCGTTAGGTGGCTCCTGCCAAGCTGCTGAGTGAATACTTTGGACCCTCGGTTTCGCTCTATCGCCTCTTCAATGAGGCGTGTGTTGGAGCTCCGAAGGTCGCGCCGTACCATCTTCGCAATTCGCTTGTTCAGGTCTGACCTCTCTGCCGAAGACACTTGGGTGGTTTCCCGTCTTCTTGTCATCAGATCCAGAGTCTCATCCGAGAGTTTGGACTTCTTGCCAGTTCGCTGTTTTTTGCAGAACTTGATGCCCTCATCCCTCAACGTTTCGACCAGATTGTGTAGGCTCTCATCAGCGTCATCAGTGGGTTCCAAGGCAACAAATCTGTCTCCGAGTAGCTGCTCGAACTTCTCGGTGCCCGCCATGATTTGGATTGGATTTGGTCGGAGCGTGGACTTCATCAGACGGTGTCTTTCAAGCTTCAAGTTGATATTCAGAGTGCCTCGGAGCATTCGGTGATCAGATCCGGTATTGAACCTGTTGATCACTGAGACATCTCTGAATATGTGCTTGCTATCCGTCATGATGAAGTCGATCTCATTTTTAGTCACAGTGTCGGGGCTTTGCCACGTCCACTTCCTTTGAGGCTGTTTCTTAAAGAAGGAGTTCATTAAGAACAGTCCCTCTTTCTCAAGGAAGTTGACAAGCATTTGCCCCCTGTGATTCCTGATTCCATAACCATGCGGGCCTATTCGGGATTCATTGCCAGTCTGGATTCCCACCTTGCCGTTAAAGTCCCCCATAACAACGTTGAAGTGAGCCTTAGTGGTGTCGTGTAAGGCTTTGGATATGTCTTCGTACATATCCTCCACTTCATCATCCGAGTGTGCCGAGGTCGGTGCGTAGACCTGAATTACCTTCATGCTATACCGCTTGGAAAGCCGAAGGATCAGGTACGCTACCCTGGTCGACACACTGGAGATTTCTTGAACGTTGCTAGAGAGGGCCTTATTGACGAGGAAACCTACTCCACCCTGGGATGTTTTATCACCCTCACGAAAGTAGAGAAGATGGCCTGAGTCTAGGGTTACAGTGTCCTCCCCCTCTCTACGGACTTCACATAACCCGAGAACATGCCATTTAATGTTCTCTAACTCCACTTCCAACTGCGCTAGATGATGGTCAAGCCTCAGAGTGCGTCCGTTAAACGTTGCCAGGGTCATTTTAGAAAGCGTGTGGTAGCCTGAATACCGGTGATTCTTAGCACCCCCTGCCCCGCCGTTACCATGACCGCTACCATGGCCAGGAATAGCGAGGCGGCCGGGAACTAGGGGCCGATTTTTGGCTGTGTTTTTCATTAAGGGGTAATGCCCATAATCCCCACGCTGGGCATGCGGGTTGGGGATCGCAGTTTGATGGTGGGGTTGTTCTAGAGGGGTGCTGCTGCCCACCCCCCGGTATATCCCTTAGTCGCCTCTTACGACACCCACGGGAAGAGTTGGGGTAGTGCTATTCTAAGCCGGCACCACACGGCATGCTGCTGGACATAGGCCTCCCCTAATGAGTGCCATAGTGCCCTGTCTTCAGCTTGCTGCATGGGCTATGTCCAGCGGTGGACTGAAATAGGTTGATGTTTAATGATGATGATTTGTTAAGCTCACAAACAAAGCAAGTATAAATTATCACAATAAATATGGTATTAAGTATATCAGTCATCCAATACCCATAACACAAGCTCTGCTTAGCTTGCGGCTATACGAGTATGTTGCTGGATTGTCAAGCAATATTATTTTCATTCTTATCAAATTATGAAAGAGCGTTAATTGATTATCTTCACTTCAATATTTTTCCACTAGGAGAAGTATCTAAAATCATAGCTCGATAAAATTTCAAAGAATAAAACTTGTTCGAAGATTACCATAATCTGGCACCATCATAGAAATAGGACGAAACAAAGCTTTTAAGTTGTCAGGTAGCTCAGTTCTACCGGCGTAACCTGGATTCATTGTAATAAAAGCAGCGCACGAGCGCACTAACTTTATTTCTCTGCCTTCGAACATGAATCTGAAACACATAATTTGGGTAGGTTATGGGTCTCCAGAAAATGTGAAATGAATGAAGGCCCCTAATATACACAGGTGTTGTTTTAAGATGGACGGTGATTTTCTATTTGCTCTAATTTTTACCAATACAATTTTTTTGCAAAGATCTGTCCTTATTAGCAACAGAATTCATACAAAAACAACAGGGGTCTTTTTTTGAAAAATCATTCGCATCGATTTCTGTCAAGAATAAAAGATTTAAAAAACGAAGTACGCATACGCAGTTATTATTTTCTTATCAATCGAGGGCATAACTCCTTTCACGACATTTTTCTAACTTTCATGGGTTCCAGACTTGGCCATCACCGCTCTTCTCAAATTTTACTAACCACCCCATATAACCCTACCCAGTTAACAGTCTATGATTGTGTAATGATTTGAAATCGTCATTGAACGCGATCAGATAATTTCAGAGTGTTTTAAATGAATGCAGAGCTTTTTGCCGTCGTAAAGTTGAACTAGATCGAACTGAACTTGTTTTATTTTTGGACGGTTGATTTTCAGCGACTAGATTAGCTTAACTGAGTTCAAGAGTAAATAGCGAACTATAGCCAAAATAGCAGACTGATATTGATTTTTAGAAGAAAAGGAGGTAGGGTAAAATCTTTTGACAACAATTGCCTTGACTTTCCAGATTTGTATTATATGTCCAATTCGTCTTCATAAACCCGATCTAAGGATAGCTGGTCAGCGTTAAAAAAGGATATCTGTATTTCTTAGCTAAATAGTCAAAACAAATCTATAGGTGAAAGCTCTATTTACCACTACACGACTTGATAATTATCCATAGAGTACATTATATATACGGATAATATTATCAATTTGAATAACAGGTATAAATAAATGCGAGGGAAAATAGTTTCATAGACAATAGTACGGCCCCAAGTATTTATAGACGAATTCTGTGACACAGTGGGCGAAGGCCCTTCTTCAAAGTTGGAGGGTTAGATTACTGCCTCGGGGCAAATGTTATATATGTTACATAATGTATATAATTCGCAGATTTTTGTTTAGACTATTTTAAGTGATTTTTTAGAAAAGTATAATAAAAAAATATCTATATTTCATTATCAGTTCAATAAAATCTAAAAAGCAAGCTACATTTAGCTTTTATAAATACCACAAATTAAGTAAATAAAATTCAATTAGAGTTATCAATTGAATAGCTTTGGTCTAGAGGATGTGGGCAGGTAGTAAATAAAATTCCATTAGAGATGTCAATAGGTAGGGATAGAAGTTAGATTGGAATACTGAGAATTGATATTTAATGTCTAGTCGCTTTTAACGTGAATGTGACTTATTAAATTACAGTTGTTGCTGTGTTGTTTTGCACGCGCTTTCTAGGATAACATTTCTATTAGACGAATCTCCGAATGATATACCTATTCGGAGACAGGACTTGGTACCTATGTCTGTCTGTCTGATAGATACCAAGTTATTAGTTACGGCGGGCGAAATTAAGTGTTAAATTTATAATTATGATTGTGCATCCTTATTTGTTTTGCATGTAATGTAACTTCTTTAAACTTTTCTACTTACTTTTGTTATTAAATGTAATAAATTCCTAGGTATATCTAATGTTACTTAAAATGTATTTAAAACTATTGTTTTGGCGGGCGATATGTCCAATTCGTATTGTCCTATGTTGGAAACACTGTGTAAAAAAAATAAAAGTCTTGTCACGAGTGCTTGTTTGTAATTTATCTCAAATTTATCTACAAAATATAATTAGGACCATAAAAGCTAGTACATAAATTGGCCTAATCGAGCCGGATTAACAAAGATTACGGAAAGGCTAAGTAAATATTGTGGTGGGAATAAAAGTGAACATATCCTAACATTTATTTCAACAATTAATACAAAAGACAATTCTGTACTAAAAGTGATAAAATATGTCGCCGCCGACTGCAGAACACAACCAATATCTGTCAGTTTTGGAAGATGTGGCTAATACATTGAAAAGGACACAAAGTAACATGAAAAAATGCCCTAAAGCCAGGCTTACTGAAGGGTACATAAAGGCGAAAATTAAGTCCATAGAGGATTATTGGGATACATTTAAAGCGGCTCATAATAATTTAATAAAATGCACACCACAAGAATCAAGAGGTATTCTTCCATATTTTCTTAATGAAGAATATTTCACATTTGAAGAACTATACATATGCTTACACGCAGATTTGAGTGATCTACTTATAAAACTGGAGGCAGAACAAAGAACAAGAGAGACAAATGAATCCAAAGATATATCAATCCCCTCCACACAAGCCTCATCATTTGCAAAGCTACCTCGAATAACATTGCCTACCTTTTCGGGTAAATATGAAGATTGGCCTTCTTACCAAGATTTGTTTACGGCACTAGTACACGAAACCACAATAAGTGATGTACAGAAGTTACACTATTTAAAAACAACAGTATCTGGTGAAGCAGAAGCGTTACTTAGAACTATACCCATAACAGGAAGTAACTATTCCCAAGCGTGGCAATTATTAAAAGGAAGATTTGGAAATAAAAGAATGATTGTGAATTCTCTTCTTAAGAGACTATTTGGTCAAAAAAAGGTCACCAGTCAGTCAGCCACTCAAATAAAAGCAGTGCTGGATACTACCTCAGAATGGGTCACTAGCTTAAATAATTTGGATATTAAAACCGATTCTTGGGATCCTGTTATAATATTTCTGGTTGGACAGAAGTTGGATACAGAGTCATTAAAGGACTGGGAGGAATATGCACAGAGAGATGATGAGGGTAACATGATGCCGACTTGGGATGAGTTAAGAAAATTCCTTGAACATAAGTTTCGTACCCTTGAACTCATCACACCAATTTCTACATCTACTCCTCGAGAGAAACAATCAACTCATAAATCTTTTCATACGAGTACTGACGAAGCTGTAGATGAAACCGAAGACGACATTTTCCAATCGGCGCACGCTGCTGTAGCCACTGCTTCACAGTCACAACCAACATGTACTTACTGTAAAAATAAAGGACATTACATTTACAACTGCAAGGAATTTGTAAACCAATCCATAGATCAAAGACAAGCCTTTGCAAAAAATAATAACCTTTGCTTTAACTGCTTGATACCAAACCATACTGTATATAGATGCAAACATCGAACAACATGCAGAGTCTGTGGAAGAAAACACCATTCTCTTCTTCACAAAGTAAATGAACTGAAACAAGAAGGGAATATAGAAGAACAAAATAAACAAGATGAGAGAAAAGAAAACAAACAGGAAATAGAATCAGAACACAAAGTTACAACTGCACACCTCTCCGAGAAACAACCCAGACAACGAGTATTATTAGCCACAGCACAAGTAAATGTCAGAACAAAAAATGGAAATACCCATTTACTTCGAGCTTTGATTGATCAAGGGTCCGAGGCGTCCTTCGTTTCAGCAAGAGCTGTAGAACTATTGGGGCTAACTAAAACCAATATCAACGGAGTCGTCTCTGGAGTAGGAGAAGGAACCAATGTCCCAATTAAACATTTGGTTGAATTGTCAGTTATGTCCCGATTTGAGAAAGTTAAAGACATCCAAGTAAAGGCATATGTTTTGAAAACCATCTCAACCAAATTGCCCTCAAAACATATAGATATTGACTGGCCAGGACTTCAAACACTATCGCTAGCAGACCCAACATACAATACACCTGGTAAAATAGATATGTTACTTGGAGCTGATGTCTTTTGTAAAATAATAGAAGAGGGACTGGTAAAGATACCCGAAGGCGTAGTAGCCCAAAAAACGACATTGGGATGGATACTTTCTGGACAAAGAGAAGATAAATCATATAACACACAACATCATGTCATAACTTTACATGTGACAAGAGTAATAACTGAAGACAATGACATGTTAAGAAAGTTTTGGGAAATAGAAACAGAATCATACAAAAAGAAAAATATATTAACTAAAGAAGAAGAAAAATGTGAAAAAATATATAAGGAAACAACCAAGAGAGATAAAGATGGGAGATATGTGGTACACTTACCTTTGAAACAATCAATTGAAGAGACAGTAAACCTATGTGGAGAAACAAAACAACAAGCTATAAACAGATTGAAACAATTAGAAAGGAAATTTACAAGGGACTCCAAACTAAAATCAGAATATACCAAAGTTATCAATGAATACAAAGAGATGGGTCATATGAAGATAACTGACTCACCAAATAATGAGATTGCAATCTACCTACCCCACCACGCAGTCATACGCGAAGACAAAGAGACTACAAAGGTTCGAGTAGTTTTTGATGCTTCCGCCAAGGGCTCTAACGGACATTCCTTAAATGATACCATGATGGTAGGACCTGTGATACAACCGGATCTTAGAAGTTTAATAATAACTTGGAGAAAACACAAAATATGTATAGTTGGGGATATAATAAAAATGTATCGAATGATAAACATGACTGAAAAACATAAAGATCTACAAAGAATTGTTTGGAGAGACAACATAAATGATGAAATCGAAAGCTACAATTTGACGACCGTTTCCTTTGGCACAGCAGCAGCACCCTTCCTGAGCGTACGAACCCTACACCAACTAGCAGATGATGAAGAATCTAATTATCCAGAAACAGCACAGGTAATAAGAAAATCCTTTTACATGGATGATTTGATGGCTGGACATGACAATATAGACAAAACAAAGAAGATGTGCGAAGAAATAAAAATAATACTAAGAAAGGGAGGGTTCGAAATGCAAAAATGGTCAAGTAATTCTAAAGAAATCCTACAATATCTACAAGAAGAGAGTAATGACAAGCCTAAAGAAAACATAGAGATAAAATTAGACAAAGTAATAAGGATTTTAGGATTAACATGGGATAGAAAAGAAGATGAATTTAATGTTACAGTTAACTTGCCAGATGTTGTCTACCCTATAACGAAGAGATCCATCCTTTCAGATGTTGCACGGTTGTTTGATCCGTTTGGATGGCTGGCGCCAGTTGTAATCACTGCTAAAGTACTAATTCAGAAGTTATGGCTTTGCAGTATGGGTTGGGATGAGGAACTGCCGGTAGATTTGAGAGAAGAATTTCTCAAATATAGAGAAGAATTGATTTATCTAAAGGACATAAGAATACCGCGCTGGTTGAAAACTGGGCCATGTAACAACAACATCCAATTGCATGGTTTTGCAGATGCCTCTACACAAGCATATGCAGCAGTTACTTACCTTAGAGTTATTGAGAATGGCGAAGTTCATGTGACAATGCTTGCTTCCCGAACAAGGGTTGCACCGTTGAAGCAGATGACGATCCCGAAGCTAGAGCTATGCGCGGCGGCTCTACTAGCAGATCTTATAAATGATCTTCAAGAAATTTTGAACATTCCGAAAGACAATGTTTTCTTGTGGACGGACTCAATGGTGGTTCTGTCATGGCTTCAATCTCAACCTAGCCGTTGGCGAACTTTTGTAGCAAATAGAGTCGCTGATATTACACGAGTCTTGGACAACGACCGATGGAAGCACGTTCAGTCTGCCGACAACGCCGCTGATATCGCCACCAGAGGCCTTAACGCCAGCGATCTACGCGATTCAGACTTATGGTGGACTGGACCGAAATGGTTGAAAGAAGTGACACTCAAGTTTACAAGCTATGATATTCCTAAGACAGAATTGGAATTAAGAAAAACATATCATATAAATTTACAAGAAAATGAATCAATTTGGGAAAGATTTTCGGACATTGCTAGAATGAAGAGAGTTTTATCTTATTGCAGAAGAGTTTTTAAAAAAGACGGAAGGGAAACAAGACCCTTATACTTAACCACTAAAGAGTTAGAAGAAACATTAGAAGAATGCATAAAATATTATCAAAGATTAGTATATGGAAGAGAAATAGATGATTTGAAGAAATATGGCAAGGTAAAGAACAAAAGTTCCCTTATCACACTTTTACCTTACTTGGACAATAAAGACATGTTAAGAGTGCAAGGAAGACTGCAGAATGCATCATTACCAGAAACAACAAAACATCCCTTGATAATACCCCAGAACCAGCACATAACCAAACTGCTGTTGATCGAAGCTCACAAGAAAACGTTGCATGGTGGCATTCAGCTCATGATGAACTATATAAGAACCAAATATTGGGTAGTAAATTTGAAGTCAGCCGTGAAGAAATGTATTAAAAACTGCAAGACTTGTATTATTGGTAAAGCAAAGACTAAAAATCAACTAATGGGCCAACTACCCGCAATGAGAGTTAATCCAAGTAACAAGGCGTTCTTGAATAGTGGATGTGACTATGCTGGCCCAGTGATGATAAGAACTTCCAAGGGACGTGGACATCAGGCTATCAAAGGATATATCTGCTTATTTGTGTGCATGGCGACTCGCGCTATTCATTTAGAAGCAGTGACTGACCTAACTTCTCAAGCGTTTATAGCAGCATTCCGTAGATTTGTTGCACGTAGAGGTCATTGTTCAAACTTATGGAGCGATAACGGCACTAACTTTGTCGGGGCGGCAAGAGAACTGAAGGAGATGTTTCGGCGAAGCACAGACAACCTGGCGAAGGAAGTTGCAGAGTTATTGGCAAACGATGGGACAACCGCTCACTTCATACCACCGAGAATGCCTTCCTATGGAGGTATATGGGAAGCCGGCGTTCAGTCAGCTAAGAAACACCTAGCTCGAGTGAGTAAAGACACTAAACTTACCTACGAAGAGATGTCCACACTACTGGCTCAAATAGAAGCATGCCTGAATTCGCGTCCGCTGTGTCGGATGGATAATAGCTCAGAATTACCTTTAACACCTGGCCATTTCTTGGTAGGCGAGCCATTAATAAGCATCCCTGATATAGACCACACTACACAAAAGATACACCTGTTAAACCGTTGGCAACTCCTTCAGAGAATGACACAAGATTTTTGGCATAGATGGCAGGCCGAATACCTTAATACATTGCAGCAGAGGTATAAATGGCAATGTGTAGTGCCACCCCCTGATATTGGAGACATTGTCATAATTAAGGATGAAGATTTACCACCGACAAAATGGTTGCTTGGAAAAATTAAGAAACTCCACGCAGGAGCAGATAATCTTGTTAGAATAGTCACTGTACAGTGCAAAGGCAACCACGAAATAAAGAGACCGCTTTCAAAGATAATATTACTGCCAAAGTCAGCAGATGAAGAATAATGTCACCGTCACATATATCATTATTAGTTACGGCGGGCGAAATTAAGTGTTAAATTTATAATTATGATTGTGCATCCTTATTTGTTTTGCATGTAATGTAACTTCTTTAAACTTTTCTACTTACTTTTGTTATTAAATGTAATAAATTCCTAGGTATATCTAATGTTACTTAAAATGTATTTAAAACTATTGTTTTGGCGGGCGATATGTCCAATTCGTATTGTCCTATGTTGGAAACACTGTGTAAAAAAAATAAAAGTCTTTTCACGAGTGCTTGTTTGTAATTTATCTCAAATTTATCTACAAAATATAATTAGGACCATAAAAGCTAGTACATACATTATCTTTTGAAATGGCTAAAAAATCATTCTTGTATGGGAGCTTAAATATTTTATTCTATTCAAAGCTTTAGTTGTTACAGTGGCAAAAGAAGACAATTTGAAAATTTAATCTCGCTATCACGGTTGATGAGATAGACGGACAGACAGCGGAGTCTGTTTGGATATAGAACCCTAAAAAATTAACAATATACCTAATAATGTAGTCCAATTAATTTTGACCATGATGTTATTGTTTATAAAAACATTCAGAAGGTTGTGTGCTATTATTAGTGTCGTCGAGAAATAAAATGCATTTTTTTTTGTAGAAGCAAAGTGCGTGTTAACTGTAACAAGTACTTAAAAATCAAATAATAGTAAAGTAATAGATTATAAAATACAGCATAGATAGTTTAGGACCCTACGGATTCTATGTCTACTGTACAGTAATTGTGTCAAAATAAATGAATTATTATTACGATAGTCAGCTTACCTGGATTGCCTAGCAACTTTGGCATTTCTAATGGTAATAAGCTGCTGTGCTATTACAGACAATACTTCTATGTCAATACGGTTGAATTCGTCGAAGCAACACCAAGCGCCGGACGTAGCGAGTCCAGAGAAAAATCTACCCATCATTTTGTAATCCAGTTCTGTGAAATTATTTCGATACTGGAGCTTTTAATGGGTTAAGTAGGTAGGTACTTTATATGGTTTGACATATGATTTTACGTACCACCTACACTAAATAATCTCTGAATCCTTACTTTCTAACCAATATCATATGGATATATGGATGGGAGTTACTATTTAAGAAAATAACGTTTCAGTATTGCCTGTAAGTTTCTTAACGTAAGGTTCTTAACTAGAATAAAACACAAAAATAAAAATAAAACTAATCATAGGCAAAGGGAGTAGATTCAGCAATGCGCTGCGTGCAGGAAACATGCGGCGCTGATTTTAAATCTACTCCCCTCGGGTAGGTGGTCACCGAGGAGTTATAAGCTTTCACGCAAAAACTACTGAACGAATCGGGCTGAAATTTAGAACAGTTCTAGCCCTGGATTTATTTTCTTCTCGTCCCATTGATCACATTCCACGGGATAGAAATAGCCTGGAAACTAAATGTGAGGTATTTGACGACCTATGTAGCGCGGTGGGCGAAGATCTGCCTGCGACGGAGGATCTCGGTTGGACGATGCGGGTTGGATTCCCGTCTTGGGAAAAATGTTTATGAATTATTGTTCCGGGGTTCTTAGTGTTTTTATGTAGGAATTATAAAAAAATATCTATGATTGTAAATGTATTATATTAAGTATATTAGTTATCTAATACCCACAGTATTAGTTATCTAATACAAAAACTCTGCTTAGCTTAGGGCTAGATGATGCTAGGTGGATTGTCGAGCAGAATTCATAAAAAAAAATATCAGTTATCTAGTACTCATAGCACAAGCTCTGCTAAGCTTGGAGCTATATGATTCTGTGTAGTTTAGCCAGCATTATTTATTATTTCACCGTAGCTATGTACAAAACTAGGAAGCCGTTAATAGTGTTCATTTACATTAATTAAGTTTCTACGAAAATTGTGTTAAGGGCATTAAATAACGAATATATTCAATACATTGTATACATGGATATATATTTTTTTACTATAATCAGAAAACATCCAGACCAACGGAACAAATTTCTGCAGATCGTACACAAATATGTTCCGAGGCGGGAATCGAACCCGCAACCTCTCGAGTCCGCTGCGCCGCTAAGGCCGTCATCTAAGTAGGAAGGTAGTGTGTACCTTCTGAGCAGTTGAACACAACGCACTGTATAGCCAGTGATTTAGCCAGGTCTTTTGTTGTTTCGGTCTTGCCGGTACCGGCTGGTCCCGCAGGGGCGCCTCCGAGGTCCAACTGTAGGGCTCCCATTAAGCAGAGGTAACACCGATCGGTTAAAGGCGTTATCACCAATACACCTGTCAATTTAATTTATTGTTTAACCTTTAGTTACTCGCATGGGGTCACCTCCTTTGAAAAAAGAAGGTGAAAAATACTTCGGTCGGTCAGAACGCGTTACCGCCAACAGTAGCTCCTAGTTTGCGCTAATTTTATTCAGGCGATAATAAAGGTTGCATTAAAGAGGGAGGATACCCGACGGTGGGTTCAAACAGGTTGAAATGATAATTATCATGGTTTCGCTTCACTCACGCGGCGCCTGAACAGAAACTTCAGGACAGCCACCCGAACCCATAATATTAAAACTTATCTAGCAATATTTATCCATTTTTCCCCGAATGCCGCCCTGTGTGAGCTTTAAGGTTAGAGAAATGCCGTGGTGCAGACTCGCGCAAAATGGTCGCGGTAATTAATCTGTTTGATAGTCTATATTAAGTTTACCTCCAGATTACAATGGACTATTGATTTAACTATTGACAGAGCTAGCTCGGAGTTTTTTTGAATTATTGGAATTCATATTGAATACGAACGAATGTCCAGCAGTGAACTACTATGAGCTGATGATGATGATAACGAATAAACCCGATAAGGAACCAAAGTTATCGAAATATCTCAGAGTTAGCAAGCTGAAGTTGCAATGGGTCCGCCACAGGTTGCGATGATCCGACATTTTCTTAAGTGGAAACAGCGACTTGACAAACGTAGTGTAGGACGCTATACGGCCGGGTGAGCTGACGATCTAATTACATTAAAAAATAATAATTGGCGAAGTTACCTCCAGCTCCCAAATATTCATGTCCGTAAACATACAATGCACTGGACATTTTAGCAACGCAGTTGTCTATATCTTCTTCCCAGTAGTAGCGAATCATTTTCAACCACTCAAAGTCGGTTCTGAAAAAACATTGTAATTACTGTATTTGTCTTATTTTGCTCCTTAAAGTGACGAATGAAAAATAATAATGGGACAGGGATTCGCCTGATGATTTTTAAATTCACTTATTTGTTTAAAATAGTCAAAAGTTTCCGATATAGAATCCGAAGGCTTTTCCGATGAATTAAAATACCCATGCTGGTCACTTCACTATGAAGATAAATTACAGACGTTACTTATTGAAATGGCCTGACTAGGTATAGGGCGATGTGGTCGCTGAGCGACAAAGTCCTTTAAAATAATAAATAAAGAAAAAATAAATAAAACAAAAGTTCATTCGATTTGTGAAGCACACATTGGTTACTTCCTAGAATTTTTATTATTTCTTTATTTCAATTAGATTTCAAATTTGAATTTTGCCTTTTTCAAAAAGTTAAGTTTAGGAGTGCCAAAAGGAAAATTGAATCGAAATTAGTTTTATATCATGGGATCACCGGGATACGTTTCAAACTATTTCTATCCCATGGAACTGATTCATGAGATGAAAAGTAGATTTATTCTAGGGCTAGAACTAATACAGTTCAAAAATTGATCTTTTTAGTCCTTTTGTATGTATATAAGTAAGAAACATACATCCAAACAAACTTTCTTGTAGATTATTTTAGAAAAGAAAGGATTAAAAGAAAATAATTTAAATCAAAAACTGTCCGCCATATTCCTTGTAAAAACATTTTGAAAGAAAAAACTAAAAGAATTTTCCGCCTGCTAGGAAATTAAATATGATTATCACATAGAAAGACAAAAAAACAGCGGACATTCGTATGGCAAAGGATGGTGAAAATCCACCCACATACCTGAATAGGCTATGCAATAAAACATATATAACATAGCTTACGCTTTTTGAACATGTTTCTCCACCATATGTGAAATAGTATCCCTCGCGTGGACATCAATAGTGATAAGTGCGCACAGGACTTTTCTGAATAGAGATGACAGATCTTTCCTTGTCAATGCCGCTAAATCATTCAGGTTTGAAATTCCTGTTTTCTCGAATTCAAGTAAGGCTGTGTCTATTCGAAGTGGTATTTCTAAGTCGAAAAGGCTATGGACGTCTTTAGCCCACATTACTTGCGAAACAGTAAGAATGACCTGGAAAAAAAACCTTTATATGAGAACGCTAAACATTCTTCTGACTTAAACAGAGAAACTTTAATTAATTGAGTACAAAGAAACATTTCAACGATTCAAGAAATAATTTACTGTATTCACCACTGACAATTTTAAGTTAAGTAGTAATAGGGAAGGCACATAATATCCAGAAACGGACTGACATAGGCTGAGGATGATGATGATAAATATACATTTTATTACTCAAATATAAGTCAATACCTACATAATATAGACTCACAAGACTTCAAAAAGTTCTACAGGACTTACTTGATTAGGATGCAGCTCCACCCATTCCACTCTTGGACGCGCCATGAAGTCTTTGAGTGAGTGTTTCATGCATCGTTTAACAGATGCAAACATGGCCTCCTCCACTTTACCTAACCAGTCTTCAACATTGCCTCGAGCTTTAAGTCCCTGTTGATGCGAAAGTCTTATCAACCTTAACTTTGTAGGTATCTACTATTGAAACAAGGAAGTAATTAACACTTGAATGGGTTAATGTTATGTAAGATAGATAGTTTAATCAGTCAGGCTACTTTTAATCTGGAAAAAGCCGCCTGAATGATAGTGTTTTTCAGCCGATGACAAACTGATGAAGGGCTGATGAGTCATTCCAGCGAAGACGACACCCCAACTCAAAAAGATAAATTGCATAATTCAGACTTGAATATATGACTATAGTAAAGCCATTAAACTAATTCAACAGTAACTGAATTTATTTAATACTTTTTTTACGATTTCGTCAGTTGTCTATTGTAGCAGTACATTTTTACGCAATTTATTAAGCCATTGTGAACAGTGTTTATCCAGAAAGAAAATACAATTTAAGAAGTTCAACTAAATGCTTGCCTCCTGTCCCACCCGTCACGGCAAAACATATGTTTGTTTAGCCTAACTCGGGAATATCAAACCTATTATTTTCCAGCTTTGCAAAAGTAACAATTACGCATGGAAATATTAAGTACAGAAAGGATGTCCCACCCGTCACGGTGACCTTATAAAAATTGGATTAATTTGCGTTTCTTTTGTGTTATTTTTGTTTATTTATTTATTAATTTCGTTTATGATGGGCTTTGATGACAAAAATCTTACTTTTTGTTCGTTATTTCTTAATTGCATGTATGTAGTATGTACCTTTAGTATGTAGATTGCCAATTAAGTTTTTAAAGCTCATTTTGGATTGGTATTAATTGCTTTTCAGACCATCAATCCCGCGAAAAGACAGTGAAAGTCTAGGATAAGTTAAAAGCTAATAATAATAGAAAAAAACCGGTCAAATGTGAGTCGGGCCCGCGCGCGAAGGGTTTCCTACAAAAATTATGTCTGTTGTATGGGAAAAAAACAGAATAAATTTAATATTTAAGGGGTTAAACATAGATTTTATAATTTTTTTTAGTATTTGTTGTTATAGTGGCAACAGAAATACATAATCTGTGAAAATTCAACTTTCTTACTATCATGGTTCATGAGATACAAACGTCGAGACATTATTTGCTTTTCTCTGCTCTTAAACAGTGTTTTCATTAAATTTATATGATCCCTAATTATATTTATATGTCCCCTAAATAAACTGCATTTTGAAACAATAATAATTATCATATGTTTAATTCATGAACTTTTACGTTGTTCAATGTTACTCGTCCAACCCGTCACAAATTGATGTCCCACCCGTCACACACTATAAGACGCATTATTTTGAAAATTATTAGTTGAATGAATTTAGTTTTATAAAAAAATTTAACCTTATTCTTTAAGAAACAACATATGAGAAAACTACTAAACAAAATATTAATGGTTTGTCTTGTTTTGGGATGTGAAGCCACCTACTCAGACAGTCGGGTGTAATGAGTGTCTCATCCGTCACACTTACAAGAAGTTAATTTTCTATGCTAAATGAGGTATTAGAGTCTGCTCCTTGATATTATCATTTGAAACAATTATCTGGCTTCAAATTATTATTATTTTAAAGCTGATTGCATAGGTAGTTTCTGAGAAATTACTTGAAGTTTGAGCAAAAAGGATTTAGAATGTCCCACCCGTCACAATGGAATGACCCTGATGTTAATTTGGCTGTATGGTTTTCGTGTTTTATACTCGATATCTTCGCCAATTGTTATCCGATGTTGATGAATTTTGCTTTGTATGGTGAAAGATCTACTACTACTGGTGGTTCCATAAAAGAGATATTTCCGAGGGATTCCATTATCTCGTTAAACCTTAAAAAAAGTACAAATATTTAGAAATTTCAACACGTTTTTTTTTGGAAAAACGTAACATTAAATAATTACAAGAGATATATTTGTCTATTTGATTTACAAGAAATCAAAAATCATCATCTTAATTTATTAAATGTATTAAATTAATAGATAGATAGAACTACTTTCACTTTTAAGATATAGGGACATAGGGACAGAAAAAGCAACTTTATTTTATACTATGTAGCTAATGGTAAAAAGTTCGAGAAGATATCTTATACATGCCTTCTTGATCTTTATACATATAGTTGATTATTTATCTGTACCTTTCCCAAATTCACCCTTTCTCCTTCAGGCGAAAGCATAGCAACTATATCTGTGGTGAGATCCTCCGGTTTCGCAGTTTTAGCGAGTTTCGCCTGCAGCATATCTCTAGTCTGAAAGGACATTTCGCGCTCCACGAGCGCTCCATCTTCAGCGATTTCCATCTCACTCTCAGGTAGTTTCACACCGAATTCCAACTTTGCGATCGCATCGAAGCATTTTCGCAGATGTGGTTGAACAGCGTGCGGGTTTCGCGTCTGATTGAAGAAACAATTGCAATTAGCCTAGTGATAGCCACCGGCACTACTAGGCAATGGCCTGAGGTCTTATTGTCTAACTTGAAATCGATTATGTTTATCGATTGTCTGGATGTTTTCTATGTAAAAATAATATATCTTTCTAATTAATGTATTGTATTAAATATATCAGTCATCTAGTACCCATAACACAAGCTCTGCATAGCTTGGGGCCAGATGATGCTGTGTGGATTGTCCAGCATACTATTTGACCCGCCGCAGGAATTGAACCCTCAATATCTGCGTCGCAGGCAGAACTTTGCTTGCAGCGCCATTTGAGTCACCAGTTATAATGTAATCTATTATTTAACTGAATTTCAGTTCTTTACCTGAGCCAAAATTTCCAACAGTTCATCGTTAGACAAGAAAAAGAATCTCGGGAAGGCCACGCGCTTTGTCTCCAAATAAGCTTCAAGGCATTTCATGATTTGATCCAGCATTGCATTATTCTTGACGAACTCTTCATACAGATTTGGTTGTGTAGCGGCTGGCATTGCTAGAGGCACCTATGAAAATATAGAAGAGGTTTTAAGATCTATTTTATCCATGGGTAAGATGGAGCGAAACCATACGATTATTATGACAAACAAATTTAAAGTTAGTGGGTACTAAAACTAGAAGAAAGGACAAAGGAACCCAATTATGATCTTAGAAATTTCTTATTTGGCGTGACATAAATACCTAAATATTTTTTCTATCTATTAGTTAGTCAGAGAGTGATGAGAGAGTCACTGGCAAAAAAAGAATACTCTTAACATGGATTTAGAAAGTTTTATTTTTCTTATTTGCGTAAGCTTTTTTTCGTGGAATGGTCTCTGTGTTTTAGTTTTATCTAGTATAATAGGTATTATTTATCTGGGTTTTTAGGTATGTGTATGAAGTATTTAGGTATGTGTATAACGGAGCCAAAGCCCCCTAAGGTATTACAGTCATCACGGAAAACCAGCGTTGCTAGTGTACCGCTGTCTCATCATTTTATATAAATAAATCATCTTGTATACTCGGGTCTCCCGCGATACAGGCCTACCCTAGTGCGGGGACCATATAAATAATGTTCTCAACTAAATCATTATAAAATTTGTAATTGGTACCTGTGGCATAATTCGTTCTGTCATAGCACACGCTGAGTTGAAACATTATTTTATTTGTTACTTATTTTTATATAAATTTAAGGAAATATTTAAACATAAACATTTGAGGATAGATATTTCCTTAACTAATTTTATAAGAAACTACTATAGCAAATTTAGGAGTATGTTAATTATTATAACCTAGCAGTAGGTTTAGTGGAAAATCGAGTCCAGATTGCAAAGATGCCTGTATTTATACCTTAGCCAGCTTCCTCATGATATCTTTCCATGACTTGTCCACCAAAGTGAAGAGTCTGGTTTCATTAGGCAGCTGTCTTTGGATATCGGGTGCCGAGAATATGACTTCCAGGTAGATCCATGTTTGTTGGCAAGAAAACCATTCTTCCTGTAACAATAAACATATGAAAGCTAAATGAGTTGTCGCCCCGTGACCACGATTGCTGAAACGTAATGGGAACTATAATTTTGAAGTCTGGTGCACTCAGGCGAAAAATCATAAATCTCTTAATATCTCTGGAAATAGAGGCCGTAGAGAGTTGCGAATTTCGCCAATAGCTAGATAATTTTGCTCTCTTTGATTTGACATATTACATATCTTTCCCATACCCCTTCCCTTTTTTACTCCATAACGAGAAACATATTTTAACCTAAACCTAGTCCTTCTTAGCACGGTGCTACGATGGTGTCGTGTAGCATACAAAAGACTTCCACGAGACCCCACATTTCTTACTACACACTATAATTCCCCGTGGCTTTGAAAATACGCACTTATTAATCCTGAAGAGTGGCACTCTTCAGTATGATTAATAAGAGCTATTGCCCTTTATTCTAAATGAACTGCCTGATTCTTACCCCCCAATGAGAATCATATTTTGACGTAGATCTTCGTAGCTATTTCGTAGCACTTCGTGCTACGAATGCGCCGCGTAGCAAAGAAAAGACATCAACGCGACCCCAGTTTTTTATACACTTTATAGTTCCTCGTAGCTTAGCTTACTACTAAAACCTGAAGAGTTACGCTTTTCCCGTTTAGATAAATATGAGGTCTTTGTTATTTGAATTTTCTGATGTGTAAAGTCCTGTAAGATCCAAAGGAAATAAAGCACTTTGAAACACGACGAAACTGCAAACGTCTGTGCTGTGTCATTTGCTTTCCGGCTACTCAGTGTCATCCAGGTCACACAAATACTAAATGACAAAAAAGGTACAGACCAATGCTCTATTCATGCTCGATTCAAAAGGATCGTTTGAGGTACCTGTACTGCGATGTACAGGTACCTCGAACGCCAATGTTTTAAGCTGGGATGAAATCATATCTCTATGGTGGATACCTACAATATTACACACGGGTATTCATAGAGTCATTCACGATAGCATTGGCGTGTACACTATTTTGAATAGCTTTTAGAATCAAGAGTGGACGGAACAAAGCCAAAAGGCTTTGTAGAGAGTTATGTATAAGTAGAGTGTATGAATGTGCAAAAATAGCAGTGTTTTTAGCTAATACTAATTTTATCTTATAAAAGATTTGCTAGAAATCGTTGGTTCCCTACGATTAAAAATTGTCGAGTAGTTAAGAGCTAATTGATTTTACTATACATAAGCCTTCTAGGATAATTATTTGTATTTATATCCAGATAATTCAACACAGATAGCTTAAGTTATTAACATAGCATATGCAGGCTGAAGTAGGCAGTAGACAGATGACCTGTCTACTGCCTACTTCAGCCTGCATATGCTCTCCCGCAGATCCGAGAACCTCTGGGGTTAACATATTCTAGCGTGGTGGCCGCGACTTGGCAAATGTAGTTAAGGACGCTGCCCGGTCAGGTGAAATAACGACTTGCGAAAGACTGCAGGAAGATGCTGGATTTTGGGAAACTGAAGACAGACTGCTATGGCGCTGATTAACACTTGAGTGCACGCACTCATAAATACTTTAAGAACGCACGCGCGGGCTTGAGGTATAGCCCACTTAAGGCTCAATTAATCCTTACAAATATTATAAACGTGAAAGCTTATCTATATATGTATGTATGTATACACATCTTTCACGCAAAACTACCAAACGGATCGGACTGATTGGAATAGACGTAGTTCTAGTCCTGGAGAAACACATAGCCTACTTTTTATCCCATTAATCAGTTCTCATGGGATAGAAATAGCCTAGAAACGTTTCCATGTAAATAAAGCGTGCGTAGGCGCTAATAGATGCTAGTACTCTATAAGTCATCGTAATCTGAAACACAAAATGTTATAACTAAATCGAGGAATACACTGTAGCACGCCAAGTTAAGAAAATATACGTCAATACGCTTGGTAGGTACATATAGAGCACGCGCATGCATTCTAGTGTGGGAGCAGCATATCGACCAGTATAGGCTGATAATGATGAGCTCAATTTAATTAAACAAAGCTTAGGTCTCTGCAGAACCTATGCAATTGCTTCCCTTGGAGTCGAGACCCTAGGTCCGTAGGGGACCGAGGCTCCCCGGGCTTAAAAAATATATCTGATAGTCTGGCCGAAGCGAAGCGTGACCCGAGAGCTGGTGAGTATCTGGCGAACCGTGTTGCCATACAGCGTGGTAGCAGCCAATGTCTTGGGGACGCTTCCGACTGGTATTGACATAGATCTGTTTACCTACCCTTAGACTGTTTGCAATGCGTCTGCAGTTAGCTCAATTGTTTCAATTATCTTACTAGTTTAATTTTTTTCTATTCCTTGATTGTTATTTTCATTGTTAATAGAGCGACATCAAAATTAAATAAAGTCCTACCACTGTCTTGGCGAACAATTCTAGGTTTTTATTCCACTCTTCCACCCTGCCTTTGATCGGTCCGCAGTTTCTGGAGCTGAGAATAGTGCTGATGTGAATGTTGCTCTCGTCTAATGCGGCATATATCTCGTCCAAGCCTCCAAGAATGTATACGTCTTTTGCATCCTTGTGAGGAATCACTGGAAATTCGAGCGCCACCCAGATCTCTTCAACCTGGAACACAATACAGTACTAATAAATTTTTGTTTACATACCGTTGAATACATAAAAAGATATATCCTTATTTTACTTACTACTAATAAACTTATACATTCAGTCAAAAAAGTATCGGGAATGGATGATTTGATTATGGTTCCAAATTCAAATTTTTGTTTTTTTGTTGTTGTTAGGTTGGCACAACTGTTTGCCATTTTGGCGCGGAGTTTGAGTTGCATCTGTTATTTATATTAAATACAGTGCTGTTTTTAGTTACATCATATCTAGTGTGTATTGCGAATTTCACAATGGACAAAAACATCGAACAAAGAGTTTGTCTTAAGTTTTGCATCGCCAATGGAATTTCGTGTTCGGAGTCACTGAAAATGTTACAGAAGGCTTTCGGTGAATCGACTTTATCAAAAACACGTGCTTATGAGTGGTACAAAGCGTTCAAAAGCGGTCGAGATGTGATGGAAGATTTGCCTCGCTCTGGTAGGCCATCAACGTCTGCAATTGAAGTTAACATCGCAAAAGTGAAGGAAACAGTGACTGAAAATCCTCATTCAACTTTGCGAGAGATAGCCGCCGAACTTTCTGTATCTCACGAGTCGATCCGTACCATTTTAAATAATCACTTGGGTATGAAACATGTTGCCGCTCGACTAGTCCCAAAAGACCTGAATTTGATAATGCGCCTTCGCACAAGGCCATCATTGTGACCGAATTTTTGACCAAACACTCAACAAATACCATCGAGCAACCACCATATTTACCAGATATGGCTCCGGCCGACTTCTTTCTTTTTCCTAAACTCAAATTACCACTTCGTGGCACCCGTTTTCAATCGGTACAAGACATAAAGGAAAATTCGCGGCGAGAACTGAACTCAATTCCGGAAACAGCGTTTAAAAAATGTTTTGATGATTGGATAATTCGTTGGCGTAAGTGTATCGTTTCTGAAGGAGCATACTTTGAAGGTGATAAAATAAATTTGGATGAATAACAAACATTTTGTGTATTATTGATCTTTTCCCGGTACTTTCTTGACAGAGTAGTACATAACAATGAAGCTTAATGTAGGAATTTAAATTTCGATATCTATTCAAAGTTTTATATTATACGCATGCGTATGAACCCGAGGTGGTTACAATAGTAAAGTACTGTGTTTTTGGTCTGTATCTGTGTAGTCGGCAGTGCCAATTCACATCAAACAAAGTTGCTCTTCAAACGATAAAATATCAATATACCTAGTTCAATCGGTTTGAAAGCTGCACTTTCTAAAGAAAATATTATAACCAATGAATAGCCAAATAGGAACGTTGCGCGGTATATTATTTTCTCCCAATTTGCTCGTTGAACACAAATTAGAAATTTTAATATTGTTATTTTAAATGGTTTTTATTCCAAATAATCCATAAACCTAAAAAAATACGTTTTATGAGTTGGTCAACCATTAGTAATTAACTATAATAGCATCATCATCATCAACGGAAATTAGTTTACTGCTGGACATAGACCTCCCCCAGTGAGCGCCAACTGACTGTATCAATTAGCATACTTGTTATTAAAAGTTTTCCTTTTAATTTCATCCCTTTTCACCCCTGTCGGAGTAGAATTTACAACAATCTTTTCTTAGCGGGCGTTTGTGTAGTTACTCTCCAAATTTGAGCTTTCTAAATTCAGCGGTTTGGGACGGGCAATTGCGATTAGGCTTCAAAAAATCGCTTTTTATATAGTATTAAGATTGTTTCTGTATGAGCACTTAGGACGTCAAAATCTTAGAAAATTACCTTTGTTTCCCTTTTATAGAGCCTTCACTCTTACCTTCTTAAGCAACCCTTCGAGCCCAGCCTCAGAGCTGGCTTGCCCAGCCACTTCCATTAACTCATCAGCGTGCTGGAAGGCGTGCAAGTCTTCGAACAATTTCAAAGTAAGCTCCGTCTCAGGAGTGAAGCGGGTCTTTAGAATTTCCTCTATCTTCACCCAATGGCGAGGCTTTAGAGCCGGATTTCGAAGGTACCCTATTACTGGTAGCTGCGTTAGAAAAATATATGTATTTAATAGATAACCCAAATCGGAAACATATCACAAGCATAATACAGAGAGGTTAGTCAGATCTTTTATCGTATAAAACAAAACCGCGGGTTTTAAGAATCTCACTCTGTAAGCAAAAGCGTTTTTTTTTTGTGAAGTAACTTCTTTTGAACACAATCTCATGTGATGGTGAGGATTCAGCCGAAGATGGTCATGATGAGGATGGACAAAGGTCTAGAAGACCACTGATAGTAGTTACTTTCATGTAAGGACTTAATTATTTCCCAAAATTAAATGAACCGACCAGTATTGAACCTGCAACCTTACCACACAGTGCGCTTATATGATGTCAATCCGACATAGTATGTGCAACAATATTATAAAGCTTACAGACAGATCAGATTGGCAAAAACAGTGGTGGAATCGACCGCCACCTCCTAAATCTCGACTTTCTCGAATCCGTAACTTTCTACTCTGTATGGGAATCCATACAAGAATCCGTACGTATTCACGGTACAGAGTGCAAGGTAACGGATTCAACGCCCACTTGTGTGTCGTATAGTTTTGCGTAGTGCAAAATCTGATATTATTTAAATATTATTCAACAGAATGATGGAGATTTCAGCTCCCATGTAATCCAAAATTTAACGGTATATTTAAATTTTTGGTTAAAAGCTAAAGCAGTTTTTTAACGGTGAGATTAGTTTGGTCTAGTCGATATTAGTTTGTTTCAATAATATTAAATTGTTAAGATTCCGTATCTCAAAAGGAAAAAACGGAATCCTTATAGGATAACTTTGTTGTCAGTCTGTCAAGACTCTTTTTCTTAAGAGAGCGTGGAGGTATATTTATAAGCTGAAATTCATATAAAATACTTAGTTCTACTATTTTTGTTCCCATGGAAATGCCATCCCTGTGAAATAATGAAGCTTCAACTTGTGAAATAATGGAATTTAAACCTGCAGAATACTTCCTGTGAACTCAAAATCTTTAAATTTGGTACGAAGCAACGTCATAAAGCACAATTATTGGAACAATTGCGAAAAGCATAAATTTTTAATATCATCTTATCATCACTACATAGTATAAAACAAAGTCGCTTTTTCTATCCCTATGTCCCTACATCCTTATGTCCCTTTGAAAGCTTAAATCTTTAAAACTACGCAACGGATTTTGATGCGGTTTTTTTTAATAGATAGTGATTCAAGAGGAAGGTTTATACGTATAATACAACCGTGCGAAGCCGGGCGGGTCGCTAGTACTTAAATATTTTTAAAGATAGAACCGTAGGGAACCCACCCTTCGTGCGCAAGTCTGACTCGCACTTAGCCAGTTTTTTTTTCATTAAAACAGCTACGCTGCAGAGCGAGACTAGCACAGGTATCTATTACCGCTGAAATGTATTAGAAATGTCAAAGAAATAATAGTATTTTGTATTTTACCTTTTCCTTAATAATTTCAATGGTTGCCTTGCATCGAGGTACAATCTTGTTTGGCGGCAGACCTTTATCGAGTTGGTTGAAAATCTTTGCAAAGTTTATTGTAGTTGTTTGAATTTCTTCCGGGTCAATTGTGTTGAATGGATTTTCATAACTGTGTTAAAAAGTTGGGAAAAATATGAATTTTACGATAAACCAGCAGTTGCCTAACTTAAGTGATCCCTAAGAAACAAATTTACATATTATTTAAAGTAGTATGTGTTAGGTATTTCAGTAAGTTATGTAATTGTTTGTTTTGTATTAGTAGCCTCTTATGGACCGTGATAGTAAAAGGCCCAATCTCTACTTTCCGATGGTGTAAAAATATATATTTTTCAATAGTAAAATTACCCTAATTTTTCAATATTAGGTCAAAATAAGATGAAAAAATTAATATTTCAAATCAAATAAATTACAGTGTATTTGAGACATAAAAAGGTAAGTTCTAACAAAATTTCTTGAAAGAAAAAATTTATTGTAAAAGATAAAAATAAAAAACCAAAAACTTGTTTTATTTCTTTTTTCTCATGTATTTTGTTGAGGTTATGTGAAAAATGCGGGTAAACAAAAATTTTAGATCTTTTTATTACCTACAACTTTGTAATTTGACTTTTTTCCATAGGGCTTGTGGTTTTGCGGGAAATCGAGTTTAACCGTTTTGTTTACCCTAAAACACTCACCCCCTACCGCTTTCCGAACTCGGATCGCCCGTAAATTATTTTTCCTTAAGTTTTTATTACATTCTCCTCATTTTCCAATGGATTTCATCCTACTATTATTTTATTTGTTTCAAAAACCTATCTACCCTGGTCTATTAGAAATAGACTTACATACTAATATATTAAGTAGTATGTATGTAGTGGGTATTAAAGTATGTAATTATTTGTTTACTTCTTCTTTATCTAATCAGATCTATTGCAACTAACATAGTCTATATTATTCTTTTATGTCCAACCCATCCCAAGATTGCCTGGTAGACATCGCTTATAGCGATTTCACAGACTACCTACAGACACAACCACAACCTAACAGCTGTGTATTGGGCTGTCAAGAGCTAGGTCAATTTTAAAGCGATATTGAGCGAAGATAGTTGTAAAGCCGACTGTATTTAGCTAAAATTTATTACCAACCATGATGTATAGAAATCACTCCACTCTTTAGAAGCTTTCCACACCATTTGCCTGAGTTTTACATCATTTATGGCTTCATCCAGTTGTTCTAATCTTGCTGGTGGTATCTGTAATAAATTAAAAAACGTGATGAGTTCTTCATGGTTTCGTAGGTTCCATGCTAACAACATCTCCGAACCCAAAATATGAAACTGTACATCATCATCATCCTATATTAGTCCACTCCTGGACAAAGGTCTCCCCTAATGAGCGACGACGCGCCATGGCGGGTACTGTACAGTCAGCAAATAACTAATATGTATAGGAACAAGATTTTCTTAATGGTTTCAATTGTATATACAGTAATACCCCGACTTACGCTACCCCGTTTTACGCGAGTTCAGAGATAAGCGGGTTTTCTTTTTGATAGCCGCGCGTATTAGCTCTATCCTTGGTGTAATACCTAATGAAAAACATGGGAGCTTTGCCCTCACAATCTTTAAATTCTTACACTTCACGGTATTACCGCATAGATCTCTTATCTTACATATTTTATACATGTTTCTTCTAAATTATTGTTGTTTTACTCTCTGGTCCCGACTAAAATATTTATGTGTTTTAATACTTGCAAAGTTGAACCCCTACTTACGCGATTTTCGCTCGGTCCCACCTTTCACGTAAGTCCGGGGTATTACTGTACTAGTTTTATTTTTTTCTATTCCTTTATTGTAATAATTGTTGATCTGTTAAATTTTTTTTCTTAATATCTGTATATTCCAAAAGTGATCAAGCATTTACCTACCCGTTCCAAACTGCCAAACATACGTTATCAATTTCAAAATAGTAGTGAATTTTTTTGTACTTTCAAAATACTAAAAAAATCATTAATAAGTTATTAATGATTTTTTAGTATTTTTAATAGCGCAGGTCTCGACAGAACCTACGCATTTGCTCCCCTTGGATTCGAGACCCTAGGTCCGTGGGGTACCGAGGCTCTCCGCGTTTTTAAAAAATTATCTGAGCGTCTGGTCGATGCGACGCGTGACCCGAGAGCTGGTGAATATCTGGCTTAGCGCATCAGCATTATGGCAATGCTGGTGCGCTAAGCCAAATATTGCCAGCGTGGTAATGCAGCCAGTGTCTCGGGGACGCTTCCGACTGGTATTGACATGGATCAATTGAGCTACCTTTAGACTGTTTGCAACCGTCTGCAGTTAGCTCAATGGTTTCAATTGTAAAAACTAGTTGTAATTTTTCTATTCCTTGCTTGTAATATTCGTTGTTAATAAAGATTTATAACTTAATAATAACTCATTCATAATACTTAAAACGAAGGCCCATACAAAATACCTTACTCTAACATACATACATAATAAACCTATTTATAATAAGGTGGGTATTTCATATTACTAAATAGGTATGATTAATAGTTTATACCTTAAATATTTTCTGCCATTCCCGTATTTGCTTGTCTCGAGCAGAGCACTCTTTGAGTCTCTCCGCTAGATCTTCAAGTGTTTCCATTACCTTTTCCATATCAGACTTCTCGTCGTACAGAAACGGTTGCTTTAATAGGAAAATAGATTTATTTAATTATAAAATCCTTTACTATGTATTAAGTATATACTCTACGCACCAAATAGTAAACTTGAGATTGTAAAAAAAAACTCATATCAACAGGCAATAAAAATATATACCTATAGTATTAAACTAGGTACTATTAACTTACTATTAACTATTTAACTTAATATATATTAAACTAGGATCTGCCTGCGCATGCGCACGCATACTTTTTATGGAAACGTTTCAAGGCTATTTCTATTCCATGAGAACTTATGTATGGGATGAAAAGCCTATGTGTTATTCCAGGGCTAGAACTACGTATATTCAAAATTTCCCGATCCGTGCAGTACTTGTAACTACGCGTGAAAGAGTAACCTAAATCCATACTAAGTTTCGTGTTTATAATACTAGTAAGAATAAACTCAAACTCAGTGCTTATTTCCTAAAGACAGGACTCTTGGACACGTCATAAAATAGGTACTTACGGCAACTTCCTCCCTTATTTTATTGACGTCTAACATGAGTTCCATTATGTTCTTGCCGATCACGCTCGCGAACTGGCCGGCCAACATGCTTCGCGTCTCGAGCCGCGAGTCTATGTTAGTCCGTAGAGTGCCTAAAGCTACGCTCAGACCTATACGCAGGAAAGGACAAATTACATTTTAACAATGCACATATTAAATATGAGACAGAGGTTAAGTTTAACCCCCTTATTCATAAAGGCCTGCTAACTTAAAATAGTTAAGCAGTGTTTTTCTTACTCTGACTTATGTGAAAAGAAGAAGACACGCTCTGTCTTCAGAAATAAGCAATGCTTTAAGTAGAATAATGAATAAGGGGGTAAGTGGTTATAGTGCGTAAGACTTCGCACTCTCGGTAGTTTCTAAGAAACTAAACAAAATCTCAAAATAATTCGACTTCCGCGGGACTTGAACCGGCGACTTACTCTCAGTACGAGACATGCTAGTAACCAACTGCACCACGAAGTCAAGTAACAGCCAAGTCTAACATCTTTGGGACGTCTAGCGCTGTTAGTAACACCTATATAGGAAATTTTGAAGTTTTTCCAATCCTACTGAATGAGTAAAGATACATTTGGTTTATGTGACGAGAGGAGCCGCATTACTTAGTTTTAACTATGTAATGTATTGTATTAAGTATATCAGTCATCTAGTACCCATAACACAAGCTCTGCTTAGCTTTGCGCTTGATGATGCTGTGTGGACTGTCCGGAATTATTTATTATTATTAATTATTAATTATATATAATTATAGTGCGTTGGCCTTAGCACTCTGGGTAATTACTATGTAAAGATTTTTTGGGAATTTATTGAATTCGTTTGAGGTACATTTATAGTCAAGTTTAGTGTTTAACTTTACTTTTGCTCTACTTAATAGCCCATCCTACAGCATCCCCCGTGGTGTATGCCCCTAGTAAGTAATGGTGGGTCCAGACCAAGCGAAGGAGAGCTAGCGAAGGCTAACAAACGAACGCAAACGAACCAGTCTGGACATTGTAGCGAAAACAAACCAAAGCAAGCGGGGCTTTCGTACGCCTTCAGCCGTGTTCCAATTATTAGCCCGAAGAGGAATTAATTTATGTCTTAAATGTCGGTAGGAAGTAAAGATTGTTAAAGAGCTCCTAGTGATAGCCAACGGTAAGTTTCAACCTACCCAAATAATCAGTAATATCATCTGGCGAAATAGGAATATTGAATTCTCCCATCACATCATACAATTCTCTTAGGTACTCCAGTCGCTCCTCAAGATAGGCCACTCGTGCCTCGAGACCATCTAACATGCTGTTGAATTCAACCAGCTCAGCCGCGGTCTCAGGTTCTTTGGATATATCTTCCGTTAATTCCCCTATTCCTTGCACAATCTCATCGATACATGCTCGACCGATCCTGTAAAATATTTTACTTAGAAACAGCTAATAAAGTAAAGTTATGAAAGCTAGTAAGAGCCTTCTTACATTCATAAAGAATGCGTCAAGCTACAATAGTTTAAAGTTTAAAGCTTTTATAGTTAAATAACATTTTCGTTCTTGAAGAGTAAAATATTACCTTAGTAAATTTCTCACGAAGTTACATGATATTATTTAGTAGAAAACTTTTATTGTAGCTTGAATAGTTATGTGTTAATGTTTAATATTTTACTTTAACGAGGTATTCTGTAGCAAAGATCACTAAAGCCAATGAAAACTTTTAAAAGCGGTCCGCATTGGGTCGCATTGAAACTATGTCTATCACGAGCTCAACTCATCGCACTACAATATTTCTACTATTTTCTATAGGATAATATGATTTCATAGATAATGATTTCTATAGGCCAGTGACTAAGACCTATATTTCTATTCGAACAAGTTTTTCACGGTTCATAATGCTGTTGTTTGCCTTAACACCGCAGAAATCTCTTGTACCACAGTGTACAAAAAACATATTTCTGATAATAATCATTGATATTTTAGAATAATGATACTTACTCGGGCGTAATATTCAAAACCACATCAAAGAGACGCCTGGGCTGCGGCCTAAACAGCTCCTGGAACGGGCTGAGACAAAGAAATATGAGGCCCAGAGGCTGATAGGATACAACGTCCTCTATCTCTTCCATCTGCTTCACAAATTTCTCACACAGGCTTTTAAACACCATATAATCCCGCTCCTCCTTAATTATATTGACATCTATATCGCAAGCTTCCTTGAAGTTATCCATAAAACCTTTCATGCGTTCAAGGAACATCCAAATGTTTTCATAGGCCATCTCTATCGACTTAGGTATAAAGGCAATATTATCTAACATTTTCTTATCCTGATTCATCAGGAAGTAAAGATTAGGGGATGCTCCAGCTGAATAGTCGACTTTCTTGCCCATTATAGTTGGCTGTACGAATATTTGCAATGACTCGTCGTTAAGGTAATTGTGGAAAGTACGCACGTATTCGTCCCAATAATCTGTGATATTCTCTAAATAGCTTGATATGATTTTCTGGCTTGGATTCAACTCTACTTGCCCACTTGGGAGTACATATGCATCAACTTGGAATAGCGCCCACTGTAAGTATTCATTTAATTATAATTTCATAAGCAGACAATTATAAACGTATGGACAAGCATAAAACAAAATCAAAATTTTAACCATCATTTTTGTAAAATTGTATTTACCTACCTAGCTGTTAGTTTCCCTAAAATAATAAAATAAAATAAATAATAAATAAAATAGCAAATCAGTATCCTCTAGACACGAGTTATTACGAACTGCTACATCATTCCACAGGGAACTCTACATGGAAAGAATGAAAGAACAAGAAGACTAATGCGAAGTTCAGGATTTTACACATGAAGTACCACTTTTTATCCCGTCAGAAATCGAAGCAACTACCAGCAAAATAAAAACCAACAAAAGTCCTGGGGAAGATCAAATAACAAACGATTTATTAAAAGCATTCGTAGAAGCTATACACCCTGCACTAACACACCTGTACAACCAAGTACTACTAAGCGAACAAATACCAATTTCGTGGAATAAATAAATATAAATAATTCCGGACAGTCCACACAGCATCATCTAGCCCGAAGAAAGGTTGTACTATTACTTTACTATATAAAAAGGCGATCCAAGAAATATAAATAACTATAGACCTATTGGTATGAGATCCGACTGCAGAATTAGCCCGTTCATCTCTTTATGCTTGAGACCAAATTTTTATGAATCTTTGTAACTAGGAGAGTATAGAGGTATATTATTATATGCTAGGTTGCCTATCAGAATTTGCAAGTATTTCTAATTAATTTATGTTTCAGAGATTTTTGGAAGAAACTTACGTTCACTTATTTTTAAAATAAAATAACGTCTACGTGACGGCAATTTATGTAAAGTTTCTAAAAAATAAAGGTTGCCGTTGCTCACTTGGCCGCACCTCTTCGCAACCAGATTTTAATAGGTGTAATTTCGAAAGATTTTTACGTTCATAACATACATGCATGAATTATATATCAAATTAAAGAAAATAAAATTTTCTTCTTTATCATATAGGGTTGCCTAATTAAATCCGGCCGCAAATAAGGCTTGCCTGCTGTTAAAGGTAATAAATATTCTAGGTAGACTGAAAAAGAGTTAGCGCGTAACATCATTTGTCTTAAATATACTTAGGTTTGTATAATACAACCGTGCAAAGCCGGGGCGGGTCGCTTTTCTTATAAATCTAAACAATAATGTAATTTTTGTATAGAATAAACTCAATCAAAATTTAATTAATAGAAATTTGAAATTATTTTTAATATTAATTCAATAGAAAATAAATTAGTTTAAAATCTTGTTCAAATGTATTTTTAAAGGGAATAAAGGCTATTTTTATTTTATTTTATTTCATGGAAAAGCATCCGCCAAGACAAAGGGTACGACATAAAAATTATTTAACATAAACTGTCACGTACATGCATGGAAAAGTAAGTCATTTGCCGAACAGGTGACACAAAGATTTAAAATTAAAAGATTCAAAGATATTTATTGCGTCAAACATAGTATAAAGGTGGTATAATTGAATAATGCACTCAGGTCTCACAATATGCTACCATGCAATAATAATTATAACTATAATTAATTAGGTACCTAGGATTTAGCATTTAAAAATCATTGATAATATAAAAATTCATGTCATTAATCCACCTAACCACCAACCTAACCAATTTTACTTTAAATAAATAATTATTCGATAATTTTATTTCATTTGGTATCTTATTTTGATATTCATACACAAAGAGTCAAACAACTACTCATGTTTTTCGCCAAACGCGGGGTATCCTTCAAAATGAGTCTATTTGGGTCTCTACATTAAATATATTTCGTTTATTATTATTAAATTATCTAGGTTTTTTGTTACAAGCTTTTTTAAATAGGTTATATAATTTCTGGCAAACATGGATACTTCATATAAGTAGAGTGACGGTAACAGACAAAGCGCCTCAAACAAGGGTTTGCATGATTCATCAGGAGGGATGCCACAGATTGCTCTTCTATATTTATTTTGCGCTATAAATGCGCTGTTCTTATCAGTTCTGTAGCCCCACATTACAAGACCATAGCGAAGAGCAGATTTAATATAGGCATGTAAGGACGTTACTGAAGTTTTTTATATTTGTTACTTTTTTGATTTGGTTTAGAGCGTACACAAATTTATTAATCTTATTGTATACTAAGTCTATGTATACCTTCCAGTCCAAATTTTCATCTATGATAACTCCTAAAAACTTTATTTGCAGAACTTCAAAAAACTAATAAAGTTACCTACGTTATTTTTTTTTCATTCATTTATTATTAGTCCACGGCTGAGGATATGCGCCCTGTCTTCAGCTTGCCGCATCCAGCATCTGCCTGCGGCCTGCTATCTTTCTTAAATCGTCATCCCACCTGGCTGGAAGGCACTTCGTTGGCGGAGTCGTGGTCTCCACTCAAGAACACATTTACCCCAACGTTTAAGTAAGTAACGTAAGTATATGACTATCCACTGCCACTTCAGCTTATTTATTCTTTAAGCTATGTCGATATCTTTGGTTCTCTGTTGGATGCAGGTATTCGTTACGAATCCTATCCTTCAGAAAAACTCCGAGCACAGCTCTTTCAATTCATTCACTGAGCAACTTTGAACTGATGGACCAGCCCTATCGTAAGAATGCAAGTCTCAGCTGCGTAGATCATTACGAGTAGGATGCACTGATTAAAAATTTCCTTCGTTGTTTAAAAACAGTTACAGAGAAGACTAAAAAGTAGAATATAGTCTAACAACCGTCGATCTTACCTTACACGTAGGTGTATCCCTTGGATACTTTTCCAAGACCTCATCTATCTCTGTTCCCAGTAATAGCTCCTTACTGGGTGTGAAATCAATGTGTTTCCGAAGCATATCAGCCATCATATAGTTTGATCTCTTCGTTAGACGATAGAGCATGTAGTTGGCCATGTAGTCGTTTAATTTAATAAAACTGAAAAGAAAAAGCAGTCAGACACATCCATTAAAAATTTGTTTACGTTGTAAAACTGAAATTGAAGGATTTCTAATTGATAAGCCGGTTTCTTTGTCGAGTCTATTAAAGCCGCTTATCGTTGTGCAGTAATGACCTCGATAACTTCGAGTAAATGAACTGAGGGTCTTGTGGGTATGCGCCTGCTGATAACACTGTGATTTTATTTACTTTATAAGAGACTATTCTGATTGCTGTTCTTCGGTTGAGTGCAAGATGTTGTGTGCGTACATAAAACACAAAAGGTTGCGCGACAACAAACAACGTTTCGTAGTTTGTCAAATTCGTTATGACTGTAATCGAGATTGGAAGACTGCGTAGTAGACTGAGAACTCAGATAAAAAATTTAATTGTGTACAGACGAACAAGATAACTTGCCCTGTAACATCACCAATAGTAGGGGAGCCCAAGAGGGGATTTCTGTATTTACTCGAGCGCGTCAGATTAACATACAGGGGATTTCTTGCACCCTGTTGAGTACCTCCACCTAACATGGCCTCTTTATATAGAGACGCGCGTTTATTAGAGCTAAATGTTTTTTTTACCTTACAAAAACCATAGTAAGAGGGCTTGAAATCGTCAGATTATGAAATACTGAGTTAATTACATGCAAATATGTGTACATTTCAAAAATCAGACGATTCGTATGGGACATAAGGAAAAAGGAGAGTCACAAAGTTGCTCGAACAAAACTTAACCTAGAAATACTCCAGCGCGTTAAATTTTGCTTTTAGTTTGAAGGAAATCATTAAATCATGTAAATAATATTATCTACCCATCTCCACGAGCCAAAGTAGTGAAAATCATCAATTAAGTGTGGCAGCTGCATATTCACGCTCTCCCCACCAGTGGGGGGCATCCGTCCCATAGACTTATTTTCTTTCTAGCATCAAATCTCCACAATCCAATAAGTCCCTATGACGCTCGAGTGACTACACATTTAGCATCTTCGCCTCCCCTACTACAAGGAGAGCACCCCCTCTCCCTGCCTAAGCCACTCTTGCGCAGTACTCGCAGGTACCCTGAAGAAGACCCGCATCAAGGCGGCCCTAGTGTACCTCAAGGTACCGCCTTAAGGAATTAAACGTTGGTGTTCATCCAACACAAACAAAGTTTATAAGGTAACCCGCTTACAGTCTTATTGAACATTCGCTTTTAGGGCTCAAACACAAAACTGCGAGCTCGCATCGCATCGTAAATATCTGCGAGCTCGCACGATAACGTCAGATCTCATTTGCATCGCGTATTCCTGTCATATTACGTCATACTTGGTGACCCCCCTTTTAGTCCGCTCTGAGACAACTTTAGCGAAAGAGCGCGGCGCCTGAGCCGCCTTCTTTGTGTTGTAAAAAAAAACTGCTTCAGTTCTCAACTCATAGTAATTTCGAGTAAAATAGTTCCCTTCAGAGTTCATAATCGTATTAAATGGATGAATCCAGAATCTTCTTTTTCTTTTATATCTATTTAACAATAACAGCAGTGCAATTGGACCGATTTATGCAAAAATGATCCAACCCACAACCTAGTCAATTTCGAGTTTTTTTAACCAATGTAATCAGAATAAGGTATATTTTAACATATCAAAGACTCACACCTCTATGTTCACAAATGTGGAAAATCCATATGATCCAACCCACAACTGTCATGTCGAAGACCATTTTTTAAAATGTATAAGTGTTTCATGCCACTTGAATAATTTTTGTGTTGCTTTTGTTACCCTAACATATAACCGTTCTAATTTGCTACAATGATTCAAACTATAATATTAAGCTGGTCCATCAGTTCAAAGAGCTCAGAAAGCTATAGAAAGAGCTATGCTCGGAGTTTCTCTGAAGGATAGGATTCGTAAAGAATACATCCGAAAGAGAACCAAAGTTATCGACATAGCTCAAATAATTAGCAAGCTGAAGTGGTGGCAGTGGGCCGGCTATATCTCGCGAAGAACCGACAACCGTTGGGGTAAACGTGTTCTTGAGTGGAGACCGAGACTTGGCAAACGTAGTATAGGACGCCCTCCGGCCAGGTGGGATGACGATCTGCGAAAGACTGCTGGCAGATGCTGGATGCCAAGCTGAAGACAGGGAGCTATGGCGCTCATTAAGGGAGGCCTATGTCCAGCAGTGGACTAATATAGGTTGATTATGATGATGATGATATAAAACAAGTTAAGATTTGACAAGTTAATATTTAAAATTGCTATTTCATCTAAGTACGTAAACGAAATAAAGTATATAAAGTTCAAAACACACAGAAGCCGGAGGAGTGGCGAAGGCGAAGGCGTACCGGGTTTTTCCTATGGCACCGCGTTCGCCACGGCCTGCGGTGTGTGTGTAGGCTTTCATAGGATTCCATAGAATACAACTCGCACGCCTTTGCCTCCGCCACGCCTCCGGCTTCTGTGTGTTTCGTACTTTAACGAAAAATAAATAAATAAAATAAAATAAGTACAGGACCAGCAGATCTAATATTAGATACCAGATGATTGCATTGATTAATTTAAGAAACCGAAGGGAAGCTGCAATAATAGACGATGTAGATGGTTTATGTGATGAACCTTATTCTGATTTGGACGAGGAGTAGGGCCAATTTTGTTTGTTTTGTCTTTTAAAACACAAAAATGATTACTAATTTTTAACACACTTTGAATCATTTTTGCATTTTAATTTTTGCACCCTACATAGCTCTTTCCATACAAAATTAATTTTGTAATAATGATCCAGGCGCAAGTTTTCCCAATTATCTACTAAACTATTACAATTTATTCTTTATATTATTTATAGCAAAAAAGTTGAGTTTACATAGCATTAAATTAAATTAAAATAACAACATTTTGTATTACAAAGCTAGAGAAATACCGCCACAAACTTAAATATCGATTATCTCGAAATGAGGTTTGTGTGGGTTGGATCATTTTTGCTTAAATCGGTTCAATTATCTTTTTGGGATCCATCTTACGCTTCCTAAAAACACGTCCAATACGGCGGACTAAACTTGAAGATATGGTTACCCTACAAAACGGTTCGCCGCACAAATTCGCATCGCAGAAATTCGCAAATCAAGTTCGTGTGACATCGCATCAAATCGCATCAAATCGCATCGCATCGCACCAAATCGCAGTTTTGTGTGGGAGCCCTTATTCCGAGAAACGCGTGTGAAGCGACAAGCAGTAGTTAGGTACAGTAATAATTACCTGGCTAATCTTTCACAGTACTTTCTTTTATTTGCTTTCTGAGTGTATGACATCCCGCCAGTAGGCTTGCCCCGCACAATCACCAATGGGGGTATATTCCTGTCGTCGTACACGAAACCTTGGTGGTACAGAGCTGTGTGGCATGCAGAGGTAATAATTTCCAGCATCACTGTACGAAACTCTTTAAGCTTATCCCTCACAATTTCTATTTGTTTCATCTAATAAAAAATATTCAGTTATTAAAAAGCTAGAAATCATCAGGAAGATTAAAATTATACACTTAAGGTTGTTTCTGGTCCAGGACTAAGCATAGCTCCGCTATAAGATGGCGCTGATTTTCTATGTTGAAGTTTTTCACTATTTTCTTATTAAATTGTGCATAATTGTTTAATTGTAATATATTTGCCGCAAATGGGATGTTGTTTTTTATGTACCAAGCAATTTTTCAAGTGTTGAAAGCATCTATGGAGCTTGTATTTGGGAAGAGCAAAAAAGATTTTGCCTGTGTGAGTGATCGGCCGCTACGAGTCACTCACACAAAAAAAGATCTTGCCCGTGTGAGTGATCGGCCGCTACGAGTCACTCACACAGGCAAACCCTATAAATTCAGTGGAACTAAAATAACTACTGTTCGAAAAATAACAGAGATAATTGGAGACGCCTTAGGACTAAATATTTTTCGGACCAATATTTCCGTTTTCGGGACATAACTAAATTACATCTAAAATTAATTCAATAAAACCACTAGTTAACGAACTAATTTTCGACTCTTGTTTTTTTTAAGAATAAAAACAGGCTCTATTTACATTTAAAAAAAAATTGGAGGTAATTTTCTTTTATCGTTTTGAACAATTTAAGTAAAAAGGCGCAGAGGGTAATGTTATTTACAAACTAGCTTATAAGCTAAGGAATATCTTACAAATTATAGGTAAAAAAAATACTTTTCACACTATTTATTAATTTCGTTAAATCATTGGAATTGACAAATAATTTGAATGAGTTCACAATAACAATCATTAATTTTAAATGTACTCACTGTGAAAGTTGTTCCAATATTATAATAAAATTACAATAAAATTGTTGGCGTAAGGAAGTCTCCACTTTTTTTGACTCTGTTCTTTGTGTACTTAGGTATTTTAGCTCCGATTTTACGACCACTTATAATAGATTAAAAGTAATACAAATTTTCACCGTATTTCAATAAGTCACGTTGGACTAGCGGTTCGAACAGTCGGGTGGGTGCGACGATGTATAGTCGTACCTGGGTTCGAAACCACTGAAAATTTGATTTACTTTTTGCTTTTTGATGATAAAATATCCACAAAATTTTGATACATCCCGTTAGTACGGGCTCGAATCCCTTCAACACTACCAAAATTTTTGATTTTTATCATTTTTATTCTTTATGTTTTGAACAATGTCATAGACCTAGTACAAACAAATTCATGTTTGTCATAAATTACTTATTGTAAGCCTTCCTAAGTCTATTTTATTGTAATATAAAACTTTGGTAGACTGTTCTGCGTACATCCCACAAAGGGTCCTGACCTCGTTTCTAACGGTATGACAAAAATAAAATGAAACAATTATGTACTATCAACACCAACTGATTTTTATTTTATTTTAGCTCTTTACGCCAGCTAATGTTCAGGCATTTTTACAAATCGCTCATTGAATGCAAAACGGCCACATTTCAAAAAATTTAGAAAATGTTTTATTTCTCATAAAGTATATCTTCTTTTGAAAACATTTCATTTCAATATTTATTTCTTTTTATTGGGATTATTATCTTAACTTTGCTTCAAAATTTGAATGCAAAAAGGGCTTTTGTAGTTTTTATCAAGTTGGGTGATAGATATAACAGCGACCATTATTTTAAAATAGAGCAAAAAATTACGAAAACAATGATGAATGTGATGAATGAAAGAAAAACATTTTTTCAAAAAAATCATGTTCAAAATTTTGTTTTGGCTCCTGTAAAAAGTGACGATTAGTCCAATAAAATAAAAAAAAATATATAATTCCGGACAGTCCACACAGCATCATCTAGCCCCAAGTTGAGCAAAGCTTGTATTATGGGTACTAGTTGACTGATAAACTTAATACAATACATTACATAGATAGATATTTTTTTTCTAAATACATAGAAAACACCCAGAGCAACGGAATAAATTTCTGCAGATTGTACACAATTTTTTTCCGACACGGGAATTGAACCCGCAACCGGTCGCAGGCGGACCTTCGCCCACTGCGCCACATCGGTCGTCGCTGATGAATGAGCGAAATGCTTTGCATACACTCTGACACGTCTAATGCTGGGGCCACACTATCGTGATATGCCGATAATTATTGCCATAAGTTATACAACACCTAGGTGTAACCACGATTTATGGCCATAATTTTACAATGCCAATCAATATGGCAAATGGCGGTAGGCAATAGCTCCGGCGGCGGTCTTGTTTCGCACATCAAAGAAGATTACCGCAGTAATTAATGCGTTTGTGGCCACTACCGTTTGTCCAGTGTGCAATATGAGCTCACCGGCGCGGCGACGCACGTGATATTTTTACCGCCTTATTTATTGACATATCTAGGTAAACTCTAGTGTAACCACACCAGTTCATGCAGTAATTTAAACGGTAATTTAATGTCATAATTATTGCGGTAACAGCCCGGTAGACGGTAAGGTAGTGTGGCCCCAGCGTAAAACTCTCTAAACTGGTATCTATAAGCAAACATTTTATCTGTTTACATAGTGTCATTTATTGTTGTCATGGGAACGGCACGTAGGCTTCCTAGATCTTATTTGACATGCAACAAAAATAGAAGGGAATAAATACTTGGACGATGGAAAAACCCTTTGAGAACGGTAGACTATGGTATTATTAGATGATTCTTTAGATAGCACAGAGATGGCGATTCCGTCGCCGCCGTCACACTCACAAGTTCAAGTAAGCGGGCGTACAACATTATCCGTGTTCACTCACACATTGATAAAAATGGCCTAAAATTTTCACGTTATTTCTAATTATACCGAGTGTTTTCATGAATCAAACACAATTTACCGCAAATAATGACCAATAACAAAGCCAAAAACAGTTATTTATTTGTTAAATTATGTCCACATCGCTCATATTTGGGAAAATACAAACGTATGGAACTCGGATCACCTTAATGTAACTGGTTGGTATTATATATTAAAAACAGGTAAAGTGATTTTGGGAATTTGGATAAGTATTCCCATTGGCCTGTAAGCATATTTGTCACATTAGAATTGAATTAACATCGAGCGCACATATAACGAATTACAAGACAAGTTTTCTACTATTTTTCCTACTTTACTTAAATATTAATTGCAAATTTTTAAGGTTGTTGAAAACAAATAGGTAACCTTTCGGGAAACCTCGGCAAAATTCTATTGATTGTTTAACAAAACGCTTAAATTACTTAAGCATTTTTTTTATATAGGTATCTAGAAAATATTTTGAACAGATTGAAAAGAGGGTGCTTTTTTAGGGTCCTAAATTAAAGTGATATAGATATTATAGACAGATTTTTTAGATTTAGATAGAGTAATTGTTTTGAAATTATAGGTGCCTGCATCCCATTGATATCTTCTCCTCTAAACGTAGCTAGTTTACGAGTATAGTACCAACAGTATCTACCGTTACATTAGCTCGGGTATTTAATTGTCAAGTAACAAACTCACCTGTACTTCATAAAAGTAGAAAAACGCCGTATCCATGTCCCTAGAAATATCGGCGAAACTCTTCATATACATTTCGCAGCACATTGCTTGAACGTCCAGTAAAGCTCTGCCCAAAACGGGGGTGAGGATGAACAGATTTTTAGCTAGTTTCGTCCGAAGCTTACTGTACTTCCTAAATATTATAGACTTCCGCCAAACGTAAAACGCTTTCCAATATCTATAAACTTTAAAAAACTTTATCTGAAACATATCATGAACACTTAATTAAAAAGTAACTTTATTAATTTTTCGAAAAAAATATCATTATTATCATTTCTAATAGGAGTGCTTCGTCCTAAGAGGAACCCACCCTACAAGTTAAAAATTGCTAAGACCTTTCAGTCAAGGTTTTAATGTTCTTTTCAATGACCATACTCAAGTTTTTGAATAAAGGTGCCCCCCTTTTTGACCTTGTATTCCAATTTCTCTGAAGGATAGGATTCGTAATGAATACATCCGACAGAGAACCAAAGTTATCGACATAGCTCAAAGAATTAGCAAGCTGAAGTGGCAGTGGGCCGGCCATATCTCGCGAAGAACCGACAACCGTTGGGGTAAATGTGTTCTTGAGTGGAGACCGCGACTTGGCAAACGTAGTGTAGGACGCCCTCCGGCCGGCGACGATGTGCGAAAGACTGCTGGCAGATGCTGGATGCGTCAAGCTGAAGACAGGGCGCTATGGCGCTCATTAGGGGAGGCCTATGTCCAGCAGTGGTCTAATATAGGCTGATGATGATGATGATGATTCCAATTGAGTGAAAGAGTAAACTTACACGTTTACTCTTTCAAACCATTTTTTATAGAAAATATGAAATCTGGCTAAATCGTAATAAAGTGTGTTTTTAGGAAACAAATTGTTTTTTTTTCAGGTAATTTTCAGGAACGTGTCATGTTAGGACTCCCCTAATGAGCGCCACAGCGCTTTTTCTATAAATTAGTAATTCTTAACAACCTTAATAATCCTACTATAGTAAATAAAAAGTAATACATCAGTCAGTTTTACGAATATGGTGTATTCCCGCTCCCACGAAGACAATTTCGTGAAAACCATTTCATGCGTGTAATGTGTCACACCACACTGGCTGATTGTAAGAAAGTTTTTCTTATCGATTTCTTCATATGGCACTACTCTGAAAAGTACAAGACAAAAAATAAATTTGTACTAACTTAAAGTACCTACTCGAAACTAGATATTTTCGTCAAAAATTTTACAAAACTTAAATATATTTATAGAAAATATTTGTCGACTCGTGTATTGATATAATTATAAATTTTATATCATTACTAGCTTCGCCCCGCAGCGTCGCCCGCGGGGAAATTTATTTATTTGTCAAATATCATATTTTTATACATAATATGCTATTCCCGACGGAGACAAATCCAAAAACACAAAAATCATAAAAATCGGACCAGCCGTTCTCGAGTTATAAGTGTTGTAACAAACACGACTTTCTTTTATATATACCTATAGACTATTGATGGGAGCAATGTACTAAGAGATTTATGTAGTTTTGACAGTTTCCATGATTCACTTGTCCGTAATCGAATTCAAATGTGCTCCGTTTTTGCTAATATCCAAATGACATTTTACCCACAATCTCGCAGAACATATCGCACAACAATATCAAAGGGACTATTTGAGGTCCTTCACTCGCCAGTCAATCAACCGTCTATTAACACCCTTTATACATATAATAATACATAAACATACTTACTTAAGATAGTAGGGGGTAAAATAAACATTATCAGGTGGTACAGCATAGACCATATACAGAAATCCTTTGGTCGGATCCTTTCTTACGGTATCTATAACTTCCTTCTGAGACGCAACTTCCGGTTTAACTTTTAACGGATCCCCGACACCGTAGTCAGCTTCTAACTGCAATTCGCTTGACTCGCGGATCTTGATTCTCCTTTTTTGAACCACTGAAAATGATGCGTAAGACTAACAAATTTCTTCTTATATCCGGTCTCACCCGGGCGAGCAATTCGCAAGAAAGCATAAAAACTATGTAGCTAGGCTTTGACTCATCCGACTGACTTGCACATTGCTTGCCCAGTCTTAACGCAGTCTATGATCATTTATTTATTTATTTGAGAAACAAAAATCTTATATTTAATTAACAATAGGTCCGTGCAGTAGAACTACTGAAGCTAATACAGTTTCCACTCGTAGTAAAAAAATAACTGTACTAAAACTAACAAATAACCATTAAAATATTTATACAAATATAGGTGATTGATGTATCGTAAAAGAATAAAAGGTAAAATAAAATAAAATTCTATTAAATAAATAAATCACGTCCAACAAAGGAAACAACATAATTCGTAGAACACAATGTAGAGCATTCGTCGTAGCAACGAACGTAGCACTGATTTTCGTAAGCGTAGCAATCATCGATGCTAGCATAACAGCATCGTGGCAAGTACTATTGTTGCATGTTCATTACAATTACCGATTATTAATAGGTAGTAAATATTGAAAGACGGTGAGCGATGCAAGCTAAAGAATAATATTAACTCACTCACCCACTTCAGACTCTATCGGCTCCAACTTTGGCTTTTTCCAATTTTTAACTCTTCTTTCTTGAGCTTCACTAAATCCGGTCTAAAACACAATGATCATTTAGGATAGGAATATAAAATGTTGAGCCAAAGGCTTTTTAAAACCAATAAGTTGTTATTTTTTAAAATAATTTAAATTTTTATTTAGGCTGACACGAGTTAGAAATAGATTTTCGGTTTCCAGGTATATAATTTAGGTATATATCAATATTAAAGAGTTGTAAATAGGAAGATCTCAAACCCTGTGCATCAGCACACATAGCCACAAAAATTACTCGTCCACACTTATAATAATCCGGTGATAGAATAAGTGTGGATGAATTGAGATAGGAGATAGGTGATGTGATGACACTTCGTCGTATAATAAACACTCCTAAATAAAATTACGTATACGACTAAAACAAAAACTCTAGTTATAATCACGACTAGGAACCTTCTAGTCGATCCTAGAGTATTAAAATAAAAATGTGAATGGAGCGCACTCTCCACTTGAACATTCAAGCGATACGATATGAATCTAGCTTTCCTACTCATTAAAAGCTTAGCGCTTTCTGGAGTCGAGTGGATGTAGTGGCTCTGAGAACAGTGATAGCGGGTTCGATTCCTTAAGGTCCACCGCGGAGAGATTTCTGATCTCCAGAAACAAAGTTCATGCTTTAAAACAAAATATATGATAATCTTTGGTTTTAAATTAAGTACTATGTTTCTTAAAATTATAAGTATTTTTGTTCATCCTTTCGATTAGCATCAAAAAGAAAGTTTTTTCGTGATGCTAATTGAAATAATGGTGACAAAAAGATTAAAAATTGCAATTTTTTTGGTCGTTTTGTTATTGTACCAATATAAATAAAACGTCTTGTATCAACAGTGGCAATAAAAATAATATCTCTTCATGTTAGACAAAAAAATACTTGGTTCGTAAGCAATTAATCAGTCATAAAAATACAAAAACGAAAATAAGATCGTTAATAATAATAAACCCATTAAGTTATCTTAATAGGACATCGGTGTTTCTACGTTCTTTCATAGTAATTCAGTTAAAAAAATAGAAAAATCACCACATAACGTTCACACAAATAATCCCTATTGCACCTTAAAATTTTAATCTCTTAAATATTGATAACCAGATAAATATAAAGCTACAAACCAGGGGTTCCGGTTCTGGTTTCACATATTCAATTTTTTCCAATAGCTTCTTGTGCGGCAGGTGAAAAGGGATATCACGTGGTTTTCTGTGGAAATGATACGGCAATATTGAATGGGTCAACCCGCTAGTACAAAGTGCGAACATACTAGGCAATGATTAGGATTTATTTTTGACTGTTTCTACACATTTTTTATTTAGATAATAGATAAATCATCCCTCGTCAGCACATCTTTGTCCATTGTTGAACATGCCTCCTACAAGTTAGGGAGATAATAAAAATTACGTTTGGCATACTTGCTTAGCATTGCGCATGAAAAAATCGCAGTGGAGACGTTAAAAATACACAGAAGGAAAGGGATGCTCTTCTTTACCCTCTCGATTTTTTAAATATTAGAGGGGAGGAAAGCTTTGAGGAAGGGGTCGTTTGTAAAGCCTCAACCGCCAAGGAGGTATTTTGGTACATACCTACTTCACTACATGGTATAAACAAAGTTGCTTCCCGTCTGTCTGTCTGTCTCTATACTTTTGCTTAGATCTTTAAAACTACGAAAGGAATTTTGATGCGGTTTTTAAAATATAATAATAATTCAAGAGAAATGTCTATACGTATTTGTATAATACCGAGCGAAGCTGTGACGGGTCGCTAGTATCTTATATTAGTTTATTTTATACTATAGTAAACTTACCTCTAGATAAGGTAAGTACTAATTTTATCAATCTCTGTAATGGTAAACAAGTTTAAAGTTTGACAACCTTCGTGGCGCAGTGAACGAGGATCCACCTGCAACGCAGGAGGTTGCGAATCCGATTATCACCCGGGGATAAATGTTAGTATCATCATCATCATCATCAGCCCATATCAGTCTACTGCTGGACATAGGCCTCCCCTAATGTCTTCAGCTTGACGCTTCCAGCATCTGCCAGCAGTCTTTCGCAGATCGTAATCCCACCTGGCCGGAGGGCGACCTACACTACGTTTGCCAACTCGCGGTCTCCACTCAAGAACACGTCTACCCCAACGGTTGTCGGTTCTTCGCGAGATATGGCCGGCCCACTGCCACTTCAGCTTGCTAATTCTTTGAGCTATGTCGATAACTTTGGTTCTCTGTCGGATGTATTCATTACGGATCCTATCCTTCAGAGAAACTCCGAACATAGCTCTTTCATCAAATGTTAGTATGATCTATAGATATTTGTTCCAGGCGTTCTGGGTGCTACCTGTCCTTACTTCATTAATAATATTATAAACGTGAAAGTTCGTATAGATGTGTGAATGTTTGTTCCTCTTTCACGCAAAAACTACTGAACAGAACGGGCTGAAATTTTTAACAGACGTGGTTTTAGTTCTGGCACATGGGTACTTTTCATCCCAGAGTCGTTTACACAAAAACAATGCGTGCGAAGCCACGGCCAAATACTAGTGTACAATAAAAAAAATGTTTTTGGAGTTATGTTATGTATTAGGTATGTCGGTTATAGTAATAGTACCCAGCTTTGCTTCGCCTGGGGCTTAATAATGCTGTGTGGACTCTCCAGCATTTTAATTGTTATATTTATTAGTAGATAGGTAACTATAGATACCTTGAATAATAAGTTGGCGCTTTTTCAACATTTCGTTGTAAAATATCAATAGCTGGTAGCGTAATTGACAAGCCTCGGCGCTTGGGGTTCCCATTCATTATGATTTAGTTATTAAACTAAAACATCACAATTCTATGAATGCTTGATCTCGCGAGCAGGAGATACTTTATATTAATTAAGTATAACTCAACAAAACACGCGAAATCCAAAGCAAAACAACTCTCGAAAATAAAAACCAACTGTCACAAAATAAATCTGTAAAAGATAGGTTGACAATACACATACATGTTATGATGGCCAGAGAGTAAAATAATACTTATGACAAGGTTCTATCGAATAGATTTAATACAACCGTTGTCATGGAAAATAAACATTTTTGCTACCTAGGTAACTTGTGCCGAACGTCATGAACGCTTTCGACAGTAAAAAGCTTTGAGCTTATTACTGTGAAAGTAAGTGTAAAAAGCTTTGTTTCAGTACTTACTGAAACCAAGCTTTTTACACTTCGTCATATCCGGTGTACACTTTGTTAAGTATCAAGTGCGAGTGACAAGTACAAGTGACAAATGCTCGTCTTGAAAGCGCGATTTCTAGACGCAGCGCCGCCGCGCGCCTTTCAACTTCAATCGCAAAACACAAGACAGCTGTATGAAAGATGGCATACGTCCACTGACCTCTATATATACAAGTACGCTGGACCTCTGATACCCTTTGAAATGACAGCTCTTGAATGTGCCTATTTGAAGCTTCCCAATGCGTGGGAAGACAACTAAATCTGACGTAACTGACAAATGGCCGTTGTCTCGTTTGTATTGTCTCCCGTGTTTTTAAATTGTTTTTGGTGGTTTAACGCGATTTAGCTTGTTTGTTGTGTATTATTTATTTAGTTCATACATAAATAAGTGGTGGGCATTCATAGGTAAACTATGAAAGAGTTTGAGTTATGCAAAACTCTATACCAGAAGGGAAGTGGAGTTCCATTCTAAAAGTAAGTGAATTTACGGCTTATCTTCGGCTAATATTCAACAAATTAAACTTATCTTCGTTATTATACGTAATAATAACATATTTATCTTCATATTACCGGTTTTTTATCAACAATAAAGTTTAATAGTGCTGTCAAAGTTACCTGTCGATAAAACTTATCGATATTTTTGCTATAGATAACTATCTATTTACTTTCAAGAACGTAATTCGCCGATGACCGATTTTTTTTATCAAATACATATAATTTTTTAATAATTCACAGGTTTTCGACGTACATAAGACACCCCCTGTACCTAACCGACAATACCTGTTGATGTAAAAAGAACATTCATTATGGATCAGAATAATACCAACTTGAGTGGTAAGTACTTAATCAATAAAATTAGGACCACGTCATGTTCCTTGTATGTAAATTATTTCAAGAATGCGCTATAAAACAGTATACTGATATATTTTTACTTTTCATTTGTGGTTTAGTTGTTGATAAACAAAAATTTTGTTTCTAGGTCGAAAGCGTCGAAGCACAAGTTCCAACCCGCAACAGAGTATTGCTTCAAAGAAGGCAAGGTCTAAGCTACAATCTAGTTGTCCTCTAATACATGAAAAGGTGGTTGCAAAAGGTCATCCAAAAAAGCATTGCAGAGAGTTAAAAATTCTTTGATAAAATCAAGACTACGGCGGAGTAATTAGCTTTCTACGTTTGTATGGAGGAAAAATTAATTGTATTACCTTAAGTAATAAAGTCTATTCGGAGATTATGTTATTTAGTCACACTGTCTGACAAAAATTATTCTTCTATTCAATGAAATGTTTAGTGTAATTTTGTAGTAATATTAAAGGATTGTACATATATTTTTATTTTCTATAAATACCTTACCTATTCCACTCCATCCTGAAAAAAATACATTGCTATTTAAAAAACGTTCCCTGTTAATTTTTGGATCTAGCTAGCCACATAGGTACTAAATACCCGTTAGTCTGGCTTCGGCTTATCCTAAGACTAGCAGTTTCTGAGATTTGAGCGTTCAACCTAACAATCAAACTAGTCAGCTATAATATTACCTAGTACAATTAATTATACAACTCGTCGGAAATGTCTTTTATCGATGTATTTTATCTTATTGTCCCATCTCTATTATTAGTTCCTTTCCCACCCACTTCTACGATCAGCGCCAAAATGGCGAAAATCAAATCGGCTCACTAAAGCCCGGCTTATCAGAAGTCCAGCGTACTTGTATAGGTACAGGTCAGTGCATACGTCTTAGTTCAAAATGTTCCGAGAACAATTTATCGAAAATCATAATGTCACTTGCACTCGTCACTCGCACTTGATACTTAATAAAGTGTAAACCATGCATTAGAGCATTTAGAACTGTTAAGTGGCCAGCAGTATACTAACGGAATACCAAAATGATTTGTAAGTTGAGCATATTTCCGCAAAATTTTGGTGTTTTTTGTATTTTAATATCTATGCTCCGAAGAACAAGCCATTTTTTTGTCAAAAAATTAAATTAAACTAAAAAATTGAATTAAATTACAATAAAATTACTTTTCGACATAGCTTATATTGTCTAGTTACAAATTAACAACACTTTGTCCGAAATTATAAAAGTACGCAATACCGGAACGTCTTGAATTAGAGTTTTTGCAGCCATCATCGCCGACCCCTTAATGCGATGCGATGTGATGCGATGTCACACGAACTTGGAATGCGAATTTCTGCGATGCGATTTTGTGCGGCGAACCGTTTGGTAGGGTAATCATACCTTCAAGTTTAGTCAGCCGTATTGGACGTGTTTTTAGGAAGCGTAAAGGTAGCCTTCCGTTCCTAGCGATTGCGACGCGCGACCGCGACCGGGTCGCGCGACCCACTGCTTTGTATGAATTTGTATGGAGCACTTAACACATGGCGCGACCGAGGTCGCGTGACCGGTGGGCGTGGCCAGCGACCCATGGGTCGCAGCGACCCGGTCACGTCGGAGGCAGTGCCGTCGCGCGACGCAGGCGAGAAGCCTTTCAAAATGGCGCCTTTTTCATCACACGAGGACATGATATTAATAAAATAAGTCAATTAAAACCCTTTTTTGGAGGCATAGATAATATCACACACAATATTACATACTTAATAAACATATAATTTTTTGAAATTTTAAGCTTATTTTAAATTAATAAATTGATTCACTATGTTTGGAAATTATACAGGGTGTAACAAAAATGAAGGACCAAACTTTTAGGCGGGGTGTAGAAAGTTGTCTCAGAGCGGACTAAAAGGGTGGTCAGCAAGTATGACGTAATATGGCAGGAATGCGCGATGCAAATGAGATCGGACGATATCGTGCGAGTTCGTAGATATTTGCGATGCGATGCGAGTTCGCACTTTTGTGTGGGAGCCCTTAGTGAGTTTAATAGCACTAATAGACGTTCCAATTTGGTCCGACCGAACCATCGGACAGTTCGGTGCGCTCGACACGCCACACCACCGCACCGCACCACAGACGGTACCTCAGAGTTACCAGCTCGACCCCTAAGGGACCGATTATTGGCCTTTGGGAAGTTATGTCGGCCCTTGGCAGCCATCAGCCTTTTTGTGGCCTTTATCCGCCATTTAATATTAATTATTATTATTATTTAATATTTGAATTGAATAACGTTTTTTATTTATATTTCAACGAGCATTTTTATTTTAGGTATTTATAGCATTCGTTCTAATTATTATGGATATTCATATACCTAATTACTTTTTACAGATTATCTTACAGCCAGACCCCTTATTGTAGAATTGAAGTTAATACAGTTTCTATTTTCAAAATTTCCATAGGCCAAACCATCCTATTAGTTTTTTGCTCCACGCACTGCCATGGTCAAAAGAAAGCAATTTCCATAAGAAATGCTAGCGCCATCTCTTATTGTACTTAATAGGAACTAAACGGCGGCGGACCGCTGAACACACTATCGAATATCGGAGCGCACCAAGGTCGCGGTTCGAAGCGCACCAAGTTCGATGTCTATTAGCACTATATCTAACACACATACTAAAACTGTAATGTTAACCTGTTGGGAACGTGCGTGCAGATATTTTTCTGCATGTTTCCAATGTCACACTTCCAGAAATTCGCAGATATTCCGGCTTAAGGTGGTTCGATTTTCATACGTTTATATTTTCCCAAATATGAGCGATGTGAACATAATTTAACAAATAAATAACTATTTTTGGCTTTGTTATTGGTCATTATTTGCGGCAAATTGTGTTTGATTCATGAGAACACTCGATATAATTAGAAATAACGTGAAAATTTAAATCCATTTCTGTCAATGTGTGAGTGAACACAGATAGAGTCGTACGCCCGCATACTTGAACTTGTGAGTGTGACGGCGACGGATTCGCCATCTCTGTGCTATCTAAAGAATCATCTAATAATACCATAGTTTACCGTTCTCAAAGGGTGTTTCCATCGTCCAAGTATTTATTCGCATCTAATTTAGTTGCATGACAAATAAGCCTAGATCTAGGAAGCTACGTTCCGTTTCCATGACAACAATAAATAACACTATTTATACCTACCTAAAAGAACGGTCAGAAGCACATAGACAACACGCCATGTGACAACACGCCGTAGAATCCAACTGATTTGGCTATGTGCTTCTGGTTATATTAAATATATGGAATTGATGAGTACTGACATGCGTCGGGTGCTGTGGCGTCGCGACACGTGTTAGAAGTATGTTTCAGTCTTAAGGTGATTTCGCGTCCAGGACTAAGCATAGCTCCGCTACTAGATGGCGATGATTTTCAATTTTGATGTTTTTCACTATTTTCTAATTAAATTGTTCATAATTGTTTAATGGTAATGTATTTGCCGCAAATGGTATGTTGTTTTTTATGTACCAAGCAATTTTTCAAGTGTTGAAAGCATTTAGGGAGCTTGTATTTGGGAAGAGCAAAAAAGATCTTGCCTGTGTGAGTGATCGGCCGCTACGAGTCACTCACACAAAAAAAGATCTTGCCCGTGTGAGTGATCGGCCGCTACGAGTCACTCACACAGGCAAACCCTATAAATTCAGTGGAACTAAAATAACTACTGTTCGAAAAATAACAGAGATAATTGGAGACGCCTTAGGACTAAATATTTTTCGGACCAATATTTCCGTTTTCGGGACATTACTAAATTACATCTAAAATTAATTCAATAAAACCACTAGTTAACGAACTAATTTTCGACTCTTGTTTTTTTTTAAGAATAAAAACAGGCTCTATTTACATTTAAAAAAAAATTGGAGGTAATTTTCTTTTATCGTTTTGAACAATTTAAGTAAAAAGGCGCAGAGGGTAATGTTATTTACAAACTAGCTTATTAGCTAAAGAATATCTTACAAATCATAGGTAAAAAAAAATACTTTTCATGCTATTTATTAATTTCGTTAAATCATTGGAATTGACAAATAAATTGAATAAGTTCACAATAACAATCATTAATTTTAAATGTACTCACTGTGAAAGTTGTTCCAATTTTATAATAAAATTACATTAAAATTATTAGCGTAAGGAAGTCTCCACTTTTTTTGACTCTGTTCTTTGTGTACTTAGGTATTTTAGCTCCGATTGACGACCACTTATAAAAGATTAAAAGTAGTACAAATTTTCACAGTATTTCAATAACTCACTTTGGACTAGCGGTTTGAACAGTCGGGTGGGTGCGACGATGTATAGTCGTACCTGGGTTCGAAACCACCGAAAATTTAATTTACTTTTTGCTTTTTGAAAATGAAATATCCACAAAATTTTGATACATCCCGTTAGTACGGGCTCGAATCCCTTCAACACTACCAAAATTTTTGATTTTTATCATTTTTATTCTTTATATTTTGAACAATGTCATAGACCTAGTACAAAAAAATTCATATTTGTCATAAATTACTTATTGTAAGCCTTCCTAAGTCTATTTGATTGTTATATAAAACTTTGGTAGACTGTTCTGCGTAGGTACATCCCACAAAGGGTCCTGACCTCGTTTCTAACGGTATGACAAAAATAAAAAGAAACAATTATGTACTATCAACACCAACTGATTTTTATTTTATTTTAGCTCTTACGCCAGCTAAGTTCAGGCATTTTTACAAATCGCTCATTGAATGCAAAACGGCCATATTTCAAAAATTTAGAAAATGTTTTTATTTCTGATAAAGTATATTTTCTTTTGAGAACATTTCATAAAGCTAGTTTAATTTAAATATTTATTTCTTTTTATTGGGATAATTATCTTAACTTTGCTTCAAAATTTTAATGCAAAATGGGCTTTTGTAGTTTTTATCAAGTTGGGTGATAGCTATAACAGCGACCATTATTTTAAAAAATAGAGCAAAAAATTACGAAAACAATGATGTTTTAATATTAAAAAAGAAAAACTTTAACTTTTCAAAAAAATCATGTTCAAAATTTTGTTTTGGCTCTCTGTAAAAAGTTACGATTAGTCCAATAAAAAAAATATACATATAATTCCGGACAGTCCACACAGCATCATCTAGCCTCAAGGTGAGCAAAGCTCGTATTATGGGTACTAGTTGACTGATAAACTTAATACAATACATTACATAGATAGATATTTTTTTTATAAATACATAGAAAACACCCAGACCAATGGAACAATTTCATGTTCAATTTCTGTAGATCGTACACAATTTTTTCCGACACGGGAATCGAACCCACAACCGGTCGCAGGCGGACCTTCGCCCACTGCGCCACATCGGTTGTCGCTGATGAATGATCGAAATGCTTTGCATACAATCTGACACGTCTGATGCTGGGGCCACACTACCGTGATATGCCGATAATTATTTTAATTATAACTTATACAACACCTAGGTGTAACCACGATTTATGGCCATAATTTTACAATGCCAATCAATATGGCAAATGGCGGTAGACAATAGCTCCGGCAGCGGTCTTTTTTCGCACATCAAAGAAGATTACCGCAGTAATTAATGCGTTTGTGGCCACTACCGTTTGTCCAGTGTGCAATATGAGCTCACCGGCGACGCACGTGATATTTTTACCGCCTTATTTATTGACATATCTAGGTAAACTCTAGTGTAACCACACCAGGTCATGCAGTAATTTAAACGGTAATTTAATGTCATAACTATTGCGGTAACAGCCCGGTAGACGGTAAGGTAGTGTGGCCCCAGCGTAAAACTCTCTAAACTGGTATCTATAAGCAAACATTTTATCTGTTTACATAGTGTCATTTATTGTTGTCATGGAAACGGAACGTAGGCTTCCTAGATCTTATTTGACATGCAGCAAAAATAGATAGGAATAAATACTTGGACGATGGAAAAACCCTTTGAGAACGGTAGACTATGGTATTATTAGATGATTCTTTAGATAGCACACAGATGGCGATTCCGTCGCCGCCATCACACTCACATGTTCAAGTAAGCGGGCGTACGACACTATCCGTGTTCACTCACGCATTGATAGAAATGGCCTAAAATTTTCACGTTATTTCTAATTATTCCGAGTGTTTTCATGAATCAAACACAATTTGCCGCAAATAATGACGAATAACAAAGCCAAAAACAGTTATATATTTGTTAAATTATGTCCACATCGCTCATATTTGGGAAAATACAAACGTATGGAAATCGGATCACCTTAAACCTTAGTGTATGACCCTAAGTCTATTACAAACAATCACTTGGTCAGAGAGAAATCCGGTCCTAGGGAGAAACCGCTTGGAGAGTCCCTTTCTAAAGTGTGGCCAGTCGAATTATTCCCGAATTTAATAGAAGTGGTAGGAACAAATAAATTTGACATGTCTTACTAAAAAGCATTAATTTTCGTTCTTTATATTTCCTAATATTTTCCAAGTATCTGTTAGAATGATAACATTTTTTAGCAATAATTTGGACACTTTATTGAAATGTCAATAAAAAAGGAAAAGATTATAAGTAGAATATAATATAAGTTAGACTGGCAGCCCGTCAGCCATATTCATATTTTGTTGTGAATGGTGATCCATTCACAACAAATTGATGAAAGGGACAGAGGGCTCTCGCGAAGCTATCTCGCACACACATCCTAAGTTTATGTGTCAGACGGAGTGTATGCAAAGCATTTCGCCCATTGAATGACAAAACGGCCACAAACCATAATCGTCACTTTTTACAGGGGGTTATTCCCATCTGATCATATGATCCGTTAGTGGTTGCATCTGATCACATGAAAAGTTCCCAACGACTTTTAGAACTATATAGGTAGTAAGTAGGTACAAAAAATTCTTAGAGAAATGTCGTTTTGCAGGAAAAAACTAGATTTTTTTCTAAACTTAGCTGTATACTTAACTCAAAAATCGTGTTTTTTGAGTAATGTCGTCCTTGTAGCAAACAAGCGATATATAGGTAGTAAGTAGGTACAAAAAAGTCTTAGAGAAAAAGGTTGATTTTGCTTATTAATATTACACACTAAAAATATGTTGTGATCCGTTGGCACTAAATTTAATTCAAAAAAGTAGTTGCAACGGATCTGAGATCCGTTGGGAACTTTTCATGTGATCAGATGCAACCACTAACGGATCATATGATCAGATGGGAATAACCCTTACAGGAGATCCAAATGAATTTTTGAACATGATTTTTTGAAAAAGTTAATGTTTTTCTTTTTTACTGTACTGTAGGTAGGTACTGAATTAATTGCTTAAGTATAAATTATTATTAGTTCGCCCCAATTATGTCTTTAAAATGTTAATGTGTACCATGTGTATTTTTTTTACCTTTTTCTCTATCTAACTAAACTAATCTTTTATAATTGTGTAAGATACCTGTTTTCTTTTATAACTTTATAACCTTAGAATAATTACGCTTATTCCTCTATGTTTATAACTGTGTTAGATACTACCTACCTACCTGTATTTTTTTCTACCGATTTTCCATTTAATTTTGTTTGTTCTCTTTTGTAAATTTTCCTGAGCTGTTTGTTTCCAATAAAAAGTCTATTAATCTAACATTTTTGAATCAATAAAAAAATTGAAATGGGCAATTCATAAAGCAAATTTCAAAAATAAGTTAACCTACTATATTGATACTCATACAAATTTTCATAGACAAATTATTAGACATTTTTACTATTGGGTTTACTTATTTTCGAAATTAGATTTGTGAATTGCCCATTTCATTGTAAAGCAGAATTTTTATCAATATAATTTATTTAATTTCGGTAATTTTAAACAGCCTTAATTAAAAAAAATCTAGCATGCATAATAATAATAATCTTAAAATCAAAACATTAACCTAAAAAGCACAATTCCTGTTAGCACAATTATTGTCATGAGGCGTCGGTTGCCCTTCGCCACTGAATCAAATTAGTCAATGAGCGGCGAAATTATTGAGTTATCCACTTGCAAACACATCTGAACAGACCTGTTAGTTAACCAGGATATTTAATAATTATAATAAAAAATTAAATAACAATAAAAATAGATTAAATAGTTATAATGTCATTTACACTTACACGATTAAAACATTATTATAAATATTCACGCCTATTAAAAAAGTAGTTTTTTAAATGTTAAATGAAACATACAAAAATAAATATTGTCCCAATTATTACATGAAGTCCATCTAACCCTATTGCCATCCAGGGCCTTATTGTCTAACTAAATCAACTGATAATCGAGATCGAAACATTATTGACATTTGAAACATAGCCTGGATTTCGATTTTCGAAGTCGGCTATGTTTCAAATTCGAATTAGTAGACATTTTTACTTTTGGGTTTACTTAATTTCGAAATTAGCTTTATGAATTACCCATTTCATTGTAATGCAGATTTTTTTTAATTATAATTTATTTCATTTAGTTAATTTCAAAGCGCCTTAATTTAAAAAATCTAACCTACATAACAATAATAATCTTAAATCTAAAACATTAACCTAAAAAGCACAATTCCTCGGTGCCAGTCTATTCAAATGATTTTGCGAATGTACTTATAACTTTTATTATTATTATTGCATGTCATCGATTCATTAAAAATAAAATATTAAATAAATAAATAATATATTCCTCAAGTTAAGCAGACCTTGAATTATGGGTACTAACTAGATTACATAAATAATTTTTTCTACACTTGAAGACATCCAGAAACATCTCCAGATCCACTACGCTACTGAGATCCTCAGGAATCAAATTAGTCAATGAGCGGCGAAATTAATAAGTTATCCACTTGCAAACACATCTGAACAGACCTGTTAGTAAACCAGCTATTTAATAATTATAATATTAAATTAAATAACAATAAAAATAAAAATAGATTAAATAGTTATAATGTCATTTACACTTACACGATTAAAACATTATTATAAATATTCACGCCTATTAAAAAAGTAGTTTTTTAAATGTTAAATGAAACATACAAAAATAAATATTGTCCATCTAATTCTATTGCCCCTTATTGTCTAAATCAACTGATAATCGAGATCCATTCACTATTGACATTTGAAACCTAGCCTGGACTTCGATTGTACCACTGGTTGACATTTGAATAACGGGAATTACCGCGTGTGAGACCGCGAGGAGCTGCTAGTATGGAAATAATCCTAATAATCCTAATAACCCATGAATATTTACAATAATTATAATAATACAGGAGAATACAGCATGATCTGCCCTCAATTAATTAGGTCATAGTAGCCTGATCAATCTTGGTAAACCTTCGCCGTGCAACTTTCATGACATTCTCAGCGACGTAGTGAGGTGGGCCTCCGTAACGGTCCAAGGGTGCTTTGTACTCGTAGGAGGGATCTGCAATAGTCTTCACCGCCTTCCGAAGGAAATTACAGGTGTCGAAGAGACTCCCAGATTTCTTCTTGGCTGTTTTGAACCTGGTTAAATTATTGTACATTATTTTTTTACTTATTTATAAAACAGTAGATAGTTAGCTCACAAGTATAACCAAAACACTTAACTATACTAAATATAATACTTAGCATAGCATATTCAAATAACAATAATATAAATAAAAATGCTGGGCAATCCACACAGCTTCAACTAAATCATCAAATAATACAAGTGGAAAATGAAATACAAAACACATTTTAAAGGGTTTAATAGACTTGTAAGTAAACCTTCCTCTTGAACCACTCTATCCGCATCAAAATCCTTTGCGTATAGTTTTGAAGATCTAAACATACCTCACATAGGAACAGACAGTCAGACAGCGGGAGGCTCCTAACGAGGGCGCCAATAGTTCGAGGGACTACATAAGTTACTTTCACCCGAGGTAAACACTGTGCTTTTCATTACGAATACAAGGAAATATAAATAAAAACATGAGAAAACAAATTAATCAAATTGCCGCTAATTTCTTTTATTATATTTTAGTCCATCTAGGACAGGCGAAAGTCATAAAGCCATACCGCCTTGTCTTTGAATTCTTCTTGAATTCAGTCAGGCGTTTTTTTTTTAGCTTCAGCATTTATTCTGCCACTATCATGGTTCAATAGTAACGTCATAGCTGTCAGTTGAAAACGATTCTCCCTAGAGCGGAAAAGTATCACTTTCAAAGGGTATACAATGTGATTTGTCGAACCTTGATCAAAACGAAATGTGCGGATACACGAAACATATTTATCGATAAAAATCGGGATAAAAATAATTATATGTTATTTATCTCAAAAACAAAGCAGTTTTAATATTTTTTTAAATGAAGACTACTTCATCTGGTTTTTTCTTCGTTTCTTTTTAAGTTAATGGTGTATTTTATTCAAAGTAGTCTCATTAGAAAGCTAGATAGTTTACATAGCTAATAAAATAAATAAAAAATACAAATACGATACATAAGCGTTGTAAAAACAATATTTTTTAGAAATAAGACAAAAAAACGATTTTTATTTTATTTTTCCTCTGTAACTTTAAAACTGGTCTATTAAGGTGTACTTTTTTGCATGTTGTAATAAATTTCATAATTTATTCTACAAATCCTCCAAAAACTGGGGGTCTAACTCTTTCCGTTGTCATGTTTTTTACCATTTAAATTAGGTACTTTTTGTAAAGTACAAAGATCAACAGGAATCTCAACGGATTTAATCTACATGTATCTTTTTGATTTTATGGTGTATTTTATTCGAAGTAGTCTCATTTGAAAGCTAGATAGTTTACCTAGCTAATAAAATAAATAAAAATTACAAATTCGGTACATAAGCGTAGAAAAATAATATTTATTTAGAAAATAGACGAAAAACAAACTATTTTAATTTTTTTTTTTTCTGTAACTTTAAAACTGGATTATTGAGTTGTACTTTTTTGCATGTTGTATTAAATTTCATAATTTATTCTACAAATGCTGCAAAAACTGGGGGTCTATCTCCTTCAGTTGTTATGTTATTCACCATTTAAATTAGGTACTTTCTGCCATGTAGATGTAGGTGAATAACATGACAATAGAAAGAGTTAGACCCCAGTTTTTGGAGGATTTGTAGAATAAATTATGAAGTTTATTACAACATGCAAAAAAATACACTTCAATAATCCAGTTTTAATGTTACAGAGAAAAAATAAAATAAAAACAGTTTTTTTTGTCTAATTTCTAAAAAAATATTATTCTTCTACGCTTATGTACCGAATTTGTATTTTTTATTTATTTTATTAGCTAGGTTAATTATCTAGCATTCAAATGAGACTACTTTCAATAAAATACACCATTAACTCAAAAAGAAACATGTAGATTAAATCAGTTGAGATTCCTGTTGATCTTTGTACTTGAAAGAAAGTACCTTTTTTAAATGGTAAATAACATGACAACGGAAAAAGTTAGACCCCAGTTTTTGGAGGATTTGTAGAATAAATTATGAAGTTTAATACAACATGCAAAAAAGTACACCTCAATAACCCAGTTTTAAAGTTACAGAGAAAATTAAAAAAAAAAATAGTTTTTTTTTGTCTTATTTCTAAAAAAATATGGTTTTTACAAAGCTTATGTAACGTATTTGAATTTTTTATTTATTTTATTAGCTAGGTAAACTATCTAGCTTTCAAATGAAACTACTTCGAATAAAATACACCATTTACTCAAAAAGAAACGAAGAAAAAACCAGATGAAGTAGTCTTCATTTAAAAAAATATTAAAACTGCCTTGTTTTTGAGATAAATAACATATAATTTTTTTTATTCCGATTTTTATCGATAAATATGTGTCGTGTATCCGCACATTTCGTTTGATCAAGGTTCGACAAATCACATTGTATATGTTCCTTGCTTTAAACCCGCTCTTCAGGCATGTTCAGACCTACTTTCCGAGTATGAGTAATGAAAATATATTATTTACTCCAAACTTGAAGATGTCTTGCCAAATATTGTAATAATGTTGAAATTATTTTATTATCTGCCGTCAGCAATGCCCGTTGCGAGAGAAGCTTCTCTAAACTAAAGCTTATCAAAAATTATCATAGTATGTATATTCATCATCATCATCAACCTATACTAGTCCACAACTAGACATAGGCCTCCCCCAATTGAGCACCAACTGTATAACATAGTACTACGATAATAATGTTAAGACATTTAAGAAAAATAATCTTCCTGTGAGTTTCTTGTGCGTGATGTTGACTTGCAATAAAATGTACGATGAACATAAGGTCCATTCAATATAATATTAAAACTTTAATGACTAAAAATAATTAAAATAAGGGGCGGCAGATTTCCGGTCGGCCCGGGCGGTGAAAAGCCTCGCTACCTCACTGCTAGTTATAATTTTTTCTATACCTTGATTGTAATTTTCGTTGTTAATAAAGAGCTTATTGGTTTTTATTGATTGCGTGATTACTCTATATATACTTTTTCTGTATTATGTACACATTATTTATCCACACACATTTTAAATCTAGCTTTATACTTTTTTTACTTCTTTTAAACCAACTTACACAGGGCAATCATGAATCTGCTTCACGGAATTCTTCCTTCCCAGCAGTATGCCAGCGGTAAGAACCGAAGCGCAAGCGATCACCGACGGGCACACAACACTGAGCTCCTTTAACACCATCATGCCTGACATGCAGAGGAAGTTCGCAGCCATCTCCAGCTCCCGGGGGCGTTCCTTGTCGCACCACCAGACTAGGTAGGCGATGAAGTCTTGGGGGATTACTGGATGAGGAGGGAAACCCTGGAAGGGAAACTTTCATTTAACCCACGTCGGATGTTCATTTAATTTTATTTGGAAGGACTACAGCTTTTATATAAATACCAGTTACCCGCCCCGGCTAAGCACGGGTTTATCACTACATAGTATAAAACAACGTCACTTTCTCTGTCCCTATTATGTCCCTCTGTATGCTTAAATCTTTAAAACTACGCAACGGATTTTGATAAGGTTTTTTTCACTAATAAATAGAGTGAAGAGGAAGTTTTATAAGTATGATAAAACCGTGCGAAGCCGGGGCGGATCGCTAGTTATACATATAAACCTTTCTCTTGAAAATCCGTTCAGTACCTAGTTTTAAAGATTTTAAATACATACATAGAGATAGCAGGAAGCGACTTTGTTTTAGACTATGTATACACAAAATAGGTAAGATGAATCTAGAAACAAAATAATTACATTGTTACCCAAGGGTTGAAAGTAACTTACTTAGTCCCAAGACGGTACACTCGGGCGCCAATAGTTCGAGGGACTAAATAAGTTACTTTCACCCGAGGTAAACACTGTTTTTCATTACGAATACAAGGAAATATAAATAAAAACATGAGAAAACAAATAAATAAAAAAAAGGAAAAATACTGGCGGCAATTGGCAATTTTTTTTTCTTATATTAGTCCATCTAGGATAGGCGAAAGCCATAAAGCCACACTGCCTTGTCTTTTGTATTTGTTGACTTCAGGGAATTGCCGCTAACGCGCTTTTTTTTTAGCTTCAACATTAATTTTTCTCATTCTACCGTTATCATGGTTCAATAGTAACGTGATAGCTGTCAGTTGAAAACGATTTTCCCTAGGGCTGAAAAGTATCACTTTCAACCCGCTCTTCAGGCAACTTCAGACCAACTTTTCGAGTATGAGTAATGAAAAAGCTAATAAATGGCCTTCACGGCTAAATGACCAAACTGAAATACGATAAGCTATGCAATCATATACATAGAATACATACAATTTAAAAATTATTTAGAAGAAAAGACAAAATGAGGTTCAGATTGTGAATAAAAAGATAATAATATTTTTTTACACAATTCAAGTATTTGATCATTTAAAAAATTTAACTTTATAATTCAACTATTTAGTATTGTTTAATTTTAACGATGGTTTTTAAGCACCCACAAGAACATTAAACTTGCACCCACAACAATGCTACGTTATTTCCATCTGTCTGTTAAATAAAAAGATGCATTAATGAACACCCTAGAACTTAATATAGATACCCAAAAAAATTTACTAATAAATAAATTTGCAACCATCTGCTTAGCTCAATTATTACTTAGCTCAATTGTTGCAATTGTATGTATTTATTATATTAGTTTTTTTTTTTCTATTCCTTGATTGTAATTTTCGTTGTTTACAAATAAATATCCAATTTTCGCATTAATATGCGCGTGTTAATATGATCAACAAAATTACCAGCTGCACAATAATCCGCTTCTCCGCATCCAGCAGCATCGCTTGCGTGAACACATTGCCTGTCTTGATTGTCAGCTGCGTGGAAGACATCACTTTGCCGTGCAACTTCTGGGCTATCCAGTAGCAAGCCAATACGAGCAGCTGGATGTTGTCCGGCAGAACCCTCTCCATACTTAGGAAGGAGTCCAGGTACCAGCACGCTGATTGGACGATGCCCGGATTGCCAAGGGATAATGCCTGTAAAACATATTCCTTCAACGATGGTTTCATCATCATCAATCTATACTAGTCCACACCTGTACATCCTACTAATATTATTAACGCGATAGTTTGTGAGTATGGATGGATGGATGAATGTTTGTTACTCTTTCACGCAAAAACTACAGAACAGATACGGATGAAATTTGGCACAGAGGTAGATCGTAGTCTGGGATTTCACATAGGTTATATTTTATCCCGGCTTTCCCACGGGTACGGGATATACGCGGGTGAAACTCCGAAGGGCTGCTAGTAGGCCAATACATAGGCCTTCGTTAATACTTCGACAATATCATCTGCAAGGCTTTTCAGAATCTCAGCTACCGAGTCATCGACTCAGAATCTGAAGCAGTAATCAAGCAGATTTTAACATGTTATGCGTTTTCCAGGGAATATATTTATATTCCAAATGTTTAATGTTTTACTTTCGGCAAACTACTTTTCCGCTATTTAGTGGAAAAGTAATATGCCGAAAATAAAACATTTTCTATCAACCTATGTTTTCACTAATTTCGATTTGTGCTACTTTCGGAGAAATTAATAATATTAGAGACTTATTACTAAAATTTAATATAATATTACCATAATATTATATTTGTTAGTAACATGGGGTGGTAACACAACTACTTTTTGGTATTCCGATAGCTCAATGGTTCCAATTGTAAATACTAGTTTTAATTTTTCTATTCCTTGCTTGTAATTTTCGTTGTTGATAAAGAATTTTTATTAAGGTATTCCGTGCATACTAAAAACTGCTACATTATTTAAATTTCGCGCGAATCTGTATCAGATTCTGAGTCCGTGCCTTAGAAACGGAGTTTCTGAATATCCCTACTGATGGTAAGGGAAGACGCGGCCAAAGATGTATCACGAATATCTAGAAGACTCAGACTCCGGTCTTGAAGAGACTCGCACTTACGTTGAGCTTCATCAGCCAGTTGATGAGACTGGCCCTGGTTCGCCTTGGTGTGGACATCACTGTCGTTGGCGGCCGCTCTGACTCCAGCAAGTGGCTAAGCAAATCATCCGTATATTCTCGGACCTGGTATTTATTGTATTCTTCTATCCCTGGAAGATTCAAATTTAATTTATGTGAGATTTGTTCGCCCGTGAATAAAAGAAAACTTTCTCAAGCAGGCTAGTCACCGTGAGGAAGAACTACTACTACCCTTACCTTCTAACTAATCCACTACCTACCCGCAAATAATTGCAACAGGAAGAAAAACCCATATTATATATATAGCAACATATAACACACTAACAATAAGGAATAAATGAATATGGTTGGCAAACAAGAGATAGAGCAAAATGGAAGAGGTAAGAGGAGGCCTTTGCTAATAGAGGGCAAACAGAAGAGTTATCTGTGTCTTAGCAATAGTATAGTATAAGTAACAAATTGTTAATACTTTTCAGAATAAAGGCTATAAATGAAATGAAATGAATAAAAGAAAAAGAGCGCGATATCTTTCACACTAATATTAAAATGCGAAAGTTTAAATGGATTAATGTTGGTTACTCTCTCGCCAAAAGTACTGAACGATATTGCTGAATTTTGCGTAAATGTAGATTTAGACCTGGAATAAAATATAGGCTACGATACTATGGAATAAAATATACTGTTATTACATAACTCAGTTCCAATAGGATATAAATACCTTTTAAAGAATTCTATAGAAATAACGCGTGCATATATCATAATATGAAACTACTTATGTCGTACATCACTAGCAACCCGCCCCGGCTTTGCACGGGATTACTATACCTATCAAATACAAACCTTTCCTCTTGAATCACTCTATCTATTAAAAAAACCAGAACAAAATTCATTGTGTATTTTTAAGGCGCAAACATCACCTAAACTGGCGCCCTCACTTATTTTATCATATAACTCCGTTAAACAAAGGAATTACCAAAATTCAATCGTACAGTTTGTTAAACCTATCATAAGCTATTTTTTAATGCATCTGTAGTAGTTTCATTTTGTCTAAATAAGGAACCAAAGGCAACTTCGTATCTCTTCCTTAACTAGACAAAATAAAACTACGACAGATGCATTAAAAAAAAGCTTATGATAGATAAGTTTAACAAACTAGACGAGTGAATTTTGAAAATTCCTTTGTTAACGGAATTATAAGATAAAAGAAGTGGGGGCGCCACTGTAGGTGCTGTTTGCGCCTGAATACTATGTAATTATAAAACACATTTGAAAAAGGCAGGTAAAACAAGGCACAAATTATAACTAGTTTTCACTTTACACTTACAATTGTCTGGTGATTGCGATTTACCATCTAAAAATGAGTCATCTCTGATTTTCCGACCGTCCGCGTCTTCGTCATCGCTTATAATGATAATGCTGTTATTTGAATCTAGGTCTTCAGTTTTTTTGCATAATGTGACTGATTTCGTATCTAATTTCTTGACTATTTTGATTGTCGAATCTTCTAATGTAAGCCTGTTGTTACTCGTGCTTGGCAATTCATTTTGGGCTAATGTTTGCAAGGGTTGACGTTTTTCTGTTTTCTTCTTAAGTAACTGAATAGGTAATGGCGGCAAGGGATATAACGGCAAGGGTATTCTAGTTTCGATTTTGGGAATGTTTTCCTTGTTTGCTTCCATTTTGATTTCACACCACACACCTTTGTTATATTTTGGACACGAGCTACACGAACACACACAAATTATATCGTATGAAATTAAATGGCAATTAAATGGGCACGACCAGCATGACCGTTGAGAGTTCGTTGATTTAACAGCACTGACTGAAATCGTTTTCTGAGTTAACCAAACCACAACAGTTTTTCGGAGTACCCTCATTTTTTACTGTTTACGTTTCGTTTTACGTTTCCAATAGATTTGACAAAAATTAGACAAAGGATTACAATAAAACAAGTTTTTAAATAAAATTACTGCTTTTAATTCAATACAACGTATTCTTAAAACTAATAAACAAAGCTAATTAAGCCATCTTATTTTTTAATCTAGGCTGTGTACTTTTAATAATCAAATGCTTCTAGGTTTTTGACAAAGTAAACGTTCACAGCAAATAAATATAAACTAGGTACATGCAAATAAATAAATAAGTTCCAAGTTAAGTACAGGACTTTTTTGTATTGTTTTGTATCAAAGTATTCGAAAGAAGACTGGTGAAAATGGACCCAATAATTTGAGGAAACGTACATGGTCAGAAATTGGAACATTCATTCCTTAGATTATGGTGCTTTTAATCTGAAAATCTCATAATTTTTAAAGTTGGGAATCGTAAGTTATAAACGTTTTAATATTTTCAAAAATGTAATAACGAAACGAAATCAATGATGCAAAAACCAAGAGAAATAAAATAAGTGCCAATAATGGAACGTTCAAACGTCAAACTATGTATTATATGTCTCAAATGCACTGACCTGTATCTATACATTGTATAAATATAGGTCAGTGCTCAAATGGCAAAGTCAGGTGACATGCGTGCAACGTTTTCACTTTGATTTTGTTTTCGAATATTCTAAGGCCTCATTCGCACGAGAGCTTTAAAAGCTATCCCAACGTTGGCGGTTGAAATGGAATTTTAAAATCCAGTCTTTCACCCAACGCTTTCTGTTACGTTTAGTTTTCAATGCACATGCAAGCACTTTAGCTATAGCTGTTTTTCTACTATTATCCATTGTCACTTTTCTCAATAAATTCAACAGGATAAGATAGTCATAATATTGTCAAAATTTGTCAATTAAAAAGTGTTAAAAAAGTGTAAATTACATTTAATGTAATAGCCCAATTTCAATACTTGCGATAACTCGATACTAGGATCTTGATAATATTGAAAGTGTAATATACCCCATTGAGCTTTTTTGCTACCTATTTGGCGCAGTATCTGAAGACAGGGCGAAACAGTTTCAAAACAGTTTTTAAAGATTACACTTGGAAAAGAGTCGAAAAGTTTCCCGGTTCAAGTTGACATAGTTGGCATGAAAAATGAAATTCATATTGCTGCACAATCCTCACAGAATTATGTAGCCTCAAGCTAACCTTGAGGTTAACATCTAGAGATGACTGATATCCTACAATGTTATAAACGCGAAAGTTTGTAAGTATGTATGGATGGATGGATGTTTGTTACTCTTTCAAGCAAAAATTACTGAACGGATATGGATCAAAATTGGCACAGAGATAGATTATAGTCTGGAATAACACATAGCTTTTATTTTATCCGGAATTCCCACGGGAACGGGAATTACGGGCACTGCTAGTACTTAATACAATCCCAATGAGACCATCGTGAACTTGAGAAGACTCTAATTTTTCCACGCTGGCGTAATATCGTCGTCCAATTTGTATGAAGTTTGGTGCGCGATCAGCTGATCACAGCAGCAAGAGTACGCCGCAACTAATAGAACTAAACTCAGATCTTGAACTTCAGAGAGCACCGAGACGTGAGTGCGTAATTCAAAGAGAGATTGACACGTAGGTACTGTGTTACTAAACGACACTTGTTTGCGTAAGCCCGAGAAACAGCCCACCGCTCCCACTGCAAGTACATTTGGACAAAGAAGGGACAAAAATAAAGTACGTAAGGAAGACGGATTTTGTATTGGTTTCGTTTATTCCATTAAGATACATTGGTAGGTACATCGTTACTTATAAATTATAAAAGTGAAAGTTTGTAAGGACGTTTTTTCCTCTTTCACGCAAAAACTACTGAACGGATACGGCTGACATTTTGAATAGACGTAGTTCTAGCCCTGGAATAAAACAAAAACTATTTTCATCAAATAAATCAGTTTCCATGGGATATAAACTACAGGCGGTAAAATTATATTAACACATCAGTTACAATACAACCCTAGTCACCAGAGGTGTACCACTGGCATAAGAATAGAATTCTTTATTCTTATGCTACTGGGTTCAATTTTGGGCCCCACTTTATTGAGTCCATTATTGCACCAATCCTCTTAGCTGCATAAAGAACTACAAGTATGTCATGTTTACGCCGACGACTTACTCTTTTAAACCAGCTGAATTGGGGCATTGTTGCTTGTTACAGAGTATCTCAATAAGATCGCATCATGTTCAAATGGTTTGCTGTAATATGCAGCAGATGTTTTTTTTTGCTAGGTTCTCACATAATTCTCTCAATTCTGGGAGCGTCACACATCTATATTCGAAGCTCGTAACTTCGACGAAACATAGACTCACGGTTTATTTTAGTATCTATACTATTTTATTTCTTCACAAAATCCACTTAGAGACTACATCAAAACTTATCTTATAGTTTAACCTACAGACAACTTGAAAACCACACATCGGAAAGTGTGAACATCTGCTTTAACAGAATAAAGATTTTATATAAAACCAAAGCATAGCTAAGCTAAACCTACAGCTAGCCTAACTACAGCTGTAAGAGTCTGGTCCTATTTAGGCTTAACTATGCTGACACTGTGTTTGATCCGCGGCTCCTAGCAAGCACTCAGAAACTCTTCCAAAGGGTCAGGTGGCATGACGATCTACGAAAAACTGCTAGCAGGTACTGGATGCGGCAAGGTGAAAACAGGATGCTTTGGCGCTCATTAGGAGAAGCTTACGTCCAGCAGCGGAGTGATATAGGCTGATGGTGATGTAATATCACCTGTATATCTGTATCTTGACTGGCGATAGGACTGGCGCGTCCCGGAACAGGCAGTGAGTGGAGCCGCTCGAAACGCCGGGACTTGCAACTGCAGCATTCCTCAGATGTTTCGGATACGCAGCCACAAAATGTTGGAATAATATCCCCCTTCCATATAGAAATTCCAGGTGTATTTATTCAGCATCTTTATTTACAACGAAATTTACAGTCAAGGACTATTCCTTGGTTGTCATTTTCGTTGTAGTATTATTAAGAATTAATTCAAAAATAAATTTAAGCAGTTCCTAATTCAGTAACAAAGAAAGTGGGTATAAATATCAAAAATGCTTCGATAATTATAGGGTTTTCTTTATACCTATAGTTAATTATAATTACTACAAAATTATTATTAATAAATATTAAAAATATGGGAGATGAGATTTTCGTCTGCATAATCATGTGTTTTATTACCCAATTCGGGAGTTTGTTTGGGAATATTTATAGATTTTCAAAAAGCTTTTGACACAATAAGTCATGATATACTTTTAAAAAAGCTTTGTGACTTAGGCATTAAAAATAAAGCATTAAAATTATTTACATCATACCTAACAGATGGATATCAAGTTGTAAAGGTGGGAAATAGTCAAAGTAGTCGTCAGAAAATAACCTACGGAATTCCCCAAGGGTCCATTTTAGGAACTCTAATTTTTTCAATATATATTAATAATATTAGCAAAATAGGACTAAAAGGACACATAACTTTATATGCCGACGATACCTGCTTATTCTACTTCGGCCCGAACCTCGGTGAATTGTTTAAAGATGCACAAACGGACTTATCTAAATTTGACATTTGGTGCCAGAGCAATCTAATGACAGTCAATGCAAAGAAAACATCTTTCATGTTATTCGCAGCAAAAAATAAAAAAATATCTCACTTACCGCCACTAACTATAGGAAATTCAACAATACACCGCTCGCGAGAGGAGAGGTACCTAGGTCTTATACTCGACGACGGTCTAACCTGGCAATCTCATATTGAACGTGTACGAACTAAATTAGTCTCTCTAACGAGCGCACTGCGGAGATCCGTGGGATGCGTTCCACGAAAAGTCCTGATGACCATCTACAATTCCTTAGCTAAATGTCATTTACAATACCTATTAGAGGTATGGGGCACTGCAGCAGTAACTAATCTTAAAATTTTACAAACATCGCAAAACAAATTAATTAAAGTTCTTTATAAATATGACTACTTAACTAGCACATGCATTATTTACAAAAATACCAAAATTTTTAACATCAAACAGTTGTATACTTACCTTACCTGCATCCTTATAAAGAAAATATTAACTAAAAAAATCCATACGCAAATTACCTTAACAAAGAAAACCTACACCTATAATTTAAGAAATAAAAATAAGTTATCATTAAGGAGTCCACGCACCAACTATGGAAAAAGAAATATTCTTTATGAAGGTGCGCAGTTATACAACAGCTTACCCGATAACATTAAGAACTGTTTGTCTATGTATATTTTTAAGAAAAGACTAAAACAATATATTTATGATAAGATTTATTAAGTTAGCGTAACGGTACTAACTATTTATTTTAAAACTTACTGCTACAATTAGAAAACTAAGTAATTTAGAAAATTTAATTAAGATAGTAAGTAAGATTATTGTATGTACTCATGTAAGTGAACTCTGTTCTTTTTGAGTAAATAAACATCTTTAAACTGAATTCAGTAGGCAATAATTGCAAGTGTCTATTAGACATATGTATATGTGAACAACAAAACGACCGAAATACACTCGAGAGCAATGAATCCGGGTCACTCAAAGAATCCAAAAAATCTCGGAAAGTAAGAATGCTAGGTTAATGCAATAAATTGTATTTAATAGACAATTTAATACTCCTTAAATGAAAGTTAAAAAAATATGAGTCACCATACATTTTTTTTACACAAAATTACATAAAGAAAAAAGCTGCTGATCTCTCCTTAAAACAAAAAAAGTAAACATGAAATTTTTGAACTTTATGACGATTTTCTTGAATTTCAATACTTCGTATTACCTCCTCGTGCTTCCATTACTGCGTTTACGCGGTTTGGCATGCTGTACACCAAGTTCCTTATACGATTTTGGGGAATATTCTCCCATTCCTCTGTGAGAGCAATTTTGAGCTCAGGAAGCGTGATTGGGGGAGGGTTTCGTTGTTTTACGCATCTCCCTAGCTCGTCCCAAGCATGCTCGATCGGGTTGATATCCGGGCTGCGCGCTGGCCACTCCATACAAGTAATGTTCATCTCTTGAAGGTAGTCATTCACAATCCTACCTGTATGAGGTCGGGCATTGTCATGCATAAATATAGCATCCTCACCCAAATTGACCATAAATGGACCAACGTGTTCGTTGAGGATTTCTTCCACATATCTTACGCTAGTTAAAGAGCCGTTTTCTATGATCACCAGCTCTGTGCGACTTTCAGAGGAAATTCCGGCCCACACAAGTACAGACCCACCACCGTAGGCTACTTTTTCTTCGATGCATGCTTACTTGAATCTTTCCCCTGGTCTTCTATACACTCTGTGTCTTCTATCGTGCTTGTAGAGCATAAATTTTGATTCGTCGGAGAACATAACTTTCGACCAATCTTCAATACTCCAATTTACGTGGTTCTGGGCATATCTTAGTCTTGAAATACGATGGCCACGCTCCAGTTTAGGGCCGTTTGCAGGTCTAAGGGGTTTTAAGTTAGATTCAGCAAGCCGACGTCTTATTGTCCATGCACTTGGGTTACTTCCTCCGAGGCGTCGAAACTGATTTGTGAGTTCAGTTCCTGTGAGAAAGCGATTTCGAAGCATGGTGTTCACCAAGTATCGGTCTTCTCGTGCTGTGGTACACCTAGTTCTGCCCGTTCCTGGTCTGCGTAGGTTAGAACCAGTTTCTTCGTAACGTCGGAGAACTCTTTGTACTGTTGACAGCGACACACCGACAGTCCTGGCTGTATCGCGCTGACTCCGGCCGGTTTCCACCAATGTAAGTATTCTGGTGCATTCTTCAAGTGTAAGCGACATGATTTCAGCTTGAATAATGAATATTGAGCACTATCAACCTGGTTTATGTACCAACATAAATGACAGATTACAAACAAAAGCAAAAACAAATCCTGTAATTTCGTAGTTCTATCTTCGACAGTGTTCCCTTTTCAAATTTGATTTTTTTATGAAATAACTTTACAATAACTAAGAAGTTTTAATACTTTCATTTAAGGAGTATTAAATTGTCTATTAAATACAATTTATTGCATTAACCTAGCATTCTTACTTTCCGAGATTTTTTGGATTCTTTGAGTGACCCGGATTCATTGCTCTCGAGTGTAGTTTATTCCATTTGCATAAACAAAAATGAGGTCTTTCGATAAAAGTCCTTTTAATGCAAGATCCATCATAAGAGAAGGTCAAGCGGCGTCATCATCAATTAGGGACAGTTCACATCAGACGATAGATGCGTCGGGCTATTCGGTCAGATAGGGTATTTTCATAAAAGACGGAATATGCGTCGGACGTAACTTCGTTTGCCACATTATTACGCTTCTATTCGTCTCTGGATTAAGCATCTAAAGGACGGTTGTTCGCGCCTATCTATTTTGTTTCGTACCTTTGCATCCACCTCTTTATCTCACCTAGACGCTTGTACCAGATATCCATACCACGCCCTGTTGGAAAGAAGTACGCATTATTTATTTCTCTCCATATCTCCAAATCACAGCAAGTCAGACTTTCAGTCAAAATTACAACTATTCAAGTAGCTTTCACCTAATAAGCTACATTTTTGGTCCTTCCTCCGCCAAATACGAATCCTGCACCTACGGAAATACAACCTTACATCTTACATCGAAAGACTTGGCGGCCATTGCTGTGAGTAACTGCGCAATATTGTACGAGTAAGTTCACCATCACCACATCGAAGGAATTGAAGTCGGATTGGCATCTCATCATTCTCCATACGCATCTGGTGGGACCAACCTTCCTTCATTATCCATCACCTTCCTTTTTCATTAGTGACACGTGTGATAAACTGTTTCGGTGTTTCAGTGTTCAGAATAATCCCTCGCTAATCCGCGAATCGCTAAGAAAACGAGGAATAGTTAAAGGTCGTTAACTTAGTTTACCAACCACGTCCAATCGTTAGTAGAAAGCGAGGATCCTGTTCATTCTAATAGAAATTCTATAGACCTAAAACTACGCATTAACGGAGGCTACTAACCTATTTACAGAATTTAATAACATCCAAACGCAAATTGAAGATAATGTTTATGATAGTGTTATTTCAGATCAATTAAGCTGTAGGGAATCTTTTGAGAATCATTATTATAGTACTTTAGCTTTAGCACAATCACTGCTTACCAGTGATGAGGTTACTGACCAATCTAAAGGTACTTGCAACGCATCACAATCTGTAAAACTGCCCGCTATAACCATGCCCACCTTTGACGGATCGTATGAGCACTGGCTCGAGTTTAGAGCATTTTTGTTGCTTGTTCATAACTCTAAATATATTAGTAGGTAGTATTCAAAAGTTTCACTACTTGAAGTCATCATTGAAAGGCAACGCATTGCTGGTTATTGAATCGATGAAATTCTCTGCTGATAACTATTCTGTCGCATGGGAATTGTTCCTGAATAGGTACAATAATAATAGACTTTTAATTCACAAAAACTGCAAAGCTTTGTTTACTATAAACGCACTAACAAAGTAATCACCTTCTCAGATCAGAATATTAATTTACACAGTTCTAAAAAATTTGCGCGCGCCAAAAATCCTAGTCGAACCTACCGACTCCTAGGATACACTCATTATCTACATGATTGGGTCAAAGTTAGATAAGTTAACGGAACGCGAATGGGAAACATATAAATGTACTTTATCAACAAAGGATCACAATACGAAACGCATTATAAAGTTGTGTGATTTGATAGGTTTTATACAGGACAGGGCAGATATGCTAGAAACATTACAGCTTTCACATAACAAACCAGAAACAGAAAAAACCGAAAGGTATTATTAAAAACAAGGTTCGCATAAAGAAAATGTTTCACACTGCAATTAGAAACACAACAAACCCGGCGATCGTCAGTCTCGCTCCTACAAGCTCATCCATTGTATTCGTGTTTGAAGTTCATAGAGTGATTTAGAATCCAAGTTAAAACTAATTCGCAACAATAAACTTTGTGAAAACTGTTTGCGCGCAGGACACTCCCCTGATCAGTGCAACTTCGAATCGTGCAACACTAAGCATAACTCATTGATTCATACCGATAGTGCAGCATTCCATTAAAGTGTACCTACTCAGTGTAGCAAGAACGCTTCTTCTACTACGGGCTCGCTAATCCAGGTAAATAAGGCGCATATACAGACCAATTGCTCTAGTTATGTAGGTATGCATACGGTGCTATTGTCAACAGCTGTGATCGAGGTAGCTGACACTCGCGGTGCTTATCACTCGGCGCTTGCGCTTCTAGACTCAGGTTCTCAATGCTTTATCACTAAATCATTATGTAACGAAACGATTCGATTAGTAGTTGACTCAGTGCTTCAATGTTCGGAAACTTGAAATATTAAAATTAAGTCGCAAGTCGATCAAACATTCAAAACATGCATTAATTGTTTTGTATTACCACAAATAACTTCAGGTATTTCAACCTTTTGTGAAAATGCGCAGCTTTTTATTCTAGGCAACATAAGGTTGGCTAACCCGAACTTTCTCGACGTATCGAAGATAGATATTTTGATAGGCGCTGATGTATTCTGGGACCTATTAGAAGAAGGTAATATTCGAATTCCTAGTGGGCCCTATTTACAAAACACAAAATTAGGCTGGATTTTTTCCTGTCCGTTTGAATGTTTGTTATAGGTAATCTCCAGTCAACTAGTTGTAATTTTTTCTATTCCTTCATTGTAATTTTTGTTTTTAATAAAGTTTATTCTAAAGTTTAAGTCATTTAGATAAAATTTGCTACGTAGATAGATGGTTTAGGATCTAGAATAGGACATAGGATATTAAAATTTGGAAATTTTAACCTCTGAAGGGATTAAATCGGGCGGTAAAGTTTGTATGGAAAATTATTTTTCCTTAGTTCAATTTACTCAAATTCGGTATAAATAAACTACAACACCTATTTTTTATTTTTACGAAACTACCCCTAGGAGGCATGCAATAAATTTCTAAAACGTGATTAATAAATTTCCATGCGGGCGAAGCCGCCGGACGCAACTAGTACATAATATTCGCAATAAAAATAATAGGTTAGCAGGTATGCTGAATGTAGATAAGTTAAGAGAATCGGAACGAACCCTTTGTACGATTATCTCAATTCGAAAGTTATCCTGATGAGTATATATTAATCAAGAAAAACGCTATCATAAAAAATCATAAAAAATATGCATTAAGCCCACCCTTTGTACTTTAGTGCAATAGAGTTTTAAATAAATAAATAAAAATAAAAAAAAACAATCACTTAATAAAAAGTGGGTAGGCGTCTCGGCTACTCTGACGAGATCTCTTACGATAAGAGACATCCGCTATCTACGCTTTTGTTTCGCTACGAACATCAGCAGTTACATCACGCTGGTAGCCAGGCATTGTTGTGCCATTTACGTGATACCTGGTGGCAAGTAGGTGGTAGGAACCTAGCTAGGTCTGTGCTTCATGCTTGTGTAAAGTGCACGCGCATGAGAGGAAAGGTACTTACTTACCCCTACAATGGGTAATTATCCTAAACAAAGAAATACGCCCACGAATCCTTTCAATCGATGCGGGGTTGATTATAGTGGAAGTTATCTCATACTTAATCGCAAAGGTAGGAGCGCTAAAACCTATAAGGCATACGTTTGTTTGTTTGTGTGCTTTGTGACACGAGCAGTGCATTTACAGCTGGTCAGTGACATCACTACTGAAGGTAATCTTTTATTTCTAGGCTCGGTAAACCTTTAGAAATTTATTACGATTACGGAACAAACTTTGTAGGATTAATGAATGAATTTTCAAACTTTTTACGTAATTGTTCGACTGACATTGTTGAATACGCAACAAATCAACAAAGAAAATTGAAATTCATTCCGCCCTTATCCCCCTCATTTTGGTGGCCTTCGTAAGGCAGGCATAAAATCATGTAAACATCATTTGAAACGTGTGATAGGAAACGCGCACCTTACATTCGAGGAATTCACAACAGTATTAGCACAGGTGGAAGCTATATTAAACTCCCGACCTCTTTCTCCCCTCTCTCCCGATCCTAAAGACCTCGCTCCTCTAACTCCAGCTCATTTCCTGATTGGTGACCACGTACTGCGCCAGCCAGCGATGACGTCATCGAAGTTCCAACACACCGACTTCAGCGCTACGAGAGGGTGGAACAAATACGCCAACATTTTTGGACCCGCTGGGCCAAAGAATACATACATATCCGAATTACACCTGCGCACAAAAAATGGAACAAGCAGCAGACTACTGACTTGAAACCATTCTTCACTTGTTCTTATCAAGGAAAGTAACTCATCACCGCTAAAGTGGAATATGGGCCGTGTCCTCGCTACGATTCCAGGAGAGGATGGTGTATCAAGATTAGCAGATATACAAACTGCCACTGGCGTCATCCGCAGAGCCTACGTTAAGATCTTTCCACTCCTTCCAGAATACCCTTTTGACGAAGAACTTCACACTTTTTGAAAGCTGCTACTTCCAAGGCCGGCGGCATGTTCGCGCCTATCTATTTTGTATAGTACCTGTGCATCCACCCCCCACCTCCTTACCTCACCTAGATGCTTGTAGAGATTCATTACACGCCATGTTGGAAAGAAGTACGCATTATTTATTTCTCTCCATATCTCCAAATCACAGCAAGTCAGGCTTTCAGTCAAAATTCTATTCAATTAGCCTTCACCTAATAAGCTACAACGGTTGTTTTATGTCTTGTGATAATTTATTCTAAAATGAAGCAAGCCCATCTAAATAATAGCTAGTCAAGATGCACGTCGCGTCGGCTGAAAATGGCTTTTATGAATATTTATTAACAAAGGTACACCAATAGTATACATAGTCCTACTAATATTATAAACGCGAAAGTTTGTAAGTATGGATGGATAGATAAATGGATTTATTACTCTTTCACGCAAAAAATACTGAACGGATCTGGATGAAATTTGCCACAGAAATAGATTGTAGTCTGGAATAACTCTAGGCTATATTTCCCACGGAAACGGAAACTATGCGGGTGAAACCGTGAGGCGCTGCTACGCAAAAACTACTGAACGGAACTGGTTGAAATTTGGCACAGAGATAGATTGTAGTCTGTAATAGCACATAGGTTATATTTATCTTCTTACTTAAACTTAAAATCAAAAAAAAGAAAATGACCAACGCATTGATTCGTTCAATCGCCAAGTCGCAATCAATGCGTTGGTCATTTTCTCTCATAATCTTTGATAGGTACGCTAGTTCTGTACGAATAGAGCGATCACCACCTACCAGCATTTATAAGTAGGTTACGAGATGCCTGATAAATAAGGGAAGAGACAAGACCCTTTGGAAATATTTAACATTCTGTGTGATTCAACAGGTGTCAATAAATTCCATGGGTTTGGAATACTCTGCTATATCGCTGTTGTCGACGCTGCTGCTGCTGTACCTCACGTTTTGGTTCAACAAGTTCCGACTCGACGCTGCCGTGGGTCGCGCCTGTCTCGCTATGTACGCCATGTTCCTTGTGTAGTAGTAAGATTTGTTAGCTTAGACGCTCTAAGATTCATAAGGTTCAAACAAGGCTTGGGTGTCTTAATATAGCTATCAACTGTTGTCAACCATCGCGAGTGATAATTTTTATCATGATTCCTGCGAAGTTCAAAAACTTCATTAATGGCGGTTTGTTGACCATTTTTCCGACATTGCACTGTTTTTTTGATGAACAACACTTGTTTTAATCCATCAGCCTTCGTTAGTAGTTAATTTACTACAGAAACAAGGATATCCATAAATAGAACAGTCTATTTAACTTCGAGTTCTTATTTTCGACATTATTTTGTATTTAGCACATTTGACCACGAAATTAATAGCTTATCTTATTGATTACTGAACAAAACACCGAAAATAAATTTATAAGACGAAGGTTATTTGAAAAATAGGTTACTCGAATGATTCTAACGTCAACAGTTCAATTTGCAAAGCTACGTACCGACTGATATCAATCATTGAATTTTGTTTAAAATCGGCGTCTTTCATAATGTAAAATTTGACTTCATGACAAGCTGGATTATTGCTTATTATTATTGCTGGACAAGAGGAATTATTATTTACCACTAATTATATATTTAGACATGCAATATTATCATATATGGACAACATAAAAAACAGTTAAATGTTTAATTACAATTATTGTTAATCGGTCCCATTTTTTCATAATTTTGAAATATTCAAAGGGCAGTAGAGGGCTGAAAAAGGGTTGCAATATTTTTCTTTTATAATTTTCTTTGCCTGTGCAACAAGATGCAACTTTTGGGAGGTATTCAGAAGTGCAAATGTAAAAATAAAAATCTCGCTCCACCCTATTGACTACCCTTGTTAATTGTGTGTTTTGAAGAGTAAAATTTAATTCAAGGCCAAAAGGTTTACGGGTAAAAGAACAGACATAGCATTTAGAAATGTTTAAATCGAGCTTGTTGAGTATGCAATAGTTTTGAAGGCAGTCCAGGTCATCTTGGAGGCAGGCCGCGTCGACTGCGTCTTTTTCAGGGTAAAGGTTTTAAAACTAAAGTTTTCAATCAGTGCATCCTACCCGTAATGACCTGAGCTGATACGTGGACACTGACGATAGGGATGGTCTCCCAATTCAAAATCGGTCAGCGAGCTATGGAAAGAGTTTTGCTTGGAGTTTCTCTGAATGACAGGATTCGTAACGAATACATTCGACAGAGAACCAAAGTTATCAACATAGCTCAAAGAATAATCAACAGAAGCTGAAGTGGCAGTGGTCCGGTCAAATCTCGCGAAGAACCGACAACCGTTGGGGTAAAGGTGCTCTTGGGTGGAGACCGTGACTTGGCAAACGTAGTGTAGGATGCCATCCGGCCAGGTGGGATGACGATCTGCGTAATACTGCTTGCAGATGCTGGATGTATGTATGGATATTTTCTATGGATGTATGTATAGATAATAAAACCGTGCGAAGCCGGGGCGGGTCGCTAGTTTATTATAATAGTAAGATAGTAAGATTTTGCCCTAGATGTTGTTATTTTTGATCCGTAAAGTCAAAACTGCTGAACGAATCGGGCTGAAATTTCGAATAGACGTATTTCTAAGCCGGGAATAAAACGTGGCCTCTTTTCATCAAAGCCGCGTGGCGCACCTAGTTGTACATCCGTACTATTTGTAAGAGAAATATCTAAAGTTCTCTAAACCTAGTAAACACTGTTTCTTGTCACGTCATCACTCCTTCACTTCCCTACAGAATGAATGACCGATTATAAAAATGTACTTCTAGCAAACCCACGGCGACCTATCTAGACTTTAAATTAGACTATAATTCAAAAAGTTCTAAAGCAGGGATAGGGAAATGCTGCATCATTTTAAGTTTTTTTTTATCAAACTAACCTGAACACTAATAATAGAAATCGAATCATGGTAAATATCCCGTATTCAATGACTTTACTGATAAAAGAAATTCAAAAACAATAAAACTTCAATGTTGTGTCCAGAATCAGGATTATCTTTCGGCTTTTTAGTACGTATACCCTAAGGGTACCTATATGTTACGTGGCGTCTTATAAGTTTTCTGACCTAGCCTTCAAATCCTAATCTTGTTTATAGTAAGGTTCGAGTATAAGCGCCTGAATTGATGAAATGAAAAATCCCTTTGATATATATTAATATATTATAATTTCATTGATTATGTTTTTATATTATTATTAATTGCACATTAATGAACTCTTAATTTTAATACTAAAATCGATAAATACATGACAACAAGATTTAAAATTCGACAACAACTAAAATTAGGATATCAACATCAAAAACACATCATCACAACAAAACATCAAGTCAACGATAATAAAATAACACATGAGAAGTTAAATGTCGATTACAAAGAGAACTTGCTCCACAGAATTCAGCCGGTTGAACTATTTAGTCAACCGGCGTTCGATCCTTTACCACCCTAATCTACTCCTTCCCAGCTTGGATTTCTCGCCATCCCGGGAGCGGCCGGCAGCGACGCGATGAGCCGGCGGAGACGCCGCGGTAAGCTCGCGTCGCCCCGCCGGCAGCAGCACGTCCCCTCCCGGCCCCTCGCACTTAGTCCTCCCCTCTTACCTTAGTACCTACAACAAACAAAGAAAAACTGGTGTATTTGGAGTGAAAATATTAGAATTAGTTATTAATTGTTAATTAGCACTTGTTTCTTAAAAGGAAGAAGAAACAAAAAACAATCAAAGGAAAAAGATAAGGGAGAGGGAGCTGCCTCGATGTCGTCGGAGTACTGGCGCTGCGAGACTTTATCTCGTTTCAAGCGATTCGATGTATTAAAGTCATAAAGATATAAGTATAAAAAACACATGACACTGGATGTGCTTGTCGCGTCACTGCTGGCCAATGCAATTACGGTATGACTGAGACTAGGTTGCGTATATTTAGTTTGTTCAGCGTCTTAGTTCTAAGAGACGAAAACACATTAATCAAAGGTAAGACAGGGGCGGGGAAACCAGTTAGGACATATTTTTATTTTATTTTTTTATTTATTTTTATAATGGTAATCACGAGTCCCCCGTAAAAATCAACAGTGAAAATCAAAACCAAACTAAGTTGATTGTGCAAAATGCTACTTTTGTACAATAGCGCGTTCAAATCTTTTGTACGCGGTGGCTTAGTATCATTGACTGCCCAAGGCTTTACGAAAATACCTACTAGTATATTATAATGGGGAAATTAATAATATAGGGATAGTTGATTTGAAGAGGTATGCGAATTTCCGGAATTTTGGCGCAAATGTCTTAAATGAATTGCTGAGGTACCTGTGTCTCAAGAACTTCTTTTGTTTATAATGCAAACGGTTCATTGTAAGCACCTCCGAGTCAAACTGATTTAAAATGTTCATTTCATCAGCGCTTAGGTGAAAATTTAGATTAATATTCTCGGTGATATGCTGGGCGTTTTTAGATTTTGGGACCACAACAACTCCTCTTTCCAAAGACCAAGTCAGGAGGACTTGTGCCGCAGTGGCAGCGTTGTCATCTGCGATGTCTTTTATTATAGGGTGCCTCAAAAGTTCATTCTTGTCGGTGCCGCCCAAGGATTCGTCTCCTTGTAGAAGAATGGAGTTTTCATTGCAATAACTGAGCAATGCCTCATCATGGCTAAGGACATTCCATGTCACCTAAAAGTAAAAATAATACATTAATTAATATCATCGGCTTGGAAACAAATACATCTAGCTTTTGTAAGGGTCAGCTGAGCTACTTCTAAACTTGGCAACCGTCTGCAATTAACTCAATTGTTGCAAGTTTTAATTTGGTGTATACATGTATAAAGTGTAATTTTCTTATATATCAAGGATAATAAACTTAATAAAACTATAATACTAATAAAGTAAGCAATTGATTGAACTGTAAACAATCTAGATAAAAGAAAAGTAATCATGAAGAAACTGAAGTAAGATGAAGATAAATAAACGTACTTGGTTCAACACAGGTGCATCGCAGTGAAATTCTTTAACCAAAGTCTTGAGATTCGCGATGCTGCAGTTGCTCAAACCAATTGACATAACGCGGCCAGAGTCGTATAAGCCTGATACCGCTTTCCATGCCTCACTTTTTTCTTTCTTGTTCAGAAACCTGTATCCACTGGGAAATTGTAAGACGTAAAGATCAGGCGTATAGTGTAACGCCGCTTCCAATTTCTCAAAACAAAATTTGACATGATGAGCGTTATCTGCAATTTAAAAAAACGTTAGGCAAAAGTTAAGTCAGATTAACCAAGGCCAACGATGATGATTTTATAACTTACTCAGCTTTGTCGTGATGAATATATCGTCACGGTTCAAGTCATGCTGAGGAAGGTATGTCCGTAAAGCTTCTCCTACATGGATGTTATTGCTGCTCTGGGCCGATGTATCTACAAAATTTAGTAACATCGTAAATAAAGGAATAGAAACAATTGAGCTAAAAATAAATGAAAGATAAAAACCCAGTTCAATAAAGTAATAAGGTACGAAAACGAATGAAAGCCTATTAGAATTACCAAAGGATCTGTATCCAGCCTTCAAAGCGTAATTGATCATCTTTACTATGGTATCCTCATCATAACCATCCGGAATGCCAACTGAAAAAAATAAACCATTTAAAGTATCCATACTTATGTTATAAAGTATAAGAAACTTAATCTATTTGTAGCCTTAAAATGCCTAAACGGCCTATCAAATCTTAACATATTTAACATGGGGACAGTATCTCGGGGACGGACATAGGACAACTTTAACCAAAAAATCGCGTGCGAAGTCGCCAGCAGAAGCTAGTACTGTATAATGGTCAATTTACTCTGATACAATAAATTGTACAACCTAAGTATACGGATAAGTAATAGGTACATTACATTATTATTATCTACTAGCTGCGCCCTGCGGCTTCTTCCGCATGAAAACTTATGAATAAAAGTAGCCTATATTTAATTCAAGCCATAGAACTACGTCGTCTATTCAAAATTTCAGTCCGATACGTTCCGTTTAGGCATAAAGTTTTATTACCAAAAGTTTTGTTCCAACCATCAATCCAAATTGTCGAATTAGTTAGAACATTTGAATTTGGAAACAAACAAGGTCATGTGATGGTTATACTAACCCGAAAGAGGGCGACTCTGAATCCCGAGGTGGTAATCTTTATCCAGTATTTCCATGACATTTTGAGGTAATTCAAATCATAAGTACCTAATATAGATAGAAAGATAAGTAAGTACCTAATGTGTTGTTATAATTCAATACCTAATTATAAATCATTTCACATTTTTTGTAGGTAATACTGCAAGAACACAAATATATAAAAACATGCCAGAATTTTTAATCTATCTTTATTAAAGAAAGTCGTGTTTGTTACAACACTTATAACTCGAGAACGGCTGGACCGATTTTTATGATTTTTGTGTTTTTGGATTTGTCTTCGTCGGGAATAGCATATTATGTATAAAAATATGATATTTGACAAATAAATAAATTTCCCCGCGGGCGACGCTGCGGGGCGCAGCTAGTATGTATTAAAAATTTTGGTATTTTCAGAAATCGAAATATAAAATTATAGGCACTTACACCCTATGGCCGGTATCGCGTAGCCGCTAGCAAGATCGAACGGTGGCCAGAAGGGCTTCGACGCAGCCATACTTCTGTAACAAAAAATTTTCCATCACTCTCGCTCAAAAATCAGTGACTCCGTTGCAAAGAACATAAAATAAGTTAGCATAAAAATTGTATTAGAATGGATCAGTTGAGCTACCTCTAGATTGTGTGTGACGTCTGTAGTTAACTGTTTAAATAGGAAATACTGGATTTAATTTATTTATATCAATTCTGGTGTTATCCCATGGAAAAAAAAATATGCAATGAAAACTGAAAAGCAGCCTGAGTTTTATTTCAGGGCTAGAACTACCTACGACTATTCAAAATTTCAGCCCGATCAGCTTTAGCGTGAAAGAAACATCCATAAATCCATACAAACAAACATTATTTTATTATATTTGTTCTAAAAGATTAAATAGCTGACCCACCTTCATTCACGTAGACTCTAGAAATGCCCTACCTAATGTTTTTTCCATGCAAATTATCATCGACGATTATAACAAAACACAAAACCGCTTCCATACCTACTTGACGTGAGCTAACTATAATTGACGACCGATATGACGCAGTGGGCGAAGGTCCGCCCACGGCGCAGGAGGCTGTGGGTCCCATTCCCTATCGATTGTATTAAGTATTTTCAGTCATCTGTCTGCTAGACGACGAAGAAATAATACTTCGGGCGAGATGATGCGTGTCGCCGTTTTAAACTTATTAGTTACTAAGTATACGAAATTCTAAAAATTAAATTTACAACCGATAGAATACTAATTGCCTTTTATTAGCTTAATGGGTTTCAAAGTTCTAAATGAACACCCAAAAATACCTTCTTTAATGTTTGTTGTGTGATAGAAGGTTAGTACCACTAAATATCAAAAATATCAGATTCAAGGGTATGGGCTGGACGGTTTCTCAAAAAAAATCGCTTCTTCCTATACCTATATATACATAATTATGATTTATGAAAACCCTTTTGTATGTAAAACCCACCCCTCATTGTAGAGAGAAAGAATAATAATAATTTACCTGACAACAATCGATAATCCTTCTACGACTAAAGATTCAAGATATTTTCATATAAGTATTATTTAATTTAAATCTGCAGTTAGCTTTATTGTTACTATTAAATACTAGTTCTAATTTGTTTCTATTGGTGTTTGTAATTTTCATTGATAATAAAGAATAATTTCAATTTCCGAGGTTTGCATCTCATTAGTTTATATGAAACTAATTTATCAGGTATCTGTCTCTTTTTAAATGAACTGTTTAGCTTGTATGAGAATTAAAGTTATAAAAATTAAAAAGTGGGTCTTTGATTTCATTTTGCTGCAGGACAATAGCTTTATTTTTGGAGACTTTACTACCCAGAATTTCAATAAAGTACAGCAAATGTAGTCTAACAAGCTGTTGCTTTTACCTCTATATTATATTACCTACTTGTACTTATTACGTACATATGAAAAACTAAAACATTAAATTTTAAAAAGAAATTACGTCTTGAATGATATTATAGCATCTCCAATCATCATCATCATTAACCTATATTAGTCCACTGCTGGACATAGGCCACCCCAATGAGCACCATAGCGCCCTGTCTTCAGCTTGACGCATCTTTCGCGGATCATCATCCCACCTGGCCGGAGGGCGTCCTATACTACGTTTACCGAGTCGCGGTCTCCACTCAAGAACACTTTTACCCCAACGGTTGTCGGTTCTTCGCGAGATATGGCCGGCCCATTGCCACTTCAGCTTGCTTATTCTTTGAGCTATGTCGATAACTTTGGTTCTCTGGTGGATGTTCTCTGAAGGATAGGATTCCTTACGAATTCTATCCTTCAGAAAGACTGAGAGCATAGCTCTTTCCATAGCTCGCTGGGCGACTTTGAACTGGTGGACCAGCCCTACCGTGCGTGTCCCCATCTCAGCTCCGTAGGTCATTACGGGTAGGATTGTTTGAAAACTTTCGTTTTCAAACATTGCGGTATGGATGACGAGAAGACCTGAAGTAGTTTCCCAAATGCTGCCTAGCCTAGCTGGATCCTCCTCTTGGCCTCCTTCTCAAAATTGTTTTTAACTAGCTGCACAATCTGCCCAAGGTAAGTATAATCGGAAACAATTTCAAGGTGACCATCTACGACGATCAGTCCCGGAACAATGTGGCCATTGATCATGACATTGGTTTTATCCTAATTCATGCCAAGACCGACATCGGAAGGCTGAGACATCTCCACTAATAAAGTTTTATTTAAAGTATTTTTAAGTTCACTTACCTTTTGCTGTCAAACTTTAGTTATTAATTTAACTGTAATGTGTTTTTTCCAAACAGCCTTCGCACTTGTAACAAATAACAAAGTTAAATGTTTGCACACTGATAAGCCAGAACACAACACGTACTCGTGCACGGGCACGCGCCAACTCGCCTGCGTACCACCCCTAGTCCACCTATCCGACTGAGGAGCGATGAGACGTCCCGTCGACAGAGACCGATAGGTAGCTACCTATCACGTGGATCTCTAAATACAAACAGCGCATGTACACTGGCAGATTATTTTTTACAAGAGCGCCAATCATAACTGAAATGGAATGAACTGTAAATGTCCGGCACAAACTTTTATTGCCAACACAATAAATCTGTACATGACACTCAAAATAAAATGTCCATGTCTCACTCTGTCAAAAAAAATTAAAAGTAACTATACTCCAGACTAAGCATAGCTCTGAATTAATATTCCAGACCCACCAGTAGATCTAAAAACCATAATTAGAAAATAGCTAAGCTTTACTTATTTCTAAAATGTTTGCATAATTTGTGCTGAATAACTTTCGATTAGGTATTGAAGATTTTGATTTCGCTACTTATATTGTAGCTAGGTAGGTACTTAATTTAATTAGATTTTAAATGTTTTATTAATTACGGGTTTTTACAATGCCCTTCGAAATCCGATATTACCACAGCCAAAAACGGAACATTACCTAGTAGTATGTACCTATTGGGAATTAGCTAGGTACTTCGCCTAGGGAAGTATAATATCATTGATTTTAAAGAACGAATTTATGTACGAGTAAACTTTTAAAACTTATTGGTACGAGGTATAATTTATTTATTTATTTACTTATTCAGGAAAAGCAAAATAAATAGTTGTAAATACTATTAGATAATAATGCAGCCCACAACGCAATTCACAGATTGCTTTATGAGGTAGTGGTAAAAAGTTCCGCTAAAGCTTATGAACAAACAGAACAAAGGTTGAATATTATTATTACTGTTAGTGAGAATTGAGAAAAATAAAATAGATTAGTACACAGTTGAATAATGAGACAACTAAACTAAGACAAATTGAAACTGCTACTATAAAGTTGTTAAAGCTTATAAAACATGACTTCATGTGTTCACTCACACAATTGTTGGGCGGGTCATAAAAAATATTTGAAATAGTACGTACCTAAGGTACGTATCCAATTATTCAGGATATGATCTCCCGCTTGACCGTTTTAAGAAGTGATTTGCTGCTCGTATCCGACGCGTCGCTCCCCTTCAGTTTGTTTTGTAAAGGGTGGTCAAAGCGTCAAGAAACCTTGACGCTTATCAATTATGATTAAATAAAACGAAATAATAATAAATAAATGAGGCTAGTCGTATTTTACGACCGATATGGATGAAACTAAGTATAACGATACGATTTTAAATATTGCTTTTATCGTCGGGGATGTTTTGATTACTTTCCCTATACTTAACTACATGAATATTTTTTTCTGTGTATAGTTTTTTTTTATTTATTTTAAACTAGCATCTGCCCGAGGCTTCGCACGCGTTTTTATATGGAAACCAAGGCTGTTACTATCCCATGGGAACTGATTTATGGGATGAACAGTAACCAATGTTTGATGATTCCAGGGCTAGAACTGGGTGATTCTCCCAGGTTGGAAAAAAACATGTCCGGCTCGAAAAATCATACAAAAAGTATCCCTAGCCCTTTGATTTTTTTTATGATAGTAGATTAGACAAAGATAATAGGGAGGCCTTGTTTAGTTTTTTAATATTCTTATTTTAAATAAGTAAAAATAAATAAAATCCTTGGAAATTCTGACTTCCGTGGTGCGTCCGGACCTCATGTTCCTGTGTTAATAAATTTTTATATCATTTCCTGAAAACACTAGTACTAATTTACATAGGTTCACAATAACCCAGATAGTTACTTGCTTATTTGACGCTATTACTACTCAAAACTAAGCTTTAGTTGACAAGTTACAACGAGATAACTTCGCGTCCGTCGTTTAGCTCTGATTCCCCTGGTGCGCACTAATTCATTCATAAATGCTGTACTTTAACATCTGCGTAAATAGTTGTTAGGTCGAGAGAAACTATCAGTCACGCCCCATCAGTGGTGTGTACAACAAGTGTGTATGTCTCCACGTTATTTCAGTACGTAATCACTTTCCGTGGCTTGGTATCTAGAAATTCTGATTACCATGTTGACTATAAATTTGTTTATGCTAATCCTATTGTTTTATTAATTATGATAATTCATGCCTTTTGTGTTCCTAATTTCGACTGCATATTTCAATGTAAAATAAACCAGCAAATTAAGAAAATTTCTAAGATTTTGTAATTATTTTTGATTTCCGTGGTACTGATTTCCGTGGATTTTGCGGGTTGATTAACATCTCAATAATATTTTTTTACAGTTTTTATGATGTTTTTTAGGATAAAAGTTTATAATAAATACAAAATGAATAATTATAATATTTTTAATACAAAGATAAACATTATTAGTGTGATTTTTGTAAAAAGTTACTTGTATTTACATTAATGATTTAAAGGTGTTTTTGTAAAAACTGATTAAAACTACAAACGTCAAATAATTGGTCCTTAGTTTTAAGAACCTTAATAAACTACTTACTACCGAAAACACATATTTTTATTGATAAACCAACCCATATTTGCTTTTGGTGATATAAATTCTGATTTCCGTGGACACCATATTTTTAAAATTGAATAACTCCGTAACCATAAAGCCAATAAAGTTCCCTTCACTACCAAAAAATTCAAAATTAAATCTTCATTTAGAATATACTATCATGACGTGCAATTTCAACAAAAAAAAATGTGCCACAGAAGTCAGACAAAAAACGAGTTTTCGTAGAATCACCCAACTACGTTTGTTCAAAATATTAGCCCAATCCGTTCAGTAGTTTTTGCGTCAAAGATGAACAAACATCCATACAAACTTTCACGTTTATAATATTACTAAGGATATTTGTAAATGAAAAATTGCTAACTTTGCAAATGTAAATTCATTCCCATGTACAATCTGGCAGGTTGTCTGGCCGGCTGACATCGCTCTTGAGTTATAAGACCACCAATTGTCGCTATAGGGAAATTAATATGGAGGGAAAATTTTATTTTTAAGACCTGCTTGCTTGATTTCACAAAAGAGCTGAAAGTTAGTCCCTAGAAAGTTTCCTTGGGTTTTGTGTATACCTCATACTGTTCCAGTTAATAACCCAAAAAATTGGCTATGTATGTATGTATTTCGTACCATTTGTTCACAACGAGGAACCCTGCATTCAGAATTTTACTGATTGATCGAAATAAACCGAAAATTCAACATGACACGGTCACCCATCCGATAACTGACCACGCCCAACGTTGCTTATCTGTATCATTGATTGGTGTTTTGGTACGGATGTTTGCCTAGGTTTTGTTTAAAACTAGTTCTTTAAATACATTAGCTTGGCTTAGCACGGGCTGCTAGTGTATTTAAAGAACCTAAAAAAAAATTACACAAACACACTAGCACACGTCATGTCACATACACATAGTATTTGTTTTCATTCTTAAAACTTTTTATTCTAGATTTATTAATTTTTATTTGAAAATATAAAATGACGAACGAACATGTGAGTTCATTTGCACGCACATCATATTCGTTCGTAATTTTTAAAGAAGAATGGCAAGGTTCCATACATCTGCTGACCCAACTTTTTTTGCGCCGTGCATTACCGAGGCCTTATAAAATGAATAAAACTTATAAAAAGGATTCCGAAATCAAAAGAATAAACGTTTTACAAGTTGGGAGAAAATAGTTGTTTGTTAAACAATAGTGCAAGCGCGAGGTAAAAAACCTTTGCACTCGAGTGCAACACCCAACTTTCCATCCCAGCTCAGAGAGGAAATGTCTAAATACGCGCGATAAGTACAAATATACCAAAAAGGTTCCGAGTTTGAGTTCTTACAAACGATACGATAGACATAACGATTACAAACGGTATCATAAATTCGGCACCATGGAGGTAGAAGAAAATAGGTTTAATGATGTATTGAATTCACAAACTTAAACACGTTCTAACTTTATGTTGGCTACCTTCATTTATTTCTCACCCAAATATAAATTATAATACTTATCTTTTGACTCCCAGCTTCTAAAAATGTAAATGATAGTTTGAAAAATATATTAAAATATAACACATCTAGTAGTAGGTAATTATGACATGTCTGCAAAAAAACAAGGGCCTTGTTTTTTTTTTATTCGGGGTGGGGCGGGCATTGCCATCCTTCTTTCAACCGAAGTCTCTAAAGGCAGACGATTTCAAACATTGACTTCCCCAGTGACGCCTTCATCTTGTAGGTACAGTGGTAGGTTTGTAGCTAATCGAGCAGAGTGTAAACATGCGACTTTTTTCTAATACTAACTATACTTACATTTTTAAACTTGTGATATCATTCGAATGGAATGTCCGAATTGAATAATTCAAAAATATAATTATATAGGTATTGAAGCAGTTTTAAATATAGATGATTTCGCCCGCCGTAATGGAGACAAGAACATCGCCTATGCCCGAACACGATTTTAGTAGAGATCCCTATTTTTATAATCATAGTAAGTATATTATATCCTACTTCCTACTAATATTATAAACACGAAAGTTTGCAAGTATGGATGGGTGGATGTTTGTTACTCTTTCACACACGGATGGATGAAATTTGGCACAGAGACGGATTATAGTCTGGAATAACACATACATAGGCTATATTTTATCCCAGAATTCCCTCCCGCTCCCGTGGGAATTCTGGGATAAAATATAACCCATGTGCTATTGCAGACTAAGTACCTACAATCTATCTGTATCAAATTTCAGCCAGATCCGTTCATTAGTTCTTGCGTAACAGCGCCTCACGGTTTCACCAACGTAGTTCCCGTTCTTGTGGGAATTCTAGGATATAATATAGCCTATGTGTTATTCGAGACTATAATCTATCTCTGTGCCAAATTTGATCCAGGTCCGTTCAGTAGTTCTTGCTTGAAAGAGTAGCAAACATCCATCCATACTTACAAAATTTCGCGCTTTTAATATATTAGTAGGACATTCTGTTGAAATTTTGTGATAGAGACAGTGAGACATTGTGTGAATTTGTGTGAAAATTTCAACAATCTATCTTTAACAGTTTATTAAATACGAGCCTTCAGAGGACAGGTCTGACCGACAAACAGTGGTGGTTCAGTAATATAATTCCGTTTTTACACTTCGGGTTCGAATGCATAAAAACATGAATTGTACTTACCCTACAGAGTCACTTGCCTTGCCTAGCTGAGCGACAGACGCGGCCGTCACGCTTACTAGGGCCGAATCAAAGGTCTAAATAGTGCCATTCAATCAAGATGATTAAAATGACGTTAGTGCATTTGGTATTCTACTATTTTTTGCGCTTGAAGAGACTTTCATAATTAGAATGTCAAATTGGTAGTCATAAACGTAATCGTCACAGCTATGAATGAATCTCTAAAAGTTTGTGGCATCTAGTAGAATACCAAAAGAGTTTAACACTGACTTTTTGACACGATACTACCTATTTAAATGGTGAAGCGATTTATTTAGTGGAATTCGGGCCCTGGAGCCGCCACTAAACAAAGGAAACTCACGCTAAACAAAAGCATTTCCAAAAAACAAACGTTCAGTTTGATAAACCTATCATAAGCTTTTTTTAATATATCTGTAGTTTTATTCTGTCTAATAGAGCAAGATAATAAATTGTCTTGTGTATTGCAAGTGGCGGTACCACTTATCTTACTCCTCCCTCCTCCCTACCTCTATTCTTACTATTTTAATAAATGGGAATGTCTGTGTGAATGTTTGTTATAAGTAATCTCCATAATTACTAGTTATTTAGATGAAATTTGGTACGTATACACTAGCCAACCTCGATGTAGAATGTTTGTAAACAAACCACGACACAAAAAACTAAAATTCACTTGCTTGGCGTCGAATTTTAGATATGAGTGTACGAAATATTTAGTGAAATGACAAGTGATCTTAAATCGACAAGTAATGTAAATTGCGTATAAAAAGGCGCGGCAACAGAGTGTATTTTAGGTTAAGTATGGGCGGTTTACAAACATTCTACATCGAGTTTGGCTGGTATAGATAGTTTAAGACCGCGAATAAGTGTAAAAAAAAAATCAAAAATCCTCTAAGGGGTTAAACAGGGTGGTAAAATTTGTACGGAAAATTATTTTTCCTTGGTTCGATTTACTCATAACTCGGTATAAATAAACTAAGAATTAAAAGGAATAATTGTCCATACAATCTTTACTATACCTAGTCTTGCCATAAATATTGTAATAAAGGAAAACAATATTTTTTAAAGTGCAAATAACATTTATTACTTATACAGTGTGTTAGTTTAATACATAAATATAAAACAATTAAAAATATAAAAAGCTTATTCGAAATGGTCTCCATTGGCTCCAATACAGTCCTTTAAACGCTGAGGCCAGTTATCAATAGAAGCACGCACTCTTTCCATGGGAAAATTCTTCACTGCCAATCGTATAGATTGTTTGAGGGACTCCAAATTATCATGGCGTTTAGAGCAAGCTGTACTCTCTAAAACTGACCATAAATCATAATCCAGCGGATTAAGATCGGGACTAGACGACGGCCAGTCTTCAGCTCTGATGAAGTCCGAAACGTTCGCTTCCAACCAAGACTGCGTGGACCGAGCTTTATGACCCGGCGCCGAGTCTTGCTGGAAGGACCAAACTTGGTTATTGAACATGGTGATGTTAAGGGGCTTAACTACCTTCTCAAGAATGGTATCTTGATACACTTGTGCCGATGTTTTGATACCTTTTTCACAAAAATATGGCTCAGTCACTCCTTCATAGCTAACACCCCACCAAACCATCACTGAAGTCGGATAATGTCCACGTTGCACTCTGTCGACTAATTGGGAAGCTTCCTTAGAGCTTTGAGCATAAATACGGTCATTTTGTTTGTTAAAATGTTGCTCAATTGTAAAAATTTTCTCATCCGTAAACAAAATTTTTTTGTGACCTCCCTTTGCGTACCGCTTCAGTAGTTGTTTCGATTTTACCACCCTATTCTTCTTTAAATTATCAGTTAAGAAATGACCAGTGCGTCTCTTATAGGCTGCAAGTCCTAAGTCATCTTTTAAAATACGCGACATGGTTCTAGTCGCTATCTTCATTTCCCGAGATAAAATCTTTTGCTTTCGGACAGGATTTCTTCGAATTCTTTCCCTTACTGCTTTGACCACCTTTTTCGTACGAACACTACGTGGACGGCCAGATCTTTTTCTGTCACAAACAGAGGAAGTCTCATTGTACCTACTAATAGCCCGGTACACAAACATTTTACTAATACCAAGTGTATGGAGAGTTTTAAAAATTGCATTTGGCTCCATACCTACTTTGTGTAATGCAATCACAGCGATTCTGTTCTCTTTATCACCCCACTCCATTTTAATATCGCAAAATATTGTACAATGTATTGGCGCCAAAATGAGAAAACACAATGAACAATCGTATAAAAATGACAGATTCGAAATTCAAATGTAATATTTTTTTATTTTTAAGTGTAACAGTATTTATGGCCAGACTAAGTATATACCCTATTTAACACCCTTAGATGTTAATTTGCTTACATTTTAATATCCTTTGTGTTATTCTAGGTCCTCAACCGTACCGTACCTACTTAAGTTATTTAAATGAATGAAATGAATGGTATGTAGATAACATACCATTCATTTCATTCATTTAAATAACTTAAGTAGGTACGGAGATTACTTATAACAAACATTCACACAGACTTTCCCATTAATTATAATATAGTAAGCTTGGAGATAGTAAGATAATAAGATTCACTGCGACTGCTATAATATTTACGTTACAATAGGCCGCCGGACCATTTGTACCATGAGGCAGTACCATTAATGGTAGGTACAATTGGCACGGATTTGTCCCAATTGTACCATGATAAATGAAACTAGGATGGCGCCCGGGTTTACTCGGCAGCCTCATTTCAAAGTCTGGACCACAGAACCAAAGCGAAGTTCATAAATGCTTCCAAGGATATATGAACATAGCCGTGGGATACTGTAAAATTGTTGGTTTTAATTACGGGGCCCTGTATTTATTTTATATTCATGGTTGTGTTTGATAGTTGACTATGATAGATGGCGGCCTTATAATAATGTTTAAAAAATATAGCCAGCGCTGACAGGCGCGTACATGACGAACGCCGATAGTATACTGACTTAGGCCACGCCTACTTTGATGACCTCAGGGCCTAGTTGAGAATCCCGACGAGTTCCTTAGGGCACCACCTCTTTTTTTCAACTCCGTGGTCTGGACTTACCGTGATGATTTTACACAGGACATCCCACAGCTTTCTCCAGTGGTGCAACTCAACCATTAGTAATTGCGGAGGACGCAACGAATACCTGATTGATGGTGTAACTTCCTAATTCAACCAAATTCAACCGATGTCAAAATGTTTGTAAACAAATCATAACAAAAACGGAAATTGACAAGCATAGCGCAGTTTCAGATAAAATCGTTAGCAATTTTTATTGAAGGAAAGATCTAAAATCAACAGGGACTGATAATTACGTACGGCAACCAAGTAAATTTAAGGTTAAGTATTGGCCATTTCACATCGAATTTAGTAGATTAAAATGGTCGAGGAATATAAATGTTAAAAGAATTCAACCGTCTGCAGTTTGCTCAATGATTTCAATTGTACATACTAATTGTAATTTTTTCTATTCCTTGATTGTAATTTTCGCTGTTAATTAAACAATGGCTCAATATTTTCAAAATGTTCGTTTTGAGCCTAGAATCACACAAACCCGAAGTTGTGTCATTTCATCTTAAGGGCCCATATTTCTCAAGTTATTGCAACTAATTTATCCTCGATCATACCGATATGTTCAAAATTATGACTACCGGGAAACTATTTGAATAGGTACTTATCAGTAACTAAATCAAAATGTTGTTTTAGACATCAACTTTGTGGTTTTATTTCTATAATAAATTAAAGTTATTACTATAAATAATGCCATCTGTGTTATACATACAGAACAAAATGTCAGAGATAAGTACTACTGTCGATTATCAACGGATTTATTAATAATCAAATTATATTGTAACACCAAATGTTGACGTATTGTAACAAACTGAACATTGGAAATGTAATACAGCTCTGGATGCGAAAATACAATGCTAGGTTTATGACGAGCTTCGTCGGACCATACACATACAATAGAATAGTCACGAATTGCGCGTTTTTGCCCGGTTCTCAAGACCATTAGAGACACACAAATACGAACTGCGGATTTGTATCCCAGAGCAACACCGAACACCACACCATTAAATTACCATACACAGCAATTACTTCTATATTAACTCCACACAATACTGTATGAAAAATATTTGTGAAATTGAATGAATATCACAGTATTTCTGTAGTGAGTTTATTTATACATTTAAGAAGTTAAAGGTCCTTAGTTGCAGCGGTAAAATGGATTACAGTGTGGAAATTGAACTGTGAAGCAACTGCTTTTGATGCCAGCTTCTGTTTGCAGCTTTATCGCTTTTATACCCAACAACCGAAGTGATAGATTAAGTAACAATGAAAATCTTGCTATTACTTATTCATTCATATTCATAGTTCTTCATTTCGCCTATATAACATCTATGAAAGATGAATAAAGTAGCATCAGTCTGGCTAGGAATCAGCCTTAATATTCTAACTAAGGCTGAACCGAATAATTAATCTACAGCCTAAATCAGATATTCCAAACAATTAATCACATTCATAGCGATACTATTCAATTATCAATTCTTGAAAGCAGTTGCCACTTCCAATGATTCACCGATTTTTCCCTGCATTTATCTAATATATTTAAAACGAATAACACATTTCTAATTTATGATTGAAAATAATTATGAAACATTAATTTAATTCTGATTCCTCATAATAATCCCATAAAATTTGTCATTTATATTAGGTATGTACGTCAATTCTTATGCTTGCAGTTGCTGAACAAGTTCTCTAGACAGAATTCTTCTGCCAATTCTAAATGCGAACTCACAAAGACAAAGAACCTAATTTAAAGACTGAAAATATTATCAATGAGGCTATATTTTGCCCCTGCTGTTATTTGCCTACTATTAAAGAGAAGGTTTAATAAGGGCTGTGTCCAGTCTTCATTGGATATTTAATTCAATGAATACTGTCACTAATAATGATCGCCAATGTAATATTTTCCTTTGAATTAAAGCTTAATAATCTTGGTATTACAAAGCTTGATTACTTTACAGATTATACCATTTATTAAACATTTAGAGAATCATCTAGTACACTATTACATGAATTCAAGGCTACTTACATTTATAAAAAAACCTGCAAATTAACAAATTTTATAAATACAACGATTGATCAGTAACAGGACGACCGTCCATCGACGCATCACTACAATTTACTAATCTACGGAATCACTTAAAACTATGCAACTAAATTTGCTAGAGATGTATGATAATTACCATTACTTTACAATAAACACATTTCAAAACACTGTAGTCTTAATTTCAGAAAAATAAAACATAATATATTGACTCACATTTCAGTTAATGTTCTAGTAATCAATTATCTTACACAGAAGGACAAATAGATATCGACATCCAGTGGAATCAACATTATAAGTATCTAAAATGTTCGTTAACGGCCAGAACCGCGCGTCGTCTCATTCTCGCGTACACTACTTACATGACAATATTTTCATCCAATACACAGCTTCATACAATTAAATACATCAAATTAACGACGCTAGTTCCAATTATGAGTTCAGTAAACCTTTTAACAGCCGCTCGCTACTCCGAGACCTCTGATGGTAAAAGGGTTCAATTTTCATGAAATTAGTATGGATTGATTCAAGAGTAGCCACACAGACAGGACTTGTCTAGTGCACCTTCACTCGATGTCTCACCCACGGCCGTCCTTGCACAGATACTCACTTTTTCACATATCTTATTTTATAAATATAAATTCACAGTGACACAAATTACAACAGTGATCGATTAAGACGTATCGAAGCAGGGTTCTTCCTTATAATGTACATAGTTCGGGGGATGATTGAAGGGTATTTGGGTGGGGTAGATGTCTCTCGGGTTGGTTGGCGAGGCAGGGGACTGCACAGGCGAGGCAGGGGACTGCACGGGCGAGGCAGGTGCCGGCGCGGGCGGCGCGCGGGGAGCGGGGCGTGCAGTTCGCCCCACCCCCCAAGCCAAATCCTATTCATCCGACATGAACGAATTCTGAGACTTCAGCTCATCGAGGCGCGATATCTGCTGCCGCAGGTACATTATCCTGAAACATGACGCACACTGTTGCTGCTTGCTGCTCATCATTCATCTACAATAGATATCTTAATTGGCATCAGTCTAACCAGAGTCAACCGAGCACTTTCGTAGATAAAAGTGATTGGCTGCCTTTATATCTATTTAGATGTTGGAGCTGCATCAGCCGGTTAGATAAATATCTAGGGAGTAGGCTAATGAACTATTTAGACTTGTCTGCCGACAGTATATTACCTAGGATAACTTCACTTCAAACTATGTTAGATTCTAACTTCAACGAGGTAGAATATAAAATATGTGTCTGGCAGATGGCTAGTTAGTTATATACAGAAGCAGAATTATGCAAATAGCACTAATTATTTTTTATTGAGATGCACAGAGCATTAGATAGTCGCATAAAACCAAACTTAAATAATATGGGTTTAAATATGCTTTAAAACAAGCAAGAACATATAAGGCGACTTTTAATTACCTAGGCCGATCGCAAAGCGAATGTTATATTACATTCAACATTCAACAAGATAGCTGACAGTCGCTATTATTAGCCACTACACAAAACAAATTAGACGATTTAATAAAATGTCGCTACAATGCTCTAACATATATTATTATCAATATCATTGTTGCATATAGAATTGAAAGCATTTAAAAGTTTGTTGTTGTTATTAAGTTTAATTTTTTTTATTACGTATATCAATTCTAAATGTTATTTCTAAATAACATAATTTCATTTCATTAGCTCTGCCCTCGGCTATGGCATAGAAAGCAAGTAAAAAATTAGAGAGAAGGCTGCAATACTAATAAATATCTGGTTATCTGATGACTTATTTTCAGAATAGTCCTATAAAATTTGAAATAACTGTAAAACTAGAGTTGACCTCACTGGAATAAATAATTTAATATAATAATAATTAAGAAGAACTAATCAGTACAAATCTTATAAGTTAATTTAAGAAATGGTGAATATTTCCATATAATATGAGGTTTACACTTCAACGAACTATTGGCGGCGGTAGTAAGTTCAGATGGGAAACCCTTGTAACCATCTGAACTATCTACTCCCACAACCTCAACATTAAAGTTGTTTGTATTATAACGCCAGCAGTATTCCTAATACACATGTATACATAGCTCATGCATTTACATTCACCAAAGCGCAAGGCATTCAGACAAAGGTAACTTTATATAAGCAATGTTTTGTAAAAAGTACGTCATCATCATCACAGCTCTCGTTGCACCCCATTCTACCGGATATATGTCCCCAAATAGCATTCAAAAACATATACTCTGGAAAGTTTTTGCTATCCAAAATATTACTTCGGAGTTACCCTATCTAAAAACACAAATGCACAGCTTGACTAACAAACAACTCAGCACACATTCAGCTACTGCTATCTAAAATACAACAGAGCACATATAAAGAGCACATTTATAAATATACAACGTATAGATTTACGTGCAACGCTTTTAATTAAATCCATAGAGCAAAATAGCTATTGAAGAATGGAATGACTTGTAGAAAAAACAATAAATCTGTGAATTTATCATGTCAACCAAATATGTACTATTTAGTTTGTAACCGTCTGCAGTTAGCTGAATTGTTTCAATTGTTAATAATAGAGTGCATTTCATCATATAGTTCTTATGCCGTCATGTTGGCAGTAGTGAACATACATAAGATGTCATTAAATCTTAGCGTGTTGACAACACTAGTGTTTGGGTCCCGGGATTTTTCCTAAATTTAGTTGTCTCGACTAACGGGGCTTTTGGATCGAGACGAAACAAGATTTTTGATATTGTTATATTTTTTTTTCTAATAGTATACATGGAAGGAGCCTAGCGCCATTGGTTAGTTAAATGACTAAGTATACACCACAATAAACGCCTTTATGGTTTACCTTTGTTCTGTGACGTTCGAATTATGTTGGTATCTGTGTCAGTTGAGACAGCCAGTCGTCAATATCATTATTAAGTGGTGTGGTATTTATATTACAACAATTTTGAACATTCACAAATGTTTCTAAAATAATGCAACCTTCACAACTGTTTCTAAAATAAGGCACCTTTTAAAAACAAACATAAAAACACTTTTTTGGTAAGAACAGTCTCTTATGTCCAGGGAATTCCCGGGACTTTGATTGTAGGTAGTCCGGTGTCCCGGAACTTTGAAATTGTCGGAATTTCCCAAACCTTAGTCGACGCTGTTAACAGAAAGGTGTGCCAACAATACGGCATGGGAACTATGTGACGCACCATACTTTCATTTGTTAAAATTCGTCGTTTGTCATTTTGATTTGTAAGATTTCAAAATTTATGGTAGAATAAGTGGACATGATCAAATCTACATACTCTTCACTTTGTGTTAAATGTTATTTTGTGTCTATGGGAGTGACATAGTCAATTTGACTAAACTCCTTCAAAATAAATAAAGAAAAAAAAAAAAAAAAAAAAAAATATAAAAAGTAAATTGAAGAGTAGAACAATAAAATAGACATCAATATCACTGTTTTATTGAAAGTTGTTTAAATTTTACAATATAATATGTGAAATATGTGATCGTAAAAACGCTCAAAAAAGAGATTTTAATGAGTCTAACTGTGTAAAAAAATGTATAGGTACGTTTTTGAATCTGGTAAAATTCAGTGTTAATGGTCATTAATTGTGCTGTGTAGCAATAAAAATCAATATAGATATAAGCACACCAATAAACAAAAATACAGAGCAGGATGATAAACACAGGTAAGTTTTCTGGTCGCATTATGCAACCTGCTGGTTGATTCAGATGTTTTCGAAGAGAACTCGTCAAATAACAAGATTTGAAACAATCAGATCATTATGATTTTTCATCGCTTTAAGTCAACGCATATAAAAAAGCAGTCGAATTGAAATAAAAGGAGGTTTTATGATAAGTTAAATGCACACATACATCTGAATCGACCTGCTGGTGTTCTGCATAAGAGATAAAACAATGCGATGCTCAAGTTCTTAATTTACTACACCAAAATGACCCATTAAGGCGCAAACAGTAGGTACACTACCACTTGTTTTATCACATAATTACGTTCAGGAAGAGATTTTATGTCCACCAAGAGCAACTTCGTATCTCTTGCTAAAATAGACAATATAAAACTACTAAAGATGCATAAACTGTAACTGTACGATGAATTTTTAGAAATTCCTTTATTTAACTTAATTATGTGATAAAATAAGTGGTGGCGCTAGTGTACCTGCTGTTTGCGCCTTAAGAGCCCAAACGAACTAATTTTATACATTGATTAGGCTTATATCGACTGATTTGGCGAGGCGGGCGAAGGTCCGCCTGCGACGCTGGAGGTTGCGTTTTCGATTCCCGCCTTGACATTGAATATTTGGACAATTTGCTTATATTTATTCCATGGTTTTGATTGTTTTCTATGTTTAAAAAAATATCTTACTATGTAATATAAGTACTTATATCAATCACCTAGTACCCATAACTGGATCTTATATCATATTTTAGTGGTATCTCTAGTCTGCCATGGTCAGGCGTACAACATTAACATGCAATAACAAAATGGTTAATAATTAATGAATCCAGCATCAGGAATACAAAATTATTTTATTATATTGTATAATCTGTAGTGAATAGTTGTAACATAAGGAATTATATATAAGTGTAGCTTATAAGGTACGTTTTTATACGTACTTTTGCTCCTGCAGTGTCGCTTGTACCTCTGTCTGCCGCACGACAGACCGTAAACACTTCAGCTCTGAGGACACCCGCGTGCATTGAAGGCACCCCAGCTGATACGCCTCTTCTGTGAACTTATTAGCCTGGAAGGGAATACAATAAGTTTAAATTATACTATGTCTGTAGACCTCTTTTGGGTCTAGTAAATGTATCTACTAGCTCTTTTCTTCATAATTAATGAAATGATTATAAATTAAAGTATAAAATTGGTTACATAAGGGGCCAAAAAGGTGCCTGTCACAAAGTTTTAGCAGTCGCATTAGTTCTACTGTCTGTCCGTTGGCGATGTCATACCGCCCTTGTAACATTCATCACTGTAAATTGACGTATCCAAGTGGGTCTTATACTTCTACGACTCATAAATGAGAAAGAGTAATGCTATGTCGGCTAAACAGCGACGTATGGACTCCAAGAGAATCCTAGTAAATCAACCACGAGGGGCCACTAGCAGCCTGCTTATGAAGTCACTGTAAAATGTATCTAAAGAAGATGTGTTCTAGCCCATTTTTGAATGATGATGTTATGCCATTTGCTAGGGTTGCTTTTACACCAGAGATGTGATATTCTATTATGCTATGGATGCGTTTGATATACACCAATTATATTATTAATCTATAATTTAGCACTGGTGGAAATGGGTTCAACTAAGCAGTTATTATGGTGCTTTTTGCGTGCTATGGATGGTAGCGAGTGTAGTAAATTATTATCAGTGGAAAAAGTCACTTTAGTTTAACTTTCACATCCTCGCAGAATAGCTGCAAATAACATATGGTGGAAAAGTAAAAACCTGCTAATCCTTTACTATAAACGTACCTGTTTCTCTAAAATATCAGCAGGCCAGCCGGTGACATGCGAGATCAAGTCGCTCCGCACATAGTTCTGCAGCGAAGGCGTCAACATTGGCGCCGCGTGCTGGAGGGTTCCGCCCACGACCGAGGAATAGCTCCCGAGGCATTCCACTAGAATACACAACTTTTATTAATTTCAAGCTTTAGAGCCCCGATTTCAGTTACTTAAAATAATAAAAAAATGTACAACAATGCAGGACAATCTCAGTGCATCATCTAGCCCCAGGCTAAGCAGATCTTGTGTACTAGATAACTGACATCACTACATAGTATAAAATAAAGTCGCTTTTTCTGTCCCTATGTCCTTATGTCCCTTTGAATGCTTAAATCTTTAAAACCACGCAACGGATTTTGAAGCGTTTTTTTTAATAGATAGAGTGATTCAAGAGGAAGGTTTATATACTTATAATACAACCGTGAGAACGGGGCGGGTCGCTAGTACTTTATAAATAAGATATTATGATAGATATTACTACCGCGGCGAGAAACGAACCCGCAACCTCGTGCATCACAGGTAGATAGATCGCCCGCTGCGACACAGAGGTTGTTAAATGATCGACCATAAAGCATGTCTGTCCTTTATAATATAGTGCTAGAAAAGCATCCACACATGGAACTTCGTTCTGGAAACACACCATGAGTGATGTGTACCTAAGCGAAACTAGTTGTAAATTAGTGATTTAAACTATAAACTGTTTGACTGATCTAACTGTCTAAAGATGAGAAATGTATTGTATTGAATTGAACATTTCCCCTTGATTGGTGAATTCTGCTACTGACAGTAGTCTTAAAACAAAAAACAGGAGACTGTAGGAAACAAGAAGTGTGAGGTTTAATGCAATCATGAGGTTCCAGATTATGGTACTGTAAGAATTATAGTTACTCTTGCGGGGCAACGCCGCGTCTAGATGTAATGGCGGCGCATGTGGGTCTGTATTCTCGGAGTGCGTCGGCGTCGGCGGGCCGTTGTCGCGATGCGGGTCGCCGTCCGGGGCTTCGGCCAGCGTCGGCGTTGCGCCGCCGTTGTTAGCGCTTGGCATGCCAGTCGCCGGTGTCAGGGAGGCTATACGCGGTAGAGCGGCAGCCAGCAGTGACCCACTCTGTAGATATAAATACATGACATTTATAACATGCTAGATAGATACTCCCTTTTTCCTAGTTGGCAAATATCGTCAAAGTACAATTTATCTCCTTGTAGTACCGTTTTCAGTACATTAAATACATCATATATTTTTTTAACATGAGCCCCAAGAGACATTCTCATTCATGTACCAAAAAGGAAATGGAGTTTGGGTGGTGTATTGATTGTTATTTCGATACGATCTCCTTGCTATTTGATTTTAATATTTACAATATAATCAGAAATCAATACATTTAATTTCTTAAGGCTTACATAAGCTTGTAGATTTGAGAGGTATAATAGTATGGAATTCTAAAAATACCAAATTACTATAAAAATTGACTGAGTGGCCTTGAATTTGTTATAACTTTAGTGATCCTCAATGATGATGGATCATAGTTAACAAGACAATAAATATGTTTTATGTCAACAATGAAGTATGCAAGACTTACAGGTTGATTGGAGTTATCGAGCACGACGACGGGCGGTACTCCGCTGCTTTCCGCGTTCCGCGCTGCGGCTGCACTGGCCTCACGTGCGTAGGACTTTTCGGAGATAGGCGTACTCCGGTCCGGCGATATATCCATATCCTGCGTCGATTGGCCTTCTGAAATTAGAGATATTAGCAACCAATAAAAAGAAAATACTTTAAATTAAGCTTTTCGTTAGTTCAGATTTTAGTTCAAGCTAGGATTATTGGGAAACTGTTTTTATAAGGTTTCAGTTGGTTTAACAATGAGCAAACTAAACACGCCTAGGGAAACTTTTTAAGTTAAATTTTATGATGTGAAAATTGCAATTTTAGTAGGATAGGAAAAAAAAACAAAACTGGTCTACATACTTCGCCTACCTCTTCCATCGTGTGTACTAGCCGTGTGTTTTGGTCTGGTTCTATCGTGAGTTTCTTCATCGCGACTATTCCAATATCTATCTGATGTATTATTTGCCCTTTTACTAGATTTCTCCGCTTCCCTCCTATCAGTGCGTGATCTTGATCTCTTCTCGCGATCTAAATTATAACATTATATCTTCATTAGGTGTACACATGACTATGAATACTAAAATGACCATTTAGTATTCATTATTTGATTTACAAAACCATAAAAATACAAATAACCATTAAAAATGATTTATCTTTAAATAAAAAATAAATTATCTAGATATGTTTGATATCAACTGCTTGAGAGAATACTCAAAATCAAAACAATGAAAATTCAGGATAAACTTACTGCTTCTGGATGAATATGATGTATCTTTGGATGAGGTCCTCCTTGAATCAAAATCTCTTGGTTTGTCCCATTGTGAGACTTCAGTCAAGCAATTGTAATAGTAGACTTTGCCATGTGAGCTGATGTGCTCAGACCACTCATGGCCAGGCAGTACTGCACTTGTTCCAGGTACACTCCATTTGTCATACTTAATACTCCTACTCGTACTTGGGTTCATGCCACTACTCCTATTGCCTTTTTTCTCTTGGCTCTCATTTCGTTCATGGTTGGTGCGTTCACGTTCAGTTTCCTTGGTACGTTCTTTAGGTGAGCGGGTACTTTCTGCAATTTTTTTATTGAATGGTTGTACAACTGAAATTAAATAAATCTCTTCTGCATAAAAATCATAATCTTCTAGAATAAGAATTTGCTATTTCTATAAGACCATCTTATTAAATACACTTATTAACTAATAGTACAGACAGTCAAGTATTTATGAAGCCGACTAATCATTGAGATATCAATTGAATGACATGTTCATGTTATTTTAAACCACAGTTTTTTAACTAAAAGTAAATGAAGTATACTGATTTTGCATGTATAATTAATAAGAACTTTTCCAGTTTAACTAGTTTTTAACCCCTCTCAACCAATAAGAACATAGTATAAAAAACAATATAATAATTTTATAACTTATCAAATCTTTCTCTACTAACTCATATATGATGTTACTTCTAATATTTATTTTACCATAAGTTATATTTAGTATCCCAGTGTTTATTAAATTTGAACCCTATTGGTTTTATAAGTAATTTTTTTTAATAAAGTTTTATTTGTATGACTTTTAAAAATATAATGGTTTTTCTAATTAAAATATAATGGTTCTTTTGGTTTCCAACACAAAAGTCATTGAACATGGGATATTTACCATAATTTGATTTGTTTTGAGGTTTTCGATATTTTGGCACAGTCAAATCATGGTAAATATCCCATGTTCAATGACTTTAATATTTTATTATTATTTGATAAATCTAAAAATTTATATTTGACCCCCATTAGCCTTAATTTTTTTTTTCTTATAATGATAGTGTTGTTTAATTATAAGGCCAAAAGATATAAAATGACCAGATTTTAAAGTGTTAAGCAGTTTAACATTTATTACTACATTTTTCTTTTATGACGCATTTTCATAAATAACACATCATTTTGAATTTGTTTTGGACACTCCCTGAATGGCAATTTATAATTTTAATTGCTTTCATGAGTTTCTTGGGTGACTTAATGAGCCTACAAAGAAAAGCCTGCAATACTCACACTGCTATTTAATTTAGTTGTTTAAGATATTATAAGTGTTCTTGTGTGTTTAATTTAATTTGGTTGTTTGAGACGCCTGGAGAATTCTTGTATCGGAGGCCAAGATCCACTTTGGGTCGCTGAGCCACAGGAGTAAGTAAGTTGTTTGAAACATTATTGTGTTATTGTGTATAAATTATTTGTTGATATGGTTATAATAACTGTTCAGCAAAACAAAGTAATACTCACCAGTGTACTTATTTCTAGAGGATTTATAGTCTCTATCTCTCTCCTTTTCAGAACTTTTTTGTGGATAGGAATTCCTGGCAGTAGCATATCCTCGTTCTTCAGACATGTGCCCATAGTGGTGATGGCTATGGCTAGACTGCCCTGTGATCTGGCCATGCCCATGTGATGACACATTTCCATTTGGTGATCGTAATGGAGTGTAACGGCTGTCCGAAGACCCATAATTGTTGGTGGCTCTTCTATCACTTTTGGAATTATATTTCTGTTTACAGAAACACATGTTGTCATAAACATTTATTTTCAATATGGGTAGGTAATAATTACTGTATCTATTTTGTTCCAAAAAGATAGCCAAAATATTGTTTCACAAATTGTAAATTACAGATGTTTATTTCATACAAAAAGCTCTAACTGAAATACCTTTATGAAGAGTCTGTAAATTGCTGAAACGGTTTATGTACAACTGTGTTCTATTGTCAATGTTTTGATTATAAACAAACATTTTAGGCTGATATCTTCAGTTGTCAAAAATACAGATAGTGCAATGTGTGTAGCAGAGTTAACGAAACCAGGAAAAGTACGGTCATAAACAGTAATTACGTAGAGATGTACATAATTCAAGGCACAGTTTCCAATATTCATTGAGAATACTTGATTCCAGTTTGGCTATGAAATAAGTTATACAGTATGTTTTTACCTGATACGGATGGGCTTGATGCTTCTCAAAGTACCTGAAAAAAGTCAACATATTTTTATTTCACGTAGGTAATGAGATTACAGAAAAACCGAATCGGCGACCGCCATAGGTAGGTACGGCCCAAGTTGCTAAGCCGAAGTATCTGAAGCCATATCATACCCATCGCTAATTCGCTTTAGAGGTTTCCTTGCATGCATTACCATCAATGCAAATATACGATTTGTAACGGCTTCACTAATAAATTGCCAAATTAGACTACTGTCATGAAAAACAGTTTCAAAGAAGGCCGTGATTTATCTTGATGGACGCCATGTCACATTCAAGACACACAAAATCGAGTAAGTCAATACGGGCAAAAAAAAGAACAATGGCTATAGAGCTGTGTCTATGGTAACTGAGCAGTACAAAGATATTGTATCCAACAGATGCCTAGTAATAAAAACGAAAATTCGACACTGTTTTGACTTCTTGCTCTTTCGGAGTATGCCGTATGGAAAAAAAAAAGATAGATAGTAATAATAATAGTAATAGTAATAATTCTTCCAGATAGATTTACACGTATGTGGTCAGTTTCATTCTTGACTGTCATTTCTTCTGAAATGTCAAACTAGTGATGTGAAATTCAGAATCCAGTCATACTAAGGGCGGAAACATATTTAGGTACGTGTCCTGGCGTGTCGCGATGCTTACTGTCGCGGCGGTGAGTGTGCACACTAACGTGTCGCGACACGAGGTGTTATGGCCCAGTGTTGCCATATATACAGATTTATCTGTATCTGTAGAGAATTTTGACCACAAATACAAAAACTTTTACAAAAACTTTTATTCAGATTAATACAGATCACATAGCCCATGATGAAATAATTGAATACTTTAGTTTATTTTGTTTTTGCGCTAAGATATCTTGCGAACTTACTAATATTAATGTATTTCAGGAACCTGTTTGTGTTGTCAACGTCATGTGTTGTCATTTTGCTGCATATAATACTAAATTAAAAAATGTTCGCGCCACGAGCCACGCGCCAGTATAGAAACACATTTGCCTGTTGTGTCGTGTCGCGACGTAACCCCCACCACCGCTCTGGCGCAATCGGTGGCTAGCAGTCTGCGACACGATAGACCGTGTCGCGACACGACACGCCATACAAGTATGTCCCTAACCATACTAAATGTATGAAACCGATATGCTTCTGGCGCGCCCCGACACACCGCGACACGCAAGTATGTTTCTGGCATAAATCTATGAGACCGATAGCGTTCTGTCGCGCCACAACACACCCCGACACAGCAATATGAACCTAGCTTTACGTTTCGTAGGTTTGCCCACCCCGACGCCCACATCAATTTATAACGAATTGGATTATTTTAATCTGTAATGATAGATATAAGAATAATAAAGAGAAATTTATATAAAACTAATGAGTACATGTATGTATAGTATACCTGCATACCTTAAGCCGCGTACAGACTGCTGTAACGTAACATGCAATGTAACATTGAAGGAGCATTTCATAAGTGTGGACGCAGCGCGCGCACGAACTGAGCAGGTACGTGTTCGCATCTTTTCCGGCATGCGCGCGGCGAACATAGCTCAGTCTGCCGAGAACACGCGGAGATAATTTATTATACAATTATTATTGGCTACGATGATTGTCGATGCTTCAATGATTATCATCAATCATGTGAAAAAAAACGTAACGTAAAGGGCTCTGCTGTAGCTGTGTTTTCTTCCATTCTTCCAACGTTCGCGCGCGTTCGAGTAAACAACCCGTTCACACTGGCGCTCCGCGCACACTGCGCGCCCCTTTGTGTTCGGCGAAAAAACTGACAAATGGCGGATCGCGGCGCGCACGAGTTCAAATGCTCTGTTCGTGCGCGTAGTGTGCGCGGTTCGTGCGCGCGAGGCGTCCACACTGTGTGATTTCTGTTACATTGCATGATACATTGCGACAGTGTGGACGGCAAATTCTTTCATTGCGTGATACATTGCATGTTACGTTACAGCAATCTATACGCGGCTTTAAAGCGGTATTACACTGCACGTTATTCAGAGCCCGGTAGTTAGGGCGATTAGGGAGCAAGGCTTGCCAGGTCCGTCCCTTAGGACCCTAAATCTTATTACAACACTCTTAGTTAGGGTTAGGATCCCTGAATAAAGTGCAGTGTAATACCCCTTTTAAAGCGGTATTACACTACACTATATTCAGGGCCCGGTAGTTAGGGCGACTATGGAGCAAGGCTTGCCTGGTCTGTCCCTTAGGGATCCTAAAAAGGGGTATTACACTACACATTATTCAGGGCCCTAACTACCGGGCCCTGATATCGTCCCGGTCCGGGTCCGTCCCTTAGGGACTCTAAATCTTATTTCACCTCTCTTAGTTAGGGTTAGGATCCCTGAATACCGTGTAGCGTAATATCCCTTTAAATCTTATTCCACCACTTTTAGTTAGGGTTAGGGTTCCTGAATATCGTGTAATGGAATACCCCTTTTAATCATGTCTTTCAACGACCGAACCAGAGACCACAATGTTTTCTTCCTTCATAAGTTTCTTTATTTTTTTTATTTTTCATTGAAATGACATTTGTCTCTGACAGGTATGTATAACCTTAAAATTTAAAGACTAGTTTGGTGGATCTAACAAATATTTTCAATTTTGTTGGTGTGGTGTTATGATTAACAGCACCTTTTATACACAATTATCCACAAGCATCATAAATATTATCCACCATGTCTAAACCAGTTGATCTCGAACTCAAAAAAGCATTTTTAGAATTGCAAGTAAAACTTATTGAAACTAGCAAGAAGATTCACGAAATCGACTCCGAAAAATATAACCTGACCCGTCTGTTAGAACAAGTCCGTTTAAATTCTCTTGGAATGTCTTCTGTGACGGAAGATACGCAAACTTACGAAGCTGTTGGCAGAATGTTTCTCAAGAGAGATGTAAATACACTGAAGAAGCGATTTGAAGACCAAAAACTGGATTTGGATGTCTTGATCAAAGATTTGTCAGACAGCAAAGAACATCTTGAGAAAAATCTGAAGGAAAGTGAAGACAACATTAGAGAAATGGTGCAACTTAGGAAAGAGCAATCTGAAGCTAAAGTTGACTAACTTTTCTATGATTATGATAACCTATTATTGGTGGTTACTTGCAATAATCCTTTAAACCTGGCTATGTACACAAGTGTTTTTCAATATAATTCTGTATTAAAAACACATTAAATATCAAAATTTCTTGTTCTTCCAAATATTGTCTTTCATATATTTAATTATCACATAAAAAGTCCATTGATGCAAAATGCTTAAAATGTATTCGACTTATATTCTTTCAAAGGGCCTGACCAATAAAACTTGTCTAATTTTACAGACCAGTTGTAATTTTTTATTTAGCTATGTCACTAACATTGAATATTAATTAATATCAATGTCACAAGATCATAACATTTCCACAGCAATAAAAAAGTTGACTTTTAATTGGTTATTTTAATTAAACCTGTAGTTACCTATGTTATATCAAAACCATAGAATTTTTAGAAAACTTAACTGATATTCTAGAACCTAAAGTGTCCACATTCCAAGTATACTAGTTACGGAGATATGTTTGTGAAATAAATGTTCACACATACACAAACTTTCTCATAATATTAGTGGGCAACAACATAATAGCAAAACACTTCCCTATTATAAGCTTGTGGATGTACATAGGGAAGTTATGTACCTAAATACATAACTTTTGGTCTTACATAGGCCCTCCCTAATGAACGCCATTAGCCCTGTCAGCTTCAGCCTTCAGCTTGCCGCATCCAGCATCTGCCAGCAGTCTCTTAGATTGTCATCCTACCTGGTCGGAGGGCATCCTTCACTGCGTTTTTCGCGGTCTCCACTCAAGAACACGTTTAACCCAACACAGTTGTCGGTTCTTCGCAAGATATGGCCAGTCCACTGCCACTTCTGGCAGTGAACCGTCTATCTGACGACCACAATGGCGCAGCGGGCCTGAGTCCGCCTGCAACATTTGTGTGAACAACTGTTGTGAGTTTGATAACGGAACTAATTCTTGTCTCGAAACTAATTTATGTATGATCAGCAGAAATTAGTTAAGTTGGTCTGGGTGTTTTCTATGTATAATAAAACAATTATATCCATCGTACATAATATATAGTACCCATCACACAAGCTTTGAGTAGCTTACTTTGGTGCAGTGTAGATTGTCCACAATATTTATTTAATTAAGTCCTTATATTTACTTCAGCTTGTTAATTCTTTGAGCTATGTCTAAAACTGATTCTCTGTAGGATGTATTCTTTACTGATAGCATAGCTTGCTGAGCAACTTTGAACTGGTGGACCAGCCCTATTATGAGTGTCCACGTCTCAGCTCCGAAATTACCTTAATACTAAATACGGAACAAACAAAGCCTAAGTATAATCATATAAAATTTGTGATCCCTCTAATAAATAGGTACCTGTCTTCAATTATGATTCAAAATTTCATGGTCATCTTTTAATTTTACATACTACATTACCTGGAAAAATATAACTCTTTATTACTAGGTACCTATGATTGTGCCTTTTGATCAGTATTGGTCAACTCAGCCCACGCTACGTACAGCCCGCGGGCCGAAATTTCCACTACGAAATTTAGTTCAGGAAATGTTTAATAGTCAACTCAGCCCGCAGGCCATATCAATCCCTTTGAAATGTTTTTTTTTTTAGTTTTTGGTCACCTCAGCCCAGTCCTCTCTCAGCCCACGGGCCGAAACGCCCACTATGAATGATGTTTCTACTTTCACAGTTAACTTAGCCCGCGTTCCTAAACGGCTATTAGGTACTACTACGCTATAAAGTTTATATCGTTCGGGTAAATTAAAGACTATCTTCTTAACATTTAATCTGGGCCTTTTGGAAACTATCACAAATAAAGAGTAATTATCGAAATAAAGCTATTTTTAAGTGTTTTTTTTTGACTTCTTAACGATTTCTATTTTCGGATCAGAATGCAGATTAAATCAATACATAGTCGCTTTCCCTGTCCCTATGTCCCTTTGTATGCTTAAATCTTTAAAACTACGCTACGGATTTTGATGCGTTTTTTTAATAGATAAGAGTGATTCAAGAGGATGTTTTAAACGTATAATAAAACCGTGCGAAGCCGGGCGGGTCGCTAGTTATTAATTAAAATGAAGTGTTCCAGTATAGCTACAATATCTAAGGTAATTTCCCTCCATGTGACATCGCTGTGGGACACCTTGTTTATAGTATTGTTTGAAACCGTCTGCAGTTAGCTCTTAGGTACTTGCATAAGAATAGACAAGAGTCTATCAATAAGAAAAAACCGCAAATAAATCCATTGCGTAGTTTTAAAGATCTAAGCATACATAGGGACAGAGAAAGCTACTTTGTTTTATACTAAGTAGTGACTAGCAGCGCCTCGCGGTTTCACCCACGGTAGTTCCTGTTCCCGAGGGAATTCCGGTATAAATTATAGCCTATGTGTTATTCCAGACTAATCCATCTCTGTGCCAAATTTCATCCATATCCATTCAATAGTTTTTGTGTGAAAGAGTAACAAACATCTATCCATCCATCCATACTTACAAACTTTCGCGTTTTTAATATGAGTAAGAAAATGATTTTTTTTAAATCAATAATATACCTTCTTTTGACCATAATCTCACCTGATGGTACGTGGCCGAAGATGTATCACGAAAGCCTAGTTAGGCTCAGTTATTATTTATTCTTATGGTACTTGTTTTAATTTGTTTCTGTACCTACCTTGATTGTAATTTTTAGTACTACATTCTAAAAAACTATATTCATCATAAGGACTATGGCGGGGTGGCAGGCCAAGGTCCGCCAGTGACGTAGGAGTTTGCGGGTTCTATTCGCGCCTTGGGACAAATGTTTATACGACCTCCAGATATTTCCGGGGTTCTGGATGTTCATGAATAGTTAAAAATCTATCTGTAACAATGTAATGCTATTGTATTAAAGTGTATCATCATCAGGTTCCCATAGAATAACACCTATGCTCAGCTTGGAGCTAGATAATACTGTGTGGATTGTCCAGATTTTTTATTTTCTAAAAGCAAACGTTGGTAGTTACTAAGGTAACATTATTGAAATGAAATTAAACATTTCGTAATTTGACTAAACGTGAGTACCTACCCATACAACACGACGAAGAGATCTGACTCCAGCATTTCCCTTGGCATAAGATTTATGATTGGAAGTGCCCGCACGATCTCAAAGGAATACAGATTGTTTTACAAAACATGACTACCTGTACTAAAGTGGCCCCACTTATTTTATCATATAGGTAACTCCGTTAAACAAAGGAATTACCAAAATTCATACGCAGTTTGTTAAACCTATCATAAGCTTTTTTCAATGCGTGCGTAATAGTTTAATTTTGTCTAGTTTAGGAAGAGATACGAAGTTGCTTTCAGTGGCGACCAACTCTGTTTTCGTATCTCCTCCTAAAATAGACAAAATGAAACAACTACAGATGCATTAAAAAATGATAAAATAAGTGGAAGCGTCACTTTAGGTGCTGTTTGCGCCCTAACCCAAAACTCATTCACCACGTCAAAATTTAACGCACGTATCCTCAAGGTCCGTATCTACATTTAATGATATCTTCTTAGGAAGGTACAGGGTTGCGGCACTGTAAATAGGTATATGTAACAAAGGGAAACCTTTGAAAATGAAATACATTTAATGGGGTTTACTTGAAATCTTTATTTTCATTTTTACAATATCTCTTAATTTATTTGAATAATAGTAAATCTTAACTTTAAAAATGCTAGAAACACTGATAGTAAACAATAAACTAAGATATTTACACAACAATGTAAATTATTATTTAAAAATAGTTTCACTTAAGCAATAATAATAATATTAAAATATAATTAATTTAAATTATGTATATTATAACAAATATAAACTTACAAAAAGCAATAAAATAGTATATTAGTGTAAAATTAAGTAAATTAAAGCTACAAAATTAAGCAGCGAAAGAATTTGCAATTGGCATAGTACAGAATAATAATAATAATGATTATTTATAAGTATTTAGACTATGTTACACTATTTCATTAAATAAGTTTTCATTAATTAAATATCTATGTATGTAAATAGCTAGTGATATAGCAAGACTGCCTCTAAAATCTGTAGGCTAAAACAGAATTCATAATAACTACATTTCATATATATATCTATTTAGTAAAAGTAATACATCATTATATTTATTTTTAGCTACTTCATAAAATATTAATTTTTTTAACAAGTATAACTTAATTATTTAATTTTTTTCAACTGTGAATGAATGTATGCACTTGATGTGCAAATATACATTTACACAGTAATTTAGATAACACAACAATTCAACGGATGTAAACTGTAAGAAGCAGTCTAAACTACAACAATCACAGGCTAAAAGTCAATACCTTCGTAAACACAACAGCTAATAACTATCAATAAATCGTTCGAATAATACGAACTTGTCATGGTTTTTAACATTCACATAAATCTACATTACTTTGTTCAATTAATACAATTACCTACTGAAACATTGAGGACACCAATTTTTTTATTGTGTATTTGTATTTAACGGTAGGTACCCATAACTTAGTTCATTAATACATCGATTTACTACTGAAACATCGATATTAGACAAAAACTTTTTTAAAATACTTTAACGTAGGTAGGAAACACTGGCAAAACATCTTATATTTCAATCAGTACATAAGTTACTACTGAAGAAGCAATGACACCAATAACATCCATTAATTATAACTGTAAGCGGATTACCTACAAAATAAGTTTGGGTTAAAGTACACCAAGCATTTCATTCCAAAGTTTGTGTTGGAAAAACATCAAACATTTCACTCCAAAACTAAAGAATTTATCTGTGTGAGTGCGGTTCTAAACGAGCGCGTTCAGCATCACTGCGCCTGCGCATGAGAACTCGTATTGCAAGAGGCGCGGGCGGCGGCGCGGGTCGCTCTCTTTGCCTTGTTGATGCTGCGGTGTAAGAGTATAAGACTCAAACCCGTTTCTATTGAAGTTAGGCTATCCCGTCGACCGATCTCTAGCACCTCTAATATCTCACAAGGAAAAAGATTTTTTTTCCTAAACAAGACACTGGCTTTGTCTAAACGCACGTAATGAGATGATTCTTCTTAATAGTAAGGTACTTAATGATTGTTTTTTAATAGTAAGGTAACCACTTACAGATATTATTTGTCAAATTACGAATGTTTTTATAGTAAAACATGTATTTGTTTTATTATATTTTAACTGTTTATACTTATCGGAATTAGGATATGAATGTACAAGGATTTTTAGTTTACTTTTCACATCTTTTAAAAGAGTGGTAGATATGCGCGCTTAGCTCAATGAAGATAACACTAAAATTATCTATAGATGAAACATATAATAATAATCTTTTTATATTAATACATTGCGGGCCTTATAAGAGTATCTTCTCACAACTCCTAAAGGATTGGGTACCAATGGGATTCCTTAATTCATTTAACTTAATATTATCATAACACATTAAGATACTACTAAAAAAACGCGAAACCAATATGTTTCATTTGAAGTGAGGATATACACACATACATTTACACAACTATTAAAAGAGTGATAGCCACTCAGTTCAATTAAAACAATACTTATACAAACTATTGAATTGAGTCACTATAAATTACCTACTGAAACATCGACGACATAAATAAATACCTTTTTTGTTATATTAATAAGAAACTGGGGTTAAAAAGTTAAGATATGAGTCCACTCACTGTTGTTACTTCTACAGTGGTTGCTACGAATCACTAAGCTGATAATAAGTTCATGGGGGAATGCCATTAGCATGGCAGTAAAGTAAATATTAGAGCCACGAGTGCCTGTTTATAGTGTCGTACGGTTGCGAGACGCCGAGAGATGCGGGGTAGGGGGGCGGGTAGATGGCCATAATCTGAGCGCCGGTCTGGCGAAGTAGTTCTTCTTGTCGTTGTAGGTAATGTTGGTAAAGAGGGGAGCCGGTCTCGACGCCGCCGGGCACGACTCCGTAGCCGGGGCGCACCTGGCTATGTCCCAGGAAGGGGAAGGGGGCAGCGGGGTGGTTCGAGGCCTGGTGCGCCGGCTTCGCCAGCTTGTCTGCCGCGGCGCTCGCCTCCGCACTGTTCCTCTGCTGGTGCGCCACCGCCGCCACCATGTAGTTAGCTGCCATCAACTGATTAGCTGCGAATCCAGCATTATCCCCGTATATACCACTGCCCAAAGCCATGTTAGAGGAGGTTCCGTAATTGAACGATCCGGTCGACATCATCCCCGATTTGACAGAAAGCATATCAGCAGTTGGAGAGGTGTGATAGTGTGGCTGGCTTGTCGTGTTCTGAGTATTAGGTTTGCTTTCTGAAGTTCTTTTCTTTCTCTTTTGCTTTTGTTTTTGATCCGTTTGGGGAGTGGCCGTTTGAGACGTTTTGTAAATTGAGCCATCTTTGCTCTGTGACATCGATGGTTGCGAATAAATGCCAGTAGATGTACTAGAGGTGGGCAACTCTGAAGCTATACTCTTATTAAACATTTGAGCCATTTGAAACTGTTTGTCGTAAAGTGCAGAGCTACTGCTAGCGAACGACGATAAAAATCGCTCATCGCTACTGTAACGTTCCAGCATTTGGGGAATATTTTGCAAGTTCCGTAAGCTATCAAGTTGTAGTGCTGAAGTCGAATATGGAGTCTTGTACGAGCTTGAAGTAACCAGAGGATGGTTCTGTACAAGCTTATCCAGTTTGTGGCTTTTGGATGAATCAATATGTTTAGACGCCTGATCCGGATTGTTCAAGGTAGGTGTCACGTGGTCGTTCTTGGTATGCCCGCGAGGATTAGGAATTCTTAACTCTGAAGGTAGACCTTGTTGCATTTCCTGTGATCTTTGCGAACTAGCTCTGGGTACATTGTACATATTGTACTGTTGTTGCATATTTTTATTATAATTTGAGGACATAAGCATATCTTGCTTATGTTTTTCGGACTGGTTTACGCTATGTTGGTAGGCCGCGGAATAGTCCGACGGAGTCAGGATATCCTGTTTCCTCATTTGGCTTAGCTTCCAGTTGCCATAATCGATGGCAGTAGACGGGGTTGTATTGCTGGAGTACAACTTTTTGTTGGCCATTTCGATATCGCTCATGGAGAAATTGCTGATGGTCTGTCCGCCGGAGAGATGGTCGTAGTGGCTGAGATGATGCGAATGCGCCGCGTGCAGATTGACGTTCATGTCGGCGTGAGCGCGCTCGAGCGAGGGCTGCATGTGCGCCGGCGTCTGTAAGCGGGCGTGCGCCGGCGTCTGCGAGCGGGCGTGTGCCGCGGGTTGTGGGTGCCCCAAGTTTTGGGAGGAATGCTGGGAATGCGCCGGATGTTGTAAGTTGCCCAGATTCTGCGAATGAGCCGGCTGGGAATGCGCTGGAAGTTGGGAATGACTCATATTTTGAGAATGCGCCGGGTGCTGGGAATGAACCAGATTCTGAGAATGTGCCGGCTGAGAATGCGCTGCCATCTGGGAATTACTCAGATTCTGAGAATGGGCTGGCTGAGAATGCGCCGGATGATGGGAGTGAGTCAGGTTCTGTAAGTGAGCTGGTTGGGAGAGTGCTGGGTGTTGTGAGTGAGCGGCAGGCTGAGAATGCGCGGGTTGAGCAGGGGCTGGATGTTGAGATAAGCCCAAATGTTGGGAGTGAGTCAGGTGCTGCGAATGCGCCGACATTTGGCTGTGTGCCATCTGTTGCGAGTGCGCTGAGGGCTGCGTGTGTGCCGGCTGCGTGTGAGCCATTTGTTGGGACTGACTTGAAGCTTGGGAGTGAGCTGGTAGTTGAGAATGGCCGGCGCTTTTGTTTGGAGTCTGACTATGAGTAGGCTGCGATTGGGTCGGCGATAGCGCTGTTGATTCCATTGGATGGGGAAGAGAAAGCTGGCCTTGTGATACACCCTGGGAAACTCCGTGTGCTGGTGGTGCATTGGCTCCCATAGCATTTTTTGTCAATGTCCTGTGCAGAGGTTGATTGTTTATTCCCAGATTCAAGGCTATCGTATCTATATTGTACACTTTTTGCTGCGTAGCATTTGATTTAGACTTTTCTCGTACAGCGACGAGATCATTTTCATGACTTTCGCCACCAATTCTGCGGTCATAATCAGGATTCATGTAGCCCATGTTGACCATGTCTATGCTGTCATTCGTGGTAGGTTTAGTACCGTTAGTATTAGTATCTTTTTTGTTCTCTGTATCTATTCTCTTTGTCGAAGCGGTGTCTAGTCCTTCTACGAGTTTATCATTATTGACAACATTAACCACAGCATTGTTTTCGCGCAGTTTAGCAAGTTCCGACTTCTCACTTAAAGCAAGAGCTATGTCATCAACAGAGGTTGGCGCTGTTGGAAGGCTATGCGCTGGTTTAGTATATTCAATTTTATTTTGTATTTGTATAGGTTCTTTGTTATCAGTCGATTTAGTCGGCAATATGACGGCCTCAGGTTCATTATACATGCGTTTTTTCATTGGGAAGCTCGAAGATTTAGTCTCTACGTGTTGGGGTATAGCATTGGAAGAATTTGGTTGAAGCGTACTTGGTACTGGAGAATAATTGGAAGACGTTTGAGTATAAGGAGAATAAACTGGAGAATATGAGCTGGCGAGCTGCGGCTGTTGAAAGGTATCAGGCCCTAAAGATGTGTAATCTTCATGCGCGCGAGGCTTGTTAGCCACGGAAGCTTTTGTCGAGTCGTAATACGGGGGAGGATTCTGCGAGTAAGTAGGTAGGGGGCTCTTGTTGTGATCGGCAAAATACTGCGGAGTCGCCGAGCCCGCTATGTTGTTACCAGCGTATACATGCTGGTGGTACGGAGAGAAGGGAGAAGTTGGACCCTCGCGCGGGCTGCAACTCTTCTCAGGACTGCTTCGAATGGACGTAGTGTCTTGGTAGAAGCCAGCCCGAACGGAACCACCGTTTATGATTGGGTAGGTAATTTTTTGGAAATCATCTCGAGGTGACGCTGGCGAACGCAGAAGGGGCGACGTGAGTGACATCTGGTGTCGCGGCGAATCGAGGTCTTGGCTGAAGGAAGAGCGTTCGGAGACTGAGCTCCCAGTACTGGTTCTGCGCTGGCGCGGCGTCGCTGTTGGGTTCGGTAGTGGGCTCTCACCGCCTTCGGGGTTCGGCGTGTCCGGATTGTTTGGACTAGTGCGAACCTCAGGCGGCCCCGGCTCAGTTGTTGACCGTTCTTCTTCAGCCTCGTCTGTTTTCTTTTTAGCACCTGGTGGAGTACTTTTTGGTGCTCCAAATGCTTTGAACCAAGCGCTTAGATTCGGGGTTGCCTGGTTAGGCTTGATCGGTGGTGCTAAGGGTTCTGTTTCGACTTCTGCGTCCTTCTTAGTAACTGGAACAGGTATTTCTTTTTCTTTTTTGTCTACTTGTTCGACAGCTTCTTCCTTCATCTCGACTGGTTCAGGCGGTTTTACTTCTTCTTCAGGATTAATCTCGTTGGCAGGTGGGTGTACCTCTTCTTCTACTTCTTTTACTTTTTCAGCTTGTTTTTTGTCGAACTTGTGTTCTTTGCCGAGAGTAAAGTTCACAGCCGGTAGGACCGAGCCTAGGCTCAATTTAGGACTAGACTCCCCAGGGTTTATATTTTCGCGTACTTTAGTAATTGCTCCAGGGGATGCAGATTCGTCTCTTTCCTTTTCTACCTCTTTTTTCATGACATTAGTGAGCAAGTTACCCTTGCTTTTTCCAGGCTGAAGACGATCTATGGTCCTTTGAATCTCCCGCCTTTTCACAACCTTATTATCTCGTGAAGCGTGTCTCTTGCGGTTCGTAGAGATCTCTTTTTTGCCGTATGAAGATGATGATTTCTCGCTTTGCGACAGATCGTCACCTTGTCGGCTATCTTGTTCCTCTGTGGACACGGTTGGTGCTGGGCTGTCGGCTGGTGAACTCACAGTTGAGCCTTTAGGCCCATCTTCGAACCATTTAGTCATGTCCTTCACGGCTTCTTCTAAGGCTTCGGTAGCTGATTCATTTTTAGCTGTACATTTCTTAGGGCCTCTTTTGCCTGTGGACTTAGCTTTAGCAGGTTTCTTTATCGGCTCGTCGTCCTCAGACGAATCATCAACGTTGTCTTCTGTTTCAGCTACATCTTTGTGTTTTGATTTGGTTTCCTTGGGCTCTTTCGGCTTTACCTTCTTAGATTTTTCTTCCTTTGATTTTTTTAGTTCAGGTAATTTTACTTTACATTTTGAATCCTTATCTTTTTTCTTGATTTTGCCATGGGCAACTACCTCTTTAGACGACTTGTCTTTCCCTCTGTGCTTCTCAGAGTGTTTCACTTTTATCTTGTCTTTGTACTTCTGAGATTGTTTCATCTTTATCTTATCTTTGTACTTTTCAGAGTGCTTCGCCTTCAGCTTCTTGATGGTCTCGCGGAGTTTCGAGTGTTTATTCTTGTCGGTGGTGGAGAGATTCTTGAGTTTTTCGAGGGCGCACCTCTGCTTGTAGTCGAAGAGAGACTCCCAGACGTCTTTCGCTGCGCCGCGGCGTCTTTCCTTTATTTTGTCGTATTTGTCCTTGAAGAAGTGCGGGTCGGAGAGTTGGTCGGAAGTGTCGAGCTCGGGGTCTGGGTCTAGGGGGTGCGAGCCGGAGGCGGAGGCGGGGGAGAGGAGAGGGGAGGGTGAGTGTGAGTGGATAGAGGGCAGTGGGCTAGCGCTGCGGCTGCGGTGTGAACTCTCCGGCGAGGCGGGGCTCGAGGCACGCGACCTCACTCCCTCCACCACTTCCTCGGCCGGCGGATTCCTGCTCTTTTTCTTCTTCAGTTTCGCTTTCTTCTCTTTATTCTTGCTCTTCTGCTTCTTCCTCTTCCTATCCTCCCGTTCTAGATCTTCTCTCTCCCCGGATTTGGATTCGCGCCGCTTCTTAGAGTGCTTGCTGCGGCGGTGGTGTCCCTTGTGTTTTTTCTTGCTCTTTCCGTCCTTATCCTTGCTCCTATGCGAGTCCTTGGATTTTTTCGAATGCGACTTAGGCTCTAACTCTGCGTCAGACGTTTCAGCACGCTCCGGCACTAGATCTGATGAGCTGGATTTCGGTTCTGAAATTAAACCATGCAATGCAAATTATAATTATATCTTTCATGTTAAGCAAAGTGTTACATAAACCAATTACTTGATTGAAAGTCTACCTGATTCAGAATGAGATTTGCGTTTCTTCTTCTTCAATGGTGCTGACGGAGAATCGCTGCGCTTGAGCTTGTGTTTGCGCGAAGGCGTCGGAACTGGAAATTCGACTGCGATTTCTTCGTCAGAAGATGAGATTCGATGCATGTATTTATCTGTTAAACGATCGAATGCTGCTGCTAAGCTATCGACCATTACCGTATACTCTGAAAAGAAATGAACATAAAAGTTATAAAATTATTAAAAAAAGAAAGCAGTACTGTGATAACACATCTTTTAAAAGAAGACTATGAACTAACCATTATCCTGTCCGTTGTACAAACGGCAGTTGTTCACAATAAGTTTAAAGTCTCCTATAAAGTCGGTAAAGTCCCTGTATTCTCCGTTGTCGAGGCGATCCTCCATTTTCTTCAGATCCATGGGACGCCTAATCACCGCGTAGTAGTTAGGCGCGTATTCTTCCTCAACTGCGTCAACGAAAGGCCAAGCGTCGTCGTGAGCCGTGATCTGTTCTAGTACCTTGTACATATCCGTCTTGATGTCTTCTTCAGATTGGCTGAAACTGGAATGATAGACGAGTCTTAAGCTTATAATATGAAATAAATATGACATGAAATTGTAGGTAGAAAGCAAGAGTTTTAGGAAAAATATGTATTTTGGTTGTAATTGAAATGATGGATTGCGATTAAACAGTTTAAAACAATACACTTTTCTTTCAAACTCTGAATGAGAGCTAGAGTTATGAGCCGTTTAATAATAAAATCATCTGATTTTCCTATAATGTCTAAAAAATTATTAAACAATTTTTCTTACATCTGCGACGTCTTGAGCTTTTTCCGTGTACTGCTGGCAGGCTCGTCATTGTCTGGTATAAGAATCTGGCCGGTGGCAGACGCCAAGGAATTGTTCGTCTTACGGCCTGTTTTGACTGGTGGCCCGGGTGGTGGTTCGCCCTTGTGAGTGCCTGATGAGTTTTTTGACCGCTTATCCTGACTCTTCGTCCGCTTTTTGGGTACTTTTTGGGGCATTTCTCTCGAACTCTCCGAGCTGGACGAAGATTCAGATTTGGATCTGTAAAAAGGAAAACAAAGTTAAAACCATTATATTTATAAAATATGTGTTAGCTACCAAGTTAGTTTAGTTACATTTTAACATTTTTTGGCCTATATTTTTCTGGTATCTGCTTGAGTACATTTTAGTCTAGAATTGGTTGTTGCAAGACTAAACCATAATTATTTTAGTTCTATAAATTTAGCTTGTTGTTTATATATTAATAGAAGATATAGCAACATTTTAAGTACTGTCAAATCGGTAAGTTTAGTTTAGGCTATGACGGAGTCTAAAGGTCACATTCCGCGCCGTACACAGCACAAGCCATACAAAATGTTTAGATAAAAATAGGAGTATATTAGTTAATGGTTTAAATAAAAATAATAACAATATGAAAAGGAGGGTCTGAAACGAAATTCAAGGCATCATCAAACCAATCAAAGAGTAAATTATAATGTTACTAAAGTGTCATTTGTCGTACTTCATCTTATCGACATTCCTACTTTGTAGGTAATATTTAAAAGAAAAATATTCAAGGGGGCTCCCATACAACAGACATATTTTTTTGTCTTTATATAGGTAGTACAGGAACCCTTCGTTCGCGAGTCGACTCGCGAAGGTATTTTTGAAAGAAAACGAAAAAGAGGCTCTATTCAAAAATGACGCAGCGTCTGAATAAAACCAAACTTGATTTTTAGATAGCGATGAAATTGGTTACATGCAGAGATTCGACAGCGTGTTTCAAAATCAATATCTATCACATTGTATAAATCACAGTCGCTTCCCGTTTTCTGTCTGTCCCTATGTATGCTTAGATCTTTATAACAACGCAACTGATTTTGATGCTGATTTTTAATAGATAGCGTGATTCAAGATGCGCTGTCATTTTTATTTCCTAGTGATTGAAGTACCAGTACAATTTCCGTTTCTAATAAAAAAAATCAATTTGCTGGAAGACCAGATTATATTTGAGGGTGTTTTAAACTTACGCGATCAGAACACATTATTATAAATATTTAGGTACGGGTATTTATCGCGTTTATTTGAGATGCCGTGAAGACGGTTTCAGACTCTGCCTCATGGAATCCAGTTAAAGCTACATGTACTCGTCGTAGGCCGGTTTCTCAATGCGTATTTATAATAATATATTTGAAGAGTTGTAAACAGCGAATCATTTGGTTTCGGTGTATAAACGAAGACGAGATTGTTATAGAATTCAACCATCATAAATGAATGGAGTATAATTGTATAATTTACTAACCAAACTAAAATGCGACACTAGGTTTCTGAAATAGAAATCACCCAACGGCAGCGAGCGGCATGCTGCCATGCTCTCTTTTTCAGGTTGATTCCTAATCAACACCACTTCTATCTACAAGGTCGTGCGGAACCCTAGGGGAGCAAGTCCTTCGCCTTTTATGTTTCATTACGTTATTTAGAACACTAAAACCATCTGGCAATCACTGATCGTTGATAAATAATAGTATTCCTAGTTAAGGCTTTAAGGGCTTTAAAGCCTTTAAAGATGGACTTCAATATTAAAATTGTAATAAGAAATATAAAATGATGAAAATATGAAATGATAAAATAATTAAAAGAACTCAATGCGCCCTCCCACACAAATGGCTAACGAGTACCTATCTTTTCAACTTCTCCTTAGAAACAGGCAGAAATTAGATAGTAGACGTTCAATTGATATCACATCTATTCATAAATTACTATTATATTTGTTGTTTAGTTATATATTATAATTGTTGTTTACAGTTGTTTAGTTATATAAGTAGGTATATTATCTGTCTGTTGCTAACACGCGCCAAAGGTCCTGTCAGAAAACCATTACATTATGCTGAGACAGGACCTAGGTATTGGTTTGCTTGCATCACATGTTTTTATCGAAGTTATTTTGGTACTTACCGTTTTTTTGATGTTAATGAACTAATAAAATAATAATAATAATACAGAAACCGCATGTTCGCATCGATGACAAGGTAAATATCAACGGCATAGATTATAGATTCATCTACTGATTTAAGCAATGCATTTTCAGTAGATCACAGCGTAGCACATTTACCTTACGGACGGCATATATAATCAGATAAAGTTTCTGCCTACGCACTTCTGTTAATTGTCCCGGAAAACTAGCTTCTTCAACAAGTTGTGTTCGAATGCCGGAAAGACACTGGGGTGAAATCGCTCGCTGAGCTCTATCGATTTTCCCTCACCTCCTAGGTGCATACTGAGAATGAGTCCTAGTGCTCTTTTCGAAACTACTGGTCGGAATTGAGCTTGCAATGGCCGCCGCCATTCCCTCGAGCACGAGTACATTTTGAGCCGCAAAAGACCAGTCCTGGTAGTTTTCCCTACCTCTCAATTTGGGTACACTGGCGATGTAGTTTAGGGACATATTTATTGCTACACAAGGTACTTTACTGCCTGAGATTAATTTTAAAACTGTTTTCTAAATTTTGGGATCTGGGCCCATAACCTAATAAAAAGAGGTTTTTCCACAGACTCAAAACTTTATTAATTTATTAGGAGGTACACACACGGGTAATCATAGACTATAAGCTAAGGACGGACACACACATTAGTTTGGTACCTAGAATTTTTCTACAAGAGTAACAAACATCCATCCATCTATCAATCTATCCATCCATCTATCCATTCATACTTACAAACTTTCGCGTTTATCAGTTTAATTCAGCTTGGTTCCCCTGGGCTATACGGGTTTTCAAAAATTTCTCACAGCATCTGAACGACGCGCGCGCGTCGTTCAAATGCTGTGAGAAATTTTTGAAAACCCGTATAGCCCAGGGGAACCAAACTGAATTCCGGGATAAAAGGTATCCCATGTCCAATCGTCCCGAGTTCCATTCGAATTCATTCACTTCCGTCGTGATGCGTGGTTTAAGAATTTTTCTTTCACCCTCTCTCCCAGGGGAACCTTACCGAATTCCGGGATAAAAAGTATCCCATGTCCTTCCTTGTAGTATGAACTCAAATCGTCCCGAGTTTCATTCCAACTCATTCAGCAGTTTCGGCGTGATGCGCGGTAAAGGAATTTAACTTTCATACCCTCTCCCATGGGAACCTTACTGAAATCCGGGATAAAAAGTATCCTATGTCCTTCCTCGTAGTATGACCTATAATCATGCCGAGTTTCATTTCAATCCATCAAGTAGTTTCGGCGTGATGCGCGTTTACGATACAGACAGACAGACAGACAGACAGACAGACAGACATGAATGAAAAAAAATACAGTTTTGAGAAAAAAATAAATTTTTTTTTGGAGGGCACTCTATTATCGATACTCAAGCCAAAACTGTAATTATTTTCATTCATGTCTGTCTGTCTGTCTGTATCGTAAACGCGCATCACGCCGAAACTACTTGATGGATTGAAATGAAACTCGGCATGATTATACGAGGAAGGACATAGGATACTTTTTATCCCGGAATTCAGCAAGGTTCTTATGGGAGAGGGTATGAAAGTAAAATTCCTTTACCGCGCATCACGCCGAAACTGCTGTATGAGTTGGAATGAAACTCGGGACGATTTGAGTTCATAGTACAAGGAAGGACATGGGATACTTTATATCCCGGAATTCAGTAAGGTTCCCCTGGGAGAGAGGGTGAAAGAAAAAATCTTTAACCTCGCATCACGACGGAATTGAATGAATTCGAATGGAACTCGGGACGATTGGACATGGGATACATTTTATCCCGGAATTCAGTTTGGTTCCCCTGGGCTATACGGGTTTTCAAAAATTTCTCACAGCATCTGAACGACGCGTACACACGCGTCGTCGTTCAGATGCTGTGAGAAATTTTTGAAAACCCGTATAGCCCAGGGGAACCAAACTGAATTGAACTGATAAACGCGAAAGTTTGTAAGTATGAATGGATAGATGGATGGATGTTTGTTACTCTTTCACGCAAAAACTGCTGAACGGATCTGGATGAAATTTGGCACAGAGATAGATTATAAGCTGGAATAAGAAATAGGCTTTATTTTATCCCGAAAATCCCACGGGAAAGGGAATTACGCAAGTAAAATCGCGAGTACTCCAAATACTAATCATGCGCAGACGAAGTCGCGGGCACCAGCTAGTCACCAATAAAGATAATATATTTCAGTAACTTACATAGTACATATTATGTTTTATGGTATTTTACTTTGGGACAGACAGCTGAAATCCAGACTGAACAAAATATAAAATATTAAAATTACTATTTAAAAGTGGGGGTAACCGATTATGGGCAATTGCATGCGCCTACATTAAAAGCTTCTATTTGAAGCAACTGAGCTCCCTATTTGTAGATTTCATTACATAAATAAAATCTCATCAATAAACCCTACTCCATAGATGTAATCATCTATCCATACATGTAATCATCATCTATGGAGTAGGCCGTTAATGCACCAAACATTAGAAAAATAGGTTAATTTCTATGAAATCTTTAACTTACCTTATCAAATTGCGCCTTTTGGCTCGGTTGGCCCGTGCGCCAGACGACGTCGTGGGCTGTGGTTCGTCCTCGGCCTCCCTGTTGTCATCTGTGCTTTGTTTACTCTCCTTTTTCTGTTTGATCTTCTGTAAAACGCGGTTAGAAGTCCGCCGCGGAGCTGTTTCTAGCAACCTTGAAATAATCACCAACATATTAATACACAAATACAAAAAGACGGTAGAAGAGATATTTTCAATTTAATTCCATATAAGATGTAATTGGACCATGCTGGTGTTATAAATCGCGGCAGTAGTTTTGAATATTAATAATTAAATAGCTGACTGCAAACGGATGTCGTTTTTTCGTCTAACTAGAATTCTATATTTTCTTCTTCATTTTATTTTCTAGGCCCTAATATAACATGAATTATTCTTATAAATTATTATACAAAAGAGCAATACCTGTGCATGTTTTCGGTAAAAGTAAAAATATAAAAATATGCCATTTATGAATTTAATACTTACAAAAAAATTGTGTGCTTAATCAGCTAAACATAAATGAATTTGCTTGTGCATGCGCTGTAGGTCTTCTAAGCGTGCATTGCATCCATAGGATTATATTAATTAGTCGGTTATTCTGATATATCTAGGTGTAAATGCGAAAAAAAAGACAAAGAAAGCGAGCACCAGTAATCATGTAACGTCATGAAGCTTAAAACTCCTCCTGGTCACACAGCGGTGTCAATTTAGATGATTCTAATACTAAACGAAACCAATTTGACACAATAATTATTGATATTAATGGGACGGCAACATTTCCAATGAAAGAAGAGAGGATTTTTTTGTGTGAGAATTCCAATTTGATAGACTGATAAATTTTAATAAATGAATGAAGTCCACGAGAATGCTAATGAAAACGTGCATATTACTTTTCGCAGAGCTTTTATACTATCAAATAGCACTTTTTAAAGAAAAAATATCATGATTCATCATTCTTTACTGAGATAATAGTCTCCCTGCCAAATTCCATAAGGAACCAATCAGGTTTAGAGAACAATAAATCATATTTTAGAGTCATGTGGTTTTACTGGATTTTTCTTCTATATCATAGGTTCTTATGGAAGCAAAGACTATATTGATTCGTATAGGCTACTCATAGTAGCCAAAAGTATGCATTATGTTAGAAAGCAAACACGACACAGAAAAACATTTTTTTTTCTCCTCATGTGTTTAAAATATGCACAATATATTGTAGGAAAAAGGTATCATTAGCTATTTGCTATATAGAAACGGTGTTTCGCAAAGCGTAGAAATGTATGTGTGGCTCCTGCATCTATGAAGTCCTCAGTGGAAAAAGTATGCCTGCAACGCAGAAAGTTTCAGGTTCGATTATCACCACGGGACCTCAGAGTTGGTGTGTTTTTTGTAATGTATTAATTTAATCAGATATCTATACATTATACAAGCTAGGCCTGGTTTAGTGTACCTAGTTATGCTGTATGAATAAATATGGCCTACATTGTTTCTATAGACTATATAAAATATAAGACCTAATAAGACCCGAATTCACTAGCTTCCTGGGTAAATGTTTACATACCTGAGGCTGGTGTTACATAAACATTTTTTTAAGAGGATGACCATCAACCTTCATGACGATTATAAGAAAATAAATCGCGAAGCAAATACAGTATTCAAAAAGCCATGCAAGACAGTCTAACCCCAAAAAACTCAAAGGCAATTTACATTTAAGCTCATCTCAATTCGCTCAATTTTTCATGGTTGAAAATGTGTCAAAAATTTGTCTAAGAAAAAATTTATAAATGCTTTAATTCAAGATGCATTTGATTAATTGAAGGATAATTGGCTATAGCTCATTGCACTTCTCAATGGATAAATCTGGAGCAAGCATTTTTTACCTAAAATATGGCATAAAACAGAGTGAACTAAAACACAGGAGTACCTGTCAGACATTATACCTACGAATGTACCTAAGGCACAGCTTATTCTTTTTTGCTTACTTATTCCGAATAAGCTTACCTTTTGCGCTGCAGGCGTTCTTTTTCTTGAAAAAGCCTTGGAATTTCTGGCAAGAAGTTCTGAGATAGGGAGTGATATAGCTCTTTCTCAACCTTGCTGGTAGCTTTGCTAAATCTCTCTGTCAGGTGAAGCCAGTCCTCTTCCGTGAAACAGACCACTTGCCAAACTCGCTCTGCATGCTCTTCATCAAGGTAGTCATCACCATAGAACCAAAGCTTCCTGCTTCCTTTCTTTTTGTGTTTGTGTTTTCCTTTTTTTTTCTTTAAATCTTCCCGATATAATCTTGTTCCATAGAAATACCAGTATGCTGAGCAGTCATCATCAAAGCTGTGTAAGAAATAGTAACTTTATTAATTATTTGATCAGGATATTCTGTTTGTTGTCTGTTGTTTTGAAGTTGATTTAGTATATTTCAATTATAATATAATAGAAACATGCTGTGAAGAATGAAAACCTGCGCAGTAGGACTAATATAGGAAATCATTTATTTTGAATTAACCCTGATAAAATTATGCCATAAAATAAAGCAAAACATTTTTTACATACTCAAACAGTTGGTTCTTTACTTTTACAAAAACATGTGGAAGGTTATTGTGCCCATAACAGGAGGCCTATGTCCAGCAGTGGACTGATATAGGCTGATGATAATGATGATGAATAGTTACATATAATTTTATTTAACTTTCTTTAGAATAATAATCTTATCAGTGAGGTACATTACCGTGGCCATCTGACGTATCAGGCGTATCTGAGTCTATACTGCAATTCAAAGAAGAAGTAAGAAGTTCAAACAATATGTTGTTTTCACAGCTTTCATTCTCCATTCTATTGGTGTCTCATTTGTTATCGAACTTGCATCTTTTTTGCTGAGCTTGTAGAATTATACAAAGTTATTTTTCTTTTTAGTTGTTTATTTAATTTTGTTTTAAATATTGTTAGAGTTTTTTTAAGCAAATAAAATATTGTGGTTTAATAACCAAAACCTATTGTGGTTTAATGGTGCAAAATTGATAAACATTATGTAAAGATGTTACTTTTAAGAAATACATTTTTTAAGTGCTTTCGATAAAGTAGCAATATAAGGTAAAGAACCTACCCCAGGGGTTCTACTCTCAAGCTTTCAGCCTCAAGGTTTTTGAACAGATCCAAAACATCATCAGCATCCAATCGAAAGTCACATAGTGCATATAAGATTTCAACTTTGGTCCTTAGTGGTAAGAATTGAAAGTCAATATCAGTGTTGAATGGATTATAGCGACCAGTTTCTTGACATTTTTGTCTAAATATTCGCCTCAAATACATCTGTAAAACAAGTTCACAATAGTACCAGTTAATCAAATTGTAAATAAGCATAGGCATTATTAATAAACAGTAAATTTATAATTATTTACCTGATAATTAAATGCTGAGATGTCATTGTTGCCCAAACATCCATTTAGAAGGCGTACAATCAGTTCAGTAAGGAGGGAACTGGCAGACTCTTCCAAGCCATCTGATAGTAGAGCTTCCTCTAATTCCTGGAATCATGTCCAATCTCTTACTGATGCTCGGCGATGCAACAACAAATATATCTACGCAAATTGTATTCACTCACTTCGATGTCAAAATCCAGAAGCTTGAATGCAGTCCTGAACAATGAACAAAAATATGCAATACTGGGTACTTCCCACCATGATTGAACCGTAAGAAACTGTGAGAAATTCATTCAGACATCACTTTGAACTTCACTGACTATGAGAAAACACGCAATGAACTCTTGTTTTGCTGAAACTCGCTTTTTAAAACCAATAAAAGATGGAAACATAACCTTAAAATATATTCACTGTCTGGATTATCGACCCTGTGATGCTATTAGTTTCTGATACAAGTTTTATGAGATTTCATAATATTTTAAACGCATTATAAATTGTTTGCTATGATATTCTATGATGAGTTTTAAGATTTACGTTGTGTTTATCGAACCAAACGCCATAGCAGTTACTTCTAGTCGATCAACGTGGTAACTTTTTTCATATAAAATTTATACTAACGCGATTTTATCGAGTTTTGTTTATAGTTCACTGTTTTTTAATTTAAAATATTATTTTAAATAATTACAATATGTAAAACTATAGCAAGCTTTATTATTAATAACTTAAAAAGATCTGTAAAGAAAAATACAGCGGAAGTGCTTTAAATGTTGGTAGTATGCTAGTATTGATTTGGCTTCATGGCTTCGTCCATGAGGTTGTCAGTCAGTAAAACCTGTGGTAAAACTGTGGATATGAACCGAGCAAACAAACCTTTCTAGGTTTACAATATTTTGACTCGAAATAAGTTATAGTTCTACTGGCGTTTTACCAATATCATTATAATAACAAAATCATTTTCATTAGGAGACTGTTTGTTCGATTCGTTTTGGCGCGAGATTCAAACTTTTTTGTTGAATATTTTATATAGTAGGTATCTGATCACCAATTTGGAAACAATTTAAAAGTGTCGTACAGTGTACTATAGTATTTACCTTAAGAATAGACAATAATAGAGTAGAATGGAAACTTCGCTCCGAACGCGCTCAAGGTCACGATATTAGATTCTACACGTTAAACGTGCAGTGGGCGGGCCCATTCAGTAGGGCTGTCACAGCCGGCGTAGCCGCACGCGGATTTTAATATTTGTGTAGGCTAGGTACCTATCTCTATAATATGGCGTCACGATCAAGTTATTGTGGTGTGACAATACCTCAAAAACGAAGACAAATTTAAGTTTTTTTAGATTGCTAAAAGATAATGATAATACATACGTAAGTAATATTTTCTAAATATTATTGTTTTTTTAGGTTCCTATCTAACTAATTAGGTAGGTACCTAATCAAAGGAACGTGAACATCGGTCGTTGACCTTTTCTCACTCGCTTCGCCTTGCGACGCGACGACGGGGCGCGGCGGTACAGTGCAGTAGCACTCGCTTCTAGTTATTATTTATTCTTATGGTATTACTCTTATTTTTGGTAGCTCCCGCTATGGTTGTTGCAGCCTACAGCATTTGCCTACCGATCAGTTCAGTCATCATCATCAGCCTGTATTAGTCCACTGCTGCACATAGGCCTCCCCTAATGAGTCATAGTAATAAAACAATAAATGAATCCCTTTATGTTTATTTTCTACAAACTTCTACCAGCAGCTTCTCTCAACTACAAATACTTGAATAAAAACATAGCCACTCATGGATAAGTGGTGTTTATGGCTAGTATTCTTCTACAAGTTAATAGGACATTTGTATTTTTAAATTTCCATTAGGTTGTTTTAGACCAAAGAATCCCATCGATAACAGAGAACTAAGAGTTACAAGTACTTAGGTACAATTAAAATAAATATCTTACCACTGATATCATTTATTTTCCACTTTTAGATACAATTAATTTTTAAGTCATACTATCAAGAATAGCTTTTTTGTCAAACTTGAAGTCTGCCCACGATGGTGCTTCAAAGTTGTAGAGGTTCTGCACAGGGTTAGGAATTGTGAAGTCACTAGGTTTCATCAGGCATTTTCCACTAGTGAGTTTACTCCACTCATTCCTGCTAAGGTTGTTTTCATTGGTATTTTTGCAGCAACAGTCAGTATTTGGTGAATAATGTTCCTGGTACAGTTGGCTTTCTTGGTCCCCAAAGTAAAGAATGTCCTGCTCTTCCTTGATCATTAAAGCAATCTTCAGTTGTTGAGTAGGAAGGTCTTGTTGATAGTATTTATCTAAGTTACTTGGAATTTTTTGATGGGTATTTGGGCTCCAAATGTAACTATTATATAATGTTGTGGTAGAATTCTGCACCACGCAAAACTGGTCATCTTGGTATATACCAAAAGAAAGGTTCTGATGTGGGGTTTTGGTTACAATGTTCAGCAGCTTTTGAGAAGGCTGGATTTGTTTTATGTATTTCATATATGCTATTTGAAGTTCTTGAGTAGGAAAGGCCTGAATTTGGTAATGTGTAAAATCATCCTGCAGTTCTTGAGTAGAAAAGTTCTTTTGTTGGAATTTCCTAAAAGCATCTTGCAGTTCTTGACTTGGAAAGTTCTGATCTTCATGTTCTGTGGATATACTCTGCAGTTGCTGAGAGAATCCTAAATCAGAACTAACTGACTTTAGGAGGGAACATACAGTGCTTTTTGTGTTTTTCCTCTCGTACACCCATTGCCGGATTTTTTTTAAAAAGGGTGTCACCATGTAGAATGGCTTATGACACTTTTGACTGACATTCATCTTTACTTTTGATTTTATGTCCTTATTTGATGGGAGATCATCAATCGAGAACCACTCACACGATTTTATTTCTTTTCGTGTGAGTGGTTTAAACTTAGTTTCACGGGAAACATTTGGAATGATGTATAGGCGGATGGTTTGCCTCTTTATGGTGGCATCAATGTACTCCATCTTGTTTATTAGTTTGCTGATGCTGAAGCCGGTTTCTTCTAGAACCTGAAATAAAGATACATCAACAGTTAATATTTTTAAACAATGACAAGGCAATGAACATTATTATAGATGTAATTTATTAGTCTGGCCAAATTTTAGAACAATATAGTCAAGGTGACAAGGACTATGATATAAATCAGTCTTAAGAGCTTTCTGTGTACTTACCTAAGTAATACAAATAATAATCTAACTAACCTCTCTAGCAGCACAATTCCATGGCTCTTCAGCTTCATTAACCTTTCCTTTCGGGAAGCCCCAGGATGTCTTGCCCCAGTAAGACTGCACCAAGAGTACATGAGATAGGTTTGTGTCCAGAAGTATAGCCCCATATGTTGGAATGCCTCGTTTGTACTTTTTCCAATTGTCAAGCAATGTGTCCAATTCGCTTATATGTTTACGAAGATCTGGTATGTGCTGAAATATTTAATATTTATTTTAGATGGTGAGTTCTTAATACAGCCACTGCTATATATCTCTCAATCCTATTACTGAATAATTTACAAATAAATTTTACTATTAAATTTGAAATAGTAGCAGTTACAATTAATTTACAATAAGTTTTTAAAAAATTTAAGAATATTTTTTACAATTCGTTAAGGCCATGCATTCCAATAATGTCCATTATTTTAAAGTGAAAAAAATCAAACGGTGTTTCCGTAAGCAGATAACATGTTCGCAGAGATGGATCAGCTCAGACATGCTTTCGAGTAGGTAACTCCCCACCAATAAGTACATAAATAGATTGGTTTGTGATTAGGTTAGGTCATAAGGATGCTCTTCGGTTAGGTCGTAAACATGTATCAATTTTATACTACTCAGTAGCATCTGCCCGAATGTAGCATGCTATTGTGCTGCTATGTAGCATTTGTATTTGAGCCTAGTATACACAAAATTTCGCTCATAGAAAATAGTATAATTGATTGAGAATAGTTAAAAGGAGATATATGTGGGTACTTCGAAAAAACGCTAAGGACTACCCACAATCAGATCCCGATTTACCAAGTCTATAAATAAGGAAATAATGCTAAGTTCTTACCTGAAAAATATGTCCAGCAAACTTTTTCAGCCCGCAAGGACGTAATTTGTAGCTTTCACAATAGAAGTCCAAAAAGAACCAGTGTGCCAACTCAATGTGGAAGCAGACTCGCACGTGGTTGCTTAGTTCGTTAGGAGGCAGGTTTATTATGAAACGACTGAAAGAAACAAAATAGCAAAGAAATTAGTGTCTTACTCATTATTTGAAATGTATGAACTTATCATTCATTTCACTACAAATAATTTTCCCGGCAGAAATCGAGACAATCATGCCTACCTGCAAAGGTCGTCCAATAATTCAGAGGGTATGTAATGGTTGCGTTTATACCCATTTTTGAAGCCCATTGCACGTCTAAATAGTGTAGAAAGAAATTAAGATGTACAAACGTGCAATATTCGTGAAATTACTACGAAATAATATTTTTATCTTCAACTTTGTTCGTAGGTACCTACTTCGATTTCAATTTTCATACTGACTATGAGTGAACGATCACTTTACTCATTGGAGTGAACATAAACTGAACATGACAAGAACTAGAAGAAATGAAAATCACCAATCCAAAGATATTGTGTTTTTTGCACCAATCACGGTTAAGGAATTTATAACCCACAGACTGCTACCAGACCACAGAATGTCAGCCTTCATTCTGTAAAGTATAATTTTGTTTAACAACTTTGCTTCCTTGTGTTATTTTAATTATAGTAATCAATGAACCAAAAATTAAAATAAAGTTAGGTATTTGATTCGTGCTGTAATATTCTGTGATGATTTCTCCTGGATATTTGAATCAAATAAACAACATAAGTACCTACAGCTTGGCAAAAAAGTCTTGAAACGGAACTAATTTTTTTGTTTAATGGCAACATTCTTAAAACAATGACGTTTGATGTATAATGGTAAACAAAGATTACGAATTCTCGGACTTTTTACTTGGATCGGTCAAGCGGTGGTGATAAAGTGACGAAAAGTGAAAAATAATGAATAAAACAGTTAGAAGTGCTGCCAGGGAGGTTATTTATAAGGTATACAGGCGATGTCTGGCAGAATTTGAGGACAGAACTATTCTTTCAGATCTCAACAATGTTTTTCAAAGAACCGCTGATATGACAGGTTTGTGAGAGATTGTTTTGTAATTATAAGTTGAATCAAAGGTAACTTGATGGTCCTAAAGCAGGATTAAATTAAAGTTCCATGGAACAAGTGAAATATTCAACAATAAACATCGGGCAGTTAGGTTATGTTTACGTTTGCTCTGCGTACTCTGCTATAGCGCGGGCATAGAATTTGATACTTGAGCTAGACTAGTAATATGTAAATCTATTTCTATACATAATTTAAATGTTGTGTTATTTCTTTGTAATAAAGTTATTATAGCGTTTGTATTTTAAATGGTCTAGAAATTAGGTGCCTCAATAATAAACTGAAAAAGGTTAGATAAAGGTATCATAAAAAGTTTCTTCTTTATAGGAAGCAGCTGAGCGTGGTAAAACGGAACGGTTCCAAGCTGTTACGGAGGAGGATTGGAAGAATTCGTGCCAGCGCGTAATAAAAATAGAAAAGGAATACTGTGAGAGAGAACTTACAATGTATTAATAACAATGTATTAAATTTTAATTTACTTTATATTTTTTTCTTTATATACTTACATAACGAGAACCTTGCTCAATTAAACAATATTTACTGATACTAGTATACTATGTGTGGATATAAATGTACGTGTAACAGAAATATACACCTAAGTATCAAGACTAGCTTGGTGCGCAATAGGTGTTGCCATAAGGACCTACAGTGGCGCCCCCATTATTTTCTACTCTTTTTTGCCAAGCTATACCTAAAATACTAATTTGAATGACAAGGCCAACGGCGCGGTGGATCCAGGAGGGGGGGAGAGGGTAGAGGGTCAGGGGGTCATGCACGACCCATTCCCGAACCCGTAACCTCCTGCGTTGCAGGCGCACCTTCGCCCACCGCGCTACATCGGTCGTCATGATCAACATACAATGCAGCGGTTACAACAAACCTGCTTACTGAAATCATAATTTAATCGATAAGTACAGAATTTCACATCACTATTTTCACATTTCAATAAAATGTCAGACAAGAATCAAATTGACCACATACGTATTTCAATGTAACTGAAAATGAACTAAAGAATTATATCTATCTTTTTTTTTCATATGGCGTACTCCCAAAGAGCAAGAAGTCAAAACAGTGTCAATTGTTCGTTTTTATAATGTTACATCTAGTTACTAAAGTATATCTTTGGCTGAGCCCTACTCTATTGTATACAATGTGATTTTTCGAACCTTGATCAAAAGAAATGTGCGGATACACGACACATATTTATCGGTAAAAATCGGGATAAAAAAAATTATATGTTATTTATCTCAAAAACAAAGCAGTTTTAATATTTTTTAAAATGAAGACTACTTCATCTGGTTTTTTCTTCGTTTCTTTTTGAGTAAATGGTGTATTTTATTCGAAGTCTCATTTGAAAGCTAGATAGTTTACCTAGCTAATAAAATAAATAAAAAATACAAATACGATACATAAGCGTAGTAAAAACAGTATTTTTTTAGAAATAAGACAAAAAAAAAACGATTTTTATTTTATTTTTTCTCTGTAACTTTAAAACTGGGTAATTAAGGTGTACTTTTTTGCATGTTGTATTAAACTTCATAATTTATTCTACAAATCCTTCAAAAACTGGGGGTCTATCTCTTTCCGTTGTCATGTTATTCACCATTTAAATTAGGTACTTTCTGCCATTTAGATTAAATCAGTTGAGATTCCTGTTGATATCTGTACTTGACTTGTGTTTAAAAAAAATAACATTAAATTATTTTTATCTCTGTTTTTATCGATAAATATGTGTCGTGTATCCGCACATTTCGTTTGATCAAGGTTCGAAAAATCACATTGTCTAATCTAGGACAATAATATTTTTTGTCTGTGGTTTTTCAGGGTTGGTGTCACTAGAAAAACAACTTTTAGTAATATTTGATCTATTGAAATAATGCAATCATCTATGTAGTCTGTGGTAGGAAATAAACTTTGGTTCATTTGTGGTTCATTTAATTTCCTGATCATTTCATATTATTATTTTATTTACGCCCGATATTAGCTCGGATTCAATACAGTTTACGTGATACAACTACTACACGGCCTGTTCTGGACCGAGGTGTGCAAAGTATTTTCAATTGTTTACTGTACTATTCCAGTTTCAATTCGAGATATTATTTCCAGTAAATAAAATAATGGGTTCCTGTTTATACAGACCTGTAAGTACCCATTTAATTCTTAGGCGAAGTGAGCCGTGAATATTACGGAGCCCAACGATGATAAAAGTAAAATAAGTTTATTGTACGAAAACATTGGAAATTCCTATCATAATTTTTTAAACTTTAGCTTGGCGTTTAAAATCTTAAATGAATTTTGCTTTCCTTTATATGATTAAAATTTTCAGGTTACTATATGAGGGATATATAATGTGCCATAAAACAAATCATCATGCCAAGGGACATTTTGAATGAAAGCTTAGCAGTGCTGCGTATAGTTGAGGTAAATATTAACTATATTTAACCATGCTTGGTTTTTCTAAAACCTTAATAACACCTTAAAACCTTTAACTTTATAGGTCTTTGAAACTGTTAACAGTTAACAAATTCTAATAAGAAGTTCTAAATTTTGTATTAGAAATTAATAAAAAAAGTTCATAAATAACTTAAGTTTCAATGTTTTTTATCAGACTAGTATTCATTTTGATGATTTTTTATTTGCTCGCTATGAATCATCTAAGCTAATGTAAAATTTCACAGCATGAAGATGAGGAAAACTGGCCCTTGGATGAGAAACCTCCATGTAAGCAGAGTCACAAAAAACAATCTCAGATACCATTGAACAGCCAGCAGCCATACACTAAAGATGACTGTGCATGTTACTACAACTATGCGTAAGCTATTCTTTTTATATGTGTTTGGTTAATCTGTCCCATTTGGTAACAGGGTGTAATGTAAAGCCAGAAGGAAGGCCAAGTGCAATAGTTTGATTGCTTTTTAACATACATAGCTTCTCCACTTCTCATATTTATATAAAAAACTAAATTTTATATTTCTATATGTAATTTTATTTATTTGAGTAATGCAATTTATTTATTGGAAAAAATAAAAAACCAAAAAGTGTGTAGTGATGGCCATTCATCACTCTTAAATACATAATATTTATTGTTAAAGACATTTATTTCTCAAAGAACATAATAAACATTCACTTATAGAGAAACATTATATTTACTAATATCTAATGTACTTTTAATATTATATTTTTATTTTTATGTTTGACTTTTAATATTTCTCTTCTACAAATAAATAAACTACTAAAAGGGAAAAACTTCAGTTTAGTTTACTAAAAATATTTACAGGCATGGCGAGAATGGCGTTTCCAGGCAGAATGATCCTGTATACCAATACAAAACTAGCAGTTTGCCAGCGGCATGTTCAATGAACCAATCATGGGATGACATAGTGTGTTCGGCACTAAGACTGACACCGGAAGACATAGCTAACCAGCTCACATTACTTGACTTACCATGTTTCAAAAACATCCGCCCAGATGAGCTCACGACATGTGGGTGGAATAAACTAAACAAATTGACTGTTGCCCCGAATGTGGTGGCGTTTACAAAAAGATTCAACAGGGTCAGTATCAGAAGACTGAATTTCAGTACTCATTATTACTACTTCTTTATCATCTGTCTTTAAGTCCTTTAATGGATTGTTGCTTCTTAAAATGTCACAAATATAGATGCTTAAGATTGGTTAGTTAGATTGTCATAGACCCAGCTGGGCAACATTTCTTATATTTTGAAAGAATTATAAGAGAGCATTCATATATGTAGGTACTTTGTGGGTGGCTGCTTTAATTATGTGTTTTAATTTACAGAATGATGCATTATTAATAATGAAGCTTTATTTGAAATATTCAAATAACAATATTTGTTGAAGTAAATAATATGCGATATATAATATATATGAATACATAAAAGCCACTCAAACTGCTCAAAACTGTCTAATCTAACATTGGGGTAATACACATACAACTGACATTGCTATCTTATCATAACAAAGATCAGACGTCAGTTGTTGTAACAAAAATAATTAGAGTCTAAACTTTATTAATAACTAGCGACCCGCCCCGGCTTCGCACGGTTGTATTATAGGTAAATAAACCTTCCTCTTGAATCACTCTATCTATTAAAAAAACCATATCAAAATCCGTTGCGTAGTTTTAAAGACTTAAGCATTCAAAGGGACATAAGGACATAGGGACAGAAAAAGCGACTTTGTTTTATACTATGTAGTGAAGACCATAATGTTATAGAATTGTGGTTCATAACAAGCAAAAAATTATGGACTCAACTAAATTCATATAACAGATACGGAGATAACTCATTACTTTATTAATAGGTATATTTACATTGGCTATTTACATCCCCTTATCAGTATCATTAGTTCAGCAAGTTGAAGGAAGTGACTGTACTTTGACTGTTATTGCTTATCTGTGGGCTGGCTGTAGGTATTATAATGAGAAGTGCCATTGTTGCATCAGTGATGCACACTTTGTTTGATGATAGGCTAGCAGTTGTTAGCATGAAGGCTGACTGTACTTTTCACTTGGTACCCAAAGTGATAACTTTGGTAGCTGCGCCCCTTGGCTTCATCTTCGTGATAGCTGATGAAAAGTATCAAATTTTTTAATCTTAGCCTAGATTAATGTATGTAAAAAATATGAGCCCAATTTTTTCAGTAGTTTTGGCTCGAAGTAAACTGAACAAACATCCTTAAATCCATCCATCCATCCAAACTTTCGCATTCATAATATTAATGTTTATAAAATAAATAACAATTGTATTGAGCCTAACCTAGCATCTGCTTTGTTCTGTAATTCTTGTAGCTATGAATTAGTTACATAAATTACAACGCTTGTAAACTATACTTACATTGATATGTTATTCTGGCTAATTACCCTTTTTTATTAACGTTCATGTTTATTTCACAGGTGAGCTTTTGGACTGTACAAGAAATACTCAATGGACAATCTGCAAAAGAGCGAGCCGAGATCATGACTCATTTTATAAGGGTTTCTAAGAAACTACACGAACTCAACAACTTGCATTCTCTGTTTGCTGTCGTGTCAGCATTGCAGAGTGCAAGCATTTATAGGTGAGGATGCTAATTTTATGTACAACTACCAGCGCCTTGCGGTATCACCCGCGGTAATTCCCGTTCTCGTAGGAAGTCCGAGATAAAATATAGCCTATGTCTTATTCCAAAGTATAATCTATCTCTGTGCCCAATTTCATACATATCCGTTCAGTAGTCTTTGCGTGAAAGAGTAACAAACATCCATCCATCCATCTGTGCATCCATCCTTACTTACAAACTTTCGCGTTTATAATATCAGTAGGAATGAAACACCCAAGGAAAAAGAAAAGAAATAAACTGGCCCTTCCACACAGCATCATCTAGCCCCAAGCTAATCAGAGCTTGTGTTATGGGTACTAAGTGACTGATGTATTTAATACAAAGGATTATATAGATAAACTTTCAACTACACCATTAGATTAGAGCTTAATATACATACATAGGTTATCAATCACGGTCGATGAAGTCAAATAAAACTATCTTATTAATTATTTAATAAAAAAAAGCCTATTAAGCCTACCTACTAAGCCTTTATAACTAAAGCCTGGGTGATACGTTACCACAGATTGATGTAGGTAACGAGAAACAACTAAGTAAAAGTCGGGGCTTAAAAATGACTACATTTTACCATGATACTTCAACCTAATTTATTTATTTTACAGGCTGACGAAAACTTGGGCGTGCGTATCTAAAAAGGATAAGCAACAGTTTGATAAACTTGCTGAACTATTCGGAGAGACGGATAATTGGATTGCGCTTCGAGAGTATCTGAGATCCATTTCGTTGCCATGCATACCATATTTAGGTATTTATGATTGTACTTAATTTTTATTAGAAATGTGCATCACGTTGCAGCTTTGCTTATATGGCGGCGTCCTAATTGGGAGCGATCGTACGATGGCCCGATGCGTTCTTCATCTCACGATCAAAGTGGTCGTGCGATGACCTAATAGGTGTCCTAATAGATCGCGCGTCCATCGTGTGATGCCGTCAACGATGATGACGCCCCTCGCACGTCAACGCATCGCGTAGGTAACCGATTAGGACACTCAAAAGAGATCTGTTACTTTGATTACATGATCGCACGATCAAAGGCATCGTACGATCATTATTAAGCATTTTGTGTGCTCGCACGATTACTTGCGAGGTTCAAATAGGACACTCTGATGAAATCTGTATGTTTGAACTCATCGCACGACCAGAACGCATCGTGTCATCGTACGATCGCTCCCAATTAGGACGACGCCTATGTCCAAAGAAAATAGCTTTTTTATAAACAAAAGACCTTTGTTCATCCATAATGACGACCGATGTGGCGCGGTGGGCGAAGGTCCGCCTGCGACGCAGGAGGTTGCGGGTTCGATTCCCGCCTCGGAACAAATTTGTGCACGATCTGCAGAAATTTGTTTCGTTGGTCTGGGTGTTTAATATTTATAATAAAAAAATGGACTTTCCTTGGCAGTCTCGTGCCAACCGGATCCACTGACTCTTGACTGTTCTCACAATGTTGGCAAACCGGGAAGGTGGCCTGACTCGAGACGGCAGCATATCTATTGGGCACTGTTTAGATCCTTTTTTAACCCTTCCTTGCCAAGTGCACTTCTGGCAACTATCTCTCTTTACTCTACTACTTTAGACTCGGCCAAGAAAGAGTACAATATAAAGTCAAATATCAATGTCGGCATTGCTGACGACACAGCCTGGCTTCTTGATATCGGCTTATAAACCATATTCTATCCGCGGTTTTGCACGCGTTGATAATTTGGAAACGTTTTGAAAGGTTATTTCTATCCCATGTGATCTGATTTATAGAATGAAAAGCCTATGAAAAGGCGTTTTAATCCAGGCCTAAAACTACCTGTATGTAGTTTCAGCATGATCAGCTTAGTAGTTTTGGCGTGTATAGGTAATATGTCGGCTTATATGTCGGATGTCGGCGACATTGCCCGACTTTTTGCGATATGTAAGCAACTATGTCGGCGTATGTTGCGCGCCTTGTTAAGGGTTTGCTTATTTCGTGCCGCCTATAATGTTTATTAACGGCTTTTATAGAGCCGCATACATGTCGCCAGCATTGACTTGTCTTGGCTGCGTTTGTCTGTCCTCTTGAAAACTGGTACATCTTCGATCTTTGTTTTATAGTTTGTTGTTTAAACCGGATGTAATTGTACCTTATTAATGACTTTCCAGGTATATTCCTGACGGATCTCGTTTACATCGACATCGCACACCCGGCCGGGTCGCTGCATCGGGCCGCTAAAATGGCCGTGGTGCTGAAAGCTCTAGAAAGATACCAAACCTCGGAGTATGATATGCCACTGCTGCCTCACGTCGCCAACTATCTGAACAGTGTGAGATACATCGAAGAGTTGCAGAAATTCTTAGTGGATGATCAGTTCAAGTAAGCGTTAATTCATTACGTGAGCGATCATCAACGTTCAAATCTTTTTTATAAAATACTAGCGACCGCCCCGGCTTCGCACGGTTTTATTATACATATAAACCTTCCTCTTGAATCACTCTATCTATTAAAAAAACCGCATCAAAATCCGTTGTGTAGTTTTAAAGATTTAAGCAGTCAAAGGGACATAATGACATAGGGACAGAAAAAGCGACTTTATTTGATACTATGTAGTGAAGACAAACTATTTTTTTAAAATATCTAAGGAAAACAAAAGAGTATCAAATAAAAAGCTTTATTCTTAAATGTTTTGTGCCTGAACTAAGTAAGTAAAACCTGTATCTCAGACAAAAAGTGCTCACAACAATTAAGAGACAATAATCACATCACACTAATATTATAAAGGCAAAATTTTGGATAGATGGATGGATGTTTGTTACCTTTTCACGCTAAAATTACTGCACGAATCGGGCTGAAATTTTGGATAGGCGAAGTTCTAGGATACTTATAGCTTTAAATTTTCAAAAGTGTGAAAATACGAGGAATATCTAGTAGGTTCATAAAAAGAAACGACAATGCAGATATATAAATTACCTAAATTATGTTAAACTAGTTCACATAGGTATCAAGTATATCAGTAAAACTGCTGAATAACAATACGAATAAAATATAATGAACATGGCAGTCATAGGTGCTTTTGGCCGGCTCAGCAGAACCATTATTATGCTTACTGGGTTTCTTGAATTGTAGGCACACGTGGGTTCATCATTGGCTACAGATTTAGCTCAAATCTCGGCACGCCTTGGTAACGTGACCATGAACAGAACACTTTGTGCCCTCGTCACAAATTCTAAAGAAAGGAATTTAACTGACAAATCTGATCAAAAACCATAAAAATTCATAAAACACCATTCTTATTAGTGCCTAAGGGTACAAAAATATAGTACATGCTTATTATAGTTTATGCAAATATGTAGTATGTAGTTTGACCATTACTATCGGAACCGACTCGTACTGACAAACCGAGGCCGAAAAACCTATATCTTTATGATTGCACCCTAATGTAGCTCGTCTCTTAATTTTTACAAACTATGAAGAAACTTTTGATACAATCTATCTATCTATTCCGCTCGTGAGTACCCACTGCTGGGTATAGGCATCCTTTCTTATTATTATTCTTATTGACGACCGATGTGGCGCGGTGGGCGAAGGTCCGCCTGCGACGCCGGTGGTTGCGGTTTCGATTCCCGCCTCGGAACAAATATGTGTACGATCTGCAGAAATTTGTTCCGTTAGTCTGGGTGTTTTCTATGTATAATAAAAAATATCTATCTATGTATATAATGTATTAAATATATCAGTTATCTAGTACCCATAACACAAGCTTTGAGTAGCTTACTTTAGGGCTAGATTGTGCTGTGAGGATTGTCTAGTATTATTTATTTATTTCTTTTACGACAGCCCGGTCTGTGTGGACTGGATTAGGGTAGTCTAATCCAGTCCACACCGGCTACCCTAACGATGTCAACTATCCGGCTAAGATACCTAATGCCCATAATGTGACACAGTATGGGAAATTAATTGAACGTATCTTCTTCAGATTATCATTAAAACTGGAGCCGCCATCCCCTGTAGGCAGCTGTGCAGGCTCTAAAGAGTCTGTTAAAGAAGGCCTCTCGCAAGCCATCGCCGGTCCCTGTAACGAATCGCCTTCTAAGATTGGCTCTGGCTCGCTACGACTCCAAGGGTCGTGCCATCAAGGCAGATTCGTACCTACGCACAGGAAATGTCGATCTCTAGGGTCCAAGTAAGTAATAATTTTTAGCAACTTTTATTGTGTTCGAAACTTCGATAGTTAAGATTCTTGTAACGGTTCTGGTAAAACTAAGGCTCAATAATACTTCTTTCGGAAAACTGGTATCATTACGAAAAGATGTCGTAATCTAAATCGATGGTGTCTGAAATAAGTATATTCATTCTTTAATATATCACCTGGTTTTGAACAATATCAGTCACTTTTAAATATTTATTTGCTTTGGTGATTGTCATTCAGTTTTTTGAAAATCTTTATGTTTCCTCAGAACCCACCGAATGTTCATCTTTTCGAAAGTTTTCAATTTTTCTTTTTACTTAATCAATTGTCCTCGCTATTCTTTGTAATCTTTTAACTAACACTGTCGACTCATCACACGGTATTTACAAAAAATTATTAAAGCTAATTTTGAAACAGCTCGATCGGCATATGTATGGGAATCCCCAAGACATAATCATGTTTTACAATTGTTATTATTAACGGAATTAAAAAAAAAATTAAATTCTTTTATCTTATCTTTATGTATAAACAGAACGTCTCCGTTTATTTACCGAAATTGATTGATATTTCTAAATGTTTACTTTAGTTGTGTAGTTTTTTAATAGTGTATACCAAAATAGTGTGAGGTTAGTTAGACGTAGGATTTTGAAGTTGGTTTTTGTTTATTTGATACAACGAAACTATTTTAAAATTACTAACTTGGTAATAGGTTTCGTAGCGCCAGCTTGCCAAGAAATTTTCACAAGGTCAATTTTGGTGTTGGGTGAGTTTTTTTACTTGGTAATGAAATCAAAGGCTTGTAATGTGTTTGTAGACTATGTATTTATATATAATAATTCGGAGTGGGGCAAATGGTTTGTAATTTGAGGGCAGTTACGTTTTCTTTTGTAGCTGTACGATATAGTCTCATAAAAAATGTTTTAATTTTCTGTACTTATAGATCTTCACACAAATCATCTAAATATCTTTCGTTGGTTTTCTATCCCTTATGTTGCTTCTTATTCCCTTATTTGACAACCTCTGTGGCACTGTGGGTGAAAGTCCTTCTGCGACGCAGAAGGTTGCGGGTCCTGTCCATATACAACGCTAGCATGTTACTCTTCAACTTTAAGTTTTTTCGAAAGACCTATTTGGTTTTCCTCTGCAAAGTTTGTTATTGAGGAGTAGACAAACTTCAACCTTTCGTTGCCCAACATTTTGTTCCATACAGTTTATGTAACATGTCTAAAATAATAGATCAAAAACAGTACCTATGACAAGTCAGGGGAATAGGGAGGTCTATGCCCTGCAGTGGTACGTAACTGGACATAATATAAAATTATCGCTTGGAAATAATTTAAAACTGTGACCAACTAGTTTTTAATGCACAGATATGTATGTTTGTGACTAAAATATTTTCTTTTCTTTTTTCTACGAACAGGACTACAAAATAAAAACTACAATTCTGCTCTTAAATCTTGCAAAATTTTGCCCCATTCTGTATACATTTACCTAGAAAACGAGAGGTTATTTGAGAGCATGTTTTATCGTTTGGAATTTCGCCAATCGAATGAGATACCAATGGATGCCCACTGACCATGATACCGGGATATGACAACTGATAAACAATTGATTAACTAAATCTTGCTGAAACGGCTCAAACCAGATGACAATAGAGTTGAAAATTACAAATTTATTAAATGTACTTCCGTAGATCCGATCTTGGGTAACAAAACACATCTGGCTTGCGCCGTAGCAAGATTCGTGGGTACAGAGACCTACGATGAATGTGCACGTTTGACAATGCATTGATAATATGAATCCTGAAGTTGTGGCAAAGTCTTTCTCTTGCCTTCTGTATAGGTAGTTTTATGAAGATTTATTTAATTTGCGCTTTCTGTACATAAGGATCTTTTATAAATTGCTAGTTAGAATACAGTTTTTGTAAGCTTATGAAAAGTGCGTAGACGATCCTTTAGTAATGATTTTTTTTTCTAAAATAGCTTCGAAAAGTAAATTTTTAGACGTAAGAGATTAAGTATATATGTTTGTAATTTTACGAAGGCAAGCAGGTACTTACTGATACAAATAAGTTTATCGAATAATAGAGTAGTGTAGTTTAAGGTATTAAAGATGATTATGTCTGCTGGATCGTTTAAAATTTAATACCGATATGCGTTAGCATGCCGTAGCTTGACACAATCATGCACAGAAATACTTTCTTCCGTTTCCTTAAAATTTGAATTTGCTTTATAAATTATGTTATTTTCTTTAAAAATCTATTGTAGGAATCTCGATATTCACTAATAAACTTTCAAATACGAGATACATACGTCCTTCTGAAATTCATTTGTACCTAACGATTACTTCTGAGTTATGTCTGTATTCTATTTCGATATACTGGTTATACGCGTTATCTTTGTATCTTATTAAGTATGTCAGTTATCTAGTACCTACAACACAAGCTTTGCTCAGCTTGGGGCTAGAGGAGATTTTTGTCTTCAACCCAATACCTACTTCGTAACATTTATAAATGCAATATAATAGATCCTCAGAATCAATAGTTCAGTATTTTATTTCACCATAGGTACACATGTCGCCTAATATTTAGCTCATATTGCAATTTCAGACAATTGTTAGTGAAATTTTCACATATATGCACAAAAGCACAGCTTTCATTGCACTTGTGCTCGGTAGTGGCCAGAAAGTAACTTTAAATTAATTCTGTATTGTAAGAATACAGGCAGCAATGGGTTACAACGAGCCCGTTGTAAAACTACACATATTTTTTATTATTGATAGAAGGAAAAGTGTTGTACACAATCCTTTACCTTAGAAGCTGTATAAATGCTGAGCAGATTTTGCCATTATTTATTGTTTCATAAATATTTAGAGCAACCATAATTGAAGACTTCCTTTGAAAGAGGGCGGGAGTTGGTTTGGCTTCAGTTCCCGCCGTCGTCGTCTTATGGCAATAAACTTTATTTTGTTTTTATTTTGTCAAAGACTTTGTTTTGCAGATACAAGGTGCCACGTAAAGTTTGTATTAAGCCGTAAAGGGGTGATTCTGGACCCCGAGGGGATCAAGTTCTGAAATACGGTTTTTGTATTTTGAATATGCCAGCCATGTTACATGGAGGGAAAGTACCATAATTATTGTAGATATAAAATTTTACTGAAAAAAGACTTCATTTTGATTTTAAAAACAATTGAAACTGCTTTCAAATTCTTTTTATTGGTTGCCTGTCTGTAGCGGTAGGGAATAGAAACTCTCAAATTGTAAAAACATCACACTTTATTTAACGACGAAATTCATTTTCGTCGTTAAATAAAGTAAGTTTTCTTGGCTGTGAGACAACCTGTGTAAGTTTTTTGGAAAAAAGTAATGATTTTTTCATTCTATTCGCGTTTTTTACATGCACTCCAACATTATTATAATATATATATATATTATAATCATTCATAAATATTTGTAGCTAGTTTTTTACCAAAACCAGTGTTTTTTAGCTTGAAATAATTACAAATAATGTTTGTACATGCTTTAAAATTTAGATGCACTAATAAATATGTAAGAATACGCGTAAAAGAACATGAATATAAAGAAAATAAAGGCTTTTTTCAACAAAAAATACAAAAACATAAATCCTAAAAACAATATGACAAAATCAATCAAAATTCAATTTTCAAAATTGATCCCATCGGGTCCAAATTACCCCCTTTCGGTTCAATAAATATAACACTCAGAAAAGTGTTCATAATATTATAATTTAACCAGTACTAAACAGTTTTAAAAGTATATCTAGGTATCTGGTCCCCGTAGTTAACGCTTTGCTTAGTTTGGTCAAGGCAGCTGCCGCGAAAAATGTTCAAATTGCTAATTTATCTTTTTTATGCGTCATAGTATTTTCGGCAAGAGTCACGCAGACGAGAAAATGGACGAGAAGACGCCGGCTGGGTCTGTGAACCTTCTTGACGACACGCTTTTGGAATCTCCCTGCTCGGTTGCTGGTGATAAGCTATCCGTTACCTTTCCGCCGACGTAAGTTTCTTACTTGAGTTACCATAGAAGTCCATCGTTTGTGATATGACGACGACCTTTATGGTTCAGCGGGCGATAGATTTTTTATTATACCTAGAAAATATCCAGAATACCCTGAACAAATATCTGCAGATAATGATAATAATGCTGGACAATACACACAGCATCATCAAGCTCCTAGCGACGCAAACATTAGTCCCGAGGCGGGAATCGAATCCGCAACCTCCTGCGTCGCATGCGGACATTCGCCTACCGCGCCACATCGATCGTCATTTGAAATTAATTATACTAACTTCAATAAAAATACTCATTACTACTTTTTCCTCTACCCTGAATAAGTACTACTAGCCCACTGCTATTTTTCCCCATACAGTTTTGCAAATTTGTTGTAGCATTTCGTGTAAGCCGGAAGACCTACCATGTGTGTTCCAAGGCTTCGTGAGACGGAAGACTCTATTGAAAGACGGGAGGAAAATATCCCTATCCTCATGGCAAAGATACTGGCTGCAGATGGCTGAGGGCATCCTCATATTCTACGCGTCCAAATCATTCAAGGGGTGAGTTTTTTATAATATTAAAATTTAAGGGTCATATTCCGCTATCTATTCGCTTCACTATGATAATGTCACCATGAGTATCACTATTTTGGTTGATGAAAGAACCTACGTTTAAAAATGGAATGGTTGGATCCAATCCATCAATCTCTCCGTGCAAATAGATTCGCGCGCACTATGTAAAGTTTCCTTCATTTTAATAGTCTACGTGAAGATTGTACAACGATGCCATGATCATAGTGATTGGTTAGCAGCATTTGGATCTTGATATCTCTGTGGCGATTAGGAGTTAAAAGTTCATCATGATCAATTATTAATTTCATAAGATTTTAGGTGAATATACATGTTATTTAATTACTTAAAGCTCTACCAAAACATGCCTCAAATACAAGGTCTTGAAATTAAATTTAATAGTTACTTCGACAGTTAATAACATCTTCCATCCGACCATTTAGCGTTTAATCATACTCAAGTCAATGATAACATCTCTAAAGTTAAAAACCTTAGGCCGTAGATGTCGCGATGAAAAGATCTCACATAGAGAAGGGGCTAATATTTATGATTTTCGGCAGAACGCGTGACATATGGTAAGTAACAGGGGTTAGGTAGTAGGTGGTGGAGCCAAGCAAATTTTATATATTTTTTTTACGAAATATATACAAGAGACTTGTAATTTCACCCATATTATTAAGGATAACTCAACAATTACTAGTCAGATCAGAACATATCTTGATCAAATTTAAACGGGACCACACGACAAACATTCGTTCAAGTAGGTGCATAAAAAGAATCATCAAAATCGGTCCACCCAGAAAGTTACACCATGACACGAACAAAAATTAATTGATAACCTTGTCTTTTTTAACGTTGTTTGATAAATATCTTGGCGGTTTTATTAACCCCGGACAGCGATCAGCTATTTTTATTAAGATTCTTCTAACGAAAAGTAATAAAATTGTTTAAAATTTAGTAAAGACATATTATAGCTCGTCAATCAATTAATGATTTGCTCGAGACGTTTATCAGTTTTTAAATACTAGTTCTTAATTGTTTCTCTCCTCTTTGTAGGAATCTATAATTATAATAAAATTGTGACAGGTCCAATTCTGTACATTGAATTTGAATTGATTCTGTACATTTTTTTGGAGGGCGCTCTATTATTGATACTCAAGCCAAAAATGTATTTTTTTTCATTCATGTCTGTCTGTCTGTCTGTCTGTCTGTAAACGCGCATCACGCCGAAACTGCTTGATGGATTGAAATGAAACTCGGCATGATTATAGGTCATACTACGAGGAAGGACAAAGGATACTTTTTATCCCGGAATTCAGTAAGGTTCTCATGGAAGAGGGTATGAAAGTAAAATTCCTTTACCGCGCATCACGGCGAAACTGCTGAATGAGTTGGAATGAAACTCGGGACGATTTGAGTTCATAGTACAAGGAAGGACATAGGATACTTTATTCCCGGAATTCAGTAAGGTTCCCCTGGGAGAGAGGGTGAAAGAAAAATTCTTTAACCACGCATCACGACGGAATTGAATGAATTCGAATGGAACTCGGGACGATTGGACATGGGATACATTTTATCCCGGAATTCAGTTTGGTTCCTTTGGGCTAAACGGGTTTTCAAAACAAAGGGGAACCAAACTGAATTGAACTGATAGACGCGAAAGTTTGTAAGTATGAATGGATAGATGGATGGAAAGATTGATAGATGGATGGATGTTTGTTACTCTTTCACGCAAAAACTGCTGAACGGATCTGGATGAAATTTGGCACAGAGATAGATTACAAGCTGGAATAAGAAATAGGCTTTATTTTATCCCGAAAATCCCACGGGAAAGGGAATTACGCAAGTAAAATCGCGAGTACTCCAAATACTAATCATGCGCAGACGAAGTCGCGGGCACCAGCTAGTATAAAATAAAATAGTTTTGAATAAGTTTTATCAGACTAATTGGTACTGACTGGACGTACTTGTCTTATTTATTTTTTATTGTGTTATTCGTTTTAATTTATTTTTATTCTTTGATTATAATTAACGAAAATAACAATTATCTTTATTTAGATTTTTGTCTATATTTATATAGATAAAAATTATGTTTATATATATTAGTAGTAACTAAGGGTTGTTATTTTCGGAAATAAAGATATTATTTAATTGTATATATAATATCATACTGGTTACGTTTGGTGATCAGGCTGGGCTTTTTGGATTGGATTAAAAACTGAATATATCTGATCTTCCTATGCACTGAAAACTTTTATAGTTCATGGACATCCCAACGGTATGCCTGACGTGTCAAATCTACATAAAAAAATCGTAATATACGTTAATTTAAAAATAAAACAATCAAACAAGTAAATATAATTACCAAAGTTTGTAAATTTCAATGAAAATTACTTATTTTGGTCTCCTAATCGAGGTGTCAGCATGTTTATTTCGGTAAAACATGTCCTAAAGGATACAACCAAGTGCTTAAATGTAAAAGAAAACAAAGAAAAGTGGGTAAACAATTTCTGGAAATACAAAGCAATCATTTCTTCAAACAAACAAGCCTAGCCCTTCAAACAGTCAAAGTGGCCATACATGATAAAGTGACCCATTATTACTACATAAGTAACAACGGACAGACCTTTGATAAAAAAAGTTGTTTAGGTAGTCAAGGCTTATGATTACTTACTCGGCCAGTCTTCAATATTGATTGAATAATAAAACATCGTGTACCTAGCTTGTAGAATATGTGATGAGCGATTTGCTTCTAATCACTCACTTCAAAAAATGTAGCTTTACTGTTTCAATTGTAATTTTAAGGCTTTCGATCAGCATATTAGGCATTTTCAAAAATAGCTGAATCCGCTGTGAGCCAATGCTGAGATTTTGACATTTAGGAGATAACAGACCAATGAGAGTAAGGAAAAGATTTGTTAAAAACACGTTTGTCTAAATTCTTGTATTGTAATTTTTATTTACCATCTCTTACCTTTATTATTAAATCATACTTTAATAACAGTTATAATCAACTACAGTATGTCATTGTATTAAGATACAATTACAGTTTTATAAAAAAGTCAGTTGCTCCTATTACTCGATAAGTAAAACTAATGAGACCCCATTTAAAGCTTATACGAGAAATGGGAGAAATTGAGGTTTTAATCTATTTTTGATAAAAGATTTAAAATTTAAATGCTATATGGTATCATATTGTAGGGCTTAATTGAATTTCTAATTAAACTTTTCGAGACTAAAACTTATCTTGTTTTCGGGACTACTAACTTATTTTTATGTCTTGTATTGTAATCATCCCCATCCTTAGCATACATATACTCTCGGAACCATTGCATGTATACAATCGCAAAAAGTAAATTCAAGTCAGTCCACAATTGAGGGAGAATACGGCGAGGCTTCAGCTACAGTACGTCTATTACAGCTTTATTATATGCAAAATGTGATGAATCTAGTCACAAAGAAGCTATGAATGCTTAAGCCTTCGAAGTCGAATGACAGTGTGAAAAATTAAGTACGCTATAAGCAATCATACAATTTAGAAGATATTTAGAAGAGATAAAATATCGTCGAATTTTATTTATGAAGATTATGATGAAGATTGACTAAGCGTTCCACTCTCAGTGACTTTAAAAATATAAGGTTCATGTTAATTTAATAATAATTTCTCCCTCATATTAACCTCTCTCAACAGTAAGCAATAACTTAGTTGATTTCATCTTGTAAGATGTGTTTCAGCATTGCCAAAATATGTTTAACATGTTGCCAAAGACGGATGCCTATCAACGGTTCTAAATTTGGCAATATGGTAATTATGGTTAGAGCGGTCTGTGTGAGAAAATAGCACAGCTCTGCTCAGCAATTCATGTTGACAGATTCTTATACTTTATATTTCTTATACTACTATGGTTATTTATTTTATTTTATTATCTAACGTCGATTGCATACTTGTGCATTGCATCTCATATAAATTATAATACACTCACCGGCACAATTAACGGCCCTCCTTAATATTTCATGTTTTTGCTTTAATAAAAAAATTTAGGCAAAACTTGTGCTTGTAATTTTATTAAGTAGGTATTTTTACATAAAATAAATAATGATATTGTTGTTAATTATTACGGTTTACATAAACTTCGACCTGTAATTACAGTTAATTCGTAAAAGTGATAAAAATTAAACAAACACGTGAATGGATAAGTCTAACAGTGCATATTTCCACCTCTAGCCTTTATAACTTCCATCAAACGGTTTGTGGAATGTTCTGCTACTCCTCAATCATGGACTGTTTTAATTCATCCATGGTAGTTGGAGCTGGTATACGGCTTCGAAACATTTTTTTTAATTGTCCCAAATGTGCTCAATGAGAATTAGTCTGCACTCTGGAATGACCTTGGTAATATTCGAATGCCGACGATATCCAGGTACTCAATAACAATTTTAGGAACGTGGCGGAGAGCGTTGTCATAAATTAATAAACAATTTGCGCAAATAAATCGAGCAAACGGCATTACATGAGGTTCTAACATTTCTTTTACATACCTCTGAGCATTTATTCCACCTCTTTCGAAAATAACCAAATCTGTGCGTACTTCGTACATTATACCGATATCATCCGATCGCCCGATATCATGATTTAACCACTTTGGTAACCTTCTTTTTCCACAACAAACCTCTCAGGTTTGCACCGTAAGTTTTGTTTCTTAAGTCTGTCTACACGCTGGCGATCGTCAATGTTATTCGTTTACCACGCGAGCAAAGCTTGCCTAGAAAACAAACTTATTTAAATTGTTTATATTTGTGAAAACCCTGGCTTAGGGGCGCCGATGAATGCCACCTCGCGCCGCCTTGGGAAAGAGCTAGGGCTACCGCTGCCAAGAGGCCAGACTAATGCAAAACTGATTAATAATGCACGCGGTGTCGACCACCGTTTAACTATTAGGGCTTGTCTGTTATTTACCATTTATGCTAAAATGGAACGTATAAATTCCAATTACCATCAATAAATAATTGCCTTCTCGTTGAACCAATGAAATCAAGTTTTGGTGATTTCAAAAGCACACTACTTGGGTCAATCAATGTGCCAATACTAGGGTTTGGGAATTCCCAACAATGTCAAAGTCCTGGGACACCAGACAGCCTACAGTCAAAGTCCCGGCGATTCACAGGAGTTCGAGACTTTCAGACTAAAAAATAGAACCAGTAATTGTACATTAAAGTAATCGATAATGACACTTTACTCCTTCATTTATTTGAAAAGCAAAATGATTTCACAACATTTTCGCGCATGTTTCTCGTCTTGTCTTGAGTCTCGGTCTCGTCCCGAGGCTCGAGACAACTAAAATGACTAAAATTCCCGGGACTTCGATACATGCACGAGACGTCCCGGGACCCAAACCCTAGTCAAAAAACGAAAAATTAGTATAGTAATTTTTATTCCGTTAAATATTCGGTATCTAAAAATAGGTCATACGGACTTCTGTAGGTTTGTCTGTAAAATAATATTGAGCAAAATGTTGAGCAATAATAATAAAATTTATTACAATTCCTTCAACAACGTAAAAAAATTAATATGTAAAGCTATATATCTAAATTAATATCTATATTTGGTAATAACCTGCTCTAAACAATTCACTTATTAGGGTACCGTACCCAAAAGAGCTAACGGGACATTTTATTAACAGTTATAAGACTTCGTTGAAAAACTAGGGCTTCACTATCTGGCTATCTGCTCGTTTGTCATAGGGTGGTATCTTTTGAACCGTAATAGATCTCCCTACTATGACTATACTGTTACACACACATATTTGTGATTTTACCAATTAAATAGTATTATTTGAACAACTAAAGTTTTCAAAAATACTTTAGCTTGTAACCAACGTTTTCTTAATATTATATAAACACCATCTCCAAGCGGCTGCTTTATTGCATTTCGTAAGTCTTAAATTTAAACTTCTCGAATTGGTTGGTAAGTCGCTCATATTACTTTGAACGGGAAAGCGAATTGCTTGTTGGGAGTATTTAATAAAATACGTCGCCGTTTTCCTGACTGAACACAGCCATGTTGTTAAACCGACTTTAAAAAAGTTGGAGGTTTTCAATTCTCTATTTTTCTACAATTGTTTACCCATTTTATTACATCGTTGGTATACTTTTATACCGCGATGGTCCTGCTGAAGTAATGTTGTCGTCGGTTTACTTGCCTACTATTCATCTGATCAATTAGTAATCAAATCCACTCCGTTGACCACAGCTGCTTACAACACCACAATTTGAGGTAGCTCGGTGTGTTTGATCGGATACTCTATTCTGCTAAACGAATTATTTAACTATGACATTGTTATCGTCATATAATAACACATTTTGGTACCTTAGACCAAAATAATCTAGAGATAGAGGGACGCTGACGAAAAGAAGCGACGTTGAAACCTTTACATTAGTCTCCCTGTGCAAATATTGCCGTACACACTATCTGTAGTTTCTTTTATCAATGAATATTAAGTCACGATTCTGCGATGATACTACTGACATCTAAATCGATCGGCTAGCAGAATTGGGCCCCCGTGCGTTCGTAATAGGACTACCAATCCCACTGTTTTGTCAATAGTAGGTATCTAAGACAATAAGCGTAATTTTTTTTCTTTCTTTCCCATAAATCGCTTTAACAGAAATATATTTAACAGAGAGATTTTTACAGAAAGATAGTCTACTCAGACAGAATAAAATCCTTCCCATTGAGTTTTGGGTAGCTGCCTATACCGCGATTCAATAACATACATATTTTTTGTAAACAATACAGTATACAAAGGAATATTGATGTAACATATTTTTCGGTATTGGTATCATTAAATTAAGCTGCAGGAGCTCCAAAAAATTCGTGGTGTACACAGTTTTTATTCATCATTGGTCTTTCATTCATTATCGAACACGAACTTGCATCTTTCTCGCTGTGCTTGAGCAAATATGCGTTTTTGAAGATATTATTTTTAGTTGTTAGTTTGCTGTAACCCTGCTGTTGTCTGTTATTCTTATCAGTTTATGTTCATTCATAAATGCCATTGCTTACAAAAAATGTCTATGATTCTAAATCAGAGTATAAGTGCACATAAAGTAGGTATTTGATTCTTTGCAGGTCTGTTTACTTTTAACTTCACAACAATCGCATTAGTTTGCCTTGTCTTAGGGTAGTAAGTATCTATCGGTTAACGCAGATTATTTATTAGACTTCGTAGGAAGGATTCTCTATTTGTATCCACCTAAAGTTTGTGTCTCGGAAGGGAACGGTATCGACCCCACCCCCTGTCTGACTTTAGCGCGCTGGTATACGTTGCAAGTCTAGAAAATTCTACATCCATCACTTTGTCTGGTCGTTGTTTTACTTAACCTCGACGTATAAACAAAAATACTTAAAGAGCGTCTTTTGGTGGGCTAAATATGGTAAAATAATCATAAATAACTAGTATGAACTCTATGTAGTACTTAATAATTGCGATCTGTAACATTTAGTGCTCTTTGTAATTATGTGGATCTTGTGTCTGAATAAAAAAAATTATTAAAAAGAAAAAAAATAATAATAACAAACAACTATAAATACATCAACAACTTGCTCTCCGATATGGCCTTACTGGTCCTGAAGTTCCATACTATAAGTACACACCGGCGCCAGTTCTCGAAAACAGCCGTGCCACGCTCTATTGGGACCGCTCTATCATTACAGACAGGACTATTCTTGCAAATAAGCCTGATATTGTACTGATAGACCGGTTAGAAAGATGGGCGGTACTAGCTGATGTCACCATACCACATGATGTTAACCTCGTTAAAGCTGAGAAAGATAAACTCAGTAAATATCTTGATTTGGCTAACGAGTGTGGGCAGTGTGGGACTAACAGCATGTGGGATGTTGATTCAGCGACCATCGTCCCGATAGTCGTTTCGGTTAACGGGGTAATAGCGAAGAGCCTCGATAAACATCTCAAGAGACTCTCGCTAGGAAGTTGGATCAAGGGTCAGATCCAAAAAGCGGTTCTCCTGGATTCAGCGCGTATCGTCAGGAAGTTCCTCTGTCTGCAACCCTAGTCACCGGCTGCTTGAGCCTGGCTTCGCGGCCGGTGATCCACCGTTTTGATATATTTTTTACTGTAGATTAGTTTTATAATATTTTTGTATTATCTATAGTAAAAAATGAATTTTTTAACGAGTATTAAAATAAATAAAGTGAAATAATAATAATACACTCGAGAGCAATTAATCCGGGTCACTCAAAGAATCCAAAAAATCTCGGAAAGTAAGAATGCTAGGTTAATGCAATAAATTGTATTTAATAGACAATTTAATACTCTTTAAATGAAAGTATTAAAACTTCTTAGTTATTGTAAAGTTATATCATAAAAAAATCAAATTTGAAAAGGGAACACTGTCGAAGATGGAACTACGAAATTACAGGATTTGTTTTTGCTTTTGTTTGTAATCTGTCATTTATGTTGGTACATAAACCAGGTTGATAGTGCTCAATATTCATTATTCAAGCTGAAATCATGTCGCTTACACTTGAAGAATGCACCAGAATACTTACATTGGTGGAAACCGGCCGGAGTCAGCGCGATACAGCCAGGACTGTCGGTGTGTCGCTGTCAACAGTACAAAGAGTTCTCCGACGTTACGAAGAAACTGGTTCTAACCTACGCAGACCAGGAACGGGCAGAACTAGGTGTACCACAGCACGAGAAGACCGATACTTGGTGAACACCATGCTTCGAAATCGCTTTCTCACAGGAACTGAACTCACAAATCAGTTTCGACGCCTCGGAGGAAGTAACCCAAGTGCATGGACAGTAAGACGTCGGCTTGCTGAATCTAACTTAAAACCTCTTAGACCTGCAAACGGCCCTAAACTGGAGCGTGGCCATCGTATTTCAAGACTAAGATATGCCCAGAACCACGTAAATTGGAGTATTGAAGATTGGTCGAAAGTTATGTTCTCCGACGAATCAAAATTTATGCTCTACAAGCACCATGGAAGACACAGAGTGTATAGAAGACCAGGGGAAAGATTCAAGCAAGCATGCATCGAAGAAAAAGTAGCCTACGGTGGTGGGTCTGTACTTGTGTGGGCCGGAATTTCCTCTGAAAGTCGCACAGAGCTGGTGATCATAGAAAACGGCTCTTTAACTAGCGTAAGATATGTGGAAGAAATCCTCAACGAACACGTTGGTCCATTTATGGTCAATTTGGGTGAGGATGCTATATTTATGCATGACAATGCCCGACCTCATACAGGTAGGATTATGAATGACTACCTTCAAGAGATGAACATTACTTGTATGGAGTGGCCAGCGCGCAGCCCGGATATCAACCCGATCGAGCATGCTTGGGACGAGCTAGGGAGATTCGTAAAACAACGAAACCCTCCCCCAATCACGCTTCCTGAGCTCAAAATTGCTCTCACAGAGGAATGGGAGAATATTCCCCAAAATCGTATAAGGAACTTGGTGTACAGCATGCCAAACCGCGTAAACGCAGTAATGGAAGCACGAGGAGGTAATACGAAGTATTGAAATTCAAGAAAATCGTCATAAAGTTCAAAAATTTCATGTTTCCTATTTTTGTTTTAAGGAGAGATCAGCAGTTTTTTTTCTTTATGTAATTTTGTGTAAATAAAATGTATGGTGACTCATATTTTTTTTACTTTCATTTAAGGAGTATTAAATTGTCTATTAAATACAATTTATTGCATTAACCTAGCATTCTTACTTTCCGAGATTTTTTGGATTCTTTGAGTGACCCGGATTCATTGCTCTCGAGTGTATATGTAATGCTAATGCAATGTGAACTTCACGTTAGGTTAGATTTTTTTTACATTTCATATCTCGGACAAGTTTCTAACGAGCTAATAACATACGAAATCATTCTGTGAAAAGCCTGACCAATTTCGTATCAAAATGTAATTTTTTTGTGTTTGAAATTTCTGAAACGTCAATTTCCAAATCGGTGTCGAAAACCAGCAGTTTCCCAGTGAAATCATTCGATGTCCCAACGTGAATTTACCTTTTGAAAAGTTTAAACACTGACGGTAAAGGCTGACATGGTGTTTGAAGACAAACAGTGCAGCAGTGGTTGGAATGTTGATAAAAAAATGACGTGAATATTTGTATTTTCCTAAATTTGCATATCATACTTCATGTCTTTTATATATTATATCTATCTATACTTATAATAAAACTGTAACAGGTCCAATTCTGTACATTGAAGATATTTTGAAAATTTTTTTTGGAGGGCACTCTATTATCGGTACTCAAGCCAAAACTGTATTTTTTTCATTCATGTCTGTCTGTCTGTCTGTCTGTATCGTAAACGCGCATCACGCCGAAACTACTTGATGGATTTAAATGAAACTCGGCATGATTATAGGTCATACTACGAGGAAGGACATAGGATACTTTTTATCCCGGAATTCAGTAAGGTTCTCATGGGAGAGGGTATGAAAGTAAAATTCCTTTACCGCGCATCACGCCGAAACTGCTGAATGAGTTGGAATGAAACTCGGGACGATTTGAATTCATACTACAAGGAAAGACATGGGATACTTTTTATCCCGGAATTCGGAAAGGTTCCCCTGGGAGAGAGGGTGAAAGAAGAATTCTTTAACCACGCATCACGACGGAAGTGAATGAATTCGAATGGAACTCGGGACGATTGGACATGGGATACATTTTATCCCGGAATTCAGTTTGGTTCCCCTGGGCTATACGGGTTTTCAAAAATTTCTCACAGCATCTGAACGACGCGTTAGGGGAACCAAACTGAATTGAACTGATAGACGCGAAAGTTTGTAAGTATGAATGGATAGATTGATAGATGGATGGATGTTTGTTACTCTTTCACGCAAAAACTGCTAAACGGATCTGGATGAAATTTGGCACAGAGATAGATTGTAAGCTGGAATAACACATAGGCGTTATTTTATCCCGAAAATCCCACGGAAAAGGGAATTACGCAAGTAAAATCGCGAGTACTCGAAATACTAATCATGCGCAGACGAAGTCGCGGGCACCAGCTCGTTTTAAATATATATTGTCTTATAGATATCATACTAGCTGCGTCCCGCGGATTCGCCCGCATGGAAATTTATTTTTGGAATTTCAGAAATTCTTTGCAGGCCTCCTAGGGGTAGTTGCGTAAAAATAAAAAATACCTGTTTAATCATTTACTTTGCAGTTTATTTATATCGAGTTTTGAGTGATTCAAACCACGGAATAATAATTTTCCATACAAACTTTAACACCCTATTTGAAACCAAGTCCAGACTTCGATTGTACCACTGGTTGACATTTGGATTTGACTGATAATCGATTTGAATTTCGACAATAAGGCCACAGGCACTTTTAATTTAACGTATAATTATTATTATGAAGTCTATACTTGATTTTTTTTGTACTCTGCGGTGTATGGTATGTGTGTTGAGTCCTTATCGGTTAAGTTTTTCTAGGAGCGCCCGCAGCGACTTCCGCGCCGAGAGCTGCAAACTCCTACCTCTGGAAGGGTGGCTAGCCAAGTGGGACTCCGACGCACCGGACGCCTTCCAGCTGGTCAACCATCGGCTCGGCACCATGTATAAATTCAAGTAAGTTTCAAAGTTCACTGTAGAAGTTCAAGTGGCCATACAGATATGTCAAAAATAGTTTCTTCCTCTTAAAAGGTGAATTACTCAGGTAGTATGAAAAATAAGTTGATCCTCATATCTAGCCACATTACTGGTTTGTTAATATCTCATCATTTACGTACAGACAGCAGCATTAATTGGTAACTTCCTCACAGAATATATAATAGTGCCATTCAGTATCACGTAGGTTCAAACCCTTGAACATAAAAATATCGATTTTAGTTGACATAGTTCTCGTTAATATCTCGTTTTACTTTATTATAAAGTTTATTCAATTATTTAAATCAAAAACTAATGTTTTTTACAATACCTACATTTCTATTGTCTACTCTTGACACTATATTTCATGATTAAATCATTTGTACTATGGTGTAGTGGTAAGATTAACCGAGTTTATCTGGTTTCACATACGTAATACCCGTCATCGATTCCCGTCAGCAATTCAATGTGTTTTTGTTTATTTGTCATTATTTTTTATTTTTGTCATGTAAAGACGAGTATTCATGTGAATAGTGAGTGAAGTTATTGTATATTAGTATGAATTTAAGTTAATTTATAAAATAAAACACAATTACAGGTAAACATACCTAATGACTTAAAATGACTCTTTTACAATTATTACAATTTTCTTTTACACCAAGTAAAGACTCGAATTGTGAATGGCAATAACGTTTGTTTACCAAGATTGTACTCGGATCTACCCTCAAGCATTTATTTTTTTCTAACCCAGATATAGTAAATAAAATCCACTGCCGAACATTAATAATACAAAATTTCGAGCCTTCGATAACTGGTCAGTTGGTTTAGTTGGTTAATGCAGTCGTTACTTGCCATGCGAACGATTTGATCCTGGTTCGATTCCACTTGGTAATACAATTTTTGTTTCTTAGAATTTGAGTTAAAGGTTTACAAATCGGGCGACAAATGTAAACTTTAGCTATTTGAGGGGTTACCAATTAATGCTTCTGTTTGTACATAAAATGTGTTCAATCCGAGTAGATTCACAAACGATTAATATTATTTACATATACAGTGTTTGTAAATATACGTATCAGTAAGTAATACCCATGTCTACCTAGCTAGGGGCTAGATGATTATGTGATAGGGAGAGTCCAGTATTATTTTTAACTCTTTGCGACTGCAACACGCAATAGGTATACAAGTAGCAAGCAATACAAAAGTATATATTATTTATCACATAGCGAAGTCAAATTGGGATCTAGGTATAGTTAAAACTAGCAGTACGCCGCCGCGAATATATCGCGTATAATTAGAATTTCTTACGCTCATTTTAAACGAAGTTTCGCAAAATCCTGATATATTCATGCTTTTATTTTGCAACTTTAGTTTTCCAACAGAGTTTTAATAAAATCTCACTACGTGTTAAAAATTCTCATACTAACTTTGACACTCTATCCAACCCCTGATTGAGGGTAGTTTCGAGATCCTTAAACACGTATACGTTTTTTTGCTTAATAATATTCCCACAGAGTTTCAGTATAATTTTTATTCAGTTTCATCCCGTTCCAAAAGTTTTAGTAGTTCAATTTTGAAAAAAGGAAGTTGAGATTTTCGATTTCTAACTTCAGCGGCAAGGTCAAGTTTAAGATGATGATTGATTAACTTCGAAACTTTTCTACACGCGAGTCACAGTTGCACCTGCTGGATCTTGATACCAAAACACATGCAATAACATGCACTGTCAAGCTGAGGCATCGTGAATTTTGTTCTTTTTTGTTTGCAAGGTTATTTCGTAGAGTTTATTTACATAATAATCTCTATTTGATAATTATTACGAAGCCTAGTTGGGATATTAAATTTGGCAGAGTAATTTTTTCAAATAGTTGCCAAAGCATAAGGTTTTTTTTTCAGAAATAATTGGTCAAAATGAGTCATCTTAATTATTTTTACACATGATTGTAGTGTAGTTTTAAAAGTTTGAAAGTCCTGATTAAGCTTAGAGACTTCATTGGTGTGTATACTGTGTATTCTTCTAAGCGTATAGGGCGGGGGGACTAATAAAAAAATTAGTATATGGTTAAAAAAACTTGGTGAAAAAATCTGATTCAACACTGATGAAGTCGCGAGGCACTGCTACTCAATACCTAGAACGTGTTTATTAATTTATATTCTGTTTTCTCGCCATTGTAGTACACACGGTGTGTATGCCGAGACAAATTAGCTCTCAGTTAATTAACAGACGACCTTAATGGCGCAGCGGGCGAAGATCCGTTTGTGACGCATTTAGATGGGTATTCAATTCCCGCTTTGGTATAAACGTATGTACGATTTGCAGATATTCGTTCCGGGTAATCTGGGTGTGTTTAATAAAATAAATCTAACAACTTAACAAGCTTAAGGTTTCTTATTCACTTTTTTACTAAACCTTAACTAAGAAGACTCTAACTTCAAGTAAGAGAGTCCTGAGTTAATTAGTATTTCAGTAATCTAGTACCCTTACCTCATGCTCTGCTTATTTTGGTATCGGGTGTTGCTGTGTGAAATATCCAGCATTATTATTATGTATGCGATGGGCCGAGATATTCTACCGGCTTTTTCGGCTATGTTCGCAGCGGTTTAAGTTTTATATTGTGGTAATTCTTCAATAAGAAATTTTATTTACACACAATAAAAAAATATTTACAAAAAAATGATGCACGTTAGCCATCTGCAGACAGTTGCAAACAATCTTGATGTAGATCAACTCATCAAATCTACACCGAGCAGAAGCAATCTCCATACGCCGCGCCGCCGGCTGAATTGCCCTGTTGTATAGAAAGCTTATTTGTACGTTTTTGCGATAAATTATAGTATAACAAAAAAAATATATAACTATTTATAATAAAATAATAACCTTGAAGGAACTTGAACGCGACTTTCCACGCACTACATAAATACGCTACCATTTGAACCACAGCCATCATAAATCAATAAATTTAATTTCTAAAGCCTCATAAAAGCTACATAAGTAAAATAAAACCGAATTATTAACAAATGAAAATTGCATTATATTTTATTGTACCAACTTTCTCGTGCCTTCAACACTGCTTTCGACAGTTCTAACTTCCTCTCGCTGAAACAGAGGAGTGTAAGCCTGCAGGAAGGGTAAAGTAGGCATAGTCGCCTCACTTTTATTACGTTCCTTAAAGCAAAAAAAAACCCCAAAAAAGTTCTATAAACCGTACTCAAGTATTGATAAGTTCAATATGTAGATTATTTTTCAGGGTACATATTGTAACTCCTAGGTGTGACAAGCTGAAGACAATATATTAAGGATGCTCTAGCGGCGTAACATTTTGTCTTCAGCCGGTAGAGGTTGCGTAGTGTCATCTGAGCTGATAGTGATGTTGATAACACCTAACAAACTTGATTACATTTTTTTGAAGTAGCGATTCCTGGCAGTTCTGTATCCTTCCCGGGGCGTTAAGCCGGACTTTACCCTAGTTGCAAGTACTGATTTGTTGCAGAACGGGGTCAGAACCAGCTGCAAAACAATGGGTTACGAAGATCGAAGACGTATCTGCCAAAACAATGAAGCCACTTCCAGCGAATCTCATGTCCTTTGAATAGAAGAAACTCACATGTACGTAGAGATCTGATTCTATGTTATTATGTTATTATATGTTATTCTACCGGTACTAGGTACATGTTTTAGATTGACTGCGTTATAAAGCTTTCTTTATAATTGTTTACTGTGTATGTACTTTGTAGGTTAGATACCTATATGGTATTTTGTATACCGACACGTTTTATTTTAAACTGAATTCCGCCGATTTTTATACGAATCTGTTTATTCCTCGAATAGTTCAGTTAGGATTAAATTCATGTAAAGGGTGCTTCTTAACAAGTGTACTAAGCCGGCAAGCTAGTTTTTCGCCCCCGCAACCGAGTGTGCCGTGGTGACTTATTTTTGGTAACAGGTATTTTTAGTTTTTATTTCTTTTAAATATTTGCTTACTAAAAAAAGATATGCCATCCCTAATCAACGTAAGCGATACAAATTTTAAACAGAAAAAATATTACCAATAATAGACCGTAAAATTTTGAATTAGAAATTGGAACCAATTAGAAACACAGAATATTAATAGTAGGTATATCACTCAAAACTTAATAATTTTTTTACATAAGCTAAAAAAAATTTAGGGTTTCTGAAAAACTTTTTTTAAAATGTGCCAAATTAATACCCGAACATAATAAGGTAGTCCTAGTTTATGCTTAATAGGTTCAGATTGAAGCATCATAATAAATCCAAATATGCAGGACCGCGTTGTTATCTTTTTTTTATCTAAGTGGTGTCTGTAAGTCAGTAGGCAGTATTTTTCCCCCGCTAGGAGAATCACAAAGCTGATTTCAGGGCATCTAATACGTTTATGTACCTAAGTTAAAAATAAACCGAACGAGTAAAAAGATAATATTTCTTTTTAATGATTATTGACAAAAATGTTAAAGTCGTAGAACAATACTTGGGGGTTAGGGGAGTGGAGCGTTCTTGGAGCTTCACCCCCTTTTGGCTTATTACACACGTTACGTGGCACCCTGTATATATTTTAGATAGATTTTCATTCGATTTCATTTGATGGCCGTGCCTAAAAAGCAATATAGTGTTGTATAAGTAAAAGCGTTCGGAACTAAATATTTAGGACTTTTAAACATATCTGAGTCACAATCGTTAGCCGTATACATAAATTAAGCAAATATATTTAACTATTAGCCTTAAATTATGGTTTAAACTAGATCAAAAATCGATATATTTCTTTAGTACTAGGCAGGTCAGACTGTAAAAGAAGACTTAAGAAATTCATATGTCTGATGTATTTGATGAAAGTTGCGTTGCCTTTTAATTTTTTTAAACAAACTTCGCCTAAAAGATGATGCAAATTTTGAAGTACAACCTAACTAGGGTTTCCTAAGAAACATGACCCAAGACTTAACCTGTATGAAATAAATAGGAATAAGAACAAAATATTCTCGTGTTTCGTAATATTTTTAGCGTAGACGCTTTTAAAACATTATGTACGTAGTTAAATTGTTATCAGAACAATTTGAGGTGGTTCGTTTTGCGAGTGAAAAGAAAATCAAATTATTTTCCGGTACGTTCTACGTTTATACATTATAATTTTTTTTATATGACCGCTTTAATGTATATTATTTCAATTAAGTTTTATTAATAACAAATTCAATACAGTATTGTTTTTGGAACGGAGCAGTAAGGGTTTAACGGTTATAGTTACAGAAATGCGTTCCTAGGAGGGGCCATCCATAACTTTTAGAGATATATTGAAATGCATTAACGGATTTTGTAAAAAAATTACAGTCAGCAAGATAAGGGTAATTTTTCTTTAAACTTTTTTGATGCCAATTGATCCTTTTCTTATACTTAAGGATCAAATATCTCTTCTGGACTGACTGAGATTTGAGTACTAGAAATATCAAAAACATGAAAAATTTTTAGCTTGCTCTTATAACATTGTCAACTATTTTCTTTGATGGCCGATCTGGCTCGTTGTGATCTTTTCTGGGTATTTTCTATATACTTACTTAAGTAGAATTCATTTAATTGTATTTTTTTAAGTATATACAAGCTCTGCTTAGCTTGGGGCTAGATGGTGCACTAGGTTTAGTCCAGCATTATAAATAAACCCATACTAAAGCAAACTATGAGTTAACTAGATTATTAATTGTTTGGGAGCATTTTCGCATCACTGGCAAAACGTTATCATTATCACCTATACTCGTTCAAATTATTGAATGCAGCCATATACTCTAGTTTAATTAGTTTATAGGATAATAAACATTGCCTTGTTTAGAATTAGGTATTTACGAGCAGAAAAAAAAAACAGCTGAGGTCTAAAGTGAAGCAGTTCTGAACTTCATCCGTTTGCGTCGTAACAATTTTCCGAAGCGCAGTAAAACGGGATGAACATAGACTAAAGGCTGAATAGAAATGAACGAAATACTGGAGCAAAACATCCTTTTGTAGAGTTCAGATCCACTGACACAGAGGATAAACAGTTACGGACTTACTATACTTCCACTGCTACCAGCCAGGTAATTTCTTGCTCCAGTATTTATTTCATTTCTATTCACTGTGGTGTCTCTTTTCACGCTGTGTTAAGGTAATCATACATAATCTGGTTTTTGTCGAATATGAGTGAAATCAATGACATTAATACATAAGTATACTGTTTCTCTAAACTCATAGGTCTGAGTACCACGTAAAATATGTCGGCAAATATGTTCGAAATATTTCGGCTTAGTACACACGATACGTTGAACCCTGCATAATGGAATCCTATGCTGCGTTCACAAGGTCTTATCAGTCTTTTTTTTTTTATAAATTGTCCCAATGCAGTGTTACTCTATTATTCTTATTACTCTTTACTTTGCGTGGTAAAGATAAAGAGCTTATTCTATTATTATTTCTTCCAATGCGTGAAAAATATCTATATATATAATATATCCCTTAATGAGCTTAAACTTTAAAGTACCTCTTCTGGAAACCCTGCTCAAGAAACAGTAGGTACCTAGCCAACTGCGAGAAATGCAAACTAGGTCGTAATTTGCGTTTCTCGCAATAGCCTCGGAGTGTAATATCACTGGGCGCTATTACCCTAGGGAAACAGAGAAAAGCTGAAATCTAGAGGTCATAGCTAACCCATCAGCATGGAAACGCACTCAAAAATTATCAAATAAAAAAAAATGAAACAGACGATAAGGGTCGACTATGACTGAAAAGATAGGTACCATAACCACGTGCGGAAATTATAATAATTTCTGATTTAAAGTGAGAAACGTGTTCTTCTTCAAAGTAAACTCGCTCACATTTATAATAATTAATAAATGAAAATCATTTACTGCATGAAATGTCGAATAACTAAAATACCTAATACATATAATAAATAACTATAAAAAAATAATTCGTCAAACTACAATAGCTATTTTAAATATACTAAGAATGTTTTTAATCTTCCAAAAGGAATGCTAAATATATTTTACAGCAAAGCTCACAAGCTCTGCTTAGCATGGGGCTAGATGATACTGTGTGGAGGTGCACCTGATCGTCATATGCAAGGCCAACTGCGCCATAAGAAAATAATAATAAAGATAAAAACAATATTCCTTTGACTATCCTCCATAATGCGAATAAACGCAGCCGAACTCAATTGGTTTGAAAATAACTTCCGATGTAAAATCCGAAAGCTGTAGATAGATACAACCTTTCGGTACAATGTAAATACCGACGCTTCTGTTAAGCTGTCGCTGCGTAAACTCCCGGTTCCGACGAAGTGGACGCCAAGCTCTAAGGTTTGCTCAGATCCTTCCTTTCTGATACAAATTGTAAATACCTATCTTAGTTCAACAATTTAAATGCAATTATCGTAAAGTCATGCCATGGAAGCTTTTCCAGGGCCACAAGGCACAGGGCAAAATGCATATATGATAATCAATAATCATCATGATATATGATGATATTATGTATGATGATATGAATATGTTTACCGTGGCACTTTATGTATGTAGGGGTAATACAATTTGTGTCTGGCATAACTCAAGTTTTTGAATCGTCTCCTAACAATGCACTGAAATGGTATCTAGAAATTTTCAAGGAAGTTGACATTTGGGCAAATGACACTTGCGGGAAGGGTGTTTGCCCGAAAAGACATTGTTACGAGTACCCATTTGCGCCAGCAGCGGTAACGAAGGTCTATTGTCAACATAACAAGATCTCTTTGGTGAAGCAATAATAAAATAAAACATTTTAAACAAATATTTACAAGTATCATCACTACATAGTATAAAATAAAGTCGCTCCCTATGTCATTGTGTCCCTTTGAACGCTTAAATCTTTAAAACTACGCAACGGATTTTGATGCGGTTTTTTTAATAGATAGAGTGATTCAAGAGGAAATGATTCAAGGGTTTATACGTATAATAAAACCGTGCGAAGCCGGGGCGGGTCGCTAGTTTTCCATAAATCTAAGTCGTCATCAGAAGGCAGAGTGCTCCGAATGTTGAAAGCATTGAATGCGATGAATTGCAAAGTTAATTGATTAAACGTCAAATTATTTTTTAATAAATCATAGGTAATTTTACGGAGAGGCGGAGGGTGAAATTTTGATTTTATGTGATTTTCCAACACTTGTTGGATGTTCTTATTTAACCACTCGTATTTATAATTAATTCCAACCACTAAACGTACCAAATTTCGTGTTATTATTGCACCAATTTCGAGTGAATATGTCTTGCGAAACCTCCAAAGTATGCATAAACGTTATTTTAATTTCATATTAAGGCGATATGTTAATATGCCAAAATATGACTGGGCCGGATTTGTATGACAGCGGTAGCGCAATTTCATACCTGCCTCAGGAAAAGGTTAGATATAGACTAATGTTGCTCAGAAGTAACTGACGTAAGCGCTAAGTGATAAATCTTCGTTTTTCGTAAAAAGTTTTGTAATTATACTCTAAATAGTACAAAATTTAATCGGAAGATTGATGTAAAAAAGGTTTAATGAGACCCGTTTCCAATAAGTTACTCTACCGAGAAAAGTTTCACCAATCGTGTTTCTCTTTTTCATTTATTTAGATCACATCCTCAAGTAAACGATTTATTAAGCTTGTAACTTATACCGTTACTGACTAAGCATGAAACGCAGCGAAGCCAAATTTTAACATATCGCTTATAGGCGCAAACAGCACATAAAGTAGCGGCTCTACTTATTTTTTTGATATAATTCCGATAAATAATGGAAGAAGTTGCCTTTGGTGGCCACCAAACTCTCTTCTTCTCTTCCAAAAATAGATCAAATGAAACTACTGCAAATGCATAAAAAAAGCTTATGATAGGTTTAACAAACTGTACGTGTGAATTTTGGAAATTCCTTTATTTAACGGAATTATATCATAAAATAAGTGGGGGCGCCACTTTAGGTGCTGTATGCGCCTTAAGGGTTTTGAGTTTGTTGCAGTAATTTAATCTAACTCGATGAAGCCAATCTATCGAAACGAGTAATTTCTCGAACTCTCTAATTGGCAGCTTTAATATCGCTCTGTAAACCACAATTAATTTTCATGTACATATAAGATGAGCCTGCAGGTTGCCGCGAAATATTCATTATTTCATGGCTTTTGCGTTTATAAATTAGGTTGTAGCAGTTTCAAAGATTAGCCAAAACAAGGAAAGAGAAATAATAGAGACGCAAAAGGTTATAATTATTAGTGTTTTGTTATGAGTACTTTTAAGTAACACATCTGTTATTTCGAGTACATTTAGGCACTTCAATTTTATTTGTTTAAATAGTGTCGGGCACATAATGAACTAACCTACGAACCTTCAATTCGAATATATTTGTCTATAATTAATCAGGTTTAATTACGTTTTATTTGGATGTATCAGCTTTCAGAATCGATTATAATAATATATACCTACACGTTCAGTAATAAAAACAACAGAGATTAAACTTAAACAGCCTTCACTCTTGTGGAGGCTTTCAACTAGTTGTCAAAGTCATATTAGTTAAGATCGAAGTACAATTATATGTCCGTCGCTGTATATTTTATTTAATGGCTCGTATTATAGGACGTCGCGACGCCATCAATTACTTTATCATTAGGTGCGTTATCAACTTTTCATCAACGGATCACCAGTACGCTGCTTTCTAAATAATCAATTCATAACTTTCTAGTTACCCTTGAACTGAGAATCAGTGAATAGTTAACTTCCAGTAGTAAATTGTTACAAATTTAATATCAGATTTGGAATGTAGGGCACCTGCCGGAGTAACATAAAAGTCATGACCTACTTTTTATTCCAGATAACCATATACTTTATTCAGAAGTGGCATTCATGAATAAGTATAGTCAGTGATGCACAGCTGTGACCATGGTCAAAGAGTTTAAAGGGTTCCGTACCTTAAGGGAGCCAACGGGATTACGATTCCGATTACTAAGGCTGTCATGATCAATGACTACATTGATCCGAGACCGGTCGTCGTAGAAGGCCACCTTCTCGAAATTGTTTCCGAGTACACTTACCTTGGGCAGATTGTGCAGTTGGGTAAAACAATTTTGAGAAGGAGGCCAAGAGGCGGATTCAGCTGGGCTGGGAAGCGTTTAAAAAACTACGTCCAGTCTTCTCGTCATCCATACCGCAAAAAAAAAGTTTGAAAACGAAAATTTTCAATCAGTGCGTCCTACCCGTAATGACCTACGGAGCTGAGATGTGGGCACTCACGGTAGGGCTGGTCCATCAGTTCAAAGTCGCTCAGCGAGCTATGGAAAAAAGAGCTATGCTCGGAGTTTCTCTGAAGGATAGGATTCGTAATGAATACACCCGACAGAGAACCAAAGTTATCGACATAGCTCAAAGAATTAGCAAGCTGAAGTGGCAGTGGGCCGGCCATATCTCGTGAAGAACCGATAACCGTTGGGGTAAACGTGTTCATGAGTGGCGAACGCGACCGCTTGGTAAACGTAGTGTAGGACACCCTCCGGCCAGGTGGGATGACGATCTGCGAAAGACTGCTGGCAGATGCTGGATGCGTCAAGCTGAAGACAGGGCGCCATGGCGCTCATTAGAGGAGGCCTATGTCCAGCAATGGACGTCTGATAGTCTGTCCGTCTGTTAGCGTCATGAACCGCAGAGAGTGAGGTAGAAAGTTAGTTTACTCAGATTATATATTTATTTTAATGCTATGCAATAAATATTCAAATAAACGGGCTTTATTGTTTGGTGTACATATTTTGCTCGGACTTACCAAGCGCTGTATCTCTGAAGCAAAAGGTTAAAATTTCACATATTGTGTATTTTTATTGACGCTGATGTAATAAATAATAATAAATTGAATAAGAAAGGGGCCTAGTCATACCTACCCCGTTGAACACTGATCACCAAAGTTATGCGACGACGTTGAGCCTGGTCAGTTCTTTGATGGTAGAACGAGTCAACGTCAACTTAATATTTTGATTTTTTCGTTCCAACCCATAACTGTATGTCCATTGAAAACACAGACTTTTATATGTATGAATATATTCGCGAAATTATAATTTAAAAAATGATAAAATCAGTTGAAGTTGAGTCGAACGATGATACATGACCCTTCATATGCGAGTCAACTCTCGCTTGGCTGGTTTTCGTTTAATAAAGGTTGTCAGCATAAGTAGGCCAATGCCTTAATAATCATTTGTAAGGCCACAGACCAATTTATTGTGCTCTTTTATGAATAAAGTAGCACAATAACCATCGAGAATTACCGTTGTCTTTGATAAAAGGTAATTCCAAATCATAGCAAATTGAATGAACATTTAAATTTAAAATCTTGTACAATGTTTTGAAATGGCAAAGATACCCCGGAACAGTACGAAAACAAAGAGTTGTTGAATAATATTATCAATATTTTGAAGACTAAGCGGAACTGCAACCAAACAAAGACTTACTACTGCATAATAGCATTTTATTGCCTTTTATTTCAAGAAATTCGTAATAATATTTCAAAGACTACCCAATGCTATTAGGTACTCTTTGTTCGACTATTGTGCTTTTTAGAGTTGCACAAAAGTTGTAAGCATCTTATTATTCACAGGATTCTTGTTTCCTGTATACAACTGTTTGAAACAATGCTGCTATCAGACAGGGTTGATTTTGAAGATTGAAGCAGTAATGTGAGCACATAAGCAGTTTAAAGTTTTGACACCAACTTTTCTAGCACCTCGAAAAGTTGTCTAAAAAACCCTGATATATCGGACCAACCCACCGAATTGTGTTGGCGGGTTTGTTGGGTAGATTCAATTACAAGAAAGCTTTACACATACGTGTAGGGGTCACATAAGTTCATACGAGTAGCCAATATCAACTGATCAAATATGCTGTGTGTACAGACGACAAACAGACAGATACCAGAATGATTGTTTTTAGGATAGTATTCCTTAATACCTGTAGTGTATTGGTTTACGATGACGATAATAGTATCTAGTATTGGTATTGTTTCTATAATTTAACGCCATGCAAAGTCTCTACCGGAACTAATTTTCGTAATTTGATAGCGGCAAAATAGTTCGATGCTCGTAGGTTAATATAATATAATCTTTGTGTCATACCGTCGATCAGGGGCTTTATAAGCTATTAGGGCTTATTATGCGTTTACTTTATAAACGGACATTTCTTCGTATAAGTAGTGTTTGACCCACATTTGCATCCATTTCAATGTCATTTTGTAATCAAATGTTTAAAAAGATTGTTGTTTAATGTATCACTACATAGTATAAAACAAAGTCACTTTCTCTGTCCCTATGTCCCTATATCCCTATGTCCCTTTGAATGCTTAAATCTTTAAAACTACGCAATGGATTTTGATGCGGTTTTTTTTAATAGATAGAGTGGTTCAAGAGGAAGGTTTATACGTATAATAAAACCGGGCGAAGCCGGGGCGGGTTGCTAATACTTCTGGGAAAGCGTGCTCCATCTTAGGCCTCATTTTCACTTACGTGCGATAGTGGCCAAACGTTCAACCATAAGATAAATATACCGACAAATTATATGATGTTTTAAGGCAGCTATATGAACGTTCTAAGAAATCACAAGAATCTTTTATACAATATAATCTATATATATAAAAATCAATTGCTGTTCGTTAGTCTCGCTAAAACTCGAGAACGGCTGAACGGATTTATCTTATCTTGGTCTTGAAATGTTCGTGGAGGTCCAGGGAAGGTTTAAAAGGTGAAAAAAATCGAATTGCCGGGAAAACCCCATATGAGGCAGTACGAAGTCTGCCGGGTCAGCTAGTTAAATAATAAACATATACGAACGAGTAACTAATCATCTTATACTATTACTAGCTGGTGCCCGCGACTTCGTCTGCGCCTGATTAGTATTTCGAGTACTCGCGATTTTACTTGCGTAATTCCCTTTACCGTGGGATTTTCGGAATAAAATAAAGCCTATGTGTTATTTCAGCTTGAAATCTATCTCTGTGCCAAATTCGTCCAGATCCGTTGAGCAGTTTTTGCGTGAAAGAGTAACAAACATCCATCCATCTATCCATTCATACTCACAAACTTTCGCGTTTATCAGTTCAATTCAGTTTGGTTCTCCTGGGCTATACGGGTTTTCAAAAATTTCTCACAGCATCTGAACGACGCGTACGTACGCGTCGTTCAAAAGCTGTGAGAAATTTTTGAAAACCCGTATAGCCCAGGGGAACCAAACTGAATTCCGGGATAAAATGTATCCCATGCCCAATCGTCCCGAGTTCCATTCGAATTCATTCACTTCCGTCGTGATGCGTGGTTAAAGAATTTTTTTTCACCCTCTCTCCCAGGGGAACCTTACCGAATTCCGGGATAAAAAGTATCCCATGTCCTTCCTTGTAGTATGAACTCAAATCGTCCCGAGTTTCATTCCAACTCATTCAGCAGTTTCGGCGTGATGCGCGGTGTACTATACTGTACGATGTACTTTCATACCCTCTCCCATGAGAACCTTACTGAATTCCGGGATAAAAAGTATCCTATGTCCTTCCTCGTAGTATGACCTATAATTATGCCGAGTTTCATTTCAATCCATCAAGTAGTTTCGGCGTGATGCGCGTTTACGATACAGACAGACAGACAGACGGACAGACAGACAGACAGACAGACAGACAGACATGAATGAAAAAAATTACAGTTTTGGCTTGAGTATCGATAATAGAGTGCCCTCCAAAAAAAATTTCAAAATATCTTCAATGTACAGAATTGGACCTGTTACAGTTTTATTATAAGTATAGATAATAACTGGGAAAGTCTGTGTGAATGTTTGTTATAGGTAATCTCTGTAACTACTTAAGTTATTTAGATGAAATTTGGAACGTAGATAGTTTAGGACCTAGGATAGGACATAGGCGGATATTAAAATTCGGAAATTCTAACCTCTGAAGGGGCTAAATAGGGAGGTAAAGTTTGTGTGGAAAATTGTTTTCCTTGGTTCAATTTACTCAAAACTCGGTATAAATAAACTGCAAAGTAAATAATTAGACACGGATTTTTTATTTTTAAGAAACTACCCTTAGGAGGCGTGCAGTAAATTTCTGAAATTCGACTAATAAAAGTCATCAAAAAGTTTAAGTACAATTATGCAACAATTTCATGTTTACCTAAGTATTTAAAGAACACATTTACTTTTGTGGCACTTGGGGCTTCAGTAATTTCCTAATTGGCACGATAATGCCGTTTTAAAAGCGTATAAAAGGTAGCATTGTTTCACAGACTCTTTCCGTCAGCAATTGTTTGCTTTTGCATTGAAAATATATTATTCGTGCGGTTGCTCGCCCCATTATTCTTTAGAACCATTACGTAGAATTCCCATAATGTTGAATTCTTAAAAAGTTCCTCTTGAGTTAATGAAATATACATTTCCATTTCCACTCCCATAGACTTTTAATAGTATATCCACACCTAACCATCTCTTATTCTTAAAATCCGAAATCCAGTTCCTATGAAGGTATTTGACCAGAGAAGAAAGTTCTTTAGGAATTCAGCATTTTGGGAAATCAACGATGCAGGAAGTTGATATTTTGCAAAAGGGGAAAGGTAAACGACGTAATCTTAATTCAACTTTTTGAGAAAATAATTTCATGGTGTTCCAATCGTCTTTTAAGTTTTGAAGGCTAAATACAAATTTACATAACTAAGTAAAAAAATGTATTTATATATGCGCACAGAAATGGGACGATCGACGGATATCAAATATCAATAAATAAATATTTCATTATTTTTTTAGTTAAACCATCTCGGGATCTTCCTCTAAACGATAGCGAAAGAAACATCAAAATCGGTCAATATAAAAGATTTTTTACCATAATTTCAAGAAGTATCAAATTCGTTCTTTTTTATAAGTCAACCACCTCGGGACCATTCTCTAAATCGAAACAATAGCGAAATAACATCAAAATAGGTCCTTACAAAAAGTATATTTTAACTTCTATATGAAATAAAACTTTCTTTTTAATATGACAATACCACCTCGCGATCATTCTCTTAACAATAGCGGATGAACCATCAAGATCGGTCCAAAATATTGATCGGCGAACATACATACTACAGCCAAAATAAAAATCTCCCCCACTTTTAAAAGTCGGTGAAAAAAGAGATTTCGATAGTAGCTTTTGCATTGAACATAGTACTGATTCAATTCACTTTATAACCGCGTTAAACAGCCATTAGCTTTAATCAATTATATGCCTTTTGAAAGCACATCTCCAAAGTAATATTGCACTGAGTAAACCCCGCTAACTCAAACTAAATCACAGTTTTGAAGTGTTTTTCACATAGTCCAATTCAAAGAAAGATAAACACGGCCACCCAAATTGATTATTCTAAATTCTGACGCCACTATGCCCAGGTTAACTCTACCGCGTAATTGGGTTTTGTAAATGTTTTGGTAACTATCAGCCAATTTTAATTTGTTCACTCTTTCGATTAACTTTGTAGTAAGGTGTAAGTAGTAGGGAAGAGTTATCTAGTTATTACTGGAAACTCGTAAACTTACAGTTATTACTTATATCAGTTGTTATGATCTATGTGTATAAGTTAATGACATGGTGCTTAACGTCGATTTTTTAATGCTAGTATCATTTCTACTCATCGCCGCTAGAACACCGCAGTTTAGCCTTCCACAAAATACAGTAGCACCCATAGTGGATTTTACCTTTTCAGAATTCCTTTTCCTCCATAAAAAGCCTATTCCTATAGTTTTGTTTGACAAAATAGAGTCTGTCTGTCATAGAATAAATATCCTTTTCTTTTTAGTAAGAAGTAGCTAATTGATAGATGCGTATAGCGGGCGTCCATATTAATTTATAAATATGTTTCCAAAAGATTTTAGTAGTGATTCTGATTTATGCCTGATTGAATGGTCAGCGTCGGGAAAAGGATAGTTCGATTCAACAGTTCTGCAATGTCACTTTAATTGGTTTGGTCAAGTCCTTTCAACTCGTTTAATGTAGCATAACATTTTAATTTTGTCAATTAATTGGAATTTCCTCGAACATATTACTGATATGACGAATTCAGCCATCCAAATTATTTCCAAAAAACAGTTGCAATATTTTCATTGTTATGGTACACACTCTGAACCTATTGGCACGTAGCTTATTGTTTCCTGAGAAATTTGAATGTGAAATTGGCTTCCAGAGAGTTTTCATTAGAAAGTACAATCAATTAAGTGTAAACAGTTAAGTATAAACTTAACTGTAAAAATATATAAAGCTATAAATAAATGCTATTGTATTTTGACGAATTCATTCATCAATTCACCAAAGCGTCTAGACCTAAAGTAGGCTCTGGCATGAAACGTTGTTGTTTTTTGTTGTGAATGAAATGGAACACTATATGTTATGAAATACGGATGAGTGATTATATTTTGAAATACGATGAGACCAGCATTATCATGACCAGAAAATGCTGAATAATAGACTTTTTCCATCTCATTAATGAAACTTATTGAGTATCATTAAAAAAAATTAAGAGCGAACAACAAAGAGTACGTTTTCATCGTTAGGTACTTATTCAACTATGGTAACTTTCATTATATTACGCCATAGATAATAATAGTACCTAATCGCTCCAATGCTTAGGCGTAATTACTTGTTCTAGTTAAGTAACTGAGTACAGTATTGTCAAAACTAGTGCCTGGTGCTATAATTACAAAGTGGCGCCGATCAACCGTAGTTAAAGTAAAGATATCGTGTCAAAATAATCAGTACCTTCCAGGTAGATGCTTCATGCACCGACACGCACATAATTATTTAATAGTCAGTACCTAGGTACTGTTTATTTTGACACTACCTACCTACTGAAATAAACATAGGTAGTGTCAAAATAATCAGTATCTACTAAAATAAACAAAATTTTAGGACTAAAATCTAAATTTTAGAAAAAACACATCATTAACACTGAGTTGCCAAACCCTCAAAACATGTGATGCCAATAAATACCTAGGGCTAATCCTAGATAAACACTTAACCTGGACTGGAATCCACATATAGACAAACTAAGATAAAAAATATCTTCTGTATGGGCATGCTTCGACCAGTTGTCAAATGCTATCCAAAAAATGTTAGGTAATTAATTTACAACTCATAAAATCAAATCTATACTTATAATAAAACTGTAACAGGTCCAATTCTGTACATTGAAGATATTTTGAAAAATTTTTTTGGAGGGCATTCTATTATCGATACTCAAGCCAAAACTGTAATTTTTTTCATTCATGTCTGTCTGTCTGTCTGTCTGTCTGTCTGTCTGTCTGTATCGTAAACGCGCATCACGCCGAAACTACTTGATGGATTGAAATGAAACTCGGCATGATTATAGGTCATACTACGAGGAAGGACATAGGATACTTTTTATCCCGGAATTCAGTAAGGTTCCCCTGGGAGAGAGGGTGAAAGAAAAATTTTTAACCACGCATCACGCCGAAACTGCTGAATGAGTTGGAATGAAACTCGGGACGATTTGAGTTCATAGTACAAGGAAGGACATGGGATACTTTTTATCCCGGAATTCAGTAAGGTTCCTCTGGGAGAGAGGGTGAAAGAAAAATTCTTTAACCACGCATCACGACGGAATTGAATGAATTCGAATGGAACTCGGGACGATTGGATATGGGAGACATTTTATCCCAGAATTCAGTTTGGTTCCCCTGGGCTATACGGGTTTTCAAAAATTTCTCACATCATCTGAACGACGCGTGTGCAACGCGTCGTTCAGATGCTGTGAGAAATATTTGAAAACCCGTATAGCCCAGGGGAATCAAACTGAATTGAACTGATAAACGCGAAAGTTTGTAAGTATGAATGGATAGATGGATGGATAGATTGATAGATGGATGGATGTTTGTTAATTCTTCACGCAAAAACTGCTGAACGGATCTGGATGAAATTTGGCACAGAGATAGATTATAAGCTGGAATAAGAAAGAGGCTTTATTTTATCCCGAAAATCCCACGGAAAAGGGAATTACGCAAGTAAAATCGCGAGTACTCCAAATACTAATCATGCGCAGACGAAGTCGCGGGCACCAGCTAGTTAATAATAATTCTTTATTGAGGTTTGGGTAACTGCCGCCAAAACTAATCGAAAAATCTTCAAATAGCACAAAACAAAATTGTAAAGATGCTTTTCAACTATGAATTTCTTACAAGAACACAGACACTCTACAAGGAAACCAAATTGATGAGCCTTAGACAAATATATTATTATAAAAAATGTTGTCTTATACAAAAGATTTTCCAAAAAGATAAACTTTCAGACCTATCATTTACAAGAAAAAGCAAAACACAAATATAATCTGAGATCTTCAAAAAAAATTATACTACCCCATCCCAGAACTAACTATGGAAAGAAAAACATAACATTTGAAGGAGCAAAACTCTATAATAAACTGCCAAAATATATTAAAGAATCCACTACCTTACTTGTTTTCAAAAAAGGCCTCAAGAAATATATGTATGAAAATATCAGTGAGGTAACTTAAAATATTATTTAATTTAAATTTTAACCTTAAATGTCAACCAAAAAAATATCTCATATTAATATAATAGTACATTAGGTACTGAGTAAAAATTATGTTTCTCTATACGTGAATGTTTATATTATTATGTTCTTTGAGAAATAAATGTCTTTAACCATAAAATTATGTTCGTGTCGGTGCATGAAGCTCCAAATACCGCAGTCCGCAGTACGAATACCGGTAACAGCGCATCTAGCAAAGTTTTTGAATACCACCCCCGCGCCGTGTATAAAATAGTTAAAAATCGCGCTTGTATAAATTCTCGTGGTCGGATCGGAACAACTATGGCATCCAGGTTATTCAACATCAGTTATTAAACCCAGGAACCGTACCAGCTACAGGAATCTGAAAAACTTTACTGTAGAGATGGGCCGAATATTCGTTTTATATTCGGTATTCGGCATATTCGGCAGCTTTACCGAATATTCATATTCGGCCGAATATTCGGCTAAATCACCGAATATTCGGCAAAGTGATACTAAAAGTTTTTACTGTTAAGACCCGTGTATTATCATGATTTGAGTACAGTGTAATGAAGTACTTAAGTATTTTAGAGTCACATCATACATCTGTATTTTACCAGGTCTATTAAAGGTATATCAAGCTGGTACTCAATGTTACTGCATGACGCAATAATGAGAATTTGAGCGCTGCAGGGGTAGCGGGCGGATGGGTCTGGCGGCAATCCTCGCGCTTGGCGTTAACAAGTTTAGAGCTTGTCCAAAGTTTAGAGCTTGTCCAGAAAGGGCGAATTCGCCGGGAATCGGTTCGCGCGAAATCACTCGCGCGTAACCGAGATACTAGACGTCCATACATCGCGTCCACAAGCATCGCGCGAATTGAAAACACGCGCGTAAATCGCGTGCAATTCGCCAGACTCTCGACTCGCGATTGATTCGCGCGTATTACGCGCGAGTCGAGATACTAGGGAGGCCTTGTTGCGTCAAGTTAACGCGCGAACTCAGATCGGGTGGACGTATTGAGGGAAACGGAGCGTCAAAATTTTGTCACGGAATTGTTTAATACAATGTGATTTGTCGAACCTAGATCAAACGAAATGTGCGGATACACGACACATATTTATCGATAAAAATCGGGATAAAAAAAATTATATGTTATTTATCCCGATTTTTATCGATAAATATGTGTCGTGTATCCGCACATTTTGTTTGATAAAGGTTCGACACATCACATTGTATATGAATATAAAATATAACATAAAATTAAAGATTTAGGTAAGTAATTGGGTATCATCTTACTATTAAAATAAATGGGAAAGTCTGTGTGAATGTTTGTTATAAGTAATCTTCGTAACTACTTAAGTTAAAATTAAATACATACAAAAACAAAATAATAAACTTAAATACATTACTTTACTACTTAAAATATACTCTTCCAGCGACGGTAAGCTAACTACAACGAGACCGCTTTGTTCAACTCCATGTTTCGTACTGAATACGTCCCCAAATGCTCGCGCGTTGGTACGCTCCTTGTGGACGCAATGGTCGCGCGTAATACGCGCGAGAGAATCGCGGCGAATTCGCCCTTTCTGGACAAGCTCTTAGACTTGCATTTTTGCGACGAAACGGAATCAAATGTACCGAATATTCGGTTCGGTAAAAGTTTTACCGAATATTCGGCCGAATGTTCGTATTCGGTGAAACCCATGTTCGGCCCATCTCTACTTTACTGACCTGAATGCACCTGAATGGCATCAAAAAAGTTTTTGTGTAAAACTACCATTTACTTGCTGACTGTAATTTTTTTCCAAAATCGGTGAATGATGTTCAGAATATCTCAATATCTATCTTTCTGTAACGATAACGGTTAAGGTAACTGCTCTTACTATCTCGTCTCAAAAATCCACCCTGTATATATATAAATAGCATTTACATATTCTATAAAAATCTACCGATAAAGGTGCTTACAGTCACCTGCTATGCCATTGTTCGACAGCAAAGTGTTCATTAGTTAGCTTGGAGTGATTTTCGAAACACTTTAAAGTAGATAAAATTGAAATGGACAAGATGAGACTAAAAAGTCCTTATTTTCTACTATCTACAGAGGGCAGTTATGAAATAATTGGATAGTAAGTTAGATAGTGTAAATGGGCCTTCAAAATAAACCATGTGAACATGTATTTAAGTTAATATTTGTCAGAATTCACTCACTCGTCGAGCAACATATGACTCATACGAAATGTTACAAAGTTATTCAATGCAATACGTAACTATTTGCAGTAAAGCTTCCGTTTTGAACATTTCTGCTCGTTAAAATTTAGCGGTAACTAACGACCGGGCAAGAACGAAATTAACCTTTGAAATTCTCGCGGCATTAGATTTCTGGCATTCTATTTAACAGAGTGCTGGCCGAAACAAAGGGAAGATAATTCGAGAGCGCGCATTCATAAATATAAATCTAGGCATGGTTCCAAGCACGGATCAAAATATTGAATTAACATGTTAGAAATAAAACATTTTGTATTTGTATTCTATTGTTATTATAACCATTCAACTCTGCTCTTCAACAGAACCTAGTATTTTACTCCATGGAAACTGCGTTTTAGTGAGGTGCAGATAAAAGCAATTTTTATTTTTTATTTTTCATAAGCTTCAAAAACAGCGCGTCGCGTTTTAATGGCATCCGAGTACTCCATCAAATGAAATACCATACTGAGTTATTGTGATGGCTGTAATGATAGTTTCCACGCGTTTACATATTACGGCGCCGGAGTTAAAATTTTACAGCTGTCGCATCATTTCGTTATATGCATATCACGAACAAAGATACTTGCTGGTAGGTACAACTTTATTCATAATTTTGTGATGGTAAATCTCTCTATAAAACTTAGATTTTTATTTCAACATGCGCGTGTCAAAGTTAAAAGCGTGTTAACTAGGTTTTCTGTATTCTCGTATCGCGTTTGTTAGTCATTTTTGCTACGCTTTATTCCACGCCCTACTTCTATGTCGGTCTAACTGTAAGTATGTATCACTAAGTTTTAACACTGAACAATTCAAAAATTACCAAAGCTATTAAATCCTTTTATACTTAATTTAAATTACGTGATCCATCATTGTATAGTTAATAAGCGAGGCTATGATATTCGACTGATATTGATCATTCATTAAGCGAAAATACACTATTAGTCATTATAAATTATTATTTCGGACATGCCAGTTAGTTATTTAATCTATTTTGTGGTTAATTTTGAAAAAGTCAAATTCTACTCAATTATAAATCAATATTTTTATTGAATTTGAGACTTGTACTTGTTAATGTATGTACATGCTATCATATTTTTATACACTTTTGTTGAAAAGCGACTTGTTCTAGCCGAGTATGTGTATTCTCTATTCCTAGTGCGTGATCAAGTTTTCTTCATCGACGCAAACTATTGGGTTCTCGTTATATTTATAAAAGCCTTTAAAATTGGTGCTAGCGTCCATGGGCTAATGATCTGAGAAATACATAGGTACAAAAGTACTTAATGTGCATGTGTAACGCGATCAGATTGCATCCGTGACCAAAACTTTGTCACCCCGAATGAGAATTATTTACCGTATCTGTCTTGACTAAGTCTGGTCGTACATAAGGTTAGTTCTAAAAATACGAAATATTTAATCATATTAGTTTATACGCCTTCTGGCTAGGTTTGAATGAGATATGAAGGTTTGAGGCAAGGCGCAAGCTGAAACTAGTTGCTACAACTCGACTATACAATCAGTTTATGTTTAGCAAAATCAAACCAATTGTTATCATTGTTTTCACAAATCATTGTTTCGAAAGTGAAAGTGATAACCCCCCTATCAAATAAATGTTTTATATATAATTGCCAGGAGACATACTAAACATCAAAAACGGCACCTACTTAGCTCTTAGTGGTCCCGCCTGGATTAATAGGAACCCGAACATCATTCCTGTCGACCTTGATTTAAAATAGGCGTTGTGCCTGTCAAAGCTGAAGGCGTGGACTGCGATGTGGACGGGGTGGTTTAATTCATGCTCACATTGAATATTAGTTTGATGGATTCTCTCTTGACTCGGGCAAATAGATTGGCAATTTCCAACCAAATACATATGTACATGTTGGCATTTTGCCTGCTGTTTGTTGCTTTTACTTAATATAGGTACTCTCACGATGTACAGTGTTAAGAGTTGTAACATCAGCGCCGTATATAAGCTCCTATAAGCGGTTTATAGGTTGGAACTATGCCGGAATATTGCTTTTAGCGTTGGTAGTCTTACGTGGGGGCTTTAGCACTTACTCATACTATCAACAAACTTACTGACCTGGAATTGTAAGCGAATTCTAACTGAGGCTACTCTCACGATCTAAGTGTTCCTAACAGTTCTAACGCACATCAAAGGGGGTTTGAGGTTTAAAGCACTCAGGATTCCGTTGGTGCGAATTAATAAAAACAATTTGTATTGGAGAGAGAGCACTCTGCGCTGAGTTGCCTGCATCTGAACTCAGACCTATTAAAACCTAATAGATATAAACGGAGTTAATGGATCCACGACCCCGTTCTGTCCCACGCTTGACTGGGACGCGCTATCTGTAGCAATTTATAATCCAAACTCCGGACCTATATTTAGTTTATTGTAATAATACTTTCTCATTATTATCATAACATAATTTATCTTGACAAAGTTTTTATTTACCTTGAGTGACGTGTTTGTAAATCGACACTCTGTTTTGCTGTATTCATATTTATCCTAAGTCGACGTTCTTTTTATTGTATTGACGTTATATTAAGTTGAGTATTCATATTTTCCTATGTTCCTGATATATTTCGTAGCGTTTGTTTTGTTTTAACGCACGAGTTTTTGTTAAATCGTAAAGCAAGGAAAGTGCTTGCAAATCAGGGCATTGTTGGATGAATACTTTTGAATTAACTTGTACTTGTTTAATTTACTTGTGTTCAATAAATTTATATGAAAAAAAAATGTTTTTATTTATACCTTGAACAGTTTTTTTGCAGTACACGTAGGTTTAAAGGTAGGGTTGGAAAGTAGGTATCAAATGGTTTTTATATTAAATCGCTTTTCGCTTCAGAACGTCGTCTAAATAAGTTTTCTCAAAGTTTCGTAGGTACCTTGACTGTGTTATCATTTCGCATATTTACAAAAGCGAAAAGCGAGCGTCTGTATTCCATACTTCATATTTAATATTATGAAAGCGTAAGTTTGTTAGGCGAAAGTTTGTTAAGTGTTTGAACTCACAACATCAATTTATTTTCAAAGCGGAGTGAAATACCACAAGAAATACACCTACACATTTAAAAACTAGTTTAAATCTTGAATCTTAAACATGTTCCTTTTTTCTGACTTAATCATTACATAGTATAAAACAAAGTCGCTTTCTCTGTCCCTATATCCCTATGTCCCTATGTATGTATAAATCTTTGAAACTACGCAACGGATTTTGATGCGGTTTTGTTTAATAGATAGAGTGATTGAAGAGGAAGGTTTGTAAGTGAAATAAAACCGTGCGAAGCCGAAGCGGGTCGCTGGATATTAATAAGTACCTTATAACTAATTAAATTAGAGTGTCTCTCATTTCACAGCTTTTATATTGCATCAAAAAGTAACTAGAGCAGAAACAGTTTCTCTTAATAAGACCTGACCCAGATGTCAAACCGGTTTTAACTGGGGGATGTGTCACCCTCGTGCTCAGCATACTACACTGCGCGTCAGCGGGTTAACAAAATGCTGAAAAATATACGGTCGCCTTTTTGCTTCATCAACACACACTGCACCCTTGCATTTAAATGGGCTATGCTACTTCTCCCTAATAAGTTTGGAGACCTATAACCAGCAGTGGGTGAAGTTGGGCTGCGGATGATGATGATGATGACACTACTTTTCTTATTTTATTTTTGGTATTTCGAATGACAGTTGAATGTCCGACTAGCTTTCACCTATTTTTTTAAGAATTTGCGATCAATTTTGGTGTTTTTGTAAATTAATAAGTAAAAAATTAGTACACATTCCAGTCGTCTAATTATTTTCCTTTTGTTTTTCCGTCTTCATTCCATCAACTGTAAACAAGTGGAAAACTTCATAATGATGTATTTAAAAAGAAAAAGAAAATAAGATCGTCGACGGAGTAGGTATAGTGAGAAAGTTAGTTGTAATCTTTTTATTTAGGTTGTAAAAAACTTATGGATTTATTTTCAAATTTTTATAAACATCTTTACCTCTGTTCAATTATTCTACATAATGGAATAAGCTATTTGGATTTGTTTATTTTAGATTTAAAATTTTTAGTACTATTTTCCAAACAAAAAATAAAACAAATAAAGTAGAAGGGGCAAATCAAACAAAAAAAATATTTGCAATTTTTCTGTTTTGTTTACTTATAATATTAATTGTGATTTGTATAGGTATCGCTGGACGCGTTGTGTATGGAGATGAGTTTATAGTTCGCACGTGGAATGTCCGGCGCCGCGCAGCGCCGGTGGGCGGAGAGGCGTGCTACCCGCGCGCCGCCCGCCCTCGCTATGGCTTCCGAAACGGGACAAAGGTCCTTACCATGAATCGCAAGTGACCTAATTCCTTCTCTGCTTAAGTTTTGGGGGTAAAAATTGACTAAACGTAGAATCGATGGTGTATGTGTTACGCTTTGAGGCGGGGTTCGCTGAGGTGGGGCGCTTGCGCGAGTCTCTCTGCGGCGCCACACGCTACTCTACTGCCTACAGTTGACAACTGGTTACGATACGGTCGCAGGCCACCACTAATCCAACACAGTTATTTACTTCTTAAAATACTTTAGCGGCGTCCTCTGCTTACACCCAACACGGCGACGGCGTCAGAAACTACAATGTAAGTACTTTTTTACTTTATTAAACCTATTTGTAGTACCAATTTGTAGTATAAAACTTTTAAGCGTGCGGTACTTTTAGGTTATGGTTGGATTGTTTTCAATGGTAACTTCGTGGAAATATTATTATACGGTAGCTAACTGTTTATGTTACTTACTTGTATTTTAAATAGCTAGGATTGATCTCAATATTCGAGCGAATGGTAACTTTTCTAATTGGATAAGTTAGGTACTATACGAGCACAGTCAAATTTAAAAATTGGTTTTCTCTAACATCTTATGCAAATTACTATTTACTAGGAGAACAGATAAAATGATTAAGAAATTATATTGGTGCAATTTAAGTCAAATGTTAAATAAAAGACTGCGCATTTCACTTTTTATAATGCGCACTGAGGCAGCTTCAGCCCAGCGAATCAAATCCAAGGAGCAACCACGCCATGTAATATCCAAATCATGCTTTACTGCTTACACGAGGGGAAAGCTTTAGTTGAAACTACGATTTATAAATAGACAGTATTATGTTATATCAGCAGTGGACTAGTATAGGTTGATGATGATCTTCTCATAATTCTTAAGCTTCGAGTCAAAATTTGTACCTACATACGAATGAACTACCTCACACTTAAGAGACATTTAGTTCATTAATCACAATTACAACATAACAGATGTTTAACCTTAAAGCTGAAACACACACCACCAGCCACTAAACTGGTGATCGCGTTGCACGCTCATCGAAATAGTAGATTGTATAACGAGGGACTAAACCATTCCATTATATAAAAGGTGTCTCCCAAGCGTCAGCTAGGAATAATGACGACAAGACAGTTATTATGGGTGTTTTTAGTCCGAGTTATACAAAAATATTTGTGATTTAGCACCAATATTAGGGCCAATATCAAATTTAGGGTTTCGATCAGGTTCGACAGTCTTGCTCTATCTGTCCTATACCCCTCAGATATGCAGAAATAGATAAACAATACATCTGAAATGTATGAATTTTTACAAAAAATATGGGGAATTACGGTATATGGTCAAAGAGTGGGTTCTATTTCATTAAGTAGGACATGAAATGTAAGGTATCGGTTATTATATTTCATATCAGTAAATTTTGAAAAATTTTGTGGGCTTTATAATTTTATAAATATTTGGAAAAAATAAACGTTCCATCAAGCATCATAATTCTATGGGAAATTTATAGAAGTCTGCAAATCGATTTTATCAAAAACGAGGAGCTAAACGACTTAAGAAAATTTTACAAACCCAATTCCCATTTGAAAATTTGAATTTCTAAAAGAAGACGCTTCATATTCAACTGTGATCTCAAATTTAAAGTATTCGTGAGTACGTTTCAAACTGTATGTGAATGTTTTCGTACTGGCTGATAATATACGACAAAAATAACAATTATCCTTAGCGTGGTTACCATTAGACTGCTGGGCATGGAACAGAGGGACCTGGGGCCCTATTGTCTAACTTAACTGATAATCAAGATTGACTCATTTTTGACATTTAAAACCTAGCCTGGACTTCGATTGTACCACTGGTTCACATTGGAATTTCAGGGATGATGAACTCCCCATACAAACGGAGTACCAAAATGATTTGTAAGTCGAGCATATTTCCACAAAATTTTAGGGTTTTTTTTATTTGAATAGTATTTATTGTGTATGCTCCTTAGTACTTTTACTGTCAAAAAAATTAAATTAAATTATACAATAAAATTATTTTCGACATAGCTTACATTGTCTAGTTACAAATTAACAACACTTTGTCCGAAATTATAAAAGTTTTCAGTCATAATTTTTGGTATTACGGAATACCGGAACGCCTCGAATAACGAGTTTTGTGCAGCCATCGCTGGCCACTTAACTGCTAATCGAATTCAAGTTAGACAATAAGGCCCCTGATTTCTTCACGCACCATCAGACAAAAAATCTATAGAAAAAGGACTACTCCTAGAGTATTAAATCTCATTATAGTCCCGCTACGCTACTATAATAACATAGTTTTTGAGCAAGAGCATTGGAAATATATTTTACGCGTAACTTTATTTGAAATGTAGCTCGCTTCAACATTACTTGCATACGTAAGTCAATCTCGAGCTAGCGGTCTAGAATAGAGTCACGAGCGTAGTGAGTAGCCCTATATCAGATTGGGATAGAGTTGGAGAGGAATCTAAATGACACGAAACAAAAAATAAATTCTTCTGGAGTAGAACAAAAACTTTTTATCTCGATCAGCACGATCAGCAAGAAAAGTAAGAAGTATTTACTTTAAAATTAAAATAGTAGGTAATATAAGTGAACCCTTGAGTTCGTATAGTTCAATAGTCTAAATTAAATTACTTTTTTACGAAATCAATGTAAAATACGCGGAATTAATGAATTAATTAAAAATGAAGTTGACCAATGTGGCGCGTTGGGCCAGCAACGCAGGAGTTTGCGGGTTCGATAACCGCCTTAATAAAAAAATATCTATCTGTGTAATGTATTTTATTAAGTATATCAGTAATCTAGTATCCATAACACAAGCACTGCTTAGCTTGGGTCTAGATGATGCCGTGTGGGCTATCCGGAATTAATATTAATTATCCCTTTATTGTAGGTAGGTACTTACTTCATTCATGAAACAACATAACATTTCCTAAAACTAAATCTTAATAAAAAAAACATACCTAAGTATATCATTATCACTATATATTTGTAAATAACCCTAAATACATAATCGTCTCCGTGTTTTCCATGTCTCTTTTTACTCCGTCGTCGCAAGTAAAAAGTGCAGCCTTTCGCTTTAGTTTTCTTCTGAAATTTTATTAGTGTCCAGGAATAAAACTCTCTTAGGTCATACTCATAATACTTTGGAGAAAAGGTGAAAAGCTTAAATAAAAATAAGACTACCTATACGGTTGCTCGCACTCTGATTTCAAACCATAAAAGGTGCGGTGCTTTGCATAACATTTGAAATATGCATACGTAAACCGTTCGTCGCTTACATAGTAAGTAATGAACCGTGCAAATCACGCTGTTCTGACAAGCCATCGCTAAATTGGCTTTTGAGCACAGGTATTGAGTTTCACATGAGGGTCATATGAGGTTCATATCAAAATTAATGTTGCTGCGGTCAACTTTAGTTGGGAAGCTCATGAATTATCCACATTATGCTGTCACACGCTCGGTAATAAGGCTCTACTTTCCTCTATTTCCCGTGGGTCTGGTTCATGCATACAAAACTAAAATTATGAAAGTGCAGACCGAGACCGCTGCTCTCATTTGTTCCTTTGTTCTTGTTTAAGTGCATTTGTTAGTGCCGATTCTTCTTCGACTGACTGGATTCTTGTTGTTGAAAATTATTTTACTTTTGTTAAATTTAAAGGAATGTTGAAAAGAGGGAAACATTTCACTTCCATTCAAAGTTTCGCATTTGTTATCATTAGCAGAATTTATATTTATAAAGTATATGTACGGGTTGGTAGTTAGGTACGTAACGTTAGATGCTAGTTTTAAATGTTTTCAAGAATTTGATTGCTTTCATTGTGTTAAATTGGTCTTACGAATAGTTTACAGTTACCAACAATAGCCCGTGTGGGGGACTGTAAATGGAAACATTATATTCCAGGAGGCAAAACATTATGCAAACGCAGGCATGACTATTAATAGCACACACTTGTGTACTATGATTTCTAACATTTCCAGCGCATATGGCTTGTCTCGGTTGAGTCTGGCTGCTGCGGCCAAAACGCGGTGAACAAAAGGAATTAGGCGCCATATGAATTACTATCGACATTTTAACTGTAATGTCTGTAATTTCAACGTATATAATGGTCTTCTATAATGTTATTTGAAAAATATATTGAAAAAAAATACTAAGTATATAAATTTACGTGTGAAACTAAACGCGACAGAAGAAGTCGTTACTGAATAGATCCTCTTTGTAACCGGTTCGACCAGCATTTAATTTTAGATAACGAGAGATATCTACCTCTATATAAGGATATCTATAGCTTGGGGTGGGAAGCTGGCTAAGCGCCAATACCTGGCGCAGATGGCAACAACCTACAGCCCCGGCCTAGATTGGACGCAGCTTAGTCTAAAAATGATCTCCGTCGAAATCTAGAGGAAATATAGGGCAGAATAGGGCAGGTCAGGGATAGGGTTAAATCTGGGTTAGACGAAGACTAGATAGAAATATAGCTTAAGGGCGGAGTCGGAATCTAAATTAAAATTTGCAAGCCAAATCTAATCATGACACTTACTCGATACCGCGATAAGCCTTAGATTTTATTATAAAAAAAGTAACACAAAAAGGAAAATCAGACAAAAACACTGGGCACCAAGCTGCTCGCGCCGTCGGCAGAGCATGGAGCGAGTGTGCAAGTAGCGTCACATGTAACGGGCCTCCCCAACTCTGGGCACATTGTAATATTGGATGTTGGGCCTTTTGCCATCGTCATTCAAAGACCATTCGAGTCGCAAACAGCTGGTACGATAGCGGCGACAAAAGCACGCAGGACGATGTGGTTAAGGTTGTCATGAAAGATATTCAACCGGCGGCTATAGTTACACGATAATCCGAGATGACCAAGATGCTCGACAGCAGTAGTACTGGAATTATTCATCTTATGTATGTTATCTTGGTGCGTAATTAAGTGAGCTTACTGCCAACAAGACGCTGTATCTTCAGGCATCCAAGTGTTGCGTATCCATAGCTCATTACACCTTCCGTGTTCGCAACAATCCTGTGTTACGATAGAGCTTCGTACCTCGCATTGCAAATTGAAGAGTATTTAGGTACAATATAAGTGTGTACCTTTCGTTATTAAGTAAACAGAAATCTTTAGTATGTAATCAGAAAAAATAAAAAGGAAGAAAAAAAAGGATTATAAAAACAATCTAAAAAGTATAGCAACCAGATGTCTACAACTTAGGTTTAATTTAAGGTCCGTCTACGTAAGGATAAAACACTGATTGGAAAGTCGAGTTTGGATAGTTAAAATTCTTTGGAATCAGATTTCACTAGACGGAGATACCTTAATTTAGAAAAAAAAATTGCAACTAAAATTGCATTGATCCATTTTGAATATAAAATAATTATCTACGAACCCTGTTTAAGTTGGAAGAAGACCAACAGTTTTTTTATATCGAAATTGTAGTGATCCGTACGAACGTGTAATATGTATGAATCTATCTTCTATACTTATAATAAAACTGTAACAGGTCCAATTCTGTACATTGAAGATATTTTGAAAATTTTTTTTGGAGGGCACTCTATTATCGATACTCAAGCCAAAACTGTAATTTTTTTCATTCATGTCTGTCTGTCTGTCTGTCTGTCTGTCTGTCTGTCTGTCTGTCTGTCTGTCTGTCTGTATCGTAAACGCGCATCACGCCGAAACTACTTGATGGATTGAAATGAAACTCGGCATGATTATAGGTCATACTACGAGGAAGGACATAGGATACTTTTTATCCCGGAATTCAGTAAGGTTCTCATGGGAGAGGGTATGAAAGTAAAAATCCTTTACCGCGCATCACGCCGAAACTGCTGAATGAGTTGGAATGAAACTCGGGACGATTTGAGTTCATACTACAAGGAAGGACATGGGATAATTTTTATCCCGGAATTCGGTAAGGTTCCCCTGGGAGAGAGGGTGAAAGAAAAATTCTTAAACCACGCATCACGACGGAAGTGAATGAATTCGAATGGAACTCGGGACGATTGGACATGGGATACATTTTATCCCGGAATTCAGTTTGGTTCCCCTGGGCTATACGGGTTCAAAAATTTCTCACAGCATCTGAACGACGCGTACGTACGCGTCGTTCAAAAGCTGTGAGAAATTTTTGAAAACCCGTATAGCCCAGGGGAACCAAACTGAATTGAACTGATAAACGCGTAAGTTTGTAAGTATGAATGGATAGATGGATGGACAGATTGATAGATGGATGGATGTTTGTTACTCTTTCACACAAAAACTGCTGAACGGTACTGGATGAAATTTGGCAAAGAGATAGATTATAAGCTGGAATAACACATAGGCTTTATTTTATCCCGAAAATCTCACGGGAAAAGGAATTACGCAAGTAAAATCGCGAGTACTCGAAATACTAATCATGCGCAGACGAAGTCGCGGGCACCAGCTAGTGTATAATATGTAGGTACGTTGTACCGTACAATTTATAAAAACAAAATGCAAGCGTACCTGTAGATCTCTAAAACTTCATAACAAAATCGTAAACAAGTCTAGAAAATGAAGCTGCTTATAGAGATATTAAATTTTGCACCATTGCACCCTGTATCTGAAAATGTGTAATGGGGTTTCGTGTGTTGTAATACCTATTCACCAAATTTAACCTCATCTTATCCTGTACTAAAGCAATTTTATTTAAAAGCAGTGACCCGCCCCGACTTCGCTCGGTTTTATTATAATACATTTAAACCTTCCTCTTGAATCACTATATCTATTAAAAAAAACCGTATCAAAATCCGTTGCGTAGTTTTAAAGATTTAAGCAGTCAAAGAGACATAGGGAAATAGGGACAGAAAAAGCGACTTTGTTTTATACTATCTAGTGATATTTCAAATAAAAATACAAAACTTTACTTTACCTCTTCTATTAATACTTTTAATAATATTACAAAAAATACGACTTCGACGTAAGTATTTCTTATTTATATTTATATAAGTTGAAGTTTCCCTAAGTGGCCAAGCACTAATCAAAATCTTTTCTTACTATTAATATCTACTTAATCGTTTGCGAAGAATCATCCACTATAAAATAAGGATAGGATTTAGTTAGGTAACACGAATTTTCAAGAATAATTCTTTTTTTTTTTATTATTTTTTTTACGATAGCAAAATCTCATTGATAGAACTAGAACTTATTTAGGTATGTGAAAAATAGATCTTACGTCACGGGCGTGATCGAATTTCGAGCGCTACTCAGATAAAAATGAGATTTTTGCTAGAATCCTGAGCGCGAGAGGGATTTCATCACGCTAAGACGAAGACTAATCTATCGTATGGAGGAAACTCTACTTTTAAAGAAACTGAAAATAAAATCAACGTTGGCAGTTTCGCGGTAAAAGTATTTTTTTTTCGTATTCTGAACAGAGGTTAGTTCAAATTTCGAATAAAACCTAATTATAGGGATCTCGTAGTTCAAATGATATTTTACTGTTCAATAATTTAAGGCGATATGTTAAAATTTGGACTCGCGTCTCATGCTTAGTGAGTAACGGTATAAGTTACAAGCTTAATATTACACTGTTTACTTGAGGATGTGATCTAAATAAATGAAAAACTGAAACACGACTGATGAAACTTTTCTCGATAGATTAATTTATTGAAAACGGGTCTCATTAAACCTTTCTTACATCAATCTTCCGTATGTCAATAACATCGACGATTATTTTTTGAACTATTCAGTGTATATACGTAAATAAATAGAAAATGATTTCGTTAAATATAGAGAACTTTTTAAGAAAAACGATATTTTATCACTTGTCGTTTACGTCAGTTACTTCAGTTACCTACTTCTGAGCAACATCACTACATAGTATAAAACAAAGTCGCTTTGTCCGCCTATTTTCCTATGTATGCTTAAATCTTTAAAACTACGCAACGGATTTTGATGCGGTTTTTTTAATAGATAGATTCAAGAGGAAGTTTTATACGTATAATAAAACCGTGCGAAGCCGGGGCGGGTCGCTAGTTAGTCTATATCTTACCATTTCCCACGGCAAGGTGTGAAATTGCGCTATCGCTGTCATACAAATCCGCCCCAGTCATATTTAACATATTAACATATCGCCTTAAACCTCGCTATCTTGTAACGTCCCATCTGATGTCAGATCTCTTAGTCGCTACACTCTTGACAGAGTGGTTGTGGTCGTCATATCAGGGAGGGTGGCAGCCTTCACAATCCGCCGCCATTCTTCTCGCACCGCTGCTTTCCGACCGTTAATGCAACTTTTATTAGGTCCCTCCAGCGCAAAGGGGATCTGCCACGAGCTCTTGTGCCGTCAACTTTCCCTGTACGACAGGCCGTTCCACAGACTCATCTCCTCGGCGCAAATGTCAGATAGCCTATGGTTATAGGTAGTGAATACCTCATTTATTGCAATCGGGCTAGTAATTTGGATGTTACGTATAAACTTATAGTGATACCACACTCCGTTGGTCGGGTAAAAACCGACGGCCGAGCGAGTAAGGGCAAAATAACTATCATTTTTGATATTTGAGATCCCTCCGCCCGCACCATAGACACGAAACACTTCACACACAACCAAAATATTCCTATACACGCATGCCCACAGTGCTGCCACGCGCCAGTAAAACTTATAGTTAATTCAGTCATAGTTTTTTTTGTTAAAAGCTTTGGCCCCATTGCGATACACACAGGCGCGATTCCAGTATCCTGCAAGTCTGTACTATCTATTAAATGTAATATATTTGCAGTTTTATAAGAAAGCATGTTTTTCAATTTCTTGTATAAATTTAATATTTATTTCTTGCTCCGCCGCCTCCTTGTCGAGAAGCCCAAGAAGAGACGCGACGCAAAAGAAACCAACACGGCGACTCGCGCGATACTAATCTAGTAGCGTAGTGTGCGAGCCTGCATTCAAATGTATGTGAGACAGTGTCCTACACGTACAGGATCTTGAATCATCCTTGCGTATCGTAATGGGAGAAGGGCCTAAGAGATTGGGTGACAGATTCTAACATTACTACGTTCCGACCTCTACCATGAGTTTTGACATTACAATCGCCTGACTTTACTAAAGTAGCTAGGTAAGTACGCAGAGATAGCTCTTTACGCGCATTTTAGTACCCTATTATCCGCAAGAGGCGCCGTTAAACCGAAAAAATTTTTCTTAAATTTTATTTCTTACTTTAGTTTAGTAAAGTTGTAAGTACTTTGTTTGCTGTTTTACAAGTTGACTTGCATAAAAAATAAAACTATAGCTTTCAGACAGTATGTCGTCACTTACCTCAGGTGAGATTGTGCTCAAACTAAGGTCTATGTCGATAAAAAAAAGTGCACGACATTTCACTTAATTATTAAGAACATTGATTTTAATTTTCATATTTTATCAGGTCATCAACACTTGGAGGTAGAAAAAAAGATAATGATAATGATAGATGATTGTAGGTAGAGAAAAACAATTGGCATCCCTTTGAAGAACTGAGTGGTAAGCCATTTTGTAAAAGAACGTGTTGTTTTCTTTCGAAAATTGTTTTGAGTTAAACTGAGAACCACAAAAAACGGAGGAAACTGGCTGTGTAGGTTTTTAAATAACGCAAGCCTTTAGGTACACAGTACGTCCGCGGATAACGAAGTTTCTTAGGAAATGAAAATGTTATCAATCTGTACAATGTTAATACCGAAATATTTGGTTAAATGGGATCACCTGGGAACCTTTGAAACAAAAAGAAGTTTCCAAATCAGTTCAGACAACTTCGATTAAGGAGCAACCGGAGATACACTAGCGCCACTACTTATTTTAAAATATTATTACGTTTTAACAAAAGGGATTCCCAAAATTGAAAAGTTCAGTTTGTTATACCTATCATAAGCATTTTTTCAATACATATGTAGTAGTTTTATATTGTCTATTTAAGGAAAAGATACGAAGATGCTCATGGTGGCAACTCTGTTTTCAAAAACTGCGCCACGAATTTAAGTTAACGCCATATCGAAAATCATTGGGACTTGAAGTTTATTCGATTAGTTCAAAGACTAAAATTGTAACACAACTAAATGTTTGTGATATTATTTAATTTCTTAGAAATTACCCTGAGTCTGAAGTTTTACGCACTATAATTACATAAACCTTTAGAACTAATATGAAGTCGGGCGGTTAAAGGTTAAACAATCAATAATAAATAATATTAAGGTTAAATACAAAGTTAATAAAACCGTATAATACACAATATTAAATTTAACTCCATTTATCAAATAAAGGTACCTGCATCAACAGCACTTACAAAAAATGACACCCAATTAAATATAGTTGATGAAGGAACATTGTATCACTATACTTTACGTTTTGCACAACTATTTTGGTAATGTTTCATTTTGGACTATGCATTAGTATAATACATTTTAATGCAATAGTAAAATACGCTAATAACTATTCCTTAACATGTCAAAATCCCTTGTTCATAGAATATTCGTTTGAATAAACCGCTTCTATATAAAAAAACTTCTGAAAATTAGGGTATAAAATATTGTCTACCTCAACAATTACAATCAATTATTATCTCTTATATAAAAATAAGTCGGGTTTTCCTTCCTGACGCTATAACTCCAGAACGCACGAACCGATTTCCACGGTTTTGCATTCGTTGGAAAGGTCTCGGGCTCCGTGAGGTTTATAGTAATGTATAATAAAATCGTGCGAAGCCGGGGCGGGGCGCTAGTTTAGAATAAAATTGTCAGTGTCGCCATGTAAGTATGATACTTTTAATGAACAACAAATAAAACAACAGTATCCTAATTTGGAATTAGACACAAGGGTGTAATGTTCAAACTGTCCAACGACTTAATTTCATGATCAGTCTCGCGTACTGGCATTTTCATCGTTATCATCATCGTCAGTCTATATTAGTCCATTGCTGGACATAGGCCTCCCCTAATGAGCGCCATAGCGCCCTGTCTTCAGCTTGCCGCATCCAGCATCTGCAGTATTCTTCCGCAGATCGTCATCCCACCTGGCCGGAGGGCGTCCTACTCTTCTACGTTTACCAAGTCGCGGTCTCCAATCAAGAACATGTTTACCGCAACTGTTGTCGGTTTTTCACGACATATGGCCGGCCCCTGCCACTTTAGCTTGCTAATTCTTTAATGCTGACATTTCAAGTGACAATCTTCTCTGTGTACCCTGTTTAGGTTACAGAATGAACAGTGGTTTATAAAGAAAACTTGACAGCAAATATAATCCTTGTAAATTATAAATTTTATAACATGTCCAAGGTGTACAGAAAGTGAAGCAATTTGAATAAATAAATCGGTTTAATAGTTAGCTTACTCACTTTCCTTCAAAAACTCATAAACAAAATTTATTATTCAGCGAATTGAGACGGAGGGGCGCGTCGGCGTGCATAGAACCTTTCTACATCACGTTTATATGGGATGGTACAAACTAACGTTACCTTGAAGGCTACCTGAAAATATAAGATAGAAAAAAAAATACGGAAAAATATTTATTTTAAAGCAAGCAAGCTGTCACTGCAAATGTAAATATCCGCGAATATTTATGATAATAATTTCTGGTCGCATAAGTTTAAAAAACTTATAGGCCAACTGCATTCACATATATATGTATTTAAAAACGACTAGCCTTATTGGGTAGTCGTAGCCACCAAATATTTAAAATTAACACCTTGTATTTTTATGTCACCTCGATCGGTTGAGTTATTTATATAATAGAAATAAAATCTATCAAATAAACATTGCATATTAAATTGAAGGAACACCGTAAAATCCACAGAAATATGGAACGAGACGCTTTATATGGCTTGTTTGTATTATTATTACAAATATTACGGGTATTTATCTCGTTCATTTACCTGTTTTTCCCGACCTTTCCACAGGTTTATTTTATGCCGTGGTCTTTATTTTTGGCATTATTTAATTTCAGAACTGTCATCCCTAAATTAAAATAATATGTTCTGATTGTGTAAGTTTAAAAACTTGTTTGCAACAGTCTGGTGTAAAAAAGTCATCTGCTTGAGTCTTATGAAGAAATGGACCCCAAATTAAACCTATCACTGGTTTTGGCGGTCTATGTAGCTCTTCTGTCCATCTGTTATTCTGTATCGTTATTCTGTGACATCACCGAATGCGTCATGCAGTCAAAGTGATGAGAATTTCACATTCTTACGGTAGGGTTCAATAATATCGCCAGACCAAACATGTTCAAATTGTTCAGATAATGAAAGCTCGTGCACTCGGGTGAGCCTGCCAGGGTCTCTACTACAAGACTTGTAGAAGAATACTTAGTATTCTTCTATGAACGCATAAGCAATAAACAGGAACAAATAGACCTGATTGAGATTATAGAGATTGAAGAACCTTGAGATTATATACAAGGTGCATATTATGCACCACCTTGTATATAATCTAAATCTAGATAGAATATATACTTTATTGCACAAAATTTGTACATGGGCGAGCATAATGCTAGATAGCATTCTCTACCTGCTAAATCTAAATCTCATCTATAAAAAAAATCGCATAATATGTGAATTTAACTGAAATGGGTTGATGACATGTTGCGTGGCACCCTGTAGAAATAACTGTAATTAATTATAATTATAGGTCTATATTTAACCATGATTATGTTGAAAATAGATAATGTTTGCTACTAACTAGCCGAACGTACAGCCAAAAACCTCATTACCCCAGTTGTATGCTCAGCACACAGTGTGCTAACCCCTATTTCGGATGTGAATTGGTCTATAAAGCTTAACAGTCTACTTAGTTTATCGATTTATGTTTATGTTTCGTGTTTTAATTACGTTCCTATTTTAATTGTAGGTACCAAAGATGTCGGAACGTAGCCAAACTAAAATCTTTGGTACCTACCTATCATTGTTTTTACGTATTATGTCGTTGCCAAATAAATATTCATCTACCTATCATGGTTTGCTTTTCAGTCGAATTATCCCCCCCCCCCATATCTCCGAAGATTGCAGATCTGAAATGCATGAGCGTTTGTTGATCTCCTTATCCTTTGTAATATTACGTAACATTTGTGTGTGGATGTTGTTACTCATTCTTGCCAAAACAACTGAACATATCGGTTTGAACTTTTGAATAGACGTAGGTAGTTCTAGCCCTAGCATGAAACAAAAGCTCTTTTTATCTCATACATCAGTTCCAGTGAGAAACAAATAGCCTTGAATTTACAGGAAAAATAATAAAGAAGCCCGTAAGTGGAATCAATTTTGTAATTTTCTTAGCAACTTTAGCTATCCTTTTCAGATGTAATGTACCAATTGGTTCCAGATATTTTCAAGTTACACATACCATCATTGAAATTACGAAGGGTGGGAAAATCATTTATGGGCAAGTGTGTGCGCTTCTATAATAAGCTTCCATCTGAAGCAACTCAGGGGGTCTACTTTTTTCAACGAAAAACGAACCTTCGATCGAAAGTTCGCGTAATTCCTACTCCGGTTTCATTTTTTTACGAAACTTCGATCGACCGAAAATTGTTTGACATTTAAATTTTCTAAACCTACTCTGTTTCACGAAAGTTCGAAACGAACATTTGATTTTGACGGATCTTTGTTCGGAGTTTTAACCTCAAATCGACGAAACCAAAAGTGGTACCTTTTGATTTTCGTTTTTCTGATTTGATAAAGAAAATTGACTGAACTGAATGAAAGATTACTTTTAATTGTACCTGCTCTTCGTGATGAACGTTTGGAGCGTAAAAGAAACCATATTTGTCGCATTATAACGAGTTCTTTATAGTGTCTTGGGTAAATTACGTCAAAAGTAGTAATTGGTCAAATTCTAGTTGTTTAATTATATGTTTTGCTTAGATACAACAGAAAATAGTTATAAAACTACAGAATAGATGTAAAATTTAAAAACAAAGCGAAACATTTTGTTTATTAAAGAAAAATCCGTAATTGGCATGTTAAAAGACCTAGGGGAAGCAGGGAGAATGGCGATCACTTAAGGAAAATTTGCAATAACTTTTTTTTACAAAGGTTTTATTTTAGAGAACATCATCATTTCAAAGGAACATTGGTTAAACTATCCAGTAATCAACATGCATTAAAACCACTTATCTATTTATCACACAAAATTGGTAGGGACTCGTACAAAAAAATATAGGTTTGACCGTCATTCTCCCTGAGCATGGGTAATGCCGGTCATGCAAAGGGGTAATGGCGATCAAAATTATTTGCTTATATATGACAATGGAGAACCATTTTGATTAATTATAATGATGAGATCAACGTTACTTTAACTTATTAAAAGACTACAATGATATTTGAGCATAAATGACTAATCTGAATTAAATGTTTCTATGAAAATATGTGATATCTAATCTTAGGTACATAAATCACAGATGTATCCTTTAGCAGAATCCAGAACACACTACATGAGACCATTGGCCGTATGTGGTGCATCGATACCACATCTCATCGTTTTGTCCGAATTCTTTGCAAATATTGCATTTTTTTTTCTTTCATCGTCATTACCTACATCCATATCATCATAACTATCGTCGTTGCAAAGGTTAGGATGATTTTCTTGCGAAACTTTGCGTTTGTAAGACTTTCTTGTCATATTTCTTACAGCTTTTTCTTGAGGCTTAGTTTTCTCAGCTCCTTTGGTTTTACCAATTTTCTTTGCCTTGACTTGACCGGTATAACCCCAAAAGACGGTTTTGCAATCAAGCTGAATTTTAACAAAACAGAGATACAATTATTAAGAAATGTTTACTATATTGTTTAATTTAATGTTTGAGCGCAAAGATAATGAATAGCAACATTAAATGAGTAAAATAAATCTGTACTTGCCGACAAACGCACTCAGCCGAAAATTAGAGTCGGGCGGCCAGAAACAAACATACGCACCTCTCTCTCACGGGCAGCGAGCGGGCTGACCAAACTTATCGCTGCCTGCTTTTACGTCTCGCCCCCCTCCCTTCAGCCCGCGCACCGTATTTCTATGAACTGTATTTTGTTAGTTTTTTGAGTGACCGCCATAACCCCATGACCGGCATAGCCCCTGCTTACCCTACACATATCATTCGTTCAATTTCATTCACGAAAATTGTCTATGAATCCGAACTTTGTGTGCGTATCCGAAAATGAAAGAGAGTAGGTTCATCACCGAAACTTCGTTTTAAATTCGTTCGTTTGCGAACCTTCGTTTCAAAGAAAGCGGGTCGACGCCCTGCTTTCTATTCGTAGTTCAAAGTAAATAACACAAAATCTTATCAAGAATGCATATTACTCATATCATCAAAGACATTAATGCTTGGCCAGATGTCGCTCAGTTCCACACCGACAATAGTATGTCGCCATGCAAAACATCTAATAAACACATGTTATACATAAACGTGCTAGTGGTTAATTTTTCGCTCCTTCCACTAGTGATGGATCCAATAAACACCTTACTCCTTATATTATTTAAATAATCACTCATAGTTTTAAATTTGACTTGTCTAAGTGCTTATTTTGGAAGCCATATAAAATAATGTTATTGATTTCTGAATTCTGATTCCTCAGATAACGAGTTTGTAACTGATACCTCTACATATAGGTATTATTAAAATTGTCAAAAGTTCTAAACTCGAGTACGAGTCACCCTCGCACTTAACAGATTATTTTTTATTCTGTACATGAGCATAAAACTCATAGTTATTTATATTTTAAGAGAAAAATATATTAGGTTTGAAATGTTCAAGAACGAAAAAGCACAGACAGAGCGAGATCATAAGGGTTTCGATCTGGTTGGCTTAAATAAAGGTTCATAGAACTTCGATGAAAACAACTCATCCATTGGAGGGAAATTTTCCACCAGAAAAGCTTTGGCCGTGTTAGAGGTGTCGCTGTCTGGTTCAAAATTTGTATGAGCGAGAAGGATGAATAAACTCTCTGTTTCGGTAACAGTCATAGGGAACTTATCCACAATTATCCGTATTTAAATTTGGCATAAATAAAAAAAAAACACCTTCGCACTCAAAAAAGAACATCTGAGATTTCCTTGTCTAGAATAACAAAATTATTTTCAAGAACACAAGTTCTAGGAAATCATTGTTGTCAATCAATTTTATATATGGGCAATTTCATTTGAGGAAACATAGGCCTTGTCAGTCCTGTCTGATTTCGATTACGAGCGATAACCACAGAACGACAGCGGACGCGCGAAACTCTACCAACCATTGTGATGTTTGAAATAATGATAGATTGGCAAATCCTCACAATCCGTCAGTTGAATTTGACCACCACCCCATACCGTTCATAACTTGAAACTTAGAAATTATGTTTCTGTATGTTTACTAAATGAATAATAAAGTAATATATTTAAAACCAATAATCTTCCATAAGGCTGCAGCTAATTTTATCTTAAAGTGAAACACTTGTAAATTTTCGTATCATAAATCGCCTAGAGAATCGCGTTAGAAAGCAACAAATATTAATTTCAGTACGATGCCCGCTTTTGCTTGCCAGCATAGGCTGAAGTTCATGGACGTCGACACGCAAACAATTAATATGAAGACTCTTTCATTTGGCCGTGTTACCCATTGAAGGTTCATTCCCGTTTAGGTAATCCGACTAAATTTAACAGAAAACAGAACGATCGACAGAGACAACGCATATGAGCGAAAAAGAGAAGACTGAATCTAAACAGTAGGTACGAGCGACGGTCCCCGAATACTACCTTTATTCTGCGTAGAGCTAGTTCAAGGTCCCTTAACCGGCGTAAGCGTGTGTTTCTATCACATCCCGGATCATTTCACCCTCGGATAGATACAGCTGCGTAAAATATACTTCTCTGGGTGATTTTCATAAAGTTGGTATTGATTATATGACCAGGTCCCTACGACCTTGAGCCGACGTCGGCGTCGTGTCTCAGGCGCCCTTGACTCTCGCGCGCGCCGCCCGAACACCCGCACGAGCAAAACACCCCGCTCTGCGCACATTGCCTCTCTGCGTTAGTGTTCTACAAGCCTTTGCCGTCTAAAATACCTTAAAAGGTTCTTGTGACACCGAAAACATTCTAAGTGTATTGTGCTTTATAGTGTGTGCATTCGTCACTCATGTGAATCGTTACCCTGAGGGAAGATACCCTGGTAAGGTTTTTGTCAGATCTTTAGCTCTATGTCCCTGTGTTTGTTTTGTTTCTGCATGTTATGCGTAGAATAACACAGTATAGGGGTTTTTTTGAGTAGGTTTAAGGGAAGGTTGTTGATTGCTAGCTACGTGGTCAGTGACAGTGTGCAGTGATTAGAATTCTTAGTTAAGTAAGTTACATAATCGATTGCAAGCTCGCGTCGTAGTTGCCATGTTGGGTGCCCGTGACCTTGAGAGCCGATGTGCTCTGTGCTTGGGGCTGCAATTGCGCGGCGCGTTCGTTCCACGTAATATTGTTTTTGCTAGCGTTGACAAAGCTCGTGTATGTTTCAGTTTTCTACCTATATGTTTAAGCTTGTTACGCGTAGATGTGTATTGAATACAGTGTAGGATTGTATGGAGTGAGTTGCAGGTACTTTGACCTGTGCTACAGGTTTTCATAAACTACCACCAGACTCTCAAGGTTGAGACATTGTAGCTAGCATCGTAACCTTCCTATTTACTCTTCCCCTAATTAAATTCTACGCTCGTCGTACATAGTCTAAAAACCTACCACCTAAGCATTTTACTTTACCTTTGTGAGATTTTTATTTTTATTTTATTTTGTTGGTTGCTGTGTGAATAAAGTGAATGGATTTGAAAATAATACTATCGATTGCAAGTTATCGTTGAAGTTGCCATGTTGGTACCCCTGACCTTGGGACACTCTGTGCTCTGTCCTTCGGGCTGCAGCTACCCGAGGCGCGTTCGTTCCACGTAATGTTATATAATATCTGTTTCTGTACACAGGTTCAGAAGTAAACTATCAACACTTTGAGGTGTTCAGGGAATCGGAAGTTTCAGATAAGATACTGAAGATATCTGAATCTGAAGGTCAATTTCTAGGAAAGCATTGTTCTTGTAAAATGCTTAACATTAGGATTTAGGAACTAACACCTTTTGTATACTCTCTAAACTCTGGTTTAGAGAGTATACAAAAGGTGTTCGAGCGCATTGATAGCGCGTATTAGAAAGAATTATGAAAAATGGATGCTCTCGCTTCAAAATGACTAAAGATACTCGCTCTTAACTTTTACTGAAGTGAATTTCTGTTGCTGCTACAAAACGCATAGTGAGATTTGAAAGGACAAAGTGCTCTTGACCTAAATTACTACTTCTTGGTCATGGTCTTATTAAAGTTCTATAATGAAAATAATGGTAGAAGGACGACATCATTTACGGGTTCTTATTTCACTGTCGTCAGTTATTATTAGAAAAGTATGTGCAGTTTTTGTACGAGATTGAAAAAACAGGTTGTGTTTATGTCTATTACATTTTTTCTTAGTCAATCGTTGATCGATGTTGGTGTTTTTTATCTTTATGGGAGAAGATATTCCCATAGAAAATCAATATTTGGTTACACAGCACTATTAAAACAAGAATCGAAAAGTGCGACTTTGACTAACGTGAACTATTTTCAAATTATACAATTTCTCCCTACCAAGTTTTATTACTATGGTATGTGTGCTATGGTCTAAGTGAGAAGTCAGTCAAATGGTTCGCAAGTTACCTGGGGCCGAATTCCATTAAATTCAAAACAAAGGTCTCAATTGAAGATGATTAAAATGACGTTGTGCATTTGGTATTCTACAATTTTTTGCGGTTGAAGAGACTTTCATAATTAGAATGTCAAATTGGTAGTTATAAACGTAATCGTCACAGCTATGAATGAATCTCTAAAAGTTTGTGCTAGTAGAATACCAATAAGATTTTAACACTGACATTTTGACACGATACTATTTAAATGGTGAAGCGATTTATTAGTGGAATTTGGGTCCTGTTCGCATACGGTCTGCGAAAGTAGTTACAGACGACGGTTATGTTTTGTGTTCACGTCGTACGCTCTTCGGTCGAGCCGTTCCCAAGGGTTCCGTACTGGAACCGCTTCTTTTTATTATCTACTTGCGCCCCGCGGCTTCGCCCGCATGTAAATTTATTGGTCAAATTTCAGAAATGTATTGCACTCCTCCTAGGTATAGTTTCGTAAAAATAAAAAATACTTGTGTAATTATTTACTTTGTAGTTTATTTATATCGAGGTTTGAGTAAATTGAACCAAGGAAAAATAATTTTCCATACAAACTTTACCACCTTATTTAACTCCTTCAGAGGTTAAAATTTACAAATTTCAATAGCCTATGTCCTATTCTAGGTCCTAAACTATTTACGCACCAAATTTCATCTATATAACTTAAGTAGTTACGGAGATTACCTATAACAAACATTCACACAGACTTTCACATTTATTATAATAGTAAGATTATACGGATCTTCCTAAAGTTACTAAAAGTAGTATGTATCAAAGTTACGCGGATGATGTCCAGGTTTGTGTCTGATTAACCAGATCATGCGAAGTTGCCTTTGGTGACCACCAAACTCTGTTTTCATATCTCTTCCTAAAGTTCGAAACACACAGAAGCCGGAGGCGGAGCGGAGGCGAAGGCGTGCCAGTTTTTCCTATGGCACCGCGCCGTCACCGCCTGCGGTGTGTATGTAGGCTTTCATATGATTCAATAGAATACAACTCGCACGCCTTCGCCTCCGCTCCGCTTCCGGCTTCTGTGTGTTTCGTACCTAAACTAGACAAAATGAAACAACTGCAGATACAGATATATAATACCTGCACTCTAAGCTGAAAAAAAGCTATTTCTGACCTCTTTCACGAGAAAACTACAGAAAGAATCAGGCTGAAATTTTTAGTAGTTATTCTAGCCCTAAGATTAACGCATAGGCTACTTTTCGTCCCATAAATCAAGTCCCACGGAATAGAAATAGCCTTGAAACTTTTACATAGAAATAACTCGTGCAAAGCCACGCGCTAATACTAGTTATATAATAATTGTTAGTACCTATTATATATATAGACTTGGCAAACGTAGTGTAGGACGCCCTCCGGCCAGGTGGGATAACGATCTGCAAAGTACTGCTGGAAGATGCTGGATGCGTCAAGCGAAGACAGGGCGCTATGGCGCTCATTAGGAGAGGCATATGTCCAGCAGTGGACTAATATGGGCTGATGATGATGATGAAATAAATCTGTAGATATGTCTACCTAATCATCCAATTAGGCACTAGATTCGTTTCTTCAAAAACATACTTGTTATCAATCTTGTTCTATAATCAAATCGTTTGTCTGACATTCCACAAACATAACACCACTTAAAAAGTTACACCGTACATGTAGCGGGATAAAGTTCAAAGTTCAGTTAGATCTCTTACATAATAGATAAGTTGCGAAGCCTGAACTATGTATGTTAGATTGTGTGTATGTTAGATTGCCTCGCAAGTCGCAATGCTAACACATATCAAAGGAACCGATATAGACTGGCTTTTCCTCTCTATATTTTTGCATTTATTCGTCTTTATGCTGCTCTTTTCCAGCGAATTCCGGAAAAGATTACCATGCTGGTGGTATTACGTTCTGGAAATTGTAGTTGAGTGGAATTTAAACGGGACCGGTTACTTTGTCCTTTTTATGACATGAATTTGTTGCCGACATTTTGTTGAAAATACTTTGGCAGTGCCACGAAAAAATATTAAAATATAAGAGTAAAACAAGTGAAAACAAAAATAGTCGTAGTTAGTACAACGCTTTGAATAATATGTAGACAAAAGAAAAAGGTTTATTTAAACTTGTAGGTAAAGACAGGCATTTTAGCATCCAATATCAAAATACTGCAATGAGATGATTACATTTATGATTTTGTAAATTTCATTTTCGAGCAATACATGAAAACCACTCAAAGCATTCAAGCATTCAGATAAAAAAAATCATTGAAATTTGTTCTAAGTAAAAAAAGGTTCTGAACTAACACAATAATAAAGTTCAAACCTTCTTTTTTGCAGTCGTTTGTCAAAAGTACCTTAACTCCAGTTTGACTTATCCTCACTGTTCAAGTTGAGAATATAATATATACAAATAAATCTTTATCTAACTACTATATTCATTTTGCCAAGTGACAAATGAAGAAATGGTTTTAAATAAATAAATATAATTATGAAAATAATAAAAACATAAAAGACAAGGCTTTAATTTCGGGGTGACAAAACTGCTAACGAAAGGCTTTCTAGAAGTAAAATTCTTTCAAAATACACATATACCTACTAGGAAATGGACTTCATTGAACGTTAAAAGCGAATGAGGAAATTTAAATGGAAATAGGAGTATCTTATTTGATATAAGATATCATTAATCTTCTACCAGTTACGAGTCGTTACAACGGGCGTAGCAAAAGCTTGTGACGTAAGCTAATTGCTACGCTTCGTAGACGTGCTACGCTTCGTAGACGTGCTACGAGAGAAACCATAATATGCTACGAGAATTTATAATAACACAATTACGATTTATTTTATGTTTGTAAGTTCGATTTCTATTATTTTTTATGCTATCAACTGCGTTTGATCGTTTTAACGTCTTTATTTAGCTATTGTATGTGTAAATAGCCTCAAAATTAAAAGAATATAACTATAACTTAGCTTGGGGCTAGATGATGCTGTGTGGATTGTCAGGAATAATTTATTTATTTATAACTGTATCGTGATGACAAACAGTCGAAGTAAATGAAGTAATAACTACTTCATCATATAAAGTGTAATAAATAACTTACCCTCTGTAAAATTATCAATAGACATTAAATCAATACAACATATTTGCAAACTTACCTTAAATTAGAACATTCCCACATAAATTCTGTGGCAATATCTTTAATTATTTACATGCCTAACAAATTTTACACGAGTTGAGAGATGCACCTAATGAATAATATTTGACATGTTTATTCAGAATTACATATGTAATGTAAAACTCAAAATTGACCGTTATTTTACTATGTTCTGGTAGCCATTGTAATTACAGAAGATTAGTACTTACGTTAGCGTTGCCAAATTTCAAGACAAATATTTCACAATGTCAATTGTACAATTATTATTTTTCATTCTCGCCAGAATCAGTGAAGATATATACCTACTTCGCGTAGTCATCTCTTCACTGATTCTCTAAATAATATTTAATGATTTGTGAATCACTTTTTATCAATATGTTTTGGTCATATCATCATCAGTCAGCAACTGAGTCATTTTAAAAATCGACAGTAATGAATTAACACTTTATCACACTACAATGGTAAAAAAACAGTTATAAAAACTTTTATCTAATAAAAACATTACCACTATACAAAAAACGGCCTTATCGCTGTGCGATAATTGCTATGTACCAAATGAACATTAGAGGTACACACGCCGCCATCACTTATTTGTCATATTATGAAGTAAAATGAATTTCCAAAATATCAAGAACTTATATACTATTGGTGACCACTAAACTCTATTTCGTATCTATTCATAAAATATAAACAAAATATAGTTGATTTACTTGATGCATTACAAAGCTTTTGATAGGTACTAAACAAACCGAACGTTGATTTTAGAAAATACCTATGTAACGTAATAATATGATAAAATAAGTGGCGGCAATAGTGTACCTCTCGATAGCGCTTTAATCATAAGTGGCGCCATCATCGCCCGTAGGTGAAATTCGAACGCGCTTTGAAATTCTAACGAACTTCAGCTTAATGAAACTCGAAGTGGTGGTAATCAACTACACCAACTTCTGAACACTGGGAACTATTAGAAATAATAGGGGAACACGAATCAAGTAAGCTATCTGGAATATGAAACTGTAATTATAGTTGATGAACAAAACATGGTGTTCTGGGTAACTAGCTATATGATGCTGAAACTGGATTGCCTAATGAGGACTATGCAACTCACATTTGCATACAGGGACGGGATGATTATTCAAAGCTATTCAGACCATAGACATGCCGCTGCCCTACATTCAACACACATTTCAACCACGACCGGGGCATTTGGCTCATTATGAGCTGCGGGAAAATTCTTTGTCGATTGCTGTTATTTGGTCTGTTTAGATCTAACCAGCTTCAACAATTTAGGATGTGCGAATCTCGATGCGATGTCTCTCAAAAATTGCTTGTTTATATATTATGATTATTGAATATTCTTGTCAAAAATTAATTTACCACGTACACTCATAGAGCCTTGGATGATAAGACAATAGTTTCAGAAGAATCATTGTTAAAAAAAAATGAAAACACGCAACCATGACATGAACTTTGTTACTACAAAAGTAATAACGTTTTCAAAAAAAGATTCACCCCAAAAAATTATATACACACAAGGTTAAAATATTTCGTAGTTTCGCAAATTATTTCACAGCTTCAATTTGTCAAAGTAGCTGAGCGCCGGAAATAGAGTAGGAATCTAGATCCTCGACAGTTTAGCCGTAAATAGAGATGAAATCTGCAAATGACATTTTGATAAAACAGGGACATTATTCCCTATTGAAAATACCAAAGTGTTATTCGACAAGTCTGCAGCGCTGAATCGGACACGGTATTGTTTCATTCAGCGCTGCAGTCTTGTGTCTTCCCTATGCCAATATGGCATAGGGAATACGGTCATTCCCAACTACATACCTTTCCCAACTGCAACACGGTGCAATTGAGGGCACGATTTGAACTCTGGAATAAACGCGCTCGCTCCTGGCATATTAACGCACATATTAGTGTGTTCCTGTTGTGCCTCGTTTGTTTCGACAAATCTTGAAGTTATGTTAAGCCGCTTCCGGAAGTTTGCCACAAATTCTATCAACTATCATCCATGGTTTTAGGAATGTACGGGTAATGTCAGAATGAAAAAAAATAGGTAACTAATATTTTGGTAAGAAAAATTACAACTAGTATTTACAATTGAAACCATTGAGCTAACCGCAGACGGTTGCAAACAGTCTAAAGGTAGCTCAATTGATCCATGTCAATACCAGTCGGAAGCGTCCCCAAGACACTGGCTGCATTACCACGCTGTATGGCAATGCTGATGCGCTGAGCCAGATATTCACCAGCTCTCGGGTCACGCGTCGCATCGACCAGACGCTTAGATAATTTTTTAAAAACCCGGAGAGCCTCGGTACCCCACGGACCTAGGGTCTCGAATCCAAGGGGAGCAAATGCGTAGGTTCTGTCGAGACCTGCATATTTACGCCTCTTGAGATCCTCGGCCAGATCTGCCGCCGCACCAGCCCTAGTGGATGTCCTTGAAAGATGGGAAGGTGCAAGTGTGTCGACGCATGTAGCGTCCCACACAATGGGCCTCCCCAACTCCCATGGGACTAGTGTCATACCGTCGGGCCTCTTGCCATCGTCACGGAACAGACCATTCGGTTCGAGAATAGCTGGTACGTTAGCGCTGACAAAGGCCCGCCGGATGATGTCATTAAGGCTGGCATGACGAGATATCCGACCAGCGGCCCTAGTACACGATAATCCGTGATGACCAAGCTGTTCGACTGCAGTACCGCACTGGCATTGATGAGGCGCACAACACCTTGCACCCAACCGAATACATGTTGCGATACGGAAAGTAGCGGGATCCAATAAAGTGCCAGTGTTATAAGAAGGAAGTGCTTGCAGCCAATGTCCTGACTCCCATTTAGAAACGGCTAGGAGACGGGCACGATCTGCCGAGCTGGAGCACGTTTGTAACAAACAATTCCGTGTCAACTCACACAAAGGCCCGTCCCATTGCCGTTGGGACGAAAGAGATTTTGGAGGAGCAGCATCGGGGCAAGCACTATGCCAAGCCGTTCTAGCTTCGTCTAAATATGAAATTTTGAAAGAAATTTGTGATCGGACCAAATCAGACGTGTTTAAAATTTTTTCAACTAAAGAACTAGTGCTGTAGACGGAAGATAGGAACGCTGGTAGGGCTACACTGGAAATTTTGCGAATACCTAAGCCTCCCAATTTGACAGGTAGGGAGGCCTGCGACCACGCCTTGTCATCCAAATCAATATTCAAAACCGATGATAAAGTATTCTTTATTATGTTGTCTAAGCTATCCAATAGCTCGCTGTGTTTCCACAGGTGACTACATCTTAAAGAATATGTAAATTTAGGTACAAACAGGCAAAACCGAATAATAGTAAAAGCCATATGGCTGTTAATTTTGAGAAGTCTGTCTGAATTTTTGTTGAAATTTTGAATTTTCTCATCTACAAATGGCCGAAAAGACTCATCAAGAATTGGTGAACCTAGGAGTCGAAGTGAACATTTATCTATAACTGTAATGTTAGGGGCCAAACTGTTAAATTTTGCAATGATATTGTTTTTGTCTACACAAGAGTCCGAAATAAAAAGCTCGCACTTTGAAAAATTCAATTCCAAACCTATTTGTCGAAATTCATCTGTGATGATTTTTAAATCACTAAAAACGGTGTCCACTTCTCCACCTAAAGTTCCGTCATCCAAATACCAAACATTGAGCTTGGATTGAAGACGTTGAATTATTGGATGAATGGCAAGGCTAAATATGGCCGGACCAAGAGGGTCGCCCTGCTGACAGCCAACGGCAGACGAAATAATGTTATTCCGGTAAATTAATTTTGAGGGTGAACCATAGCACTGCCAGAGAAAAGGGTAAATTTCAGGAATTTTATTTTTAATTTCGTTTAGCAGGGCGCCCCTATCTACGGAATTGAAGGCATTTTTGACGTCTACCTTCAGAACTACCTCCCCATAATTTTGATCCAAAAATGTACGAAGGGAATGTACTGCGGCCTCACAGCCGCCTCGCGAACCAAAGCCTAGCTGAATTGGTCGGAAATAGTCGCCTAAATAGTCGGCTTTTTTCCGACAGCAGACTTTAGCCGCAAGGCGGCGGTAGGTAGTGCCCACGGCTATGGGTCTTATACCGCCATCCTTCTTTTTGAGTGCACAAAGGTTTGCACCATACAAGAGTTCCGTGATCTCGCTGTTGACTCGGCCTGACAACATCAGGTTGATCAAAGACGTCGAGTCTTCCAGAAGGACTTCACCTGCATGGCCAGACCCACCAGATAGTAGATCTTTTAGATGCTGTGGAGACACAGCATCTAGGCCGCCGGCAGAGCCACTCTGGAAAGAGAAGACGGCTTTGAGCACATCCTGGCTGGTCGTGCCTACAGCGTCATCACTCTCTTGTGGTGGATCGGGGAGTTGGATATCGGGCCCTGCGGGTGGATGCTTACTCTCAAGAGAAATGAGAGTCTCATCATTATTTGGCGCCATCGTGTCATTTGAAAACATTAAACGTGAGGCTCCTTTAATATCACCATCATTGAGTTTACTTTCTACAAGTCTGTAGATAGTAGACTCTGCCAGTGATGTATATGATTTTGAATTTTTGTGTGAGTCCTGATCATCAAAATCAATAGCATGCCCTGCACGTGCAGTGTACCTAACACAATTTTCTTTTATCCTAACAGTGATTGAACTTTTGTTGGAAATATCTTTCTTTACATGTAATATTTTGTAAGGAAAAATTAAAAGATGCTCCCAAGCTTGCTTTGTGTTTTTTAAAACAGCGTTCCTAATAGCCTCCGAGAGAGAGGAAGCGACAGAGATGCGGGCACCTCGAGGAATGCGTTTAAAAATAGGGGTAGTAGCTTTGTACTCACTCAGAACTTTCCAAAACGGTGGGGAATCACTCGTGTGATCCGAATTTCGAATAATAATAATATAATATTTTGGTTATTTTCGGAACATATAATTCACAATGTAATTTTTAACAGCTATTTATCTTTTACTAGCGACCCGCCCGGCTTCGCACGGTTTATTATACATATAAACCTTCTGATCCATTAAAAGAAGAATTAGAATTTATTTTAGGTCATGCAATTTTCAAATTAACCCTTAATTTTGTTACTAAGTTATAGTTGAGCAAGCTTTTAATTCAAGATATGGAATTATTGTATCCAATTTTCTTTAATAAGTTATTTAAGTTGAAAATTTGATAAATAATTTATTATTATATTTTTTTTTTTTTTTAAATGGAAACCTATTTTTAAGATATTTTGCATGCCAATGTGTTTTGGTGAAGTATGTGACACTATTATATTGTATAAGACCTCTATATGACCATATTTCGTGCAATAAATGAAATGAAATGAAATAAAATCGCTAATTGTCCTAGTGGACCGAATGAAGTATTTTGAAAGAATCATGAAATACAAAACACAAGTCTTGTGGCAAACAGAATACAAATTTTCGATTCCATACCAAGGCGCGTTTAGGAATTGCGTTTGTGTTAAGAACAAGTTACACGATTTGGGCACGGAATATTCCATGTCCTTAGTGAATAAGGCCCCAGTGCGTCATAACAAACGCAACTAGAATGACTAGCTCCGCGATCCAGGGTAGACAGAGAAAATAACTTTACATAGAATATAATAGAAAACTCTATACTGTACCTATACCGCAATGAGAAAGAAGAAATTACATAATACTTGCTGCAAACAATAGATTAGGTAGGCCGATTAACTTGAAATTTACAGAGCATACTAAAATATAAAATTATTAAACGAGATGTTTCAGGAATTTTCAATAAGTCCTGAATGGTATAACTGGTTATAGAAGTATGATATTCGTGATTTCGCTCCGTGTATAAATGTTTGTATCTTTTAAAGGTAGGTAGGTAGGCTTATGTCCTGAAAATTACAGTATGTACCGATAGAAACATAATTTTTAACACTTATTAATGGATTTTTTTAAAAACTCATAAATGTAAACAAAAACTACTAATGAGTGAATCTCTACAGTAAATTACAGCCAGTTACGAAAAATTGTGTTACGTTAAAATGATGAGTCGTTTTTTTTTCAGTTTTATTGACTAATAGTTGACTAAGTTATGTTATAAATGATTGTGGTGTGAAGGGTTATCGGACATCAAACCAAATATCTAAACATACATACCATCGCTTTTATGACATATGTTTGAATATTTGTTCTATTTCACAAGCATTATTTCCTTCATAAATTTAGATTCAAACTTCTAAGAAATAATTCTTCGTAGGATTCAAATAAAATCTTGTATCGCTGTTCGAGAGCGTAAAGAAAAAGAGGTTTATTTTTCTGTAATTGAATGGTGGTTTGAAAATGAATCCTTAGTAACAAACAAGTTCGTATTTTTATTGACAATATTTTACTTTTGTAATGTAATATTAAAATTACATAATTTTTCGTAACTTATTCGTACTTATGATAATAATACTATTAAAAAAAACTCCTGTGTGGCTTGATGTGTCTAATTTAGAGGGTGACCGTCCATAACTGTTGATTAGTTTTCAAATACGAAAAAAAAGGTTTTATGTATCAAAAGAGGTTTGTCAGGATATTTTATTTCTCTCTTTTTCGAAAATATCTAGCTTTAAATCTTCAAATTAGGTTCAGGTTTCACATCTTTATTCTTATGTATTGTATATATCTCATTGTAACAAAACCGTATAATATTTTGTATGAGAAATAAAGTTCTTTAAACCTAAAACCTATTTGGTTAGTCGTGTTAAAGCAATACCTGGCAGAGTTGTCAGATCTTCAAATGAACAGTCACCGCTAAACTCGTGTTACCTAAGTTGGAAAGTGGTGACTGTGTTCGCCAAACCGCAGCTTTTCAACTCTAGCCCGATGGTTTTAATCGATCCTATCAACCAATTTAACGGCCCCTTATAGGATAGTTTATTGATGACGGTTTAAGCTGATCGATGCTCTTTAGTCCTTGGAAGGCCAGGATCGTTCGTGCGTTATAGTTAATCGGTTCAAACTGATAAAAGTTATGATACTTGTTAATAACACAAACACTTTAAAAAAAGATACCGTTGAATTGAATCTCCTTTTTGTTTACGGTTTAAAAAGTGATTTTTTCCCACGTCACTGACTTCTCTTTCTAATTTTATGATATTGGTCTACCCGCCTGGACCGCCAGCACTGGAACCGTTTCCCGTTTCCGAGAATAACCGACGGGCGGTGGGGCGTGTATTTAGTGGGGTGTCTTTGGAATGGGATTCATTTGAGCTCAAGTCGGCCGCATAATTAGATTATATAACGTTTATTATAATCAAATGTTGCAGGAAGCCTTGTAACGTGTGTACTTTACAGGTATGTATATCCAGCAGTGGACTGATATAGGCTGATGATGATGTGTACTCAGCCGAAAGGAGCCGATTTTGGGACAGAAAGAGGTCACCTTTGTTCTACGATTTATTTATCTTGTTTTTCCCACGGCTTCGTCCGTGTGGTTTATATTTGGGAAGTCACATAAACCTTCCATATTTCCAAAGTTTTAAGGCTAAAATAAATTTCAAGCTTCTAACTTCGAAAATGACGAAAATAAATTCTAATCTTTACAACCCTTTTTTCGCGTTAGAAGAAGCCTGAAGTTAGAAGATCATCCTTTACCATGCTCTAGAGTCTAGACTATCAATGTACCAAATTTCAATTAAATCGGTTCAGTGGTTTAGGCGTGATAGTATAACAGACAGGCAGGCAGACCGAGTTAATTTCGCATTTTTAATTTTATTATAGCATAAGTGGGGTTTTAGAAGAATTTTTGTTAACTAATGACTTGAAGAAGACACCGGCGATACATAAAATACATACTTCATTTGCGCCATGCATTACGTAAAATGACGGGGTCGGCTATACACGGCCCAAGGTACAATTTTTCCCAACAGCACGTCAACAGGGCGTGATGTGGCGTGCTACTTGTTTTAATTTATTTCTATTCCTTAATTGTAATTTTCTTTATCAATCAAGTACCTAGTAGAAAACTTTATTAAAAATCTGAATGTGCCGCATTAAATTTATACATTTGTCACACAATATTTCCGTTGCTTGAAGTTGACATAATATTATAACATAGGTTAGTTTATTTTCTAAAATCTGTAATTTCCGTATACAATCGGTTGCGCTCCGCAACCGAATTCGCAGAGTTACAGCTTGTTTGGGAAATTTCAAATTTGGATATTAAAGTGGACATTAATTCGCAGGTTGCATTTCCGGTCATGATATTGGCTCATGGTTCCGCGGCGGTCCACAAATAACTTGACAACCAGACGGCCACCGGTAATAAGGTAAGTAGGTACTTATCATCTAGCACTATCACCACTCATCCGAATACTCACATACAATTACCTTTATATTATGACTTAACTCTACAAGTTCTTTAGGGTTTATGTTTCGAAGGAAGCTAATTAAAAAGTAACTCTGTAGTTTCCACTGGCACTTTAGTATCTTAGTTACTACATAGACTCAATTAACATCAATTCATTTCTCTTTTTGTTTCATCGGAAAAACAGACCCGCTTCAAGTTTTTACCTTTAATCAGAAAGAACTTTCGCGCTCTTCAAACTGGAAATTTAATCAAAGGCTACGATGTACTCTCTAGGTCTTGTTATAAAAAAAAGATGAAGCAGCTTTTTCTAAAAGTTGATGAGAGTTTATGGAGGTTTGTTTTTAAATCAGTTTTTCTATAAACTTTGAGTTTCTTCTCTTAGCTTTTCCTTTTATCTGTCGTAATGAAAGAATAATGCTGGACAATCCACATAGTAACGTCTAGCTCCAAGCTAAGCAGAGTTAGTGTTATGTGATTAAAATTTAACAAGAACTCCATTTTGTATTCGAAGCGCTTGACATCGTCTCATTGAATATGTTGTAGACCTAAACGTAGTCATATGTCACACGCAATGAAAAACAAAACATTGAAACACAGACAATTTAAACTGTTTAATTATCAGGGTTCATGAGATACAGCCTGGTGACAAACGAACAGACGGACAGTGCAGTCTTACTGATAGGGTCCCGTTTGAAACTTTTGGTACGCAACTCCAAAAATAGCATAGAAATTTCAAGTACGTATACACAGCAAGTCAGCGGGAAACCATCTCGCTGCTTGCAATATTCGTGTAGGTTCGGTGATTCCATAAATAAACCTTATCAGTATTCCCTATATTAGGTAACCCAAATTTCACAACTGCATCGATTTCGCATTCTACATAAACTATGAACCAATTCATCAAGATTCCTTTGGGGAATCTTCGAGGAAGTTCCAACAAGTTAAGCGATTTGTGCTAGTTGTCTCTGATCCATACTAAGTCAAATTCCTCAAGAGTCCTCAAGTTCTAAGTTCTTTACCCGTTCAAAATTTCTTGAATATCATAGTTGGCTACTTAAACTGACTCAATTTATCCGTCAAAACACTATCCGATTTCAATTAATTCAAAGCAATCATTCAGTTATTACGGCCACTCACCTAATTACTTACACTAATTAATTATTAACAGCAATCTCAATTGTAATGCAATAGATAGGAAAGCCTACGAAAGACTACAAATGCTGGATATGGCAAGTTGAAGACAGCGGGTTCTATGGCGTTCATTGGTGGCCTATGCCCACTTGTGGACTAATGTAGGTTGGTGATGATAATAATGATATTAATCAAGATTGACTAATGGCTCTTCACAATTTGTCTTGTATTCATAATTCATATAATTAAGTAAGAACAAGTAATTTAAAAATTATATAAAAACACAACTCGGATCCCGTTCTTTATGTTTTAAGTACAATTTTTTTTTCGTAAAATCTAGAATTCACGAAAATGGAGCCTAAATTCTGACGAGTTTTTGTCATTGACCCAGATACTCAACCAAAAAATTACTAGGGTTAATCATACCCAGCCTTCTTCGAACTAATTAAGAGTATTTTTCCCATTTGGACATTCCCAAGACGACCTCAAAAGCGCACAGGCGCAAGGTTCTCCTAAGACGCTGGAGGTTACGGGTTTGATTCTCGGGATAAATGTTTATGCGATCTGCAGATATTTGATTTGATATTCCGATGGTTTCAACAAATCTTAGACCTTATAACAGTGTTAGTTCTAAGGAACCAATGGTAATTATGATACTTAATTGTTTTAAACCTTAAGAATGTACCACGGTCTGCTAATAAGTTATAATTTATGAAACAAATACTGACGAGTAGTTATCATGGTCTCTTTAGACATCGACTAATCGATTGGTTTTGCAAATTAAACGCCCTGTCATTTACCCTTAACTTAACTAACTATCTAAAAACTTAACTTAACTAAAAGAAATACGAAATTGGCGATCAGCATCAAGCAGTGACACTACGGAAATTTATAATCTAATTGCTTTTTTCATAGCAAAGTTGTTATTAAAAAAACTTGTTAAAAGTTCAAGTAGTTTACGAGCTGAAAGCTAAAGTTCTGACGCAGATTAAACTTCTTAAACAAGCTATCTGGTGTAGTCGGGTTCAGCACTACAGGATACGTCTCTCTTTTGCATGGTTTCGGCTTCCACAACTTTAGAGTTATGCCATAGTTTGATAATACTATAAGAGTTTTCGTATTTATTAAGGCTCAATTGTTATATAGCTACATTTAGATAATAATAGCACCTCCTGTTTTATTGATCAGTAACGATAATCTTTTTTATTGTTTTAATTTTGTTTAGTCAGATTCTCGGATTTTTTAACAAAATGACATGCAACATTATTAATAAAAATAAACCTCAAATCATAGCACCTATTGATCATGTGAAGAAATAATCTTTAGGCACAATATAATATTATAAATGCGAAAGTTTGTATAGATGTATGAATGTTTGTTTCTCTTTCACGCAAAAACTACTGAGCAGATCGGACTGAAATTTAGAATAGACGTAGTTCTAGCCCTGGAATAACACATAGGCCAATTTTCATCCCATAAATCAGTTCCCATTTGAATAGGAATAGTCTTGAAACGTTTCCATAGAAATAACGCATGCGAAGCCACGGGCATATGGTAGTAGATAAGCCAGCTAGTAAGTAAGCTAGTAGATATCTAACTTAATGATACGATTCGTTTTAAAACATAAAACGATTAGTTTTAAAACATAATTCTAAAACATAATCCTCAAGAGTTGTATAAAAAATTTGTATACGAGTTGTCCAAGAAATTTCTACACGAGTTTCACAAGAAGTTTGTAACAAGAAATTTCGAGATAAAAGGAACAATATCAAATGGTTAACCAGTTCGCGTCAAGTCAAGTAAATCAGCTTATTTCATTTTCAACGTTTTCCCAATTACTTTTCCCCCTACCACGAGTATGTTTCCTTTTAATGTTGATGTCAGTATTCATTTATCTGTTCTGTGTTCCTTTATGGGTTTGAATATTTTTTGCGTTATTACCTATACTTTTTTATTCAAAGTAGGAGTTGAGTGAGACATGGCAGCCCTATATTTAGAATTCATTACTTCGAAGTAATCGCGGCCATACATACTAATCTAGATTCTATTTACGTTCGAATAGTCTATGAAATGAGTGATCGATGAGACCCGATTACAAGTTTCAACGTTTAAACCGGTTTCAACTAAATTACAAGGTATAACAATATTGGTTTCAATCGCGCGTCGACGGCTTTCCGTTCCCAGGAAATGTAATTAAATTATTGGATTGTGGTTTATTGTTCGTTGCCTGTGGTCTATAATATTAATTTTAATAACCATTGGTACACCTAATAATGGAGTACAATAGAAAATCTTAATAGTATTAAAATGCCTATGATTACGATATCCTTTTAGCTAAATTTCAAACATCTCGGCCAGTCTAGAAGTGCGATGAAAAGAGCATTGTTGGTAAAATTAAACTTTGAAAATGTGTACTCATTTTCATCTTAATACACAATTAATTCTTGTTGCACAAAAAAAAATATAGACAAGAAAATCTTTAAACTAGATAAGTTATGGCACAGGCGAGCTTAACTCTAAAAAGAGTTCTCTTCCAGCAAACCTTATTGGAAGAGAGTCGAGTTAGAATAGTGGGTATGTGACGCAGATAATAAAATCAACAAAAACGAAATTAATTTATTGTCTCGGTAATTTTTTTTAAATTTCATATTCCTATTTCTCTTTTCGATTCAGTTAGAAACTAGTAGTAGAATTACATCTTGTAAAAGAAATGTTAGTGTTTTTGTCTAACCGTTAGAATATCTTTGCTGGCATTAACAATCTATACTTATAATAAAACTGTAACAGGTCCAATTCTGTACATTGAAGTTATTTTGAAAATTTTTTTTGGAGGGCACTCTATTATCGATACTCAAGCCAAAACTGTAATTTTTTTCATTCATGTCTGTCTGTCTGTCTGTCTGTCTGTCTGTCTGTCTGTCTGTCTGTCTGTATCGTAAACGCGCATCACGCCGAAACTACTTGATGGATTGAAATGAAACTCGGCATGATTATAGGTCATACTACGAGGAAGGACATAGGATACTTTTTATCCCGGAATTCAGTAAGGTTCCCATGGGAGAGGTTATGAAAGTAAAATTCCTTTACCGCGCATGACGCCGAAACTGCTGAATGAGTTGGAATGAAGCTCGGGACGATTTGAGTTCATACTACAAGGAAGGACATGGGATACTTTTTATCCCGGAATTCGGTAAGGTTCCCCTGGGAGAGAGGGTGAAAGAAAAATTCTTTAACCACGCATCACGACGGAAGTGAATGAATTCGACGATTGGACATGGGATACATTTTATCCCGGAATTCAGTTTGGTTCCCCTGGGCTATACGGGTTTTCAAAAAGTTTCTCTCAGCATCTGAACGACGCGTACACACGCGTCGTTCAGTGATGCTGTGAGAAATTTTTGAAAACCCGTATAGCCCAGGGGAACCAAACTGAATTGAACTCATAAACGCGAAAGTTTGTAAGTATGAATGGATGGATAGATTGATAGATGGATGGATGTTTGTTACTCTTTCACGCAAAAACTGCTGAACGGATCTGGATGAAATTTGGCACAGAGATAGATTATAAGCGGGAAAAAGAAGTAGGCTTTATTTTATCCCGAAAATCCCACGGGTAAGGAAATTACGCAAGTACAATATACATATGTACAAATCGCGTGTACTCCAAATACTAATCATGCGCAGACGAAGTCGCGGGCACCAGCTAGTGTACAAATAAAAACAGAAAAGAAAAAAAACACAAAGCTGAAAAAATTATAGATGCAATGCAATACCAATGCAATGCAATGCAATGCTTGTTTGAAACTTATAAACGTATGTAAATAAATTCGTACCTTACATGATAGTAGTTTTGTAGTTATAATACACTGAATATCTAATGCAGCGAGTTCCAATATAACACTCGTTATCAAAGCACTCCATGTTAATCCAATAATTGGATTAATATTCAATGGATCTATTAGATAATTATTCATCGGAGTGAGTGAAGCGAACGGTGATCTCAGTGGCGAGTTAATTTGGCTGTATGATGCAATAGCTATATTTATTTATTGCAAACTTGTGAACATAATCTACTAACTTAATAATATTATATCTATTAAGATCTTTTAATGTTTATGTATATTGCATATATAAAATTAAAACTATGTATTTGACCACAATAAAAAAAATTGTACCGAAGCAGAGCGTAGTAATATGTCGATACTTACAGTAACGTTGGCCGAGATTCTCAAAAATTAGGTTATAGCTGAAAAAGTTTCCAATAAAATGTTTAAAAAAAATTGTATTATAACTATGAATACTAATTTTGAAACCACCTCGGGAACATTTATGAGAAAAAGAATGATTAAAATCAGACAGGAATTGACAAAAATATTGTAATTTATCGCAAAGTAACATAACATAAGGTTTGAAAACAATACAGCCGAATTGCGAATCCTCCTTTTGTTTTTCGACGATTGAAAATGGGAATATACTACGGAACATAGTCATGCTAGAATCTTTGAGAATCTGTCTGCGTGCAGGCATGCAACCTGTTTCGATAATCTTTACTATGTATATCTATCTGACTATTATAATAAATGGGAAAGTCTTCGTGAATTTTGGTTATACGTAATCTCCGTAACTACTTAAGCGATTTAAATGAAATTTGATATGTAGATAGTTTAGGACCTAGAATAACACGTAGAATATTTAAATTTGGAAATTTAAATCTGAGAGTGTTAAAAGTCGTAAAGTTTGTATGGAAAATTATTATTCCTTGGTTTGATTCACTAAAAACTCGGTATGAATAAACTGCAAAGTAAATACGAGTAATTAAACACGTATTTTTATTTTTTAAAAACTACGCCTAGGAGGCGTGCAATATACATTCAGTCAAAAAAGTATCGGGAATGGATGATTTGTTTATGGTTCCAAATCCAAATTTTTATTTTTTTTTGTTGTTGTTAGGTTGGCACAACTGTTTGCCATTTTGGAGCGGAGTTTGAGTTGTATCTGTTATCTATATTAAATACAGTGTTGTTTTTAGTTACATCATATCTAGTGTGTATTGCGAATTTCACAATGGACAAAAACATCGAACAAAGAGTTTCTCTTAAGTTTTGCATCGCCAATGGAATTTCGTGTTCGGAATCACTGAAAATGTTACAGAAGGCTTTCGGTGAATCGACTTTATCAAAAACACGTGCTTATGAGTGGTACAAAGCGTTCAAAAGCGGTCGAGATGTGATGGAAGATTTGCCTCGCTCTGGTAGGCCATCAACGTCTGCAATTGAAGTTAACATCGCAAAAGTGAAGGAAACAGTGACTGAAAATCCTCATTCAACTTTGCGAGAGATAGCCGCCGAACTTTCTGTATCTCACGAGTCGATCCGTACCATTTTAAATAATCACTTGGGTATGAAACATGTTGCCGCTCGACTAGTCCCAAAAGACCTGAATTTTCTCCAAAAACTCAATCGCATGAGAGTCGCTGAGGACATGCTAGAACGAGTCAATTCCGACCCAACATTCATGAAACGCATTATTACTGGTGACGAAACGTGGGTTTATGAGTTTGACATGCAAACTAGTCAACAAGCTTCGGAGTGGCGCCTTCCCATAGACTTAAAATTTTTCACTTATGCGCCTTCCAACTGAACCGAAACCGAAAAAACCACGCCAAAGTCGATCAAAAGTCAAAGTCATGTTGACTGTTTTCTTTGACTCTCGCGGTGTTGTGCACTCGGAATTCTTGCCGGAAGGTCAAACGGTAAATAAAGAATATTATTTGAGCGTTATGCGGCGTTTAAGAGAGCAAATTCGACGAAAAAGGCCAGATTTGTGGAAAGAAAATTCTTGGATTTTGCACCACGATAATGCGCCTTCGCACAAGGCCATCATTGTGACCGAATTTTTGACCAAACACTCAACAAATACCATCGAGCAACCACCATATTCACCAGATATGGCTCCGGCCGACTTCTTTCTTTTTCCTAAACTCAAATTACCACTTCGTGGCACACGTTTTCAATCGGTACAAGACATAAAGGAGAATTCGCGGCGAGAACTGAACTCAATTCCGGAAACAGCGTTTAAAAAGTGTTTTGATGATTGGATAATTCGTTGGCGTAAGTGTATCGTTTCTGAAGGAGCATACTTTGAAGGTGATAAAATAAATTTGGATGAATAACAAACATTTTGTGTATTATTGATCTTTTCCCGGTACTTTCTTGACAGAGTAGTATTTCTGAAATTTGACAAATAAATTTCGAAGCGGGCGAAGCCGCGGGGCGCCGTTAGTTATTTTATAAGTACGAAAGTAACTCTGTCTGTTACGCTTACATGCCTTAACTACTTAACCAATTTAAATGAAAATTGGTACAGATATCTGAGAGATAGAGTCTTAAAAAGGACTGACGCTACTATTAAATGCGAAAAAGGGTTAGAATAGGGGATGAAACTTTCCATGGAAGTTTCGTAATTATATAGATAAATTAAGAAGTTACAAAGATTACTTATAACAAACATCACAAGCTTTCCAATTCTACGACACGCTAATGTAAGCTACTCGAAATAATAATTCTGCTCAGACTTGAGAAGTTTTATGGCTCGGTTTTCAATTCAATTTCAAATTCCTTACATTCCTTAATTAACTCGGTATCGGGAGTAATATGTCCAGCCACATTAATTAAAAACATACATATAGATAAAAAAGGTACTGATAAATATCAAATATCATTGATTAATAAATTTCATTACCATTGCATTTTAATCAAAAACAGATCACTCATTCATTTCCGCTTGACGTAGTTAGAAACAACCATCGAGATTTGCTACGCAGTTAAACGGCGGAATGTAAAACAAACGCAACCTTTGGAATCAAGTCCACCGCAATTCTAATGGTTGAGTTTGTTTTACGGGGTGGACGCCTATCCACCTCTCTCTCATTTTGGTTTATCAACCAAGCAAACTATGTTACTTAGTCTTATTAAATCAAATAAACCTGTCTTTATTCATTCCGCTTGTTTAAACACAGTAATTTATGTTGGGTGGAAATGCACTGTTTGTAGCTGTATTTGCCAGGAAAGATGCCAGCCAGGATGTTGGGATCCCGAGCCAGCTCTGGGGCCGGGTCCGAAGTATCGGTGGCCGACAGCCCGCTAGCCACGCTCGAGTCCCTCACTCAGGCAGCGGCTATAGCCTGTATGGGCATAGCCATCGTCATCTCCAACCTCCTTATCATCGCTTCGTTCCTCAACTTCAAAGGTAAATATTGAATCATCGCTTTGCTCGGCACGATGCCTTTTACAAGGTGCGAACTAAAAACACCAATCAAGTTCCGAAATCCCAAAACCGATTGTCTTAAGTGGTCAGTGCTTTCCAAAACGCAAAATGTCGTGCGGAGTGATGGTGCACAGCTAGAATATGTTTCCCTCTAACCACGTTATAGAAAACAGGTGGACAAGAAGTATACTTTCAGAAAGGAAGGAACTCATCTGTCCAACTTTACTCCACTTCGCATTGACGTATTGTAGTCGAAGTTATGAATAGCTATTATTCACTTACAAACTGCATAGAACGCGTTCTTAAATGGTGGGTTTTGTGAATCCTTTTTACAAACGAACATCGATATTTTCATTATTAAAATGTTACTATCAGTGAGTATATAATAAACAAAAAGTTCAATATGGGAGAGTCGCCCATTGAATTCAGAGAGTTATTCAAAAGCATTGTAAAACTATACATCTGTTTCTCTGTGTAAAATTTAATATCATTCATTTACTTTTCAATATTTGTTTTAAAATAAAATCATGTAACACTAGCTTCATAAAATTTAATATCGTTTTTGTAAATGAACTGATAAAATATACTTGTTATAAATTTTGCTATGTACGGTAATTAATTAAATATTCGTGAAGTTGATTGAATGATTTACGAAAATTACGATGCATGGAAAATTGTTAAATTCAGAATTATTACGATCCTGGCAAATCAGGTTTGTTCATAAACTGGGTTAATAAAGTAATAAATTTACTTAATTACTAAGCCGACCCTTAAGTCTACCAGTTTTGTATTTTAACAAAATATTAATAAAATATTAGTGAGTCGGTGTGATAATCCGTTTACAGAATTAAATGCAAAGGCTTCTCTTAAGCCATTCCTCATAACCTTAAACGCCTCGCGTTCCTTTATTCTGCGATTGACCTTCGTTACTTACCTACTTTGTGTTCTGAATAAATTTAATAAAGTTTGGAACACACTATTGTGTCTTCACGTCAATTTTTCATTAATCTTTTTTTTTATTAATTTCATATTTTTAATTATAAGCACGTAGTACTTATAGTTACTCGCACTTGACTAGCTTATTCATAAGGTGGCTTAAACCTGTAATGCTTCGATGATTCTGTTTTCTTCTAGATTACATTTTGGATGCATAAACCTTTGAAAACGTTCCCTTAGGTAGGAAGAACAATTCTGTATGCGTGTTTTGTTTCAGGGCTGTCGAGCGAAGTAATAAACTATTACCTCCTATCGCTGGCTGTGGCGGATCTTCTATGCGGGCTATTCGTGGTGCCCCTATCCGTGTACCCGGCCATCACCGGGCGCTGGATGTTCGGCGACTTGATGTGCCGCGTGGCCGGCTACGTGGAGGTCACTCTCTGGTCCGTCTCCGTCTACACGTTCATGTGGATCTCCGTGGATCGCTACCTCGCCGTCCGCAAGCCTCTCCGCTATGAGACGGTTAGTTCGACGGTACTTATCTTTTCATTATCTTTTTTATCTCCTTCAGCTTCATACGTACATCTAATTTCCCATCCGTAGACGGCGGACAGTTCCCCTCGATTTAAAGCTAGAATAGATTCCGTCCGAGCACCGACATTTGTAAATTACTCAATGAAACCATTAGTATTTTGAATAAATAAATTTTTCCCTAATCATGGATTTGAGATTAGCTTAGCATGGTTTTGAAAAGTAATTTTTTCTTAACGTAGCTAGACACTCGTATTAAATTAGCAAAGAGTGCTGCAATGCTTAAATTTTGAATGTAAAGTCATCTTGTCTTGTAATTGAATGCAATGTACGTATAAGCTAGGTCTCCTCACCTTAACAAATATAACGCCGTGTGTGTGTTTGTATGTGGGACCAGGTACAGACGCGCACTCGCAGCCAGTGCTGGATGGTCTTCACGTGGGTGTCGGCCGCCATGCTGTGTTGTCCTCCGCTGCTGGGCTACAAGAAGGACGCGTACTTCGACAAGGAAACCTTCATCTGCATGCTGGACTGGGGGACCACCTACGCTTACACGGCCACGCTCGCGATCCTCGTTCTCGGCCCCAGCGTCATCTCCATCGCTTACAACTACTTCTACATATTCTCGATGAAGCGCCGGCTGCACAGCGGTGCACCCATCCACGACAAAGAGTACGCGACTGCACTGGCGGAGAATCTTTCCAACCCTAGCCACTGGATGAGCTTCGTGCTGGTTAGCACCTTCTGGCTGAGCTGGACGCCATGGGCGGGCGTGCGGCTGTACGAATACTTTGCGGACCGCGAGATCAAAGTGCCCATGCTGCACTTCGGCGTGGTCTGGCTCGGCATCATGAACTCTTTCTGGAAGATCATCATCATGCTCTCGCTGAGCCCCCAGTTCCGCCTGGCGCTGCGCATCCTGTGCCTGACCGCGTGCTGCCGCACCAAGGGTCGCCTGCAGGCTGAACTGCTGGGCATGGACAACGACGACTGAGATACGCTCGCCCGAATGCCGTTTCCCTTTTTATAGGACTCCAGCGACCCCACAGTTCCGGCCGATCAGACCGCCAGACGCTTCCTACTCGAGGATGACGACCTTTCGCCGCCGGTGCAGCGCGCGCGCTCATTCCGCATAGGGGAGGCCTACGTCTGATCTTTGGTGAATCCTGATTAAGTGCCAGAATTGCAAGTACCCACACTGTTTGTGACTAAATGTGCCACCAAGGACAATATGGTTTGGTTTGAAAAATTTGGTTCGGGCGGCAAATGGTGGCCATTTAAGAAATTCATATAAATATAGTTATTTCCGAGACAGCGAGTTGGCTTATCTTTTTTGATAGATAAATTAGAACGCTGCTGGTACAATGGGGTCGCTTTTAAACATAATTTTAACTTACAATTTCAAGTTAACACTTTTTACATGTTTAATCTCTCTTGTTGATCGAATCTACTAGGTATTAGTATGTTTTCTTAATCGAATGTTACACTTATAACTAATTAAGTAGTAAATTCCATATACTAGCTACACAAATTTTCAATACATAAGTATAAAGATTTGCCATTTTTTCTTGAAAAGCGTCAGAAGATTTTCAAATTGGGCATTTGGCTGATCGTAAATTAATTGAATGGACTGTTAACTTACACTAACTCTGATGTTGTGAGGTGAAGGTAAAGAAGGTTTGGCTGTGTGTCAAGATATCGATTTCGGCGTCCGTACGTTTTACAAGTTTGCCTGGAGTTCACGCGCTTCTCCAATCAATGTTCACGAGCCATGTATCGTGGATTGTCTCTGACAATAAACAATTTTTATCTACTTATGCTCCTTTTTGTGTAATAAATTTAATCATATCATATTAATGAATGACATAGTAATAACACACATGTTGACAAGCGTTTATAAATTCATTTAAGGAAAAAGGCTATACGAATCATCGTCTGTAAAAGTAAAACTATCCGGTGATGGATGCGCCGATTATCTATGATTCACGTGCGGTTTTCTTTAAATTTCATTTTTAAATACCAACAGTGAAGGTTTAAAAACAAAAGGTTTTTTGAATGTTCGAATAGTAAATAGTTTATTAACTGTTATCTCTTTTAAATTTTATGATACTCTTATGCCTTGGCCTTAGATTTTGAAATAATAGGTACAAATGAAATATAGGTACAAACACTAGCTACTGTGCATATTTATACCAACATACTCATATTTTCAGGTCTGCACGACTCGTTTGGTGTAATAATTTTACGTCATGTCAAGTTTTGATGAAGGTTGTTATTAATATAAATTAGCATTATTATAACATAAAATATAGTTTACTTGTTATGTAACTGATTCTTAACAGATTGTATATTTTTGTAGTTTATGTAACTTTGCAATTGTAGGTAATTTATATAGTAGTTATTGTAATATTTCTAATAGTTTCAGAAGATAATGTTACGATTGTAGTATAGTTTGTAATATTTTGTTTAGCGCACATGAGTTAAGCATTATAATCCTCCACAATGGATATGGAGAATATATTCATGGTTGATTTTGACGGCGCGATATTGCCTCACTCGAGCGTGTGTGAACCTAACTAGCTATCACAAGGAACGTTTACTCAATGGTGACTTGCGGGATACAGGCCGCAAGCTAAGCTAACTTAGTTTAAGCTGAGCTTGCATAGTTTAACTAAGTTACACTAGGTTTCACCCTGCGACCCGCATTGACGTCACATCTACTGTTTTCGTAACGTTGTTGGTGAACCATAAGTAACGTTCTGATATTTAGCAGGTTTACTATGATTGGAGTCGTTGAAATCAATCCACAATATGCGATATTACATAATAATATAAACGAAAATATTCTGTAATATCGCAGAATTTCTATTTTACGCGCGCAAAATTGTCATTACTCAAAACAATGGCTGTGTTAAAGTAGATTTTAATTTAGAATAATAAGTTTGTTATCCACCTTTTCGTATGCGCTGTTGTCTTTAATTTAATAAACTCTGTATATCTTTGAATGAAATTGTTTTATTGGCCCCATGCAAGGAATTGTTGATTATTCAGTAAAAATCTAAAAATATCAAAGATCATCACCATCTTAATGAAAAGACAATAACTATGCGGTCACGCAAAATATCAGCTTAGATTCAAGATTCTTTATTAAAAGGTCTCAAATTAACATAAAATTAACATAATCATGCACCCTATTAGGGCAGTGCTACATTTTGCTTGGCAGCGAAAAGTAGAACTACGTAGGATAGGTAGGTATTATAGTACTTAGCACTAAAACCTAAATAATCGTCACAGTAATAGTAGGAACTAAAAGCGAAAGTTTCAAATGATGCTGTACCTCTTCCACGTCCTAAACTACATTTACGGATCGAACTGACATTTTGCATTCAGGTTGTTTGAGACCTGAAGAAAAACCATAGGCTAGTTCAAATCTCAAAAATCCTTTTCCATGGGATAGAAATAACTTCCATAGAAAGGCGTGAGAAACTGCGGCAGGTAGAACTAGTAAAAATAAATGAAACAAAACATACTTACTTAAATTAGAAAAATTTGAGTAAGCAGCTAGGTTTTACTATATGAGACTCCATATTTTACTCTATGCAGAAAATATATGCATTTATCTAAGTAAAATTGCAAATAAAATAAGGACTTAAAATAAAAGTACAAAAGTACTACTACTTGATTTGATATTTATTACCTACGAAATACCAACGAAATATCATAACTATTTGATATTTCTCAGAACGTAGGTATTGAGAAATATCAAATCTGTAGCATGCTAGTGTAGTTATAAGACTGTCTGGCCAGCTACAAGAGTAAACACAGCCGTTTATTTGATCCGGGGATCGAACGATGTTACAGTTGGATGAAGCCAATTAACATAGGCCCTCGCTAACGAGACTCGGCCAGACGTTGGAAGTGGAACAGCGTATCATCGATACGGAGATAATCATATTACTCAATAACGTGAGTATAGTTAGAAATGCTAACCTGCGAGCGCAATACGAGTTCATATGTCAGAGGCCTGATTCTCATAATGTTAGTAATGTAATAATGCTGGATATATGCTATCCTCAGTCCAGCCAGGTGGAATGACGATCTGCGAAAGACTGCTGGCACATGCTGGATGCGGCAAGGTGAAGACAGGGCACCATGGCGTTCATTTGGGGAGGCCTATGTACAGCAGTTGAATAATATAGGCTGATGATGAATGGTGAATGCTGGACAATCCTCGCATCATCAACTAGCCCTAAGCTAAGCAGAGCTTGTGTTATGTTCTGAGTACTAAATACTGATTGATATGTATGGGTACTTAATAAATAAAAAAGTCATAAGAAAACAAATCATGGTAAATATCCCGTATTCAATGACTTAAGTGTTAAAAAACATGAAAGTTTTAAAGTTATACTTAATCCACAGTTTTTTTTTATTATACATAGAAAAACACCCAGAGCCCTGGAACGAACATTTGAAGATCGTACAAAATTTTGTCCCATGGCAGGCATCGAACCCGAATATTGTAAACGTGTAATTTTGTATGGATGTTTGTTCCTCTTTCACGCAAAAACTACTGATCCGATCGGACTGAAAATAAGATATGACGTATTTTCTACTTATCATCCCATATATCAGGGGCCGAATTCCACTAACTTCAAAACAAAGGTCTTAATAGTGCCATTCAATCAAGATGATTAAAATGACGTTTGTGCATTTGGTATTCTAATTTTTTTTACACTTGAAGAGACTTTCATAATTAGAATGTCAAATTGGTATTTATAAAGGTAATCGTCACAGTTATGAATGAACCTCAAAAAGTTTTTACTAGTAGAATGCCAAAAAAAGTTTAACATTGACATTTAGACACGATACTATTTAAATGGTGAAGCGATTTATTTAGTGGAATTCGGGCCCAGTTCTCATGGGATAGAAAGGGCCTATGGCAACACCGCGCGCGAAGCCGCGGGCAGCTTGAAGTATAAGATATAGTCGTAGCAATACTTTAATATTATATATTAGCAGTTTTAACTTTTCACGTGCGACCCGTAAATGCCGTAAGAAGTTTGAAGGTTATGATATAATTGATATATTTTTTACAATAGAATATTTTAATAACATTTGATTGCACTTTCTCATGTACTATATATACTCTTAATATATAAATATAAATGTACTATATAAATTTATAGTTAATACTTACTCCAAAGAGTTATTATAATATCTACTACACCCTAATTCCTAATAGAAAAAAGTGCGTGAATTACACAAATATCATGAATGGGAAAATTTGGATGTACGGATAGATATTTGCTACCTCTTCAAGCCAAAAATTACATACCGGATCGGGCTGTAAATTTGAATAGACGTAGCCGTAAGCCTGGAATAAAATATACTATTCATCAATTTTGACGTGAATGAAGCCGCCAGACGAAGCTAGTAATAATGCTAAGGCTTAAAAATCTAAAATAATGAAGTTGGTACGTAGTGGATCTTACAACTAATAAACATGGGATAAAATAGGTCAGCATTTTGCAGTATTAAGCTAATTGCCTATAACTGCGCTGGTTTTCAGTTAGAGCCTTCATGGAGTGACGTCATAGTAGGTACCTAGTAATGGTTTAAGATCCGACTGCAGGATTAGCCCGCTTACAGTTTTTTGCTTAAAACCAAATTTTTATGTTTATTTGTAAGAAGGAGAATATATATTATGTATATACCCGGCTGCCTTTCAAAATTTGGCCGCAAGTATTTTAAATTCTTATGCAAAAAACGATGAGCGGGCTAATCTTGCAGTCGGTTCTCCTATTATAACTACAATTATATTAGTATGAGCCGAAACACAATAAATAGATAATAACAGTCAGATACTTCTTATTAAGTCAAGAGAAGAAGAAGAATTACACATTATGTATGAAAGTAGCGAACGAAGCCGTGTATGTTTATTGCCCATTGCCTCCACGGCTTCGTTCGCTACTTTCATATAGCCTCTAAACTAAAGCATTATAAATTTACACTTTTAATAAATGGAGGCGTTTTAATGGTTACATATCATAATAACTAAACCCAATATAACTACTTTGATATAACTACGGTCGATTCACATAAGTTCATAACGGATATTAGCCGACTCAGGTACTGTTTAACTTACATAATTTTAATTAAACTATGATTAATTGCACTAACGAACGATTAATCTAATGTTTTTTTAAGATATTGGATGTTTGCACTATGTTTGAAATAACTAATGGACGACTCGCCTACGGTTTATGTACGACCAGCCTCAGCCGCTGCGGCACGCGCGGTGCCTGTCCCTTGTTACGGCTGGCGGAGGCTGCACTCCCTTCGCGCCTCCGGCTTATTAAATACACTCTAGGGGCGCCACGCACAAGACCACCACGTGGAGTCGGGGTACTCTGTGTCGGATCACTCGAATTGAACCTAATCAACTCATATCGGAATGCTCTGTATCGGGGTAATTCTTCATGTTTCTTTGAGTTCATTGACCTCTAACGCCGAGGTCATTGAACTTTGGGATCAATCACCTGAAACAAAGTTGCAACCCTAGTGACCTTCTTCACGACGCAATAAAAAATATATATGTTACATATACATGAAAAAAAATCCTGATTACAGACCTGTAGGTGAGTAGTCCGTTATTTCAATCAACATTAGGTTACTTAATTGTAGTTGTTCTAACCGTAGGTGAATAAACCATAGGCGAATTCTCCTTTAGGGCGATATCCCTTCATAAGTTAAAACGAAATTCTGTGAAACAAGCTGTAGGTATTTCATACAGTTGGTCTTTTGGCTGTAGTTATATCAAAAATAGTTGTATATATTTAGTTCTTATGATATGTAATGTAACCGTTTTAATACTTTCCACATCTACGAATTGGTTGGTGCTTACCGCCGCCAGTGTCGATGTAATAGCGGCTCGAAATTACTACCCAGTTGTCAAGCGAGTGCTACGAGACGGTCTACGAGCTACGAAACTGCTACGACGCTTGCTACGATTGCAGATCGGGCGCTACGAGCTACGAGGTTGATTCGCACTAGCTTAGGCCTAGGATACACTAGGGGGCAAATGGAGCAACATGTTGCGGAACATGCAATTCGCGACATGTTGCGAAACATGTTGCTCAACAACTACGTAGAACATGCCGAAGTGAATGTCGCGGAACATTGAACATGCGCTCGCTCTCGAGGCGGGAGCAAGCAACATACCCCGCGTCACGTACAATGTTGCGGGGCATGTTGCGGGACAATATGCAACATTGCAGCGTCATTAAGTATTGCGCGTCATGTTGCGGGACAAAATGTTCCCTAGTGTATCCTTGGCTTTACAATAATATATTAATCCTGCTACGAAACACCTTGTTCTTTACATAAAGATCTTGAGTCTGACCAGTGGTAACCGCCATTGGTTAATTATAGTTCTGGTCCAGCGATCAGCTTCGTCAGTAATATTCTTGAAAGCCAAAATCGCACTCTAGGAGAATTGCCTGAGCGCTTTGAAATGTAATTGAGCAAAATTAACGTTATACTTCTTAAAAATAAGTAATAACAGGACGCAAAATGTGCTTCTTCTTGCTAGTAAATAAACGTAATACACAAAATCTAGATATAAAGGTTCTGTGCATAAGATTAGTAGAAATCATTATTTTTAAGAGAAAAATTTAAAACTACATATTTTGGTAAGTTATATCTTTAATCCTAAATTAGGTTTATCTAGATACTAGAGTAAGCAATAAATTGTTACACGGTAGGCATTTACGTATAGAAACACAGCGGTGTCACCACCATCTTGTTTTCGTGTTGCATAGCGTCGTTGGTATGATTCTATATGACTACAAATTAATACCTTAGAATACGTAAATCAAGAGTGCAAAAACAAGATTCTAGGCTCAAAAGAATTATTATTAAATTTATATTAATAACTTATTAATTTATATATCATAGACTAGGTATAGGTAGCTAACCCTCTTGCGATTTCATTCAAATAGACTGTAGTAATACCCCATTGACCCCATTTTAACCACTTTAGAATATGAATTTCCAAAAATCCTTTCTTAGCCTACGTTCTAAACTAAACTCCAAGTTTAATATCTGCGAAAACTTTGTAAATGGCCTTCAGCACACATGCACTGGTATATGTATTGGCTATGCCAGCATGTATTTTGTAAAAAACTATTTGCTATACCTACACGTAGCAAGTTTTCCAAAAATTCTAAAAAAATGAAATTTCAGCTTTAAAGCTCTTGTAGTTTCTATAGCCGCAGTTATTTATAGAAATCATTCTTCTATTACATTTTCTACGATATATTAATCACATTAACAAACAGCTTTTCGTAATCAGTAACATTTCTAAGCAGGAAAATGAAAATAGAAATATGTTTCTTTAAAAACATCTCTGGCCTTGATTCGGAGAAACGAGACATCTTTCTTGATAAAAGGAGACTTTTATTGGTAGATTTCTCTTGTATTTAAATGAAGGAAACTATTAACTATAGTATAGTTTCAAAAGTTCTCTAAAATTGAGACGAGCTAAGAAGGAAAAGCCGTTTAAGACTTCACTAATAAACCTAATGCTGGAACCAGCTTCTAATAGATTCATTTCTGAAGTAGAGAGTATAAGAAGAGAATTGTCATGTAACGTTTAAAACTAACTACAATATATAATTAAAAGTTCATCTGAACTATAACCATACTTTGAGACTTTACATACTTTCTAGCCTAATTATTCTAAGCTTTCTAACAATTCAGTTATCTGCTTTCAGTTTTCACCATTTAGGTTTATATACTGTTTATTTTAAATTTTAAGAGCAAAACAATTTTCTGCATAAGTGCTGTTTAAATAGGACGCGATTGCAGAGTACTGTAGCTTGAGTTGCAATGTAATTACGTAATAGTTTTGAGTGAATGTAAAAGCATTCCTGAAATAGACGGCTTCAACTACACTAATATAGGAAGGAATCGGCATATATATATACTATAATAATAATAAAGCCCATTTATTTCCTTTATGAAAATATGTATTTTTGTTTTATGGTCTTGTCCAAGTAATTATCTCTTTGATATATTTTTTATTTTCCATAGGTATGGGCGATATGCCCAGCCCATTTCAATTTTAGTTTTTTTGCAGTGATTTAAAGAGGATAAAACCACTCCGTTATATAGTGATTCAAAGCATCAATAAAATTTTGTGGTTTGTCTTTTATCTATATTTATTTTTATGTCTATTCAGTATACTTTTATGCATACTACTATGTTTATATTAATTATGTTTATTTTAATGGATGCTCTCCATCATCCTGGATGCTCTCCAGGATGCTCTCCATCATCCTGGACACCCCCTGAATGCTCTCCAAGATGCTCTCCATCATCCTGGACACCCCTGGATGCTCTCCATCATCCTGGACACCCCTGGATGCTCTCCATCATCCTGGACACCCCCTGGATGCTCTCCATCATCCTGGACACCCCCTGGATGCTCTCCATCATCCTGGACCCCCCCTGGATGCTCTCCATCATCCTGGACACCCCCTGGATGCTCTCCAGGATGCTCTCCAGGATGCTCTCCATCATCCTGGACACCCCCTGGATGCTCTCCATCATCCTGGACACGCCCTGGATGCTCTCCATCATCCTGGACACCCCCTAAATGCTCTCCATCATCCTGGACACCCCCTGGATGCTCTCCATCATCCTGGACACCCCCTGGATGCTCTCCATCATCCTAGACACCCCCTGGATGCTCTCCATCATCCTGGACACCTCCTGGACACCTCCCGGACACCTCCTGGACACCTCCTGGACCTATGTTTATTATCATTTTGAATACAAATTTGTAAACGTTTTATACTACTCACACTGAATACGTTTTTCTTCGACAAATAGGCAGTCTGCAAGGTCGGATTGTATTCGTACGTTATTGTTTTTAAACGCACGACTAATGACTACTTCTTACTAATGACTACGTACGTCTAAGTAAATTTTGGGAACCGTTGTTAGTTAGACTGTAAAATTTTACATGCAGCTTCCCCTTATAAAATAAATTATACATGTTTCTGCGTTTTCTGATAACTAAAACCCTGCAAATAAATAATAAAATAAATAAAAATAATTCCCTGAACGCTGTACAAATTATGGCGCAATTCATTGTAAAATATAATCTTATTAAACGAACTCTGAGAAGCAGGGCATTACGTGCGCATACAGGGTTTTAAAACCTATCAATAGATTTTCTCAAATCAGCTTTCCGTATTTTCTACTCTATTACTAACTTTAACAAAAGACTGTTAGGAAAACTTTTGTGAAGAGAATAAAGAAGAATTCTTATTTTAAAGCTTTCGTTAGTACCGACATTTTTCAGTATAAAGATTTTATTGACTTTTATAAAATGTTGCGATCTCTAAAACAACTATCATTGTACAATAGGGTAAAATAGTCCCTGGTTTTTGTTTAAGTTTTCAGTTTATCTTTTTTACTACCAGGATAAGTTGTTACTTAAAACAAAAACTTTTTATTTTATTTTAATTCCGAAATTTCCGCCTTATTATATTTAATTGCTGTTTGCCCATGTTATAAAAATCCAGACACATTTGGCCACACAAAAACCCGATTTTATTTCCTTTGCCTGGCATATTCGACAATTTAGAACCCAATTCCAAAGAGAATAAATCAAGAAATCACTTCGTTGAACCCAATTCTGCTACCAACCCCATCTTCTACACAAGAAAGAAGAAAGAAAAAGGCGAGCCAACTCAGCGACCTTGATCGCTTGCTCTATGGCCAAAACACTGTAATTGGAGACAACTTTTTGGAGCCCTAGGCGCTTGGAAAGAAAATTTTTTGACAAGTGACATTTTATGTTTATTTATATTTTTGTGTGCTGTGTTCTGATTTTTCTTATTTATAAGTTCAATGTATCGACTAGCCGCCACCAGTCCATGGCTTTAGTGAACCTTTCTATGGATCTGGCCTCCCAAAATGTTAGTACTAACAATAGTGTGATGTCGTGTGAAAACTTGGTCCCATGTAACCAATGTTCCCAAAAAAGATATTTCAAGGGGCTTCGGGGACTTAAAATTCATGAAAGTAGAATTCATAAAGATGTCCTCACTGCATCCAATTCGGTCAATAATCAAAATTCAATTTCAATCCCGGACTCTACATCGTTTTGGCAAACTTTATCAAAATGTAAACAAAATTTTCAAATAGTCAAACGCATCCCCCGAGGTGCCAGATTGTCTGTTGCGCAGTCCTTGGCTAAAGATATAAAAAATGCAGTTTCGGAAAATTCAAGGACTGCTTGGGAACATTTGTTAACTTTCCCTTACAGGATACTGCATGCTGAAAGAGACAATAAAAATACATCTCTCACAGCCAAAATAAAGCAAAATTGTACTAAAAATTCTAATTCACCACCAACAAATTTTGATTCCAACACCCTTACAAAAATATTTGGACAAAGATCAAACTCTGATGTTGCCTATCGATTGGTTGAAAATCGTGTCAGTGATGGTGATATCAGAGGTGCAGCAAGACTATTGTTCTCTAACGACACACTAGCTTCAAATTCTAGTGAAACCCTTTCGGCGCTCGCTTCAAAACATCCACCTGCTGCGCCTGATCTATGCCTTCCAGCACCACCAGATAGTTCCTGCACTTTCCTGTCAGTGCTTCCCGACGACGTAATCTCTAGTATAAACTCTTTTCAGAGTGGCTCCGCTGGTGGCCTAGACGGCCTTTCACCACAACACCTCAAAGATTTAACATGTGCTGGTTGTGGTGAAACGGGCGAAGGCCTCATCGTAGCTATTACGTCGTTGGTGAACAAAATGTTATCTGGACAAGTCAGTGCAGAAATCATCGATATTTTGTATGGTGCAAACCTATGTGCGCTTAAAAAAAAAGATGGAGGCATCAGACCAATCGCAGTTGGTACGACTTACCGCCGGCTTACAGCTAAAATTTGCTGCAGAATAAAAAGCTCAGATCTGAGATCGGAATTTCAACCCACCCAGCTGGGCTTTGGATCACGCGGTGGTTGTGAGGCGGCGGTACACTCGCTTCGATCGTTTATGTCGTACCACAAAAACGATCTGTTATTGAAAGTGGATGTTAAAAATGCATTCAATTCGGTAGACAGGGGCGCCCTCCTGACACAAATAAAAGATAAGCTACCTGATATTTACCCCTTTCTTTGGCAATGTTATGGCACACCTTCTAAATTAGTATATAAAGACAAGTTATTGTCCTCTGAGGTCGGTTGTCAGCAGGGTGATCCGTTAGGACCGGCTATTTTCAGTCTCGCAATACATCCAATTATAAAACGTTTGGAGTCAAAATTTAATGTTTGGTACTTAGATGATGGCACTTTAGGAGGCGAAGTCGACACGATATTAAAAGATCTAAGTGTTTTGATAGACGAATTCAAACAAATAGGTTTGGAGCTAAACTTTTCGAAATGTGAGTTATATATTCCCGAAACCGAAACAGCTTCTAACGTGTTAAGTATAAAGAGTCAGTTTGAAAGTTTAGCCCCAAACGTTAGGTTGATAGATAAGTCTTCACTTTGCCTCCTAGGATCTCCAATTATGGATGAGTCTTTGCCTAATTTTATTAATGAAAAAATTCTAAATTTCGTTTCATTTTCCGATAAATTGCAAAATGTTAATGTTCACGTAGCTTTTGTTATTTTACGTTTCTGCCTTTTTGTTCCTAAATTTACCTATTATCTACGATGCTCCCAACTCTGGAAATTTCCCAATCTTACACAGCAGTTGGACAGCATCATGCGCGACACTTTAATCAAAATTTTCAATATTCCTTTGGATGACCGAGCATGGCACCAGGCCACTCTTCCTATTAGATTGGGTGGTTTAGGTGTTCGAGAAATTTCTAGTGTTTCACTGCCAGGTTTTTTATCATCAGTTCATGGTACTAAAGATCTTATTCATAAAATTTTGGCAAAATGTTCTCAAAATTTTGAAATTACAGGTTACAACGAAGCACTAGGCTTATGGAAAATAGCCTGTCCTGACACCAATCTTCCAAAAGTCCTGTCTTCTCAGAGGCTATGGGATGAGCCACTTTGTGAGCTGGTACGGAAAAATCTTATTAATACGTCTACCAGCTCAATAGAACGTGCCCGTCTACTCGCCGTTTCTGAGTGGGAATCAGGACTTTGGTTACATGTTCTGCCTTCTAAAAATCTAGGTACCCTTTTAGACAACAACTCATTTCGGGTGGCCACCTCCTTGCGTTTAGGTTCCCCTTGCCTAGTTGCACACCGTTGCCAGTGTGGTGAAACCGTGGACAAGCTTGGTCACCATGCATTGGCATGTGTATCTAGTGCAGGACGTGTGTCCCGCCATAATTCAATTAACGATATCATCCGTCGGGCCTTTACCAGCGTCAGTGTAGCAGCTACACTTGAACCACGTGGCCTTATGCGAGATGATGGTAAAAGACCTGACGGTATGACTCTGATTCCCTGGAAGATGGGTCGGCCTTTAGTTTGGGATGCCACGTGTGTAGATACTCTAGCGCCTTCACATCTGGCAGGGACATCAGCAAGGGCTGGCTCCGCAGCTTCATCAGCGGAGTCCCTCAAACGGCGAAAATATGCTAATCTTGACCGAGGTTACCTATTTGAGCCATTTGGGGTGGAAACCCTTGGTCCTTGGGGTCCTGGGGCACACACAATTTTTAAAGATCTGACGAAACTTCTCATAGAGTCCACAGGAGATAAGAATGCTGGCTTCTATTTTGGTCAACGAATTAGCATTGCCATTCAACGTGGCAATGCTGCCAGCATTCTGGGTACTTTGCCTTCTGGTGACGGCTTAGATTTTTAAGAGTTTGTTATAATTGTATATACTAGTGAGCTATGTGATCTTATTATGTTTCTTAAAACTTTAAATTAACTTGCCTAGCAAATAACACAACTGGCGACCCGCCCCTATTTCGCACGGGTGTATTATACATAATTATGAACTTCCTCTTGAATAACTTTATTAAAAACATAACATCTTAATCCGTTGCGTACATAGGGGAGACAAACAGACACACAGCGGGATGCGACTTTGTTTAATACTAATGTAACTTTGTTTAAAACTTATGTAGCGAAGAGTATTTTAGAAACATTTAGTTAAATCTAATTTTTCTATAATCATGGAAAAGATAATAAGAAAATTCTTTGAACGTATAGATTATACGATTCTCATGAAAAAATTGCAAAGAATAGGTGTCCTCGTCAACATATAACATATTGTGTTATACGCAGATGACATGAAAATTCTGTCCCTGTAAAATAAGCAGTCGACGCGGCATGCCTCCAAGATGACCTATACTGTCTTTAAAACTATTTCACACTCAACAAGCTTGATTTAAATATTTCTAAATGTTTTTTCTGTTCTTTTACCCGTAAACTTCTTATATTTCCGTTCTTATATTTAATTATTCACTACAAAACGCACAATGAACTAGGCTGGCTATAGCAAACTCTTATTCGACAAACTCATTAATACAATAGTTGGAAAGGCATCGAAAGCATTAGGTTTCATCCTTAAGGTAGCCTTCCGTTCCTAGCGACCGCGACGCGCGACCGCGACGCGCGACCGCGACGCGCGAATGCGACGCGCGACTGCGACCGGGTCGCGCGACCCACTGCTTTGTATGAATTTGTATGGAGCACTAAATACATGGCGCGACCGCGGTCGCGCGACCGGTGGGCGTGGCTCCATATAAATTCATACAAAACCGGTCGCGGTCGCGCGTCGCGGTCGCTAGGAACGGCAGGCTACCTTTAGCATGTCCCGAAATTTCGCATATATATAGATATATAAAAACTATTGTTTTTATGTTCTCTTGGAATATGGTTCACAGGTAAGGAACCCTAGGTATGATATGTATATCTCTCGCTTAGAGGGTGTATAGAAACTGCACATATCTACGATATGTGCAGTTTAGATATGTGCAGTTTCGTTCAAAAACTATTTTTGCCCTGCGCGGAGCTGCTGCAACAGATCGGATTTAAATCACACTTATAACTCATAGATACCCCACAATTTTTCATCTTCCAACGTGTAAAAAATACAGGCGGAACACATTTTTGATAAGATCATGCGGATGTTTTAACGTTCTTTCTAAAGGTTGATTTATTTTCATTAATCCTCCTTAACTAAAAAGAATTGTGATTGGAGCATAATTTTCGGCCACTATTGTGGATTTTTTATTAGCTATCATTATTCAGTTACATACCTACTTATTAATTTCCTGAATTTTGTTAAAATTAAAGAAAATAAACTTCCCATCTTAGTATCTTACTTATTAAAATATATAATTACTTAAGTTATTTCGATGAAATTTGGTATGTAGATAGTTTATGACTTAGAATAACACTTAGGATAATAAAATTAATGAATAAATTAAAAATAATATTTTTGAAAAATTAACCTTTGACAGAGTTAGGGTTAGTTAGGGTGGTAAAGTTTTGTATGGAAAATTATTATTCCTTGGTTCGATTCACTCTATGATTGGTATAAATAAGACGTGAATAATTAAACACATATTTTTTTACAAGACCCTTAGGGTATTATATAAATAATGAAACTTAGATATGTATTATGTATAATAAGAACGTTAGATATGTATTTAATACAACTTGATTCAAACAAACGAAAAACAACGCCCAAATAGATAACAGAGAGCAATTTCCCCTTACTGCGCCGCCGGCTCTAAAATGAATATGAATATAATTTCGCAAAAAAAGTGGCTCGTTTTGGATTGTCATCACATCAGTCACAGAATCAATTGTATTAATCTCAGTCTTTGACACTCATACTAAAATTTGACAAATAGGCGGGCAAAGCCGGGATGCGCAGCTTGTTCCCAATAAAACGTTTAAAATGAACATGTTAACTAACGCCAACAGCATGGTAAATCCCTTTATAATAAGACTTACTTCTTTTTCGTAAGAATTTTTAAGAACTATTTCGATTAAAATGCAGGATCCGAAATCCGGTCCTCAATTGAGAATTTTTCAAAATCCCTTTCAAAATGCTCGAAAATACGGAATGGAAATTTAAAAAATGACAGAGCCAAACAATGAATATGCATGGGGATCGTAACAAGGCAGGTGATTGACTCATGTCGACCCAACCCACCACCTTTGATTCAACGTGCGTTTGCACTGACTACACTGTATTCACTGTATACAGTGTATTCAGTGCATACGAATATACATAAAGGATTATAATCCTTTGTTGGAAACCAATCTGTAGCGAAGATCTAGCCATAGATGGATCTTGAAATCAGACAGATTGGTCTGGCTTAATCGGCCCAAAGCACCATAGTAACATCAAATGCAAACCACTATTCACCAATGTGGCTAGGTCGTGATCTAACTACGTTAGTTTTCAATTACTAGTTTGCTTCAAGGAAGTCCGACATGGAACTGCTCTCTATTTCTATTTAAGACCGTTAAAGCCATTAGTGCGAATGGCAATAGGATTTCGTATTTATAATACCGAGAAATAGCACACGTTATGGCAAACATAATTAAAATCTCTGTGTTTTGCAAGAAAACTACACAATAATTAATAGAGGAAAAACATATTAAGCCATGAATATTTTATTTCAATGGATAAGAGTTTCTGAGAACTATACCAAATAATGAACGATGAAGTAAATATTAATGAATTTGTTTTTGTATGTATTTTATTTAATCGTCTTTTCAAAGAAATAAAGAATTCATGTACACTTCATGTAATTCGAGTTTTTACTACGGGGATTACGTGAGTACTTAGTTACGTGAGATTAGAAACCTAATCTTATTAGGTTCGAATCATAATGAAATTAAATATTTTGAAGATTCTTTAATATACTTACCAACTTTGATTCTTAGTCACAATAGTACTTACCTTTTTTGAGACTCATTTTCCTCAAACGATGAGGATTAAGAACTCGAGATAAAATTTGAAATATTTAGAATGGTAGATGGAATAGAAGTGATCTTACACCGACTCATAGATACCAATATAACTATATGTTAATGGCCAGTGAACGAAAATGACGGCACTCGATATTTTTGAGACCTTCAATGAATTTTTAATTGCATAGAAAGCAGAAAAGCTTTTTCATAAAACCTGTTTACCGAGTTGAGTCAGAAATATGAGAAAAACTAAGAAGCTTTCATGAATGGAATTAGATTTCAGAAAATTGTAGCTCCGTAAGTAGGCTTCAATTTTCTACTTCATAAACTTTTACTTAAGGCGCAAACAGCACCTAAAGTCGCGCCCGCACTTATTTTATAATAATTTTGTTAAGTTAAGTAATTTCCAAATTTCACTCGTACAGTTTGTTAAACCTATCACATATACAAGTTTTTTTTAAATGCATCTATAGTACTTTCATTTTGTCTATATTAGGAGGAGATACAGAGTTTGAATACAGGGTTTGGTGGCCACCAAAGGCAACTTCGTATCTCTTCCTAAACTAGACAAAATGTGCTGGTGCTGTTTGCGCCTTAATAAAAGGTACCTACACTGTGGTGAACAAATAGTAGTTTATTCTGAATCAAACTCAGATCGTATTTAGGCTTGCTTAGAGATTCTTTAGGTTTGGTTAAGGGCTAATTTGAAACAATAAATCTATAAATTATATACATTGTTATCTAATAAACACTATTGTTTATTGATTTTAAAGTCACTTTAATTATTTCTCCGCTAGTGGAAGAAGTGTAAAAAGAGTTTATGTTGTATTTAGTGATGTGTACGTATCACTGATATGTTTATTACAAGTTTGCTTTGCTACAAAAATCTTAATTTCGGAAACGCGTCAATGTATAAATAAATTAGCACTACATTGAATTTCTTACACACACATAATGTAGGTACTATAAATTGCTAATAAATGTTTTTCCAACCATAAGTAATATGGGGATGTAGATAGGAGTTGTCTTGTTCTTGTTTCTTGTATTTCTACTTAAAGTGAACATCATGGTTTTTCTAAAAGCTAGTACATTTTAGTAGGCGTATTATATTGCGATATCACAGTCAGAATATATTTCGATTTCTTTATAAGTTTATTTGTGTTTTTTTTTTAATTACACGTTTGTACCGCCTTTTTGAAGAATAAAGATGCCAAGAAGTCTGGATGTCAGATGCCTGTCCCCAAAGCAAAATATCAGTACAACTAAACAGTTTTTAAATATATTTATTGCTGCGTTTATATTCTCGAGCCAGAGAAAAAAATACAGTGCAAATCTCGTCTAAAATTGTAATTATCAATCCTGACTCGAGGCTATTATTACCTTAACCGTTAAAATTCAGTTTGGATATTACTCGGCCGTATGCCGTTTTATTTCCGGCCTGGGGCGCACTCTCGACGTAGCGATCGTAAAAAGTATCACTCGTTATCTAGTATAAGTGACAATATTAACTTGTTTTACCGATATTTTTGCTAAACGCTTCTGCAACGAAGTAACCGAACAAAATCTTAAATTGATACGTTGTAAACTCAAACTTATCAAAGATCCGTTTTAATTGAATGTTGAAGCCGTTTATAGTTATTTACGCAAAATTTAAGTAATTAAAGACTTATTGCCAGAATAAGTACCTTCAAATATAATGTATTTGAATAAAGTACCTACCAACTAAAGTAAATAGAGTACAAAAATTAACGATGAGGCCACAAAAGTTAAAAACTCACGCCTCCTACGCACAATAGAACCCAGTGTAGTTGAGAAATGACTCTCGGGAGAAACCTTTGTACACTCTGCAGATGTTTGTTTGGCATAATAATGAAATAATAGAATTACTGATGAATCATGATGAATTCCACTAAATAAATCACTTCACCATTTAAATAGTATTGTGTCAAAATGTCAGTGTTTAAACTCTTTTTGGTATTTCACTAGCATAAACTTTTTAAGGTTCATTAATAGCTGTGACGATTACATTTATAACTACCAATTTGACATTATAATTATGAAAGTCTCCTCAAGAGCAAAAAATAGTAGAATACCAAATGCAAAAACGTCATTTTAATCATCTTGTTTGAATGGCACTATTGAGACCTTTGTTTTGACACAGTGGAATTTAGCCCCAGATTATCGTGGGATGTATTGACATCAAGTTGACGTGTGTATTGGCATATCTACGTGGCATTGTCAAATGTTCTTAAGGCCTTTCCACATATACTACGTATAAAGGTGCGTACGGATAGCGCCTTCTTGTGTTACATGTAGTTGGGAAACACTGTCCACGCGTACACTGGATACGCGTGCAACTCCTGTACGGACCGCCGCACGGTGACCACTGTGCGCCGCGAACCTATACGCGAGGACAATTGATCCAGAGCGCTCCGCGAGAATCAGTCTGATAATATTTTCATTATTAAAAACTCGAAAAACACGCGTGTCTATTCATTTTGCCGTCCAAATATAGCGTACCGGTCGAGGGCGTCCTCTTTCACGCGCGACCAACAACCGACAGACGGCGGTTTGCGCTGCGAGATAGCTCACGCGGTACGCGTTTCCCAAGAGTGTACGCGTACCTGCAAGTATGGACATGACGTCCCGGACATGCGTAAACTGACTACGCGTACCAGTGTACGCGCTATCCGTACGCTCTTTAAGACTACCTTTAAAAGTATTCGGTTTTCTGCGGTAAACTCAAAGAACACCTTATTTCCTAATTTTATTACTTTGTTAACGAATCTTAAATATGTATAACTATTTGGCTGCCGAGTAAAGATTTAAGGAATAACATCTTTATTAACAACGAAAATTACAAGCAAGGAATAGAAAAATTATAACTAGTATTTACAATTGAAACCATTGAGCTAACTGCAGACGGTTGCAAACAGTCTAAAGTTAGCTCAATTGATCCATGTCAATACCAATCGGAAGCGTCCCCAAGATTTAATATATATACCGACTTATTACTATAATTGGTTTGATTCTTGTACTTGAAATTATTTTCAGAGTATTATATTTATAGATTTATATAGGTAAGTAGATTATTTTACAGGGTATATGTACTTGCCTCCCACCTAAATATTACACCAATTCATATAAAATTATTATTGTGAATTATGTATGTGTAAGCAGGTTAAGTCCAGCAGTGAACTAATATAGGTTGATGATGATGATGAAGCAGTTAATAAATAATAATAAACGTGACAATCCATACAGTACTATTGTATCTAGCCCCTAGCAGAGCTTGTGTTGTGGGTACTAGATGACGAATACCTAATACAATACATAGAAAAATATTTTTTATAAAAAAACACCTAGAATCCAGGAACAAACATTTGAAGATCGTTATCACATTTGTCCCAAAGTGGGAATCGAACCCGAATACTCCTGCGTCCCAGGTAGACCTTCGTCCGTCACGACACATCGATCGTCAAATAAATATGTAATAGTCTCTTAAAGCTTAACTTGAGTTAGATAACCCAATATAAGTATGGGAAATGGTCGATAAAATCAAATAAGAAAACTTACTCAAAAATATGCAAAATAAACTAGTAATCAAAGTCATCAACATTGCTGAAAGAATTGGTAAGCTGGAGGGGCAGTGGTCCGGCCATTCCGCGAAGAACCCACAACCGCTGGGGTGAAAGTGCTTGATTAGTTACCGCAATTCGGGAAACGTAGTGTAAGTCCTTCGGCCAGGCAAGACGGCGATCTAGGAAAACTTCAGGCTGACTGATGATAGATGCGGCTATCTAAAGACAGGGCGCTGCTATGGCGCTCATTAGCGGAGGTCTAGCGACTGACTTTTGTGATTGATGATGACGAAACTGATCAAAGCACTATTTTTTATCGTTACCTAACCTCAACTTAAAAATGTGTACCGAAACTACTCTAGGTAAACTAGAAAGACATACACTCAGAAGTAATTTTTTCATAAATATGCCAAACGAAACCAAAGAAATGCATAAAAAATTCTCTACAAAAAGCTAAGGCTAATTTATTGAGAGAAATTAAAATGTCTGGAGAAGCGATTATGTAGTCTACGAATGGAATTATATCGAAGTCCTGGAAACGATAATATCGATAAAAAATAGCCATAAATGTATCCTTTTTTTCTTACGATATTATTTTATAGCTGTGTTTGCGCCATTGCTTTCCCTCTCTATACTCTGTTCAGTATTTTATTGTCTCTCTTTATTTATTTATAAAAAAACAAATGAAAAAAATATAAATTTAATAGAAACAGAAGGTTTTCAAAAGGCTCTTTAAATACCTTAAAAAAGATTCGGTTTGCTGCAGTAAACTCAAAGAATACCTCATTTCTAAATGTTAATACTCTTGACGAAATTTTGAATGATACTTGAATATAATTAAAGTTTCACATATTATTATGTATCACTCAAATTGTTTTGATTTTTGTGCTTGTCATTATTTTATTTGTTTATTAAGGAATAAGGAACGACATTGAAATTTATATTAGTACTTTACTATGTAAAGATAAGCCATATTCGCAATGTAGCCCACAGCGCTATCCACATATCCGTTTTATACAGAATAAAGAAAAACATGCAACAAGATGATACCACAAAAACTAAAAACTAAGCTCCTCTTAGGTAATTAAGTGAAGTAACTAGAAATGCAAATAATTAATTTGTTTAACTAATAAAAACAGGACTTAATGAATTATGTTGGATTATAACTTAAATTTTCTTTACTAAGTTATTATTATGTTGCTGTAGGTAGACTAAGTACCTACCTCATCATCATCAAACTACATCAGTCTACAGGTGGACATAGGCCTCCACTAATGAGCGCCTGTCTTCGTTTGCAATGTAAGGCAAAGTACCTACCTACTTATTATTATAGCTAAGCTAATAAATAAATTGCTGCGTAATAACGTACGTACCTTACTTAAGGTAAAATTATTATAAATGTATGCAGTAAATAACAAATAAATAAGTACATGTATAATTGAATTAGGTCTCTACAACAAAACTCCAAAGTGAGTTGCAAAAATTATCGGTAAATAAATTCAAAGAATTTATCAAAACTATTCCTTGTAAAAAGGCTTAGTTTAAAATATCAGATTAATCTCTAGAGGATAAAAATGCTTGAGACGAGTTTTGCCCCAACTCTAAAACTAACAACCTAACAAGATAAAGGTTTCATGTTCGGTTCTTTACTTTACCTTAAAAAGATTAGAGTGAACAAAATTAAAGACTTTGTTTCATAATTTGAATTGAGTGCTTTTATGACGTGTCCAAGAGTCCGTTGCGGTCTAAAGGAAAGCACTTTGCTTTAGAATAGTTTCGTTAAGCCATAATCGAGACAGACAACCTTATAAAAGTATTGGATTTGGTCGCTAAAACAAATGAGAATACCTACTACAAAATACACAAAAGAACCTAATCGAAGCAATTGAAATTGCTGAAAGAATTAGTAAGTTGTTGGGGCAGTGGTCCGGCCATATCTCGCGAAGAACCCTCAACCGCTGTGGTGAACGTGTTCTTGAGTAAAGACTGCGACTCCGGAAACGTAGTGTAAGACGTCCTCCAGCCGGGTAGAGGTGTATGTCCAGCTGTGGATTAATATAGGTTGATGATAATGAAACTAATCAAAGCACTATTATTTTATCGTTACCTAACCTCAACTTGAAAGTTTATACCGAATCTAAACTTTAGGGACATTCACGCAAAAGTAATCATTACGAATATTTTCACTTTGACAAACGCAACCTAATAAATGAAAATAAGTAAATGATATTACTCTACGGAAAGCTACGGCCAATTAATGCTAGAAAATTAATATGTCTGGAGAGGCGATTAAATAGTCTACCAGCGGTATTATATCGAAGACCTGAAATTCTCAATTATATCGTTTCTTGTTACCAACTTTATAGAGTACATTTTGTTACTAAGTAATTGTAGTATACCTATGTACCTACAGTTTTGTAACTTTTTGGTTCTTGGGACCCTATTGTCAACTCAGATCTAGTGGGAATAAACATCCCAGATTATCTCAAAAAACATATCCTTGGCATATTCCGATTTCACCCTTCTCCACCCTTCCTAAAAACCCCTTTGTGGAGGACAGAATAAGCCAAATTTTTTGGTATTATTAAATACTTATAAATCCGCTATATTACAAGGTTGCTCGTAACTCAATTAAACAGGAAGCTGCATATTTTTAAAGCAAAACTATTTTGTCTGCAATATTTTAAACGGTTTTCATCAAAGAAGAGCCCTGGTCTCTATTAAATTCCACTTCAAATAAATTCTGTTTGCTATAATAATTTCCACTTCACCGTCCGGCTATATTACATATAAATGTTTTACGTTTCGAGGAAAAACTGTGAGCTCTACGGCACTTCGGTAGATCGGCACCAGGTAGTTTTCAGTTTATCCGTATTTTAAATATTTGTTTTTTGAATATTCGTACATGTTTGAAATGTATCCGAAACGTTTTTGGAATTCGTTGGTTTTTGCTAATGGATTTTCACCCGAAAAGTTTAACGTGCCATCATTTAACGTCTATCTGAGGCAATGGATCTTGAATTTGAAGCTTCCGAATTAATGAAGAAGTTTAGGTTAACTTTTTTTGTAGAGCGCTCGCTGAGTTCCATTTGCAGTTCTGTTCTGTTTGGATGAGGGCAATGATTACAAATAAATAGCTTGAAATCGACAACCTACGTGGCACAGCGGGCGAAGGACCGACTGCGACGCAAGAGGTTTCAGGTTTGGTTCTGTGTATATTTGTTTATTCCTGGAAAGTAATTTGCAATAATTCGAGTGCTCTCATTGGATTGTTAATTTCTTATAGGTTTGCGTTGCTATTTTCTCCTGGAAAGATCCTACAGTTAACAAAGGAATATTTTGCTACTGAATGTCTTATAAATGCGTAACTTTGAACATAGAACAGAGACTATAATTTAATTAAATGTAATGTTGCTTTGCTCAGGAATAGTTATTTGTTCAACAAGTGAGCAAAAATATTGTTCTGATATTAAATTCCCGAGAACCAGCGAAGTCAAGAGTAAAAAAACAAAGTGTATGAAATAGTCGTAGTAGATTGGTGAGTTAGCGAGAGACGGCTCGTTTTGTTTAGTGCCGTTTAAATCATTGTAGGTACATCATTTGCTCTCGAGTAGAATATTGTCCTGTTTTGTAATAATGTTTTACAGTTTCACTCGAGAGAAAATTAATTTTGTTTATTTTCACCTCGGTCAGTTAGAAAATATTAAGTCTCTTATATTTAGTTACAGGAAACGTATCTAATTTTATATCCTTGGATCAATTTTATCCATTTTAAAATAAAGTTTATAGTCGTTTTTTGATTATTTTTTTTATATAAATCTTGCTTTTAGTCATTGTATTTATTACATTACATTTTTTATAAAAGCAATAAAAATAAGCGTCGGCCAAAATGAGTTATCGAAGAAGTGGTTGCGTTTTTACGATTTTTCGTACGTATTATATCATAACCATACCATTGAAATGTAGTTCAACGGTCATAATTTTCATTATTCCACGGAAAATAAAAAATGATTTCCTAGCATTATTGGTGTATTTCCTAGCATAGACGTACTTACTTAAGGCGCAAATAGCACCTTAAGTGGCGCCTCCACTTATTTTATCATAAAATTCAGTTGAACAAAAGAATTTCCTAAATTCACACATTACAGTTTATTAAACCAAGCATTTTTCTCGGTCGGTATTTTTTTTATTTTGTCTAGTTTAGGAATAGATACGAAGTTGCCTTTGGTGGCCACCAAACTCTGTTTTCGTATCTCTTCCTTAAATAGACAAAATAAAACTACAACTGATGCATTAAAAAATAGCTTATGATAGGTTTAACAAACTGTAGGTACGTATGAATTTTGGAAATTCCTTTGTTTAAGGGATATGATAAAATAAGTGGCGCCACTTTAGGTTATGTTTGCGCCTTAAGTATGGTACTTATTGTTGAGGTGTTCCAACGTGAGTAGACAACCCTGCCCCAATATAATGTTGTTACTGTGATTTTAGTGAAGTAAATGTTTGTTATAATTGTATATACGTGAGCTATGTGATCTAATTATGTTATAAAATGAATATCAAATATACCCCTATTGGGACAAAAAAAAAGTAAATTAATGACATAAAAATTCAATAAAAATAATAAAACTAATAAAATTAACATTATCATTGAACTGAATAAAAATTCGTATCTACAAATGAGAAAGTTGTTCGTATCTACATCGAAGAGCGTATGAATAAAAGAGATATTTACAGGGTTTCTCTTTAATTATGTCTTTTATTGTATTACTAGATGCGCCCCGCGGCTTTGCCCGCGAACCAGAGTTTTTTTTCGCACAAATTTCAGAAATTTATTGCGCACCCCCTAGGGGTTATTGTTTAAAAATAAACATGTTTGATTATTCACTCCATAGTTTATTTATACCGAGTTTTGAGTGAATTGAACCAAGGAATAATATTTTCCATAAAAACTTTACCACCCGCTCAGAGGTTAAAATATCCAAACTTAAATAGCCTATGTCCCATTCTAGGACCTAAACTGTAGATTGGTAGTTTAGGACCTACCAAATTTTATTATAATAACTTCATCATCATCATCATTATTATCAGCCTATATTAGTCCACTGCTGGACACTTAATAACCTAAGTAGCTACAAAGATTACTTATGACAAACTTTTACACAGACTTTCCCAGTTTATAATAGTAAAATTTTATTTTATTATGTGTGTACTAAGCCGAAAAGGCAAGATGCGACCCGAAATAGATATAGGTTAGGTCGTGCTTACTTTGGATACGGCATTATTATTTATAACCAGAAGAATTGAAGGAATGGTATCGAGACTTATCTAAGAAAAAGTTACATACGCTTGCTTTCTAATTGTTTTAATGGTGTTAAAGATTAGGTACTTAAATTTTATGAAAATTTAATATACATTGATAATGAGCCCGATAGTTAGCACCCTATTTTTAAAGTAAAAAATTTTATTTTATACCTAAAGTAATTAAAGTTATATTTAATATTTGCACACCTGCTAGCGGGTCGAATACATTGACATCACATAGCTGTAAGATCCTGATCCTGCTAATCACTACTCACTACATAGTATAAAACAAAGTCGCTTTCTCTGTCCCTATGTCCTTATGTCCTTTTGACTGGTTAAATCTTTAAAACTACGCAACGGATTTTGATGTGCTTTTTTTAATAATAGAGTGATTCAAGAGGAAGGTCTGTAGATATAATAAAACCGTACGACCCGGGGCGGGTCGCTAGTGATATTATAAACGCGATAATTTGTAAGTATAGATGGATGGATGGAAGTTTGTTATTCTTTCACGTAAAAACTACTGAACGGATATGGATGAAAATTAGCACAGAGAAAGATTATAGTCTGGAATAACACATAGGCTATATTTTATCCCAGAACTCTTACGGGAACGGGAATTAAAGTGGATGAAACCGCGAGGCTCTGCTCGTATGTAATAATAATTGTAGTCTGCAAATAAACGATTGTGGTTCTAATTTGATTTGAGCTGAAACGTACGATTACGCACGAATGATCCCGATCTTCCGAGTACCATGGGAGCGCTCAGACTACGTGCGTTTATCGTACGTATACGTGCGTTCGAAAAGTTATCGTACGTTTACGTTCTAAAGAGTATCTAAAGAGAGCGCCGCCTATAAATAATATTGATTTCTAATCCTCGTAGACGACAGATATGGCGCGGCGGGTGAAAGTTTAGTTAGAAGGCGGGTATCGAACCCGCAACCTCCTGCGTCCCAGGGGGACACAAATAGTACCACACAGGTCATTGCCGACTAAACTTATCTATTCTGTGCTGTTCGTGTCATAGTCATCTAGAAATAAATTCTGTTTATTTCACTTTCACTATCTTTCGCAATTATAATTACTAGATAGTTGATGGGATAAGATTCTGCGAACGGGTCCGTTTATCTCTATAAAAACCTAACACGTTACATCGAAAATCTGTCTGAAATTGTATTCCACAAACATTATGCCACACAAATTCAGGAAAAAGCGTGTGAATCAGTGTTCGGAAACTAGTTGCATTTCATGTCTGTACCTACTGTGTCTGACCTGCCGACTGATAGACACTTTGACGTTGATATTATTGGTATTACGTAACTGGCGTAACTGCCGGTCGGCGGGGAATGACGGAGGCAGTTATTGTTGCGCCTGTAGGCATACCCAGGTAGGCCTAGATAGACCACTGCCGTATAGAATGTTAGGCCTCCTGTGAGTCATTTCCTGGAATACAATTTGTAGTTCTGGATTGAAAGCTTAGGTGTATTGTATAGAACAAGTTTCGAGTACCAGAAGGTAAAACCCTCTTTTTACTTTACCTTTCTCAACCTTAAACAATAGATAAGAGTCTTTTATAAATTAAGAATAAGGTAATCAACTACTTTTTTTACTGACTTTAGTTGACATCACACAGAAAAACCAAGGGCCTTACCACAAAAAAATTGTTACGACTTAGACACGTGTTTAACAGTTGTTTAACATGTTTTTGTAGAATGACTTTTGCTAAACAACTGTTAAACACGTGTCTAAGTCGTGATTTAGTTTTTTGTGTATGGCGGCAAGTGTTTTATCTGTAGTTTTACTGAGTCGTAAACAAATAAACCCGTAATGAGGTTAGTTGGCAAGTAAGAGATATCGGATAGTAGGTACTTCCTACAAAATCAGATCACCTGGAAACTCAGAAGCGGAACTTGGAGGATTCTTGAATATGTATGACGTTGTGAACCAGTTTCACGGCATTGTTCTTATTCAAGAAGTATTAAACCTTAGAATTATTAAACTATCTTGAATGAAATAGTAAATGATCAAATAGTATGTTCAAGTTACTAGTTATAAAAACTTAGTAAGATAGTAAATAATCAAGAAAATAATATCTTTAGATAGAAATCAGAAATCAATAACTTTATTTTATTAGCCCCGTGGCATGAGCAATTAGAAAAGAGAAATTTTAAACTGCAAATATTTTTTATTAAATATAAATATCAACATATTTGCCGATAACATAAACTGAGTCTATTGAATCTATCGATTATCAACAAAAAACAGTTAAATTAATTTAATAAATTTGTTTAAAACCGTAGTACTGCAAAATCTAACCGGCGACGCATGTTTACTACATGATAGATAGATAGATAGATAGATAATAACTTTGAATTGATATGCATGATAATAATAAAATTTTAGCACGCATCATGAAATCATCAACCAATACTAGTCCACAGCTAATGAGCGCCACAGCACCCTGTCTTCAGCTTGTCACATCCAGCTACAGTCTTTTGCAGAAAGTCATTTCACTGGCGTCCTGCCCTACGTTTTTCGAGTCGCGGTTTCTACCCAAGAACACGCTTACCCCAGTGATGGTTGGTTGTTTGTGAGATATGGCTAGCCCACTGCTACTTCATATAACACTATAGTATTAACATATATAACACAGCAACACAAATGTTACTGTGTTATTGTGTAACGAATATATCTGACAGATAACTGTCAGATCCTTTCCTATAAAGAAACTCCAAGTCTGAGCAAAGCTCTTATCATTGCTCACCGAGTGACCGCGACGTCAACTTTACCGTGAGTGTCCACATCGCAGCTCCGTATGCCATTTCATTACGGGAATGAAGCACTCATTGAATAGTCTTCGAGAGTTGAAAACGGAAGTTCCGTTTTCAAGCAAAGTCAACTCTCAAAGACTTGCTTGCGATGCGATACTTGTAAGTAATAACTTTAGTCGTTGAGTGTACTGAATAACTATTTTGGTAGTTCAAAAAGTGGCACAGTTTCGAAAGTCCGGCGAATAAATTGCATTTTCATGTCCAGTTCGGCCTTCACGGGACGGGCATTTTATGTCATTTGCCCATTGCTCGATGATAATATATTAAACTACCCCGCGACTTCACCCGTGTTTTTTAAATCGTTTTCTTCTGTCTTCGCCGAGACCATTTAGTCAGGATTTTGATGGTCTTAAAGACACCAAGATTATAAATTTATGGAATAAAGTCTATATTTTGATCTTGAATTCCTTAATATATCTATTATTGTAAAACTAATTTTACTATGAACTGAAGAACTTTGAAATCTGGGTAAAAAATATATTAAGTATAGTTTTATAATTGGTACCTACCTATATATACTTTTTCAAATAATAATAATATCTTTATATACAATGAAAATTACAATCAAGGAATAGATTATATTATCAGCTAATTCTGAAACACATTTGATTATTTTAAAACGGGAATCTCCATGTTAAAATTTGACCGTCGTCATTACTAACGGTTTTTAAAATACATTAAATACATTTTTGTTTCACATTTAACCCTTTTTTGGACCCTTTTGAACATTTTTGACAAAGTCATAATTTCAAAGTTTCTTTTTTAGAATATAAACACACAAAATTAAATGTTAGTAGGATTAGTGGTTGCGTTGTCTATCAGCGAGTCAGTTACACATTATTATATTTATTCTTTACTAGCTACGCCCAGCGGCTTCTCCTGTGTGATATTTCATGAAACGTAGCCTTTGTTTCAAGCTTAGAACTACATCTATTCAAATTTTCAGTCCAATCTGTTCAGTAGTTTTGGTATAGAGAGTTAACAATTATCCATCCATCCATTCAAACTTTGTCATTAAAATATTAGTTTTGTCCCACATTTTTCCCTGCAATCAATTCCCGGATATGTATGGCACAGCTAATTTCCGCAAGCGTGTGCCTGAACTCTCCCCGGCCATGTCAGCAGCAAACTTATGACAATTATTGCAATGAAATTCAGAAATAAAATTTATTCGTAAAGTCAATTTACTTGTCAATAATTTTATACCTAAGTAGGTACCTACACAAAGATACATATGCACAGGATTTTACATATACATTATAATTACTTAAATACAAAATCCTGTAATTTAGAAAAATGAATAAGGTACCTTGTACCTGAATCTCATAATACACAGTGTTTCCGCACATACCTACCTGGAAAATATGGTGAAAATTACATCTACACAACTTACAACTTCTAAGCTTTTGAAAATTGATATAGGGATCTGCAGAAATCGAGTGTACAAAAAAAGGAAAAAATTGAATGGTTTTGAATAGCAGTCCCTACTAATTCGATTAATTTCATATTTTTTCGTAAGTAATTTGCAGCTTAAAAGCAGCCTTTGTGTTATTTCAGGGCTAGAACTACGTTTATACGAAATTTTGCCCGATCCATTCAATATTTTTTGCATGAAAGAGGAACAAACATCCATACATCCATATGAACTTTCACGTTAATAAATACTTAGTAAGAATAATTCCCCGGCTCTTTGGGTTTTAAAAAAAATCTGAACGTCTGGTCGATGGGACGCTCCCGAGAGTAGGTCAGTATCCAACACAGCGCAATACCATTGCCGTACAGCGTGGCAATGCAACCAGCGTCTTGGAACGAGCTTCCTCTAGATTTGCAACTATCTTTAGTTGGCTTAATAGTTCCCATTTAGTACCCAGAAGAGCTAAGAAACATCACTCCGAAGAAAATCAGCAACTGCAAGGCTTTAAGGGGAACACATTAAGTGGTGATCACAAAATCATAGCCTGTGGACCATGATACGCAAAAAATGTGATACGATTGTATATGAATGGTGGTGTAGAGTACACTCAATGGGTGCCGAGCGGGTATGGATCAAAGAGACCAAGATTATTTTATCGAAAATTGCCTCTTCATTATACATATACAGAAAAGGTAGAATTAACTTTTCCCACTGTTCCCACACCCCTTGCTCGTGTCAATCTAAATTAGACTGAGCATTGCTTTAGTATATCGCTTTTGTGCGTACCTACTTGTTTTATTTTGTTGAGTTGTTTTAGAATATAACTTATTCTGAATGTAAAGAATTAATAGAAAAGGATACATTTATCTATTCTATATAAGTATACGTCTCATTTTTTGAAAAAGATACTTATTTGGTTTTGTTTCCATGTTTATTAGATTATGATTTCATTATGTATGACATAGGTATATATAGCTTTCAATTGGTTAGGTTGCTATTTTACACTTTAGGTTTATACTAAAAATGTCCATGGGGTCAAGCCTGCAATCTTGGTGACTATACGATGATACGAAATGGAGCTATCAGTCGAATAAGGTGTGTGGTGCTATTTTCGAAAGAAATAAAGAACTTACTTAATACTAATCAAATCAGTATATGTAATTAGCTATCATATGTAAGGAGCTATCAGTCGAATAAGGTGTGTGGTGCTATTTTCGAAAGAAATAAAGAACTTACTTAATACTAATCAAATCAGTATATGTAATTCTAATAAAACAATAAACAACAATTAGTATTAACACATCAAATTCCTACGAATGAAACCTGATTGTTGTTATAAATTGGTCACACCCAGCGTGAATGCTGTGTGTAACCGAACTCACGCAGCGTTGATAATCCGCAGGTCCTAACAAAGAGACCGCAAACAAAACTATAGGTAAGGGACATTGAAAATGTGTTCACTGTTAAATCAAAAGTTAAACAATTTAAACAATAATATAAAAGTAAAAATACAATTAAGTAATATAAACAGATTATAACTAGTGTATATAATTAAATAACTGAGCTAATTGCAAACGGTTACAAGCAGTCTAGAGGTAGCAAATCAGTAAATCAATATCTTTATTTCTTTAGGCTTACAAAATAAGCACTTAGACAAGTCAAATTTAATACTAGCATAACTGATCTATGCCGGAAGCGTTCCCAAGACACTGGCTGCATTACCCGTATGGCAATGCTGAATTGCTGCGCCAGATACTCACCAGCTCTCGGGTCACTGTCATGTCATATAAAAGTAAACATGAATAAATGAATTTTATACGAGTACTCGGGGCCTCATTAACTACATACAGAGTAGAATGATGAATGCCAGTTGATAATATCTAATAAAAATAATAAATACATGTATATCCAACATTTCCATATCTTTGGAAACTCACATTATAATAATAAACAGAATATATTGGGTATGCAAACAGAGAACGGGCAAAATAAATATAGGAATGTTGAGTCTACGCTTAAAATTGTATTGCCGTAAACAGATTGCAGGAAAGGTGAATAATTGTATCACTTTGTGGCTTGGCAGCGGAAGCTTTCCTGGAACGTATATTCCTAGAACCACGTGTGTAACGTGTTCGGTAATCCCCTGTAAGCCTCGGTACAACATATTGGCTAATATTGCGATCGTAGGAATCATCATCGAAAATTTACTCACGGGAAATTCTACTAATATTATAAACGCGAAAGTTTGTAAGTTTGGATGGATGGATGGATGTTTGTTACTCTTTCACACTAAAACTAATAAACGGATAAGTCTGAAATATTGAATGGACGTAGTTCTAGCCCTACGTCTATTTAATATTTCAGACTACCAGCTGCTGGCCTTCCTGGACAATATCGGGTGGTTAGACTAGCACTATTAAGCTATAAATCAGTCCCCATCAGATAGAAATACCCTTGAAACGTTTTCATAGAAAACACGCGTGCGAAGCCACGGGCGTAACAAATTTAGCGAAAAAATTGTTGATAAACGGTTCTTCTGTGAACACACCAAGCTAAGTAGACCACTGCGAAATCGTGTTCGTCAAATCCGCATCTATGCCGCTTCGAATAATATCGCTGCAGCTCATCCTCGCAACAGTTTTTGAAATATTGAATATTGAACAGCGAAATTTTCCCATTGGCTGCCCTGTACATAGGATATGAAACTACATTGGTACATTAGTAGTATATTAGTTGTACGTTTTAATTGCCGCCACTTGTATTAAGGCGCAATCAGCAACTTAAGTGGTTGCCCCACTTATTTTATCATATAATTCCGTATAGCAAAGGAAGTTTAGGAAGAGATACGGAGTTGCCTTTGGCGACCACCAAACTCTATTTTCGTAGCTCTTTCTAAAATAGACAAAATGAAACTACTACAGATCCATTAAAAAAAGCTTATAATAGGTTTAACAAACTGTATGTGTGATATTTTGAAATTCCTTGGTTTAACAGAATTGTATGATAAAATAAGTGGGGGCGCCACTTAAGGTGCTGTTTGCGCCTTAAGTAAAAACAGTGTATGTTGTCTACGATGCACGGTGGTGTCCTCATTTAGGCACCCAGTGTTAAGGGTGTGGTTACAATTCACATAATGTTTCCTTCCTGAGCGGACATAAAGGAGCCGAAGAAGTCACATTTTTATAACTTTAATGAGCGAAAATAAATAAAGAGGACCAAAAAAAATACATAAGATGATATGACAGAGCGCGTCAAGCGCGCATTCTTTTCTGATTGATGCCCAGGGCCCGAATCCCACTAAATAAATCACTTCACAATTTAAAAAGTATCGTGTCAAATTAACAGTGTTACACTCTTCTTGGTATCCTACTATCACAAACTTTTTGAGGTTCATTCATAGATGTGACTATTACGTTTACGACAATCAATTTGATATTCTAATTATGAAATCTCTTCAAGCGCAAAAAATAGTAGAATACCAAATGCACAAACGTCGTTTTAATCATCTTGATTGAATGGCACTATTGAGACCTTTGTTTTGACATTATATTATTGCGATTCGGCCCCTGGGCGTTCGCACAACGAGGTCCACCCCTTATACCACCTCTGCGTGGGACAATATGAATGTAATGATTAATGAATAAATAAATAAATATGCAGTTCTCTGAAACGTGAAGTAACTAGACATTTAAAAGTACTTTGTAAACTTACTAAACGAAGCAAGTTGAAATTTTCCATAGTTTAACTGAAATGGCTCCTTCCCATAGAAAAAGAAGAGAAAAGATGAAAAAGAAATCACTACGTTTTAATCATTCTCAAAACTTCTTCACGAGAGTATGCATACTTGGAAATAAAAATATGTATATAATGAAACCAAATGTGTCATCACAAGTTTTTTGCTGATCCAATGGTAAAAATAAGTTTCAAACGTACCGACGACATAATATGTTATAGACTATTCATCGGGGTCATAGAATATTGAATGAAAAGAAAAATTGTTAATTGTAATATCATAACATATTTTTATTTTCATCTTATGATGAGACGCAGTTTTGTCTAAATATGTAAGTGCTGTACATTGACTTCTTTCAATAAATGCGTTGGAATTTTCCGTTGGATACGTTCTATTTTTCATACCATAAATTACCTAAATAGACTAAAAAATCTGATGACAGATACATAGGAGAAGGTAACAGCTACCGGGTATAATCCTTACGCTTTTACGCCTAAACTACCGAACCGATGAAATTTGGTACAGAGATAGATCGAGAGCCTTTGACAGGACAAAGGCATATAGCCTTTGACAGGACAAAGCCATATAGACTTTGTCCTTTTTAAGGCTACGATAGGTTTTTTAACGCGAAAAAAGTTGTATTGGATTGAAATAGGGAATGCTATATTGGCGTCACCCCTGTCGGATAAAGCATTACAGCTTTATGAACTAGCTGAAGTTTATGTAAAATTTAGAAGATAAAGTTTGGTTGTTAATTTAGATTTACTTTTGTTTTTTGATTTTACTTTTGTTTTTTGATTTACTTTTATTGTGTTTAGATATATGTAGATATAAATAACATAGGTTTAAGTCTGCTTTCACGATAGTGCGATGTGGTCGATGAGCGACAAAGTCTCTTTTAAAAAAGAAATAAAAAAAATGGGATGAAATTTTGATTAACAATTTCGTCATTTTGAAGCTTAAAACTTGAAACAAATTTTTTAGGCTTTTGATCAGAAATAAATAATAAGACAATCAACATTTGTAAAATTTTGCCCTTAATAAAACAAAAAAGGATGAATATTTTGTATGTGTGTGTATAATATATGAAGTTTATGTGACTACCGAAGTCACTTTTCCACGCGGACAAAGTCACCGGCCAACTATTGTAATATAACCTAGGGATTTCCCACGATATCATGTTGGAAATATATATATATGAAGTTTATGTGACTACCGAAGTCACTTTTCCACGCGGACAAAGTCACCGGCCAACTATTGTAATATAACCCAGGGATTTCCCACGATATCATGTTTCCTTTTAGTGAGATTGAATCAATGAGATTAAAGGACCTTTGTACGTCCATCATATTGAGATAAATTGAAGGATATCCATCATCTCACGTGTAATAATTGAGTATTGAGATACTTACCCCTAATATTATAAATCTTACTATTATCTTACTATTATAATAAATTGGAAAGTCTGTGTGAATGTTTGTTATAAGTAATCTCCGTAAATACCTACTAAAGTAATTTAAATGAAATTCGGTACGTTGATAGTTTTGTGCCTAGAATAAGATTTAGGCTATTAAGTTTGTACATTTTAAACTCTGAGGGGTTAAATAGGGTAGTATAGTTTGTATGTAAAAATATTATTCCTTGGTTTGATTAACTCAAAACTCGGCATAAATAAACCGCAAAGTAAATAATTAAAAACTCATTTTTTGTTTTTAAGAAATTACTGAAGGAGAAAAAAAATCTGAAATTTGTCAAATAAATTTCCATGCGGGAAAAACCGCGGGGTGCGTCTAGTATTGAATATATTGGAAGAATCGGTGTACCGGTGTGTCACGTAATAGATACCTACCAAGACTTCCATTAGGCATCATACAGTATCTTGATTAGTAGATAGATTGCATAGATTGCATTCAGGCTGTATCCGAGGTAGGTGTAGAGAAGGTATCATGAAGCTATTCGTCTCCAATCAATCAAATAATCCAATTTGCCAGTAATTAGGTTCAGATAATTGTCTATTAAGGCGCTAGTACCTACATATGTGCCAAAATAATAACTACGAGTAGGTATGTTGGTCGATTCCTTATAATAATATGATATTTTCAGTGTAGGTTAAGGTGGTCCTAATTTATGATTTGTCAGTATAAAAAGTATTATTGAGCTAACTTTAGACTGTTTGTAACCTATCTTATATTATTTTGATAATTATGTACCTACGGAACGAACGTAGTAATACTTGATCTTAGGTATTAACCTTTTAAAATATTATGTTGGCGTAGTGTCACATCGCGTTTTTAATGTCTTATTTTTTATCTGCCTCAGTGATGTATGTAACACTTAAAGTAGGTAATATAGATGTGCATTTTATTCAATTTTGAGAGCATTGTCTACAATAAGTCCACTCTTTTACTCTTTAAAATTGTGTCAAGTAGTAAATTCTACTTTTTTTATAAAAACTAACACCGAATCCAATTAGGTAGGTACTTACCTACAATTAAGTACATATGCATTTTAAATGTTATCCAAGTCGTGGATCATTTCTTTATAAAAAAAAGATTTATGAAGAATAACTCAACAAGCAATAGTCTGATCTGTATCAAATATAAATAAGAACACACGGAAAGCAAAAGAATTAAATTAAATAGAAAAAAGGAATCACTGTAAAAACACAGTCGCAGTCAGAATCTTTTTCAAGTCTGTAAAAACGATTGATTTTGTATTGAAGTAACCTAATTGCTTTTAAAAAATCAGCCGATCGAGAAAAATTAACAAAAAAAAGTCTTAAAGCTCAAGTGGCTCGCCGAGGGTAGGCGTCACCCTCTTCCGGCTAAGTAAACAAATAAGTGGCGCCTTGTACTTTTTCTGCAAGGAAAACCAGAAGGTATTTTAACGTAATGCTTGCAAATCAGTCAATGTTACCTACATTACGGTTCACAGCAGGTCACGAGGGAATGCGATAGTATAGTAAAGAGCTGCGCGCCGCGCCGCGGATTCGCTTGCGTGGAAATTTATCTGTCACATGGACAACAATAATGAATATCAAACATCGAGACATTTTATTCTGTCTGTGGTGGGCACGTTTTGGATTACGAAAGCCGGCGGGGAGCGGATGTGCCTCTGTGCTTGTTTCTTTGATTATTTGAACCAAGTTATAAAATCATATTATAATTATGTTTTTCATTCTTACATAAAGTTTCATTTTACCATGTTTCGAGTAAATGTGCGAGCGTGAGATTTTTTTTTACTTTTTTTTTACTTGATACAAATTTCAGAAATTTATTGCACTGTTCTTAGACCCCTGAGGGTTATGTAATTAAATTCTGTTTTGAGTTTTCTAGAAATAAAAAATACGTGATAATTATTTACTTTCCAATTTATTTCTACCGAATTTAAAGGGTCGGCAACGCGCGTTTGATGTCTCTGATGTTGCAGGCGTCCATAGGCTGCAGTAACGGTTTTCCATCAGGCGGGCCGCATGCTTGCTGGCCACCTTGGTAGTATAAAAAAAGAATAGAATCAAACCAAGCCACAACAATTTTCCATAGAAACTTGAGCATCCTTTTTGAACACTTCAACAACCTCCTTGAAGCCTCCTCCTTTCTAGCTCTCTCGCAACTTATAAGAACTTACTGAAAAAGACGTCTTGAAAAACATTCACACTGACTCTCATTTATTATATGTATTCCAAAACACACAGCATTGTTGGAAGAATGGTTTGTATTATTTGCTTTTAGATAGTAGGTTTTAGGTATACTTTACCGACCTCCAGTCTGTTTCGAACCCATACTCTTTGCAGGAAGTAGCCGATCCAGAATGTCATCTTGAGCGGCTGTCAATATTTATTCATAGCGTTTGTGTAATTTGCTAAAAGTCAACGAAATTTTTTCCTAAAAATATTTTTTAGCTTAAAAAACACTGATATAAAAGTTTTTGGGTGCATCATGAGTGCGCCTGAGCGTGTTGATCAGGCCGCTGCTTCGGATGAAGAGCGATCTGAACAACAATCACATTATGAAAAAAGCGACGCTTCCTCATCCTCGGAGGATGAGGATGGCCTAGCTTCGCCCCTTCCAAATAAGAGACACCGAGTTGGTAAGTCTTTTGATGATAAACAGCGTGATCAAAAGATAGACTCTTTGATTACCCAGGTGGGGTACATCACAGGTTTTCTGTCCCAATATAACATTCCGTTAGCCGGTCCTAGTACTCAATCTTTTTCGATCCCCGCGCCTAGTCCATATCTAACAAATCCATGTTGTGTTCCTAATAAGTTGCAGTTAGGTGAATTGTCAACGAATTTTGATGAAAGAAAGGTCATTCCATCATCTGATTTAAAAAGACTAGAAAAAGTTAACCATCTTCAACATTTTGAGACACAAGCTTGGAAAGGCATGAGATACAAGGCCACACTGCAGGGATTTTCGGCAACCCCAGGATTTGTGGCACTCAAAGTTAATGAAGAATTGTGTCATTTTAACAAGAGTAAAGATTACTTAGCTGCAGCTGATAATATATGGGCAGGACTTACAAATGCAGAGCTAGAACGACAGGAGTTATTGAAACAAGGTCTACAGAATCTTGTTAACTGGGCAGCTAGGAATCCTGGTGAATTAAACTCAATGTCCTTGTTTGAAAAGGTATCTTCCTTTTTTGGGACAGATTCTCCTCTTCATAATTGCTCTGAGAAAATAATGCAAATTATTTGTGGCCGCCGTGCTGAATGCATTGAAATAAGAAGAGAAAGAATTTTAAAAGAAATAAATAATCCCATGTTGAAAGCTACCATAAAGGACATCCCCCCAAGTGCAGAGTACTTGTTTAGTCGAAATGCTTTGCAGCCAGTCATTAATTCACTGGGTGGCACACAAGTTTGGCTTAATAAGCCAGAGTATCTTAAAGAAAAAAAGCCAAGTCATTCTAGGCCTTCTTCAAACTTCAGACAGGACAGGCAGGACAAGAGACCTTACACTCGCGCGAGTAACAGGGGTGGCCGGTCTGACACAAGAGGCAAACAGAAAGGTTATCAAGGCCAACAAAAACATAACTTTCGAGGTGACACAAAAAGAAATAACCAAGACAGCAAACAAAATTGACTATATGAATACAACAAAGTCTTTCAGGGGGGGATGCTTAAAGCATTATATGCAAGCATGGGTAGAATTGGGTGCCAACAAATACATTTTACAAACAATATCCAGAGCTCGCATACCCTTCATAAAACGGCCTCCACTGATACGTTGTTCAAGGATACAGTTGAGAAAGTTCAACACCCCAGTTTCACCAGAGATGACCACAATTATTCAGGATTTAATGGCAAATGGAGTTTTGGAAAAACCAAAAATTTTGAACTCCGGATTCCTTTCAAAGATGTTTTTGATTATGAAACCAAATGGGGGGGTACGTCCAATATTCGACCTGAGAGGACTAAACAGACACATTACAACAAAGCACTTCCAACTAGTGTCACAAGCCGATGTAGTAAAGTTTTTACAGAGGAACGATTGGATGGTAAAAATAGACCTGACGCAAGCCTACTTTCACGTGCCTATTGCAGAGTCACACCGGCGCTTTCTAAGAGTTTATTACAACCATCAGGTTCTACAACTGTCAGTTCTACCCTTCGGGCTTTCAACAGCTCCTCGAATGTTTGCTACACTAACAAACTGGATCGCGGAGATCTTACGAGGCAAGGGTATGAGACTTTTAGTCTATTTAGACGACTTCCTTCTGGTAAGTCAGGACAGAACGCAACTTCTGGATCAGGTCTCGGAGACCTTGAGTATCCTAGAAAGCTGGGGTTGGCATGTAAACTTCCTAAAGTCAGTACTAGAACCGTCTCAGAACCTGGAGTACTTAGGAATTTCATGGAATACCAAGAACTTTACCATGGCCTTACCTCTAGTAAAGAGGACAAGAATAAAAGGTACAATAGCAAAAGTTCTAGAAAGAGGTTGCTGCAACTTAAAAGAGATTCAAACCTTATTAGGGTTATTAAATTTCGCGAACTTGACCACTCGAAAAGGGCGCTTACACTGTCGCCTAACTCAAAGGTTCACAAGAGCTTTTCGTCAAGGCAAAAGATGGCTAAGAAGAGCTACACCTCCCGCAGTAAGAAGGGAACTAGTTTGGTGGCAGAGTGCCATAGATCACAGCATAATTCCTCTACAGAACAAGGAAGTAACTCACTTCCTGACCACAGACGCATCGGATGCGGGCTGGGGTGCTCACCTCAACGAGAGGCTCCTGTCGGGCAGGTGGAGAGCACATCAGAAATCTTGGCATGCAAATTTAAAAGAGCTGTTTGCAGTATACAGTGCAATAAATCTAAACCAGAGTTCCCTACACAATGCTCATGTCCTCATACAGTCGGACAACAGGACACTGGTAGCATACATCAGGAACGAAGGGGGAACACGATCCCTTGTACTACTCGAGCTGACAACGAAGCTTCTAGAGCTGTCGGAACGCTTGAGCATGACACTCTCGGCGGCGTATCTCCCGGGGAGATACAACGGCATAGCCGACCGCCTGTCAAGAAATCGACCTGTGCCGGAATGGCACTTAATGCCTCCGGCCTCGGAGGCCGTATTCGGAACTTGGGGCATACCAGAAATCGATCTGTTCGCATCAAAAAAATCTGCCGTAGTAGACCACTACGTAACTTGGGACTCCAGAGATGGATGTGCCGTCTTTTGCGACGCCTTCAGTCGCCCCTGGAATTTCAGTCTAGCTTGGGTGTTTCCACCTCCCAATCTCATTCCACGCGTGCTACATCACCTCAATACTGCGACAGGCATTTACATAATAATAGCACCACTATGGACACATTGCTTCTGGCTAACAGATCTGAAGGCACGAGCTCTGACCAATCCTCTCCCAATAAAAAACCTGCACAAAAATCTGATAGATCTCACAACTGGCAGGAGACCGCCAATGGTGGAGAAGCTGGATCTCCAAGCTTGGAGAGTTGGGGGTGGGACAGTAAGGTAGCACATTGGTCTCAAAAGGAAAGGGATCTGCTAAAACAAAGCTGGCGAGAGTCGACACTAGCTACATACAAAGCCCCGATCAAACGATGGATTGCATGGTGTCAAGTTAATAGCGTTGACTCCTGAGCTCCACGGGGTAATGATGTAGCCAGATTTTTAGCCAAATTATTCCTCGAAGATCACCTAGCTTACCGAACCATACTTTTACACAACTCTGCTGTCTCCACCTACTCAGCAACTATTTCAGATGAAATTACTAAAACTTTTTTGTGCGTCAGATATTAAGAGCCATTTCATTAGTAAAACCACCCGAAGAGAAGACGTTCATCTGGGATACAGAGATATTATTTAACTGGCTGAAGAACAATCCCTATACAGAATCACTATTTGATACATCAAGAAGAACAGCTATTATTCTACTATTAGCATCTGGACGTCGAATACATGACCTTACTCTTTTAGATTTGTCCAAGGACAACCTAATTACTGATAATGAACACGAAGTACTGTTGTGGCCAAGATTTGGCGCTAAGACAGATAATGCTGAAAATAGACAGTCGGGTTGGTTATTAAAATCACATCCAGAAGAACACTTATGTCCTGTGAAGCATATAAAAAAGCTAATAGAAGCTACTGAAAACAGGCGAACTAAAGAACCTGGATTAACAAATTTATTTATTTCAATAACAGGAGTAGTAAAACCAGCTACTCGGACTATAATAGCTGGTTGGATAAAATCAATATTAAAAGATGCTGGAATAGATTCATCTCCTGGTAGTGTTAGATCAGCAGTAGCTTCTAGAAGTTTTTTAGAAAATAGACCTATTGAGGAGATTCTCCGCAGAGGCAATTGGAGAAGCTCTCAAACCTTTAAGAAATTTTACTGCCGTGCTGTTATAAGGAGCACTTCTGAGATACAAAATAATAATATTGGCCCTGACCAGTTGATGAATAATTTCTTAATACCTTAGTTGATTGAACCAAAAAAGGTAACCTTTAAATGTGGTTTGGAGTAAAAGACATCTCATGATTTAATAGAAAAGATTGCTTGATTTTAAAATCAAGTTGTGGTACTTAACTATCACATTATTTACATATATAATTTGTCATAGTAATTTAGAGACAAAGTTTATGTTGTTTTGCTTATTAAGTAATAAGTGCTGATTTAAATAGAGAATTTATAGAATTTAAAATTTAGTTACTGTTTAATAATACCCGACTGTGCATTTGCGATTACCTTGTTTTCTTTAAGGGTCTTATTACTTATCCGTCACTGATTTGATGTGTACTTTGATTTATATTTTAATAAATAACTTCTTACTTTTGCAATACATTTTAATTTGGAGATCACATAGCGTTTGTGCCTACTTACTCTTTCCCCAGCAGATAACAAACAGGTCTTCCAACAATGCTGTGTGTTTTGGAACACATATAATATTACCGTTTTGCATAAAAACAAAAAGGATAGTATGTGTGTGGAGAAACACACAGCATGGACAAGGTGCTTGCTGGTGTTGGGAGACACTATGAATAAATTATTGACAGCCGCTCAAGATGACATTCTGGATCGGCTACTTCCTGCAAAGTGTATGGGTTCGAAACAGACTGGAGGTCGGTAAAGTATACCTAAAACCTACTATCTAAAAGCAAATAATACAAACCATTCTTCCAACAATGCTGTGTGTTTCTCCACACACATAATATCCGTTTTGTTTTTATGCAAAACGGTAATATTATATCAGTAGGATAAGTGTGAGCGCTAACTGAGATGGCTCACTCTTATGTCGAGATATATTATAGACGAATGCTCGCGGAGATCGCTGAAGCATGTCCTATTGATGCAGCCCCTATTGATCCACATATCCTACAGGTTACTGCAGTTGTGAGTATTTGATCTATTTTTAATGCTTTCTGGTCAAGTTATTTGAAAATTGACTTTGTAAGGAATTCTTTTATTTCTGTAGTAAGTAGATAGGACCATGATTTTTTTTCTATATTATTGTTTTTCATAAACGAGAAATTAAATAAAATTAATGATTGATACCTATAAATTGTTCTTAACTAAAAAAATTTGTACAGCCTCGCATTCCCTCAACTGTGACTGGTTATCACTACATAGTATAAAACAAAGTCGCTTTTTCTGTCCCTATGTCCCTACGTCCCTTTGAATGCTTAAATCTTTAAAACTACGCAACGGATTTTGATGCGGTTTTTTTTAATAGATAGAGTGATTCAAGAGGAAGGTTTATACGTATAATAAAACCGTGCGAAGCCGGGGAGGTTCGGTAGCTTATATATATTATGGGAGCAAATTATGTTTAACCTTCATAATGATCACGGACAGAGAGTGAAATGAGCTTCCTGCATCTGTTTTCCCGCCAGGGTACGATCGTGGAGTCTTCAAATCCTGAGTCAATAAGGTTACTTCTGGGAAAGCGTACTCCATCTTAGGCCACATCTTCACTTACGCAAGGGAAATAGTGGCCAAACGCTCGATCATTTTCAATAAACCTTTTTATTTAAATAAACCAGGAGCAATCATTCAAAATACCAAACGAATAAACTGAGCATGAAATCGGTTTGGAACTTTATTGACTTTATGGTTACGAAGTTATTCAGTTTTAAAAATATGGTGTCCACGGAAATCAGAATTTATATCACCAAAATCAAATATGGGTTGGTTTATCAATAAAAATATGTGTTTTCGGTAGTGAGTAGATTATTAAGCTTCTTAAAATTAAGGACCAATTATTTGATGTTTGTAGTTTCAATAATTTTTTACAAAAACACCTTTAAATCATTACTGTAAACATTTAGTTTTTAATCAGTTTTTAAATCACATAGGTTATAATTTATAAGTACTAGGTTTTTCAAATATTATTTATATCCTGTAAAACGTAGGTTTATGTTCTATAGTATATCAATGAAAATGGAACTAAGGCAATAGTTTACATCTACATCGAGTTCACACAATTTTTGATCAGTAATGTTGCTAGATTCTATTCTAAAGATGGAATTATAAATCAACGCTAACGCTTCCGACTGGTATTGACATGGATCAATTGAGCTACCTTTAGACTGTTTGCAACCGTCTGCAGTTAGCTCAATGGTTTCAATTGTAAATACTAGTTGTAATTTTTCTATTCCTTTGCTTGTAATTTTCGTTGTTAATAAAGATAATAAATCAACTACTAATCAAAATAGGCTTATCCTATCCCACTCTTTTCTTTTACTTAGAGAAATAGGCGTATAGTATTGAGTAAACCTGGCAGAAGTTATTTTTTAATGAGATTAAAGTAATTTTTTAACAAAAGTCACACTAATAATGTTTATCTTTGTATTAAAAATATTATAATTATTCATTTTATATTTATTATAAACTTTTATCCTAAAAAACATTATAAAAACATAAACATATTATTATTGAGATGTTAATCAACCCCCAAATCCACAGAAATCAGTACCACGGAAATCAAAAATTATCACAAAATCCTAGAAATTTTCTTAATTTGCTGGTTTATTTTACATTGAAATATGCAGTCGAAATTAGGAACACAAAAGGCATAAATTATTGCAATTATTATAACAATAGGATTAGTATGAACAAATTTATAGTCAACATGGTAATCAGAATTTCTAGATACCAAGCCACGGAAAGTGATTACGTACCAAAATAACAGAGTGACGTGGAGACATACACCTTTGTTGTACACACCACTGATGGGGCGTGACTGATAGTTTCTCTCAATCTAACAACTATTTACGCACATATTAAAGTACAGTATTTATGAATGATTTAGTGCGCACCAGGGGAATGAGAGCTAAACGACGGACGCGAAGTTATCTCGTTGTAACTTGTCAACTAAAGCTTAGTTTTGCGTAGTAATAGCGTCAAATAAGCAAGTAACTATCTGGGTTATTGTGAACCTATGTAAATTAGTACTAGTGTTTTTAGGAAATGATATAACAATTTATTAACACAGGAACATGAGGTCCGGTCGCACCACGGAAGTCAGAATTTCCAAGGATTTTATTTATTTTTACTTATTTAAAATAAGAATATTAAAAAACAAAAAAAGGCCTCCCCTATTATCTTTGTCTAATCTACTATCATAAAAAAAATCAAAGGGCTAGGGATACTTTTTGTATGATTTTTCGAGCCGGACATGTATTTTTGAACCCTGGGAGAATCACCCATATTTGTTATTCAATAAATGATATCAATTTTACACTTGTAAATAAAGTTTCATGAAAACAAAATCCAATTTTTTAAATTGCTACCGTATTGCAGCCAATTAAAATAATTACGTTACTTTTGCGCCAACCAAACTTTAGTTGTTTGCTATGAACTTAATTCGTAATTATGTCTATCTTGCGCAACATTCATGCCATATCCTTACATTATAAGTACCTACCTAAAAATATAAAATGTCATTATCAAAATCAATTAGACGACCTTTGTGGCGAGGCGGGCGAAGGTCCGATGCATGAGGTAGCAGATTCAATTCGGGAAAAATGATAAACGATCATTCAGGATGTTTTGTTTGTTTTAATAATAATAATAATCGTTTATTCAGACACAAGATCCACACACGCCACGCCACACGCGTCAGTTTTGCTATGTATAACAAATTACTAATATGTTATACAATGTGATTCTTCGAACCTTGATCAAAAGAAATGTGCGGATACACGACACATATTTATCGGTAAAAATCAAGATAAAAAAAATTATATGTTATTTATCTCAAAAACAAAGCAGTTTTAATAATTTTTAAAATGAAGACTACTTCATCTGGTTTTTTCTTCATTTCTTTTTGAGTAAATGGTGTATTTTACTCGAAGTAGTCTCATTTGAAAGCTAGATAGTTTACCTAGCTAATAAAAAAAAATACAAATACGATACATAAGCGTAGTAAAAACAGTATTTTTTTAGAAACAAGACAAAAAAAACGATTTTTATTTTATTTTTTCTCTGTAACTTTAAAACTGGGTAATTAAGGTGTACTTTTTTGCATGTTGTATTAAACTTCATAATTTATTCTACAAATTCTTCAAAAACTGGGGGTCTATCTCTTTCCGTTGTCATGTTATTCACCATTTAAATTAGGTACTTTCTGCCATTTAGATTAAATCAGTTGAGATTCCTGTTGATATCTGTACTTGACTTGTGTTTAAAAAAAATAACATTAATTTTTTTTTATCTCGGTTTTTATCGATAAATATGTGTCGTGTATCCGCAAATTTCGTTTGATCAAGGTTCGAAAAATCACATTGTATATAAAATTCTTAATTGGTTGTAAAATTTATTAAGTACTAGCAGCGCCTCGCGGTTTCTCCCGCGTAATTCCCGTTCCCGTGGGATATCTTCACTTACTTGCCTTAAGCTGTGCATGCTGGAAGCCCTTTAAGTAAGGAACATAGATGTTAAGCCCAATTTCTTTTCATGTTTGTTTTGTGTGATTATTTTGTTGGATTTCATTTGGATTTAAAATTTAGCTTGAACGTTATACTAGAACGTTTATAATATTAGTAGGATACGAGTTATAGGTATAGTACCCATAAGCTCTGCTTAGCTTAAATGATGTGTGATTTTTTTATTTATTTACCTAAAAATAAATCATTTTAGAACCAACAACCGTTGGGGGTAGATGTATTCTTGAATGGAGACCGCGACTTGGCAAACGTAGTGTAGGACGCCCTCCGGCCAGGTGGGATGACGATCTGCGAAAGACTGCTAGCAGATACTGGATGCCTCAAGCTGAAGACAGGGCGCTATGGCGCTCATTTGGGGAGGCCTATGTCCAGCCGTGGACTAATATGGGCTGATTATGATCATGAACATGAAATCATTTTGTTGACTTAACTTTCGGGTTGAATAAAAAGTCGGATGTTTTCACTTCACTTTTATTTCTACTTTTACTTAGCTACAATATTAGCATTATAAATAAGGAATTAAAAGATTTTAAATACTTTAACTTTAGTCATTTAACCCTAAAATAAAGCAGGGGGTGATAGACATGTAAGGTTTATGTGATTACCAAAATTCATTATTCGACGCGAAAGAAGTCGCGGCCACAGCTATTTAGTTAGTAATATTTAGGAGTTAAGCAAACTTCTTAACTTTAAGTGAAATTAAGTAAGGTATATTCTTGAATAACATAAGTTTGTTACCTCTTTCATTCTAGTTCAACTCTCGCAAAGAAGAGGGACGAGGCAAGTACATTGATAAAACAAAGTTTCTCAAAAAAGTTAATAAAGCTGAACGTTCAGCTTTTTGCAGACTGTATTTGCTGACACGTATACATAAAAATGAAACAGCTCAAATCGGGCACTCACAGAATAAATCCCACTTGTCATAGAATGCAATTTTAGTTTGTTGACCCCGAGCTTGCCAGAAATATTCGTTACCGATAGACATGTTCTATGGGGAAACAGAACAAACAAAGAAATTGCATTGTATGAAAGGAAATGTCACTCGAGGCTTAGAGATATTATGTTCCCATCAGCACTTGTCAAATGTGCTGATCGTTTATGTTATGAATCTGACCATAGACGTACTATCGATGTATTGTATTCTGACATTGTGATGGCTCTTCGTGATGCAGCCAAGTACAGTAAGGGAAGCAGCGGTAAGAAAGGCAAACCAAAGCTACACAAGGTGGGATGGAACAAGCATGTGAAGGAGGCGCATGATAAAGCTAGGTCGAGTTTTATTGAGTGGACTCTGTGTGGTAGGCCGAAGACTGGTGAAGTGTACGAGGAAATGAGCGAAAGAAGAAAGGTATTTAAATCGCGCTTGAGATGGTCTCAAGACAATCAGGATCAAATAAGAATGGATGACTTGGCCAACAAGCACGCTAGTGGAAACTTTCGTGACTTCTGGCGCAGCACCAACAAGGTGAATGTGCGGCCGAGTCGACCGCTGAGTGTGGACGGTGTGAGTGATCCTGGTTGTGTTGCGAACATCTTCAAGGAACATTTTGCAGTAAAATCACCACTGGGTAAGCAAACGGAGGTGCCCGACGCTGAGGTACCAAAGGAGGAGCTCAGCTATAGATTTACAGCAAAGAAAGTAGCTCAAATTATAAAATCGCTCTCCAAAGGCAAATCCCCGGGCCACGATGGTATCAGCGTGGAGCACCTCCAGCATGCAGGTCCTCATATCAACGGAGTGCTAGCTATGTTCTACTTGCTCTGCGTGAGCCACTCATATCTGCCTGCAGATATGATGAAAACGGTCGTAGTGCCTGTGGTGAAAGATAAGACTGGAGACCTAGGGGACAAAACAAACTACCGACCTATATCGCTGGCTACTATCATTGCAAAGGTGTTTGACGGTATGCTTAATAAACAGTTAGATCAGTACCTTACTCTGCACGACAATCAGTTTGGGTTTCGACCTAAGCTGTCCACTGAGAGTGCAATACTGTGTCTTAAGCATACCGTCAGATACTACACAGATCGTAGGACGCCTGTATACGCCTGCTTCCTTGACTTGTCCAAGGCTTTTGATCTGGTAGCCTATGACATACTGTGGAAAAAGCTGGAAAGCATTAACTTACCACCCGAGTTAGGTAAAATCTTTAAATATTGGTATGGCCACCAGATCAACTGCGTACGATGGGGTGGAGCAATGTCGGAACCTTATAGGCTGGAATGTGGAGTGAGGCAGGGGGGTTGACCTCGCCCACCCTGTTCAATCTCTACTTAAACGCGCTGATCGAGGCGCTCAGCAGTCGCCATATCGGATGTCATATTGATAATGTGTGCATAAAAAACCTTAGTTATGCCGACGATATGGTTCTGCTGAGCGCCTCGATCTGCGGGTTGAGGGAGCTCATGAGAATCTGTGAGGAGTACGCCTGTGGTCACGGACTGGTTTACAACTCAAAAAAGAGTCAATTCATGGTCTTTGAGGCCGGTACAAAGAGGATGGAAAATGTCCCACCCGTTCGACTAAACGGTGTGAATTTAGAGAGAGTGTACTCTTTTAAGTACTTAGGCCACATACTCACTACCGACCTCAAAGACAATGACGACATCGAACGGGAGCGGAGGGCGCTGTCGGTGCGGGCGAATATGGTTGCCCGCAGGTTTGCGCGTGGCTCAGAGAAGGTGAAGTTGACTCTCTTTAGAGCATACTGCACCTCTCTGTATACGTGCAGCCTGTGGGCGAAGTATACGCTCGCGGCGTACAGCGCCATCCGCGTCCAGTACAATAATGCACTCAGGGCGGTGTTGGGGCTGCCCCGCTACTGCAGCGCATCAGGGATGTTTGCGGCGGCGCGGGTGGACTGTTTTCACACCACCATGCGCAAGCGCGCCGCCTCCCTGGTGCGCAGGTTGCGGGCCAGCTCTAACACTGTCCTGGCAATGATAGCTGGGAGGGTGGACTGTCCGTACACCAGGCATTGTTGTGAGCGCCACCTTTCCAGCAATAGTTTTTAAGGTCTCACTTTTTTTTTTTTTTTTTTTTGTATTTTTGTTTTTATATGAGCTGAGAACTGCTTGAAATAAATATTTTTATTTTTTTTTATTTTATAAATACAGAGTGTCAAACAATTTCAATTTAATTCTCGGATATAACTGTTGGGCAGCCGGACCCACTAAAACTCGAACTTGTCTCACATTTAGTATGTTTTGTTTCAAAATGAACTATTTTCGATTCGGCACGATTTTTATTTGTTTCCCATACAACACTTATGGACTTAAACTTAAAATATACCACAAATATAAAATAAATTACGAGTGCATAAACTTTTCCAAAAGTATTTTTTATATTTGAACGAAAACCACTTTTAAAATAAACATACAAATTAATCGACTAAATTAACTGATGAGTAACGAAATTTTATAATTAGTAACATAAATATCTTATAAAATTCTGACGTATCATCATTTCATTTTAAGTACATACTTTTATTACTTGTGTGATGTGTGACAATTCTTGTTTCTTGTTTCAATTTTCAAATCTTGATTATTCAAATTCAGATTAGCGTTAGGCATTCTAGATTTTTTACTGTGCGTATGTTCTTATAGAGTAAGTCTCTCATATACGGAACCCATATAACCATGTCGACCGATGTGGCGCGGTGGGCGAAGGTCCGTCTACGAAGCAGGAGGTTGCGGGTTCGATTCCCGCCTCGAAACAAATTTGTGCACGATCTGCTGAAATTTGTTCCGTTTGTCTGGGTTTTTTCTATGTAAGTATATGTAAAAATATTTACCTATGTATATAATGTAGTAAATATATCAGTTATCTAGTACCCATAACACAAGTTTTGAGTAGCTTACTTTGGGGCTAGATGGTGCTGTGTGGATCGTGCAACATAAATCTATTTATATTATATAGATGACATCTATAATTTAGAATTAAAGGTTTTCAAAAACGTTTTTACGCTTTCTGCAGTTTAGAGCAATGATTTATTCTAGCTAGTATATTATTATGAACTCTGTTTTAATTTTACTTCCTACCCCTTAAGAAGCGAAGGAATATTACTGTTACTTAGGACTTATGCCAGCATTAGCAAACTATGTAGCTAACTGAACGGTGGTCTGTCCTGACATTTTAGAGAAAATAGGTTTCGGCACAAACATTGGTTCACTTCGTAGACATAGTCTTTTGTAAATTCCACTGGTGAGGACGAACTACAGGCAAAACTAATTTATCTTCAAAAAATAAAAAAGTTAGACTAGTTAGACTAGATTTATTTAATATAAATATTAAGCTTAAAAGCTTGATGAGTAGATTAAACTTATTCCAGGTACTAAAGTAATTTAGTGACTATGCACATCACTAAATTATTAATAATAAATTGATTAAATCGCCGTTTTCATAATTTTTACTGTTTATTAATACTTACTCATTTTTTTTCTGGGAACTTATAATTAGCCTTAATTCACCTATGGTCTTTTTAATATTGATACCAAGCTGTAAGTTGTCTTGAAAGTTTAAAACGATATACATAGTAGATCCACAATCAGCTCCTCAAAGCTTTCCTTTCAACTATGGAGAAGTAATTTGGTTCGTCCATGGTTTATGCTAACTTTACGGTTTTGATCCCTTATGACGTCCTTCAAGTTATAAAATGTTGTAAGCAAATCGAAAACACTGCTCTCATTTCAAAGGTGTCCATTTAGATGGAAAATAATAATAATTTGACAGGCATTCAGATAACGCCAAAACAGCTAAAATAATTCAACAGTTCTATAAATGGTACGTGGTACCTACCTAGTTTGATCATCAGAAAATTAACAGGACGGCTTTTTTTCGCCTCTTTATTCTTCTCTGCTACAAAACCTTTTATTCGTTTTTAAGATTAACTTACGCTTGGCAATCGCATTGAGTGCAGAACAGTAGATTACTCACAAAATAGCTGACGTTTTTTAAAAAAGACGGCAAGCTAGATATCCTCGAGTACTGTCCCAGTTTAAAATTTAATTTAAAGAAATATAAATATATAATCAAGGTCAATAATTTTAACACTGTATTAGCAAATCACATACCCGCCCAGTCGATATTAGATATTTCTGTTGGAGGCGGTCACTAAAATTCTAGGAATAGCAGAGCCCAGCGACAATAATATAGACCAAGGCTTTTTATCTAAGCCAAAGAGGTCTCTAAAATTGGTGGTCCAGAGCATATACTGAGGCCACGAAAACAGGAAAGGTATAGAAAGGTTTTACTAACATAATAAGTACGAAAAGGGTTATGTAATACGAATAATCAGTTATACAAGCCTCGATTTGATAACGTCCTCCTTTTATTAGTCCATTAAAAAATAAGGGCCGTGACGTCACAATAATTTAACTATATTGATGGTGTAATCTAGGCCTTAAATCTGACAAAGTATGTGATATTAGATACTTGGGGCTAGATGGTGCTGTGTGGATTGACCAGCATTATTTATTTATTTATTCGCTAATTTTATAAACTAGGTGCGGTCCGCGACTTCAACCGCGTGAAAATTGATGAAAAGTAGCTGATGTTTTATCACAGGCCTAGAACTGTTTAAAATTTCAGTCCATATTTTGTGAAGTTTTGGCGTAAAGAGGAAACCAACATTTTCCAACTTTCGCATTTAGATGCGGAATTTATTTAATTGTGTTGATAAATTAGATGTTTGTAACACTTCACACTAAAACCAATCTAACCTGCTATTTTATGTCCCTTTAGTTTAGAACCTCGAATAATGTATTGCCGTATCCAATAAAAATACTTATACTCTGGTGTTGACATGAACATAAAAAAACATCATAATATCAAAGATGTTGTATACCAACGCAGCCATACTAGAATCTTTGCATTATCCTATCATTCAATCTGCCCATTACTCTAACTAAAAATAATCATTTTAGTTCAAGCATCGTATGAAAAGTACAGGTCGTAAGAAACCGTAAAGACCTACGTATAAAACGAACATAGTTACGTAGTAGATAAACGTTTTAATTGCCCCGACGTGTGTTACACAATCACGGTGTCAGCTGTCGTCAAGCCCGGCGGTGTCCCGTCGCAGGGTGACTGGTGAAGCGTACGAATTTCACACCACTCGACTAAAATCAGTAACGGACTTACACATTTGCCGCCCGTCGGTTATTTAGATTTCAGCCGCCCTTGCTGACCTTCACTTCAGTTCGATACCTTGTTCTCAATCACTACATAGTTTATAACAAAGTCGCTTTTTCTGTCCCTATGTCCTTTTGAATGCTTAAATCTTTAAAACTACGCAACGGATTTTGATGCGGTTTTTTTAATAGATAGAGTGGTTTAAGAGGAAGGTTTATATGTATAATAAAACCGTGCGAAGCCGGAGCGGATCGGTTATAGATCTGGTTATGGTATAATTGTGAACAAGGTAGGTATCGAATTATAAAGGTGAGCAGTATATAATACTGTAATAATTATATTATAAGAATCTGTCTACAGCTTTGCACTCGTTGTTTGCATGGCAACGGTTCAAGGCTGTTTCTATTCTATGAAAACTGATTTAAGGGATGAAAAGTAGCCTATGTTTTATTCCAGGACTAGAACTCTCTATTCTAAATATTATATTGATTCATTCAGTAGTTTTTGTATAAAAGAGTAAAAAACATCCATACATAACATCGACTATACAAACTTTCGCGTTTATAATATTGGTAAAAGGATTCTATGCCCAGCTGTGGACTAATATAGGCTGATGATGATGATAAGGATACTAGATGCATGGAAAACGTGTCAAATGGGTAACAATATAACTTGATTGCATGGGTGTGTGCAATCAATTTGTACTGTTCTTCAGGAGTAGTTTTGTAAAAATAAAAATAAATGATTATTTATTAACTTTTAAGTTTATTTATACAGAGATTCGAGTACATAAATCGTACCAAATAAAATATTCAATAGAAACTTTGTTTTGCCATATACACGCTAGTGTAACTGTAGAACGGATCTAGTCTTATCTTATTTAATGCGAAAGTTTGGATGTTTAGTTGTACATCTTTGTAAAATTTCAATTCAATCAATTCTGTAGTTTTGGCGTGAAGAATAAGCAAATATTTAGTCACTTATCCATAACTCAATCAAAATGTTCACAATAATCTATACTTATAATAAAACTGTAACCGGTCCAATTCTGTACATTGAAGATATTTTGAAAATTTTTTTTGGAGGGCACTCTATTATCGATACTCAAGCCAAAACTGTATTTTTTTTCATTCATGTCTGTCTGTCTGTCTGTCTGTCTGTCTGTCTGTATCGTAAACGCGCATCACGCCGAAACTACTTGATGGATTTAAATGAAACTCGGCATGATTATAGGTCATACTACGAGGAAGGACATAGGATACTTTTTATCCCGGAATTCAGTAAGGTTCTCATGGGAGAGAGGGTGAAAGAAGAATTCTTTAACCACGCATCACGACGGAAGTGAATGAATTCGAATGGAACTCGGGACGATTGGACATGGGATACATTTTATCCCGGAATTCAGTTTGGTTCCCCTGGGCTATACGGGTTTTCAAAAATTTCTCACAGCATCTGAACGACGCGTGCACGCGTCGTTCAGATGCTGTGAGAAATTTTACTTACTTCAATTCAGTTTAGTTCCTAGGGGAACTAAACTGAATTGAACTGATAGACGCGAAAGTTTGTAAGTATGAATGGATAGATTGATAGATGGATGGATGTTTGTTACTCTTTCACGCAAAAACTGCTGAACGGATCTGGATGAAATTTGGCACAGAGATAGATTATAAGCTGGAATAACACATAGGCTTTATTTTATCCCGAAAATCCCACGGAAAAGGGAATTACGCAAGTAAAATCGCGAGTACTCGAAATACTAATCATGCGCAGACAAAGTCGCGGGCACCAGCTAGTAATATAATATTATCATAACCATAGTGAGATATAATTATTAACTGGCGGTTTTACGTGACACGTGCTGATATTCCGAGCCACTGCCGCAGCGCGAAACTGCTGACATTTGAGGTGAGCTGTGTAAATTGGTTTCATGTTATCAGGCACTGAATTTTCACTGTCATATTATTCTCTACCTCTTTATCAATATAAATATTATTACATACATCCGAGGTAGACATATATTTGAGTTGCTTAGTCCGAATCCTAGCTACAAATCTTTTTCGGCGCTTTTCCCTTTTATCCTTCGGAAATTTAACAAAATAGCAGTCTGAACTCAGATCAAATGTATTCTCAAATCAAATGTTGTCAGTGTAGGTTGCGGACTATTCAACTTGAAAAATAGAAGCATCTTGTTGAATGACATTGAATCACATTTATCTGACTCAGTATAGGTGGGGGATAGTAGAAAAAAATCTATGTTAAGCAACCCTGGGTCTGTATAATTACGGAGATTACTTATAACAAACATTCACACAGACTTTCCCATTTATTATAATATAGTAAGAAGTAAGATAATTAGGGCTGACCAATACTAATCGCACAAAACTAAGTGAACAACTAAATTAAATTTTGAAAACTTCGCAAGTTAGTCGGACGTAAAAGAAGTTCGTTATCAGAGGCATTTCGAACTTTGATAATATGCGAAGGTAATATAAATAACACAATTTACAAATTACTGTCCAAGTAGTAAGTAAATTCATGACGTAGCAATAGTAAAATAGTAAATGCATATTCAAAATGAATTTCTGCCCTACCTATTTTGAATATGCTTCTAAAATGATCAAAATATTTTGTTATTCATAGGACCTCGAAAGTCCATGTGGGTTCTGTGGACCGCGTGCGGTGGGAATGGCCACTGTGCGAGCGCGAGCGGAGCGGAAAAGACCGTAGCACAAAGTATCTACAAGGCTTTATCGAAGCCCCGAAACGAAAATCACGACCTTGTCTCGGCTTTCACTTTTACAATCCCAATGTGAGCATGTATTAAATGAGCATATCTTTTAATATTTTATTACGTAGAACTGATGGAACAACAATTTTGTGACCTCGCATACATATAAAGTCAAGGGATACCTGGATTCTGCTGAGAAAGTAAGGTTTCATCATTATTCCTTTTGGTGTGGCCAACTATTTTAAATACCTTTTTATAGTTAATTAAAATTTTGTTCTCCATAGACGTAACGGTCAAGCAGGTGCTTTTATGGTGGGTCCAGACCAAGCGAATGAGAGCAAGCGAAGGCTAATAAACTAACGCGAACAAATCAGTGTGAAGTCATGGTGAAAGCAAACAAAAGCGAGGAAGGGCCTTCATTCGCCTTCGGCCGTGCTTTATCGTCCCCGGTTTTCGCTGTGGATCATATTTGTTTAGTATGGACAGCGAAAGCGATTGAACATGCGATACCATCGAGCGATCGTTGATACCTAATCGTTCGCTTTCGCTCGCTCTCGTTCGCTGGACCCACCATTACGTTCCAAAGTGAAATTAACATACTGTGCACTTCCCTCCCTACTCGTGTGGGCGGGGGCCATGCTTTTGTTTGGGAGCGCACGCAAAATGAAATCAGCTGTATTCGCCGCGCTGTTAATCAAATAATTTCAGACTGTATGCTTTTAATCCTGATCTGTACCCCAATTTAAATGCTATCCATAGTTTGTCTTATTAGATTCAGAAGTGACGTCGCATCACGACTAAAATTATAAAAAAATATATCTAATGAATCCAGTTACTAATCAATTAAACCTTCTTTATTATGTTCTTTTTTACAATATTTTTACTAACTATAGCAGGATATTCGTTTGAAAGAAAATGCATTAATCCTTTTTTAATGTTGACCCGGCTCTAAACGTTTTAAAACATATTATAAACAACCATTTTAAAAATAAACTCCAACATAAAACAGTGTTTGAACCTATAATTTCAATGAGTGAAAACCCCGTTTAAATTATCCCTTAGACATTCTAACTCCTAGAAATTACCTACTTATGCATCAACTGGATACTCCTTTAAATATTCACGCTACCTTTGATATTTTTCTACAGTACATTATTATAGCAAGCTAGTAATCAAAACAGTGCAATCAGCGGTGATTCCTCATACCAGGAAACCGGTTTTAATATTCCTAGTGATTCTTAGTAGAGTCCTAGTTATTCTTAAAGATAAAGTAAACAGAGAGGCTGTTTACTTTATCTTTAATACACACGAAGAGTTAGGAGAGATATGATATTATTTATTCGCATCTTAATTTGGTTAAAAATTAAGTAAAAAAATATCTTGTCTTTATAAGATTTTTTTGTTTTTACTTTTAAGGCGCAAACTGGACCTAAAGTGGCGCCACCGCTTATTTTATCATATAATTCCGTTAAACAAAAGAATTTCCAAAATTCACACAAACAGTTTGTTAAACCTATCATAAGCTTTTTTAATGCATCTGTATAGTTTCCTTTTGTCTAGTTTGGGAAGTGATACGTAAACAAAGTTTGGTGGCCACCAATGGCAACTTCGTAATTCTTCCTGTATCTTTAAAAGCTAACGGTAAAATGTCGATTGCGAGGAATATTTAATCTCAAAACAGCTTATTTTATCTGGAAATACGCAAACAAAGGTCTCAATAGTGCCATTCAATCAAGATGATAAAAATGACGTTTGTGCTTTTGGTATTCTACTATTTTTTGCGCTTGAAGATACTTTCATAATTCGAATGTCAAATTCGTAGTCAGAAACGTAATCGTCACTGTTATGTATGAACCTCAAAAAGTTTGTGCTAATAGAATACCAAAAAGAGCAACACTGACACTGACATTTTGACACAATACTATTTAAATGGTGAAGCGATTTGTGTAGTGGAATTCGGGCCCTGGATTTAAGTTCGTTAGTGTTTCATCGACATTTTCATTTGAATCACTCACTATATGACATCGATTAAGAGTGGTCGTGTGAGTGGAGTACAATTGAAAAGCTCGCATGAAATCACGACCTATGACGGGAGAGCCGCCATTGCAAATGATTTGAAAGTGCCAATATTACAAGGCAATTTCAATTACGACTAAAAAGGATTCATCCCGATCCTACCTATTTTGTTCTCGTAAAGATTAGTTTTCTGAAACTAGTTCTCTGATGAAGGGATTATGATAAAATATCACTTGTAGACCTTCTGCCACCTGCAGAAGGTCTATAAATGATATTAGATATTATTCAGGAATTCCGTTTCCAAGTTTTCGACGCAGAATCCGACACCGATTCACGTGCAATTATTTTTTTTCAGCCGTTCGTCATGTTTAATTCATTCTATAAGGAATATAAATAGCGGAAAAATCATCATCATCAGCCCATAGGCCATAGTAGTCCACAGCTAGACATAGGCTTTCCTAATGAGCACCTAGCACCCTATCTTCAGCTTGACGCATCCAGCATCTGCCAGCAGTCTTTCGCAGATCGTCATTCCACCTGAAGAACACGTTTACCCCAATGGTTGTCGGACATACATATAGTGAGGCAAATAGTTAGGTCAGCGGAAAAACAGTTTCCCTTAATTAGTAAACCATTTTCTTTAAACCCTTCTTTGAATTAATTTCGATTCAGTGCATCCTTTTCAGAAATACAAAAAATAAAAGATTTTTGTTCGATGCGATGCGCGACCCGAGCGAGCTGGTGAGTATCTGGCTCAGCGCATCAGCATTGCCATACAGCGTGGTAATGCAGCCAGTGTCTTGGGGACGCTTTCGACTGGTATTGGCATCAGATGAGCTACCTCTAGACTGTTTGTACCCGTCTGCAGTTCGTTCAATTGTTTTAATTGTATATAGTTTGTTTCTATTCCTTGATTGTAATTTTCTTACTTAATACTATAGTTTATTTGTATGATTCATTACAAAGATATTTTTTATTATACTTACTTAGGTAATACCGAGTAACCTTGGAACAAATATTTGCACACTTTAACATTTGTCCCAAGGTGCTAATCGTAACCCACAACCTCCTAAGTAGCAGGCGGTTAAAAACACAACAAATATAAAAAAATATGATAACTTATATTTTTCAGCAAAAAAAATTAGGAGCAGGTAGCCCGATATAGTGCCCATGATTCAATTTGAATACAATTGAGTCCTGGTGCTCAATTTGCACAAAGTGCACGCTTCTCGCTATGAGGCTGCATAAAGGCAGGCTTGCATCCCAAAGGACCAAAAATGTCATGAGTTCAGACTGGAAAGTATATGGTATGATATATGTATACCTATGTCAAAGGATAAAATACGTCAAAGGCTGAAGATATGTAGGTATATGTCAAAAGCGTTTTTAACTAACTGATATTAAAAGAGACCTCGAAGATTTCAAAATCACAATTTATTTAATTTAAATAATCAACAAATTTAAATACTTACGACAAAGAAAATGACAGTCTAAGAATAGGAACAACATAATTGTCATCATTATTCATAGAAATTACAATTTCTATGTATTATAAAAATATATATCCATGTAGTGTAATGTATTAGTTAAATCAGTCATCTAGTACCCATAATGCAAGCTCTGCTTAGCTTGGGAATACATGATGCTGTGTGGATTGTCCAGCATTAGAAAAACCAATTACAGTAACCTGGAGTGTCCCACTGCTAGGCAAAGGACTTCCCTGGTCCCTCCACTCATCTTGGTCCGAGCCAGCTGGACCCAAGCTTCGTCGTAGGTGTCTTATTCTAATTCTAAGTGGGGAACTGTGATCTGCACTGACATCTCGCATGGGAGTGCGTTGTGCATTATCCCCGTCGTCGTAGGAGTCCAGTTCGTCACGCTGTCTGTCGCAGCGACTAACGCTGTTAGGGCTCAACTGCTTTATCTTAGGCCACAAGTCTTCAGATATGCGGCAGATTTGACCAGCCCAGCTCTGTTTAAACGCTTTTGGACCTTTTTTAGCTACATTAGCAAAGGTTTGTGTTTTTTATTTATGTGTTATTTGTAGGCAATTAACCTTTTAACTTTTACTAAACGGAAAAAAGTCCCAAAATACGCTCCAAATTCTTCTGGTTGCGGATGACTACCGAGACAGGTTGACAACCGATGTTTTGCGGTGGGTGAAGGCCCGCCCCGACGTAGGAAAGTGCGGCTTCAATTCCTGCCTTGGGTACAAATGTTTGAACGATCTGAAAAGTTTTCTATGTCTAATAAAAATATACTTATCTATTTTATGTATTGTATTAAGTATTTAAGTCATCTAGTACCCATAACACAAGCTCTGCTTAGTTTGTTGCTAGATGATGCTGTATGGATTTACTAACCTTTTTACCTACCTTTTTACCCAGGTACGCCATATCGAGATATCGCCCACTTTTGTCCAGCAGTATTTCCACTGGTGACAAAATCTAGCTTCTTTTGGCTTGCAAACAGGAGCCAAATTCTACCAAATAAATCGCTTCACCATTATAATAGTATCGTGTAAAAATGACAGTGTTAAACTCCTTTTGGTATTCTACTAGCACAAACTAAGTATTTGAGGTTCATTCATAGCTGTGACGATTAAGTTTATGACCACCAATTTGACAGTTATCATATTATTGTATTAACAAAAGTATCTTCAATTCAAAATAATAGTAGAATACCAAATGTACATACTACGTCATTTTAGCCATCTTAATAGTATGGCACTATTGAGATCTTTGTTTTGAAATTAGTGGAATTCGGCCCCAGGCGGTGGTTTCCCCGTGAAAGGCCCTTGTTCACAATGAGATGTACCGATAGACGCGTGGCGCCGAGCAGACGCCCACGTCAGTAGGTGTGACCCTGCGGCACACTTATGCAAGTAGAGAGATATTTGTCGTGGGTAGAGCGATGCACGAAGCGTACCTACTATGAATTTACTAGAACTACGTTACGATACGCATAACGTAATTCTAGTAACGAAGACTACCTACTAGCATCGTATCTGTATAATGAGTTGTAAAGAGCACAACGAGATAGTGTTTCGCTATTTTAACTTTTCCCCCTGCTGCAGCTGGTGAGATTTAGAGAACTAGTAGTAGAACTAGTATCTGCCCGCGGCTTGGCTCAACATTCTTGCTCTGCTCGATACTCGTTCATTGTTGCCGGTGAGGCAACTGCCCGTACTTATTTAGTTACATTTTTTCTCTGAATCTTTCGTCCAATAACAAACAACTGAGAAATAAATTTGTAGAACTATTGAAAAATACTACTATCTCGAAAATTTGGATGTACCTACTTGTTTTTTTGTTAGGAGCGTGACTGAATTTTTTTTCTTTTGATCTCTTCAAAAATAAAGAGCCTCATAAAATCTGGATCTACGTTACTATTATATATGTATATAGCTTCGTTCTGATAAAGGTACAGGTGGTATTCTAATCGAACGGACTGAAATCTGTAAAAATTAAAACGTATACTTTTATTTCATCGATCGTTAGGATCAATTATAAAAAATCAACAAACAAGAACAAACTTGATTCATTAAACTGGAACTTAATTGTACTGGATTTCTTAAGAAATAAGTTAAACGGTTTCCCCGAAAAAGAGATCAACCCGCGACCGATTCTCCGTACGAAATTATAAAAAAAAACAATTTTACAGTGAACCCCCGGTAATCCGGCCCCTGTCTAATCCGGCGCCCCCTGTAATCCGACATGCCTATCACTGTTGAATGTAGTTAGGTAGGTACACAAACATTATTTTGGCAAACAAACGAATGAGAAGTGTGTTGTTTAATTTACTAAATTCGACAGTTCTCTAAACATTGCTGTATGATTGTAGTTCAGTTACCTAGAATTTTAACATTTTGATTTGGAAATTGTCGGATTACGCGCTTCTTTTCAAAAATTCCGGGCTCTAGTCTTAGGCAGTACTCTATAATCCGACAAATTCGATAGTTCGACACTGCCCTGCAAAACGTTTGTCGGATTACCGGGGGTCCACTGTATTATATTTATCACAAATTTTCAAGTTTTTGTGTATTTTTTCAACAATTTCAGAAATTATTTTGATTATTTTTTGTTGGTGATGGATAGTTTGTATTTCCATGACTGAAACAAGGTTTATTGTGTACCAGTGATAATTAAACTTAAATAAATATGGTGATCTAAGCATAACCACTCGTTAAAAGTACTTTTTAATCAAAAGAACTTCGTTTTACAACAGTCATGGAAATAGACAATATGGCCGATGATAAGAAAACTCCTACTTACCTTTTGAATTCAGGAAAAACAGCATCTTACAACCTGTTCCAAATCTAAGCGGTGCTAACCGAAATGGCTGCTGAGGAAGAGGTTTTGATCACATTTTCAAACATATTTCTCAATAATTTCTGTTTTAATTTCGCCTGTGTTGGGTATTCCAGTTATTTGCTACTCTCTGTTTATATAAACTAATAGAAATATTACTTTAATTTCAACACTGGCCTGTAGTGTAAAGATCAAAAAGTAGTTATGTTCTGATTATATTTTAAAGTGATACAGATACTAAATAACTGGCTGCAGTGTCATCGTTATAGTGAAATACTAACTGGTTGTAGCATATAATGGCTACGTAGCTTCAGACGGCCATCGCACGTTGTAGCGTAGTGCTGACTCATAGTAGCGTTAGACTCTTTGTAGCAGAATAAACTATCTGATAGCACAGCCCGCGGATGAGATGTACCCTAACCTGACCACGTAGCAGCGTCTTGGTAATTTGTAGCAGTGTTAAACAATTTCATAGCAGCATACTGATGTATGGTAGTAGTATTTCGCTAACTTAGAAACCGAAGCGTTACTCTTTGTAGCAGACTAAGCTACCTCATAGCAAGGTAGAGCTACCTACTTCGTGGCAACGTAAGACTACTAGCGACGTGTATCTACATTGTTGCATCGAAAGACTATCTCGTAGCAGCACAGGGTGATGTCAGTGGTCTAAAGACATTGTAGCGGTGGCGGGGTGTCGATAGATGGAGGCGGTTTAGGACCGCTAATTGTTGCCTATTTACCCAAAAGGATGTTATGGTCATCCATATGGGATCTACTTGTGGACGAGTTGTCCCTTTCACTTTGGGGTGGGGTACAATTGGTCCATACTTAATTTTTGATTGGGGCTAGTTGTTCCCTAATTTTTTAGTAAGCTCGGCGGAGCAGTGTTTCAGCGGAAGATATGTACCCTAACGCGACCACCTAGCAGTGTCATGGTAATTTGTAGCAGTGTTAAACAATTTCATAGCAGCATACTGATGTATATGGTATTAGTATTTCGCTAACTTAGATACCGAAGCGTTACTCTTTGTAGCAGACTAAGCTACCTCATAACAAGGTAGAGCTACCTACTTCGTGGCAACGTAAGACTACTAGCGACGTGTATCTACATTGTTGCATCGAAAGACTATCCCGTAGCAGCACAGGGTGATGTCAGTGGTCTAAAGACATTGTAGCGGTGGCGGGGTATCGATAGATGGAGGCGGTTTAGGACCGCTAATTGTTGCCTATTTATGCAAAAGGATGTTATGGTCATCCATATGTTAAAGGATCTACTTGTGGACGAGTTGTCCCTTTCACTTTGGGGTGGGGTACAATTGGTCCATACTTAATTTTTGATTGGGGCTAGTTGTTCCCTAATTTTTTAGTAAGCTCGGCGGAGCAATGTTTCAGCAGAAGATATGTACCCTAACGCAGTGTTATGGTAATTTAAGGAAGAATAGGTTCCTAGTACCTGCGTACTACAAACTAGCTAGTTTGATAAACAAGTTTTGCAAAATAACATATGCCTTAGATGTATTTTAATAGAAAATAGTTATATCTGAATTATAAAAATTTGTTTGTTTACTTCTACCAGATTTTCTAATGAGAAGGATCAAAACTTTTAAATAATTTAGGTGGAGCAAGAGGGAAGTATAAATAAAACACAATACTTTGCTGTATATATATTTATTATTAATACTTTTATATATGATTAATTAATTGATTATTTAATTGATTAATTATATAAACTACAGGGCGTCTTGATCGTAAGATCTGGGGGCAACATGGGTACGATTGTGATTAATGATAGATTTAAAATGTTATTTAGGTGTAAACTATATTATATTATTGTACCGATGCACATGTGGCACGTTAGAAGTAAATTTCAATACATAAGTAAGTATAGATATATATATATAAACAGGTCAAAAAATAACATATTAGAATTAAGTGTTGCAGTAATATAATTCAGAGTTAGGTTTTATGCCTAAACGCTAATGACTAGAAAACAAACTGGATTGTTGGAGTGACCATTTAAACATTTGTAAAAAGTTTTCGTATAGGTCAACTTTTTAATTTTTATATGAACAGTCGGATTCATATATTAAAATTTTCAAGATATGTTAGTTTTTGATGGAATATTAAAATGCTGAACACACTTTAAAATACTGAACAATTCTAAATTATTCATTAAATATAAAAGATTTGTAGCATTTAATTGGCAAGTTCAAAACATGTTTACAAATATTTACCCTTTCATTTAAATTTGTATTTAATGATATTTTGTGCACTCAATAAATTAGGCCGATTAAGGCATTAAGGAAAATGGTTTTTGACGTTTTGTGCATTAAATTGTGCATAATTTTGGGCTTTTCAGAATGTTCATAATATTGACATCATTCAAAAGCTCTTCACATTACTCTATCTAAGTCCTCATGGACGATATACATAATTTCCTACATCAAATTTTAAAATTTATCACAATCCAAGTTTTTCTATAAACATTTGAACCAAACTCTAAAGTAAAACCGATAAAGAATATAAACACAGTTCGAATGTAGTTCAAACGGCCCATTGCTGTATCAAATGAATATAATATACACCTGAAATACATATTAGTTTTTCTAACTTTACTGTGATATTATTTAAGTATATGTAAACATTGAAAGTTAAGTTTGGGTATGCGAGTGGTAGGCACTCGTATACGTAAGGAATTACTCCTTGAGCTGGGGTTGGAACACCTGGACCTTGTTGGGGGCAGATGGAGTGAGCTCCTCGAACAGTGGGTTCTTCACTTCCATGGCTCCAGTCTGGAACAAAAACATATTGACTAGGTGATCTAACTAGCTTAATCTTCTCAACAAAACTACTGAAGGATCGAGGTTGAGATTGAATAAATGTAGTTTTAGGCCTGGAATATTGCTACTTTCATCAATTCTCACAGGAGTGAAGCAGCGGGGCGCAGCTAGTCTACAATAAGGCCAACGTGGAAAAGAACCAAACTGACCGATGGCATTTCTACAGTTGGGCTTTTGCACGATTTCCCGACCGGAAGTGCAAAAGCACGGTCGACCAGATATCAAAGATTTTTTATATTTTCCATCGGTAGTGTTTAGTATTTTAGTGTGTATTTTATTTCTTTAAAGGCTGATTATGTAGAGTGAGCTGAGTGTCCTGTCAGTACCGCTGGAGCACATCTATTTAAGTATTTAGCGATACTTAATTATTCTCTCGTACTAATAAAGAGAAACCTCTTCACACAACCTATAAGGGTTCACATTACTTAATTAAAATTGCAACATAAAGATCTTCTGAACTATTACGAATGCAGGTAGAATGGATACCTGAGGAACGAAAACATGTTGCAACGTAATGGGCTTTCTCGAAAGGGGTATTTGAATTTTAAAAATACAGCAGTATGTGGAATAACATTCACAAAGCAATTACGATCGATGCACAATGCGTATAAAAGCAGATGTTTTAATAGTTAATATCAACTGATAAATATTTGAATGCATTGAGCACAAACATAACTTTTCCGTTTTACAACAACGAGAAAGTTATGAAAAAATTTACGATTAAATTTACGATTAAACTTAGATTAACTTGTGTCCATGGTAATGGAGAATCTAAGAGGAGGCAAATATAGATCCGCTATTGGAACAGGTAATGGTTGCTGGAAATAATACTGATGATCATAAAATTAGTGCATACATGTGCGCCTGAGTAAATTTTTCTCAAGTGTATATTATATATTGGAGTCGTTGGCCAAGGTGGAAATCAATTCATAGCGTCATTTGTCAAGTTCTGTGTCCTATGATGACCTCAGTGGTGCGATGCAAAAGCTTGCGGTTTAACAAATTTGTGTACGATCTGCAGAAATTTGTTCCGTTGGTCTGTATTTTCTTTGTATAAAAACATCTAAGTGTATAACCTGTGTAAGTACATATATAATGGGAAAGTCTGTGTGAATGTTTTTTATAAGTAATCTCCGTAAGTACTTAAGTTATTCAAATAAAATTCTGTACGTAGATAGTTTAGGACCTAGAATAAAACATAGGCTAATATTTTTTTGCAAAAACAACCTCTGAGGGGGTTAAATGGGGTGGTAAAGTTTGTTTGGAAAATAATCATTCCTTGGTTTGATTTCCTCAAAACTTGGTATAATAAACTACAAAGTAAATTATAAAAACATTATTTTTACGATACTACCCCTAGAGAGTGAGAAATAAATTTCTGAAATGTATTTGAAAAAAATCTCTATTTCGTGGGCGAAGCCGCGGGCGCATCTAGTGTATTAAATATATATTAATACACTAGATGCGCCCCGCATAGGTATCTAGTACCCATAACACAAGCTTTAGCTTACTTTGGGGCTAGATGGTGCTGTGTGGATTGTCCAGCATTATTTAAGAACATGATTTATGTTAAGCAGTGGAAGCATACGGGCTGACTTACGAAGCAGTGATGACGAAGAAGACTGTCTTTTTTAATCACACGACGCTGTAGGGAAACTCACCGTAGCAAAGCCAGGACATTCGAAGACGGTGTAGTCGCCTTCATCTTGGTCGTCGGAGTCCAGGTCTGACAGAGAACCGTTGCGTTGCTCATTGGTGGTCCTAAACGAAAACATTAAATATTAATTCCCTTTAATCTTGAATGAATCTACTCCTGTATGACAAACTAGTTTCTTTTTTCGAACGCCTGTAAAAACGGACAAAATTAAAAAGATTGGTTCATTTTCAGAGGTCGCCAACGAATACACAGAAGGTCTACAAACTCAAAGTTCGTTATTTCTTTTAAACCTTATACTCGGGCACGTCAGAAAGTAAATATATTGTAGAGATACATTTTATAAAAACTAGGAGAAAAAATGATCACTTTTGTTCACTTAAATCTTTAAGTTAAGAAGAAGCGACCAAGAAACCTTAACCTCGTTAAGTCGAGTTGGAACAAAGAGAATCCCAAGCTTTTTTATCCTCTATATAATCTGATAATCTACCGGTAATAGGTGCTACCTTTCCATGGCAATGATCTGCTGCTTCTGGTGCTGGTAATGGTACATCTGGGCGGACTGAGCAAGGCGGCGGTCTCCGTTGTAGTCCATGGGTCCAGTTACCCCATAGGCGGGGTAATCCATCGCGCCCGCTGCTTTAGCACGCTTCACAAAGCTATAATGATCTCGGAATCAAACATCTCTTTATAAATGCGAGCTTAAAGAATAGTTGGATAAAGTGACTCGAGTGAGATGATAATAAGGGCTTATTTTATTTATTTTTCTCGGTAGATTAAAGATGTTAACGTGTTTTAAAAAATTGTTCGACTGACTATATCCGGGCGCACTGAGTCGGAGGATTGACTCCGATCGTAATAAAAAAGGAACCCTAGAAAAATGGAAAAATTGAAAACTCTGAGCCTGATTGTCAAAATTCACGTGTGATTATTTCTGATCATCAAAAACACTTCTCAACTTATTCATACAAATAGTAAACATTGAGCTTGGGTTGGATACCTATAATGACTAAAACGATGTCAATAAATTATGAATATATGAGAATAAATTATGGCTGGACCAAAAGGGTCGCCCTGCTGACAGCCAACAGCAGACGACATAACATTGTTCCGTACAAACAAAAAGTTATTTCAAGTTGGCAATATTGAGACATTAATAAATCTTTTATATGGAAGTGCGGGTTATATTATATGCTATGCTTCAATCTGAAAACTCATAGGGACTTTACAAAATGATGAATTCAAACTAATTTTGAAGAAATCTTTGTAGATAATGAGCTTATTTAGTTTCTATAGTTTAGTTCATATAGTATCAGAAAATTGTGCAGATCAATAACGAATAGGGCCTTCGTAGCTTAAAAGACCTATATGGAAATATGTATTGTTAGTTATAAATTACATACCTACTGTCGTAGTTACGATCCCGCCTATCCAGCCAATGATAAATCGAGTGTCTATTCAAGTGGAATTATCTATTTTGTGATTGGTCGTTATTTGTAGAATATGCTGCTCGATGTACGTACAGTCGAGTTAAGAAGAATTATATTTAACAGTTCATACCTAGGTTTTTCTTAGAAGTGGAGTTTATACTTACACGTAAAATCCATAAGTTATTCCCGTTATGGACAAGATAATTGTTGCTACTCCTGCAGCAACACCAACCGTGTAGATTGTTTCACGGCTGAAGTGGGTACCGAGCATATGGACATGTTCCGGGTCGTAGGTATCGGAGTCACTGTTACATAAGATCATCACTATAGACAATCGTAATACAAAGTGGTTTAGCATTACGTTAGCATGTAACCAGAGCTAATCCTATTTCACTGTTTTTTTTATTCAAACTCATTTTTAAAACTTTATGAATTAGAAATATATTCTATGGGTGATGCAGTCGGAAAGGGACTTTAAATTAATAAATAAAAAACAAATTGACACTTCGGTTGGATGAAGATTTTAAATATAAATTTACAACCGATTTCTTGATGACTGTACCCAGCCTAAAAGCCTAGTTGGATTGGAATAAACAGAATCAAGGTCTTGACCATTCTAAACCAATTCTATTAGTATTCTTCTATCTAGGTTGTGTCTAGGTCATGTATTTTGAATCGATGGATCGGGGCCATCTTGTTTTGTTCAATATGTTCATTTTAACTGGGACAGAATGATGCTTGTTACAAACCGGCGGTTTCTCATTCTAGAAGGTTTTCTAATAAGTAACATAGTATTTAACATAAATTATTTTTTGTCAAGCCTGAAAATGTGTCCAATTGATCAATATTTTTATGACTTTAAATTCTGAATACTAGTTGTAGTTAGCTGCAATTTTCTGTGATAGTTCAAAATAAAAACTTCACGTGTTACCGAAACTTTTAAAAGTCTTGCGTTTATAGGACTTCAAATTGGAGGAAACTTGATCCAAAGTTTGTCAAAACAGTTAGGTAAGATTAGCTGTAGTTAAGAAACGCTTAAATTTCATTAACTACATTAGTACAGACATATCTACAATAACACTGCATAATGCGTCCCATTTACTAAAAATCTATTATCATACGGAACATGAACTCACTGCTACGGTAATGCTGAAAGTTGAGAGCGGTTAAGGCGTGTCGCTTACTCGAGCATGAGCTGAGGCGGAGTCGAGGCGCGGGTGCACCGCGCCTCATATCTTCGTTTTCTTTGGAAATACATGATAATGCGCTCATATAGTTGAAGGAAATCCGTCACCATTTTGAAGGTTTTTTATGCGCCACGACTCTACCTAGAGATCACGCGCCATCGCCGCCTTTACCTTGCTTTTGCTTACCTGTTAGTGGCGCGCTTTTTAAGTACTAAAACTTTCACACAAAAAGCGTCACGAGTGAACATGCTTATGCTGTGTTTTCCAGCCGCAATCCATAAAACCAAGTCTACTAACTACATCTACTTCACACAAACCGAATCTACAGTCAAATCAAATTATGGTTATATTATTTTATTTATTGTAAGCATTTTATTTTCAAATCAATTGGATATTATTGGTATGGTTCCATCCGAATCCATACCTCAGTAGTCATTAAGACATAATTCTTAAAGACTATCTAAAACGGCTTGTATGCTACGAAGATTTGTCAATCAGCTCTTGAACTAACCTGAAACCATTGTTGTTAATTTGGATAGGTTTATCATTGTTTTTTTTTCATTATTTTTGTGAAAACTATTACTGAGAGCAAAAGTTTGAATAATTTTAAATAATCTTGCTCCATATTTTAAAAGCGTGTTTTTGCTCATAGCTTAATAAGAAGCTAAGTTTTTGCATCTAATTAATGTGAGTTTTTATCGATTGCGGCAATCATTTTTCAACATCTACTAGACTAGTCTACCGTACACACTAACATAACAAATTTTAAAAGCGAGTTCGTAGTAATTTGTTTAAAATGGTCTTTATGGTATCATGCGATAATGAACAGAATATTAAAAATTGGAATAAGATAAAATAAAAACGATAAATATGGTTTAATTATATAAATGCAATACATAGAGTGTACATACAAAAATACGGGTTATAAGAATTTAAATACTTTTAATACATAAACTAAGATGTTTGAAATATATTTTGGAATGATTAGAATAATAGTGATATGAATTACTACTGATGTGATAAATGAGCTGTTGTGTTCACACAAACTTTTAATTCAGATATTTCTGTGCGGCTGTGTTAAACATATTGCAGTTTTGTTCTTAATGTCAACACATTGTGATAGTCTGCTTCGGAGTTTTTGAGGAACCACTAATGGTCCATGCTAAATATGCTCACTAAGGGATTCAACAAACAGGGTGAAGACTAATTACAAAGATATAGGTTTTCTTACTTTCTTAAATCACTGTTTTTAAACCAATTCAATTTCGTTGGTATTAGTGATACCGGAATGTAACGCATTTTTTGTATTGACCTGTAAAATATTATAAATTTTTTGTCTGAACTTTAACAATAATGCTACTTTAAATAACATTAGAAAATTTATACCATCATGTTAAAGCTAAATGATTTCGATTACGATCCTTTCGATTTACTTCTCATAGAGTCCATGATCCGCAATACTGGCTATTATTACAGTCAAAAAATTAGCATTGCTATTCAACGTGGCAATGCTGCCAGCATTCTGGGTTCTCTTCTTTCTGGTTCTGGCTTAGATATTTATGAAATTCATATAGAGGTTATACATGCTATTCATTGATATTGCTTCACATGACTCGATAAACGCTTCATTGGTTCGATAAAGTAAATAATATAATACATATGATATAGAAGCACCAACTCAAATAATATAATTAAAGTTCAGTAGATAAAAAGGAAAGATAAAATATAATTTAAAATATAACGAAAAGGGTAGTTTATATACAATTACTTAAAAAAAATTAAAAGAAATTTCGAATAAATTTGTCGATAACTGTTTTTAAGATTAATCTTAACTACATATTTAAGCGAGTACCTATTCACATGACATAACCAAATGGCAAATATGTAGTTTGAGGTTGCTGCCATTGGGTTTTTTCTCAAATTCGACCACAGTAACTAAACAGAAAAAATATGAAATAAAAACGCCACTTGAGTACACTAAATTTCGTATCTAGTAAAGTAAATAAACACGAAATTAATCTAATAGAACAACACCACATAAATAATAATCTAACTTACTGTACAATAGGATTTTTAAACCACCTCTATTAACAATAACCGAACCAGTATGTTATTTTTTATGTTGCCCCAGTAATAGAAAGTAAACTAACATGTCATCATCATCATTTGGGCAACTTTTGATAAGGCAAGTAGTTTTATTCATTCTTGAACTTGAGACATTTCAAATTACCTGTATGGATTTTATGAAGGGTCACCAAAAAACTGTGAACAAACTAAATTTTGCAACTAAAAGTGACAAAGAATCGCATGAAATTTAAGGTTCTCTATATTTTATCATACGCATTTTAGATAAATTACCATATTTTTCAGATCGGTCGGATTTGGTAAGGCTACTTTGTAGACTAGAAATATCACGTCTTTCCTTCTAAAGCTTTAAATAATTGTGTACGTTAGAATCGAATACTTACACGCCCTTACGGCCCTTGTCGCGATCTTCAGCAACTAGAGTTTTAGTGCGACTTAGGTTGGGGTTCTGGCGAGAGTGACGACGGTCTACTCCAGTCACGATCTTCAGACCCGCGCCTTCTTGAGTACCTTCAGAGATACTCTTGCTCTCGTTATCTAAACGAACAAGTATTTGATCGAATGTGCACCTTAGTTGCACCCAACATACTTGCATTCAATGGTATAATTGAATGAAAGTGAGTTTTATACGTAATAGCTCACTTAAAATTTCTTCGATCGTACAGAGAATTAGAAACAGACGACAAAAACTCTGTTGTAATATAGTTATCAACTCCTTGTACTATTGCATTCTGATTCTGTGTAGTTTTGACCGTTTTTCCTTGCCCTAGCCAAAAATTTGGTAGTTATCTGGACTTCGCAAGGAAATTATATTGCAAGCTGACCTATCGACAGGTTAGGTCTGTCAGTACAACCCACAGCACACACAGCAGTTTTCTCCTTCAATTTTTTTTTTTATGAAGACAGCAATAAATATTGTATCAAGTATATCAGTTATATTCGCATAACACAAGCTTTACTTAGCTTTGGGCTAGATGATGCTGTTGTGGATTATCCAGCAATATTATTATTATTGATGGGTTCTATAAGCATCTTTTATGAGAAATAAACAACAGTTTTGGTTCAGTTTACGCTATTGGCCAACGAGAACCTGGATAGTTAATACTAATAAGTCGGTAAATAAAATGTTTTTTTACGTTAAAAATGTACTTACACATAAACCCAGTCTCTGTCGGCGTGAAATATTCCACGTCAAATGGTGTCAGCGCAAATGTTTTTCTTTCTTTCTGTTTTTCTTCGTAATCGCGATCTAGCTCCTGAGTTGTAGTTTCCAAAAACATGCCATGTATTATAGGGTGCTTCCGAAACATAGCTCCGGCGGTATACAGTATGCGCGTGGGTATCGGCTTCGGTGGGTATTTGAAGCCAGAGCTAGGGTGAGTGGCGTGTTTCGCGTGTTGCTCTAAAGGCCCTATGATACGCTGGTAGGCACTACTCAGCCAGGGCATCTCCGATTTGGTTTTATATGGAATTGGAATTTTTTCGGGCATGTGCTCTATGCGTTCTATCTCCTGTTGGGATAATAAACTGTTGTTTAGATCTAAGGACTATACACCAAACCCACTTGTGCAGCCGACACAGGCCGGCCTATGGGTTGGTGTCGGTGAATTATTACACCGCAACTTAAGGTGACGTTTTGCTGTATGAAACTACTGGGTGACAGTTTTTTGTCAACTTGTTGACATGCCGCGAACTTTGGGCGGAATTCGCGGACTGTGTCCGGCTGGCTGGCGATTTTGGAGTATAAATGACACTAAGACTTGATAATTGTATCGCGCGCGCGTGTGTAACAGATATGAAAGGTCTCTCAAATGTGGCTTCTAAACTTGGATAAGGCCCTTTTCTGGAGTTCGTCATTAAAGAAAATTGATACATTTGGGACAGTATAATTCTAAATTCTCTACATGAGATGAAAAGCAATGAATACCGAAAAAGTCGCTGTTTGATGGGGTTTATGGGCTAGCGGTGTCATCGGTAATGTTTTTTGAGAATGTCGTTAACTAGGCTAACGCCGTCAACAAGCGCTTATAGGTGGATGATTACAAACTATTTTGGACTGAATTGGATTAAACGGATTCCAATGATATGTAATTTCCACTAGACGGCGCTACGTGCCACACAGCTCCTGACACATCGATTTAAGGGTAGGGTCATCTCACGTGGAGGTGATGTGAATTGACCACCGAGGTCTTGCGATTTGACCCCGTTAGACTTTTTACTTCTAGAAAACATAAGTCACAGTTCTATGCAAATAAACCACACATCACAGCAGCTCTCAAAGCCTTCATAAACCTATGCCATCTCGGTATAATTTAGCTTGATTTATATGTCAGAGAAATTCAAATTTGACATTTTGGATGCGCTGAGAAGCTGATGTTATATTCTATAATGTAATGAAAGATTGTATCTATCTATTTGTTTAATATAATTGTGGAGATAGGCCTTTCAACCGAATAAAAAAAATTGATGACATCTCACACGCACTTAGTTTCATTTAAATTTCAATTTCAAGACTATTAAAACTCTAACTATTGCTCTTTAACAACAGAGAAGAGGTAATTTATTTATTTTGTTAACCGTATATTTAAAACAAAGATCTAGTGAGTTTGTTCATATAATAATATAATTTAGTTTGTTTTGCTGGCCAAACATTCATTCAATTACTAATAAAAAAACGATATTCTGGTGAAATGAGAGAAATGACAATAATTTAGTTGCCGACGAAGTACCTACTGCTGGTGGTTTTGGTGGTTTTATTTTAAGCCAATTTTTTCTTCCAAAAGAAAACATGTTGAACTGAACCCGTTTATGGGACAACAGGGCTAAAATTATTGCCTTATCATTAAAGCTTACCTCATCCAGCAGGTCTAAAGATGGGGCCTGGATTGGAGACTCGGTGGTGCGATCGTTCTCCATCAGCTTTTGTACCTCAGTAATGATATAATCCGGGTATCGTGTATTTACGGACTCACGTCCTTTCGGGTCAGGCTTTATCGGAGTCATAGGCTCGGATAAGTTGTCATTTTGGGGCCCCGACACATAACGGGCCCTTTTAAAAAGCTTGTTCGCGGTAGTCCGATCTCCTGATATAAAGAAAAATATTTTGTGAAAATGCCCTTCACTAATTTATATTTGGTTTTTCGCGACTGAAAAATAAAGTGATTTGACGCCGTTCCCTATCTAAAATTGTGACACGACAAAACGACCTTTTCCAAATAACACTACGATATTTCGAAATAAATAACATAATCGAATGTTTATACCGTATACATGATGTTTAGGACCCAAAGTGATTTGTTTCGATATATCATTAATAATTATTTGTTATACCTATCATTTTATAATAATGTAAAAGTATGTAAATAAATAATTATGGTTAAATACGCGAGCTGCAACAACATTTGTATAGGAAAACCAGCAATGCTGCTTGGCACCAATATTACTAAAAGAGTACTTTATACTTTTATACTCTTTTATACCGCAAAGTGTACTTATGTATGTAAAGTGCTCTTGTCAAACCAGACCACATTCAACAATCGCTTCCCTTCAAGATGAAACAATCCCGTTCTCCTACTATGATTTTATAGTGAAAAAATACGAAACCTATCGATTTTGATAAAATACCGTGAAAGAAGTAATATTTTTATCCCAACCTAATGAAGAAAAGTGTGCATTTTGCATAATGCAGAGTCATTTTGTAATTTAGTCGGAGAGAAACCAAGACGCCTAACGAACACACCAGGAATGCCAGCTTGAAAACTATTGTAAAGCTAAATGCTGAATAGGGTAGTAAAATAGTTTGAACCGTTATGGTTTCTTAAAACGAAAATGGAATAACTGCTTTCTTTTGTTCGTCAGCATTATTTATCAATTGTTTATTATTTTTAGTGTACACACGTAAGTACCTACTCAATCTACCTTGGGTAAACCCCTTCACTAGAAACTACCGCACCGCAGGTGCTCAAGTGGGAATAGAATCCAATTTTATTTCTGGTTCCCATTTGAGCACCACGTTAATAACATGATTGGTGCTCAAATGGGAATACCTTTGGTGCTCAATGCATAGGTGCCCAGAAAATAGGTGCTGAAACGGGAATACTTCTCCATCAGGTATCAAGGATGGTTTACATTCGACGCTGAAATGTCAAGAAAAGATTTCATCGATGGTGGAAGCCACCTCCAAAGGGGTAAAGGGGTTTTTATAGTTTTTATTGGTTTATTGTTACTACAATATGCCTATGTCCAGCAGTAAACTGTTAAAGTATGTTTTATGAATAAGAAATCTATTTTATTTTATTAGGATTTTAAGCCTACTCAAAAAAAGAGGATGTTCTCAATTAAGCTGTATTTTCTTTTATGTGCCCTCTGAACATTTTACCGATTCTTTTTATTTTAAAGCTTGCTGCTAAAATATTTTATGTCCATTTATATGGGACCACATGTTGAAAAGAAAATATAAATATCTAATTGATTTGGATCTGACCAATAGATTTTGAGTTATCCTTATCGAATGAGTACTTAATCTGCAGCAATGATGTTAGAGTTAATGTTTCAAACTATTACGAGGCTGTCTATATTAAAAAAAAAAAAAAGTAAAAAGTCTTTATTTTGGAACATAAACAAAGGGTATAAAAACATAAATAGGAAGCGATGCGACCTGCAGGAGTAAAAAATACTGTGTCGCAGATCGCAACGCCCACCTCCGGGATTTAGGTTGTTTCCAACATAATCTAGGTACAGACAGCTTCACTAATTGGTATCCCCCTCACAGAATATGCAGTAGTGTGTATTCAGTAGCACGCAGGTTCAAACCCTTTAACATAAAAAAAATTGATTATAGTTTACAAATTTCTCGATAATTTCGTATTTTGTTTTGTTATAAATTTTATTCAATTACTTAATCAGAAAACTAAGATTTTTTCAACACCTTTCTTAATTTCTATCGGTACGCACGAGTAACTATGCTAAATTTCGAGACATAATCATATGTAACGTTGGTGTAGTGTTTGAAGTAGCCGAGTTAATCTGGCTTCTAATCGCAAGAACCGTGTTCGATCCCCTTTATCGATTAGATGTCATTTTTATATTAGCCATTTTTTATTTTTGTCTATTCTTGTGAATAGTGAAGTCATTGTTTATTAGTATCAATATAATGATTGAAAAATAAAACACAATTTTAGGTAGGTAAACACACTTTTTCTATTTCAAAATTTATGACTACATAACAAAACAAAATAAACATAATTAGTAGCATAGATTGTTTGTTTGTCTTAGACATTTTTTTATTTTATAATCAAGCTTATTTATAAGTAGTTCCCTATCCTGATAAATAATGTTCCATTTGCGATTTAGTACTCGAGAATACACATGTTTTCATTAGATTTTTGTTTACTTTTCTAATCTAATGAATTAAACAATTTGAATCTCCTGTAAATCGTGGAACATAGTTTAATCAGGTAGGTTTGAAAATATATATGAGGTCAAAGGGTGTTTTTCTATTATTTATTTTTGTAGGCTGTTTCTCATCTGTGTAACCTCTTGCTCTAAGTTATGCTTGGACCTCAATTCATTCGAATGCCAATTTAAAACCATTTGACCCCACATATTTTCTCAGACTTAGGTCCGGAATTTTAGCTAGCTAGGAATAACAGTAATGTCTTCTTAAAAATAAAATCATTCAGAAACCATTCGCGTACTCGCTGCACAATTATAATGGACAAAATAAATTTGTCCCTCTGGATACACGATCCGCACAGAAAGTAACATGACTTCCTTCAACACTGTCAAATATTGTTCGCCATTCATATTCCCAGTCATTTCTTCTATTTTCCGGGAACCATAGAAGACCCCAATAACCTAAAAATAACAATTTAATCAATTGGTGTTTGTTTTTAGGTGTGTGGGATAAAATACAAATAATTTATTTGCATTGGTCAAATACTATGTTGTTTGTTTGTTTTGTTTTAAAAAGATAAGAATAAGATGAAATAATCTTTGATAAATGTAATTGGATTCGTTGAGAATTATCACTTACTTTTATAATTTATTCTGTTGTTACACTCCTGTTGTTTTTTCTGCCAATTCTTCTTACATTCACATCCCCCTCGGATTTAAATTTACGACCTCATAAGCGCAGGGTTTGAATCTGTAAGATAACAAATCAACAATATATTATGCAGTTAAAGATAACAAGGTTTTACTAAAAAGATATAAGTAGGAAATTTACCGTTATTCCAAGCTGACGATCAATCTTCTTATTACTTATTTGCTGTTCGATAATAACCGGGATCTTAGTTCTCACAAAATTACTGATATGCAACATTTCCTTCAATATTCTTCAATTCCACCAAAAACATAAATAAAAACAACCAAGTAAACACTCGAATTGAGAATGGCAGTACCCTTTTCTTCGTTCACCAAGATTGTATTTAGATCTACCCTCATCTTTTTTCTTATTCAGATATCGTAAATAAAATCCGCTGCCGGACATAAATAACACAAAATTTCGACCGTCCGATAACTAGTTCATTAGCTTAATTATTTAGTGAAGTGGTTAAATGTCATGCGAGCGATTGGATGCCTGGTTCGAACCCCACTTGATGATATAATTTTTGTTTCTTAGAATTTGAGTAAAAGATTAGTAAATCGGTCGGACGACAAATGTAAACTTTAGCTATTTGAGGGGTTACCAATTAGTGATTCTGTCTGTACATATTATGTAAGAAAAATAATTAAAATTAAAGTATAAAATGAAAGTAGTTACATTAAAAAAAGAAAAGGTAAGTATTTCTCAAATTACAAAATCATGTGCCTTAGTGAAAAACAAAAATTAAAACAAAAAATAGAGTAGTTATGAAAATAGAAATGGATCAGCAATTGTATTTGTCAAAGACTTCACTCAGTGTGCATGTGGGTGTGGTGCTCCTGAGGACACCGGTCTCTTAAGAGTCCGGGCAGCAGGAGCTACCAAGTCAGTGATTGTGTGTGTGCGCGTTTGTGTGTGTGTGTGTGACTGTGTGTGGGTGTGACTGTGTGTGAGTGTGTTAGGGTGTGAGTTTGGCACTCCTGAGGGCACCGGTCTCTTAAGAGTCCGGGCAACAGGAGCTACCAAGTCTCTGACTGTGTGTGTGTTTGTGTGAGCGTGTGTTTTGTATGTGCGTGTGTGTTTGTATGTTTGTGTGTGCGTGTGTGTGTGTGACTGTGTGCGTATGTGTGAGGGTGTGCGTTTGGCACTCCTGAGGGCACCGGTCTCTTAAGAGTCCGGGCAACAGGAGCGACCAGGGTGTAGGTGTGTATGTACATATTAAGTTGCATTAAATTACCTGAGAGTGGTTAATAGGTCCTCTGTTTCTCCGTAAGAGAGTGATTGGAGCCATGTTGCAGTTTTTAGTTTGCATTTATATACAGTGAGTGGGTAGATAGCTATTTTTCTATTGATTTTATTGTATAGTGATCCGCTAAGATAATGATAGAGTCTGGATAGTGCACCGTTTCCGCGTGACTCCGTCACACATACTCTATCATGACGGCGTTTTGTAGAGCTAAGGTTAGGGTCAAAGACCAGCTTCGAGTGCTTGCGCAAGACCAACGCTAGAATGAATAGTTGTCTTACCGTTAGTACCCCACAAAGGGTATACAGACTGTCTGTGGAATAACGTCGTGGCTTTGAGCACATAACCTTCAGAACTGCTCTCTGAGCACGCTCTACCCTTAATAATTGAGTCTTGATGGCTCCTCCCCATACGCAAATACCATAGGACAGGATAGATTGTGCCAAAGCAAAATAAACCATCTTAATACACGCTGGATCGGCAGACCTTCTCAGATTTTTAAAAATAAAAATTAATTTTCTAACTCTAGAGACTGTAGATTCTATATGGGGCTTCCAAGAAAGATATGAGTCTAAGTGGATACCTAGGTATTTTAAACTATGTGTACGAGATATTGACGGACAAGAGCATACACCACTATCTTTAAGACAGTCGTGTGCATACAAATTATCATTATCATTATCATTATCATTAATACACGCGTGTTTCTTTTTGGATATAACCAAAAACAACACTTTATTAAACCAAGGATAAAATTGGGTAAAGTGGTGTGTGTTAAAATTTGTATTTTAATCTATACTTATAATAAAACTGTAACAGGTCCAAATCTGTACATTGAAGATATTTTGAAAAAATTTTTTGGAGGGCACTCTATTATCGATACTCAAGCCAAAACTGTAATTTTTTTCATTCATGTCTGTCTGTCTGTCTGTCTGTCTGTCTGTCTGTCTGTCTGTCTGTATCGTAAACGCGCATCACGCCGAAACTACTTGATGGATTTAAATGAAACTCGGCATGATTATAGGTCATACTACGAGGAAGGACATAGGATACTTTTTATCCCGGAATTCAGTAAGGTTCCCATGGGAGAGGGTATGAAAGTAAAATTCCTTTACCGCTCATCACGCCGAAACTGCTGAATGACTTGGAATGAAACTTGGGACGATTTGAGTTCATACTACAAGGAAGGACATGGGATACTTTTTATCCCGGAATTCGGTAAGGTTCCCCTGGGAGAGAGGGTGAAAGAAAAATTCTTTAATGACTTGGAATGAAACTTGGGACGATTTGAGTTCACACTACAAGGAAGGACATGGGATACTTTTTATCCCGGAATTCGGTAAGGTTCCCCTGGGAGAGAGGGTGAAAGAAAAATTCTTTAATGACTTGGAATGAAACTTGGGACGATTTGAGTTCATACTACAAGGAAGGACATGGGATACTTTTTATCCCGGAATTCGGTAAGGTTCCCCTGGGAGAGAGGGTGAAAGAAAAATTCTTTAACCACGCATCACGAGGGAAGTGAATGAATTCGAATGTAACTCGGGACGATTGGACATGGGATACATTTTATCCCGGAATTCAGTTTGGTTCCTCTGGGCTATACGGGTTTTCAAAATTTCTCACAGCATCTGAACGACGCGCGCGCGTCGTTCAAATGCTGTGAGAAATTTTGAAAACCCGTATAGCCCAGAGGAACCAAACTGAATTCCGGGAAATTTTTGAAAACCCGTATAGCCCAGGGGAACCAAACTGAATTGAACTGATAAACGCGTAAGTTTGTAAGGATGAATGGATAGATGGATGGACGTTTGTTACTCTTTCACGCAAAAACTGCTGAACGGATCTGGATGAAATTTGGCACAGAGATAGATTATAAGCTGAAATAATACATAGGCTTTATTTTATCCCAAAAATCCCACGAGAAAGGAATTACGCAATGAAATAGCGAGTACTCGAAATACTAATCATGCGCAGACGAAGTCGCGGGCACCAGCTAGTTATTAATATTTGAATAAATTGCGCAAAACACATTATTATGTGCAATTAATTTGAAACTCAATAATGCACTGGATATAGGCAATTCAGGATCTTCAGGAAAATCTCTTTTGACGATAACAGTTTATATGGGAACAAAATAAAACTAATTTATTTTACAACGAACAAACAAACAGGTGTCTATAAAACATCATAGGTACTCATTTTAGTGCGTCCTAGAGTATGTGGAAATATTATATAAGGCCGCGGATTTAAGTTCCTTCTAAGTCGAAATTTTTTGGTTAGTATTTAATATCTTATGTGGAAACAAAATTATCAAAAAAAATTGTATCCCACAAGAAGCTTACTATGTAAAGCGACGCTTTTATTTAATAGTACCTTCTAGCATAATGGTTATCATGATTATCAAAAAAATAAAACTACGAGAACCGATTTATTATATCCTAATATAAATAAACAAAACTAATAGGAAGGTTATCATCGTCATCGATTATTGAGATGTCATCGATGCATATCATATACGAGTACTTACACGAAAACCATAAAGCGCCCTTATGCAACTGTCTGTCGCAAAAATGCGTGATGCTTCGCTGATTTGCGCTTTGATGACTTGTGTATCTTTATTTATAAAGGTAGCTTAGAACCAAGCGACCGATCCATTTGTTGTTTTGGCCTGAAGAGTTAACAAACATCCATTCATCCAAACTTTTGCAGACCGGCAATGCCTCAATCAGCAACGTATAGTTTCTCAAATTTTTTTTTGTCTTTATTTATTTAACTTAATTCTAAAATCTGTTTAATGGCTTAAAAACGTAATTAATCTAACCCATTTTTATTAGTTTACTAAAATTTCCATATCCACCATTTCCGTGGAGGATATGAGCACATGTATGCACTGGAATATTTTATGGCGCGAACACAATAAAGATTTTGATGGCGGATTAGTTGAAATTAAATTCGCACGCCTAATCAGAAAAAATTGCAAATATTAAGTTAATAGTGGACAGCGAGCTAGCTAAGGGCAGCTTCAAATTACTTTTTTCGCTTTTGAGCGTAGCTATAATAACACTATCTTAATAATAGTTTAATTGATTCAACCTTAAGAGTTAGTTTTCAGTTAGCTAAAGTAATTTTTAATAAATATTTTGCCGTAGCCTTGCTATAAAACTATTAATTTTTATCTTTATAATTAAATGTTAATTTTTAGATCTGACAGACGTAGACAACACTTATTTAAATTTTTATATCAGTTTTTAGTTTCACAATAATAACTCATACCTGACATTCCTGTGAGTGTTTTCAATATCATAGAGAGAAGAGATGAGCTGTTGATTGAATCGTTCTGTACCTTCGATATACTTGAATGTATTCTTAATGGTGGGTAGTTTGATATAGTCGTTTCTGAGTCGCACGTAGGTGGTCATGAAAGGCCCGTAGAACAAGCTGAGCGTAACAGGTGGCACTTACACTTTGCGGTCACATTTTTCAAGAAAAACTAAACATTATCGTATTATTTTTAGTTTTATTTTTGATTAAATACAAATTAAATATGTAAAGTTGTTATTAGTATATTTACTGAAATACGCGTGATATGTCATTTAATAACAAAGTTTGTTGCGATACTGACAACTAAACGGAAATCCTTATCTGCCGCGATAAGAAGGATTGATCATTATAAACATGTGTCGCTTCACAAAAATAAAGTTGAGAGAATTTAGTTACCAGGGTGCGCGATGGCACACGCAGTCAGTACTGTAACGACGAGCGCGAGAAGCGACTTCATGGTGAGGCTGATGTAAAGCAAACTGCCGCTTCGGCGGAGAGCGGCTGACGTACTCGGTGCTGAGCGGCGTCGCTGAGCGGGCGGCCCTCCGCGCTGGCCGCGAAGCACGCACACAGACAGCGCAAGGCCCGCGTCGATCGATATCCCGCCCACATCCAATCGTCACTCTTTTTCGTCACCAAAACTAATTAAATACACTTTGTAAACAGTTTTCATGTGCAAACTTAATTCATAAACCATTTACTGTTTTTTTTTATTTATTTTTTTCGCTTTTTTCGTAAGTGTTGTTTTTATTCGAATACTACACATTTGTTTGGAATTTTAGTGGATCTTTTTTCATAAAAACAAGTCATTTTTATTTTTTTCTTGAGAGCCGGTAAACGTGAAGACACTACACCCGCGCCTTTCACACTGCCCTATATTATTTCTAATCGTGCGTATTCCCATACCATTGAATGTACTTGAGCCGGAGTGAGTCGTCAAGTTCAGCATAGTATAGAAACGTAACGTGTTATCCTTCCGAAAACACCCGAAGCTTTCCGAGGGCAGATTAGCGAAAGTAGAGCAATGAATTTGAAAGAGACAAACAGGTCGACAGCTTCGTTTGTTAACTTTGACTTGAATGAAAACGTTTGTTAAGAGTCATCAACTAAACGGAATTCATCAGATTTTTCATATCACCCTCAAAAGACATTTCTGAAGTTAGGAATTTATTCACAATATCATTTCATATTGTATTAAGAGTAAAGATATTTTAATAAAAACGAAAATTACAGTCAAGGAAAAGAAAAAAAAGGTAATTAACGTTGACGTTGGTCTGAGGAACATTGATAAAACGGTAGAGTCTAGAATACCTACTAGGTAACGTGACTATTACATATTCTGCACCTGAGACCAATCCCACGCTGATCTAGTGAAATTCGTGGAATTATCGTGTACTACGCGGGGCGATATCACGCCCATCCCGCCCCCTGCGCTCCCCACACGCTCGCCTCCCTTCGGCGCATAGGAGTCCTAATCAAAACCTACATTTGAGGAACATTAAACTCATTAATAATAAAACTAATTAACATATAGCATAGCTACTCGCAGCATCCCGAATAAAACAGTACCTATGTCTTTTTTAAATTGAACTTATCGACCATAGAAGATTCTACGACAAAATAATCCTTCTTCATCAGGCCATATTTTTTGTAAAACACTATCAGATTTCACTAGGAATAGAGTTTCTTTACTAATTTTCAAGATAAATCCCACTTCACTTTCAAAGAGTTTTTCCTGTCAAAAAAGTGGTACCTACTTATTAGTATTCATTATATACTATTCATTTAATTATATAAACATCTTTATTTGTTAGTATATTTAGTTTTAGTTAGTAATATAGCTTTAATAGATCTTATTAACAACAAAAACTACAATCAAAGAATAGAAAATTACAACTAGGATATACAATTGAAACCATTGAGCTAACTGCAAACGGTTGCAAACAGTTTAAAGGTAGCGCAATTGATCCATGTCAATACCAGTCGGAAGCGTTACCAAGACACTGGCTGCATTACCACGCTGTATGGCAATGCTGATGCGCTGAGCCAGATACTCACCAGCTCTCAGGTCACGCGTCGCATCGACCAAACGCTCGTTAGTAATTCGTTATAGTATTTATTTATCAACGTTTTTAGGTATGTTCATATAAATATTAATTAATCTGTAGTACCTTACGTCCTTTCTTTAGTTTACATAACTATCCCTACCCAAAGATTCCCTGGAAGATAATTAACTTAATTAATATAGGCTATCTAATAGTGAATATTTTCAAAATCGAACCAGTCCAGACCAATCTAGAACCATCCTCTAAGAAAATTCAAAAAAGATTAAACGTCAAAACATAAACAAGAATTTCAAAGAACGCAGGGTTCTTAAAATCTTGGTCCTAATTTTAAGAACCCAGCAGTATACTTTAATTCCTTTTAATCATATTTTCTTCTGAATAATATTTTCACGTTAAAGAAACCAGAGAAATAATGTTGAATTTTGTGTATTTTTTTTTACCAGCTAGATCTCGTGAATACTGAGATCTGATTAGAATCATAATATCTTTTGTAATCAATGGCATTTATGGCATGAATCAAAACGTAACAAAAACTTAAACAGCAGAAATATGCTCATCTTGACATTTATTTCCGTATTTCACAAAAACGAACTAGTCCATTGAAATGTTACATTTTTTAGGCCTTACCTTGCGTTTTTTAGAGGACGCTATTTTATTTTTTTGATGTGTAGGGGGGGTCAGTGTAAAGCTAAAAACAAGTTTGTGGGGTCGCCACCCTTGTCCCACGGCCGCATTCTTGAAAATAGGGGTTGAAATGGTTTTTACGATATATCTCTTAAACTATTAATTTGATAATAAAAATTTGTTAACATTTTTTGTTGAAAATTAAATTCTCTACAACTTTGGTCCAGTAACTTTTTGTCGTAGAACTATAAATAAAAAAGTTATAGGCGAAAATCTTCAGAAATTCGAGAAAAAAAATTATATTTTTCGATGTAACTTTTTTTATAATTTTACGAAAAATGATATCTCACCATTATTGTAGATCGTTTTTGAGGAACAACTTTTATTCGCATCATTTTTTCATATAGCTAAGGTTTTACAGCGCTCCGAAGTGAGTACTATTTTTCAGTACTCTTAACTATACCTATATTATACATGTGTACTAATAATTTTGTCATTGGGTATTTTCTACCTGAACAGTATTCTCGGTAACGGCCATCAGATTTAAAATTATTTTAAAAATCAATAATTGTTAAATCCTGTTATGGAGTGAAAAAGAGTCAATAATTAATTATTAATAATATTGCAAAATTTGTAATTAAAAAGTTATAATAACAAAAAAAAAACAATAACTGATGACATATTAATAGTACACAATGTATAATATAGGTATAGTTAAGAGTACTGAAAAATAGTACTCACTTCGGAGCGCTGTAAAACCTTAGCTATATGAAAAAATTATGCGAATAAAAGTTGTTCCTCAAAAACGATCTACAATAATGGTCAGATATAATTTTTTCACAAAATGATAAAAAAAAGTTACATCGAAAAATATAATTTCTTGTCTAGAATTTCTGAAGATTTTCGCTTATAACTTTTTTATTTATAGTTCTACGACAAAAAGTTACTGAATCAATGTTGTAGAGAATTTAATTTGCAACAAAAAACGTTTTTTTTTTTTTTATCAAATAAATAGTTTAAGAGATATATCGTAAAAACCATTTCAACCCCTATTTTCAAGATGGCGGCCGTGGGACAAGGGTGGCGACCCCACAAACTTGGTTTTAGCTTTACACTGACCCCTCCTACACATCAAAAAAATAAAATTGCGTCCTCTAAAAAACGCAACCCCAAATGTAACTTTTCAATGGACTAAACCGTTTTCCGGAAAGTAGGGCTCTATATCTAATTATTTTGAATGAACTAAAACTGACTTCATACAATTGTTTTTAAGTTTCGTTTGACATACTGATCCCTTGCAAATAATTCTGATGCGATCATTCTCTAGCAGACAAATCAAATAAAAGCTATTTGAAATAAATCAAGTTCGTGTTTGTTTAAATCAGGCAAAATCTAGTTGATTCATTTCGTAAAAAGTGTTTTTTTAGTGGTTGTTTGCTAATATTGTTGCAAAAAAAATTCAGGATTCTTTGAGCTGCTCAATTAAAAATACTTTATTAACAACGAGAATTACAAGCAAAGGAATAGAAAAATTACAACTAGTATTTACAATTGAAACCATTGAGCTAACTGCAGACGGTTGCAAACAGTCTAAAGGTAGCTCAATTGATCCATGTCAATACCAGTCGGAAGCGTCCCCAAGACACTGGCTGCATTATGGCACGCTGTATGGCAATGCTGATGCGCTGAGCCAGATATTCACCAACTCTCGGGTCACGCGTCGCATCGACCAGACGCTCAGATAATTTTTTAAAAACCCGGAGAGCCTCGGTACCCCACGGACCTAGGGTCTCGAATCCAAGGGGAGCAAATGCGTAGGTTCTGTCGAGACCTGCATATTTGCGCCTCTTGAGATCCTCGGCCAAATCTGCCGCCGCACCAGCCCTAGTGGATGTCCTTGAAAGATGGGAAGGTGCAAGTGTGTCGACGCATGTAGCGTCCCACACAATGGGCCTCCCCAACTCCCATGGGACTAGTGTCATACCGTCGGGCCTCTTGCCATCGTCACGGAACAGACCATTCGGTTCGAGAATAGCTGGTACGTTAGCGCTGACAAAGGCCCGCCGGATGATGTCATTAAGGCTGGCGTGACGAGATATCCGACCAGCGGCCCTAGTACACGATAATCCGTGATGACCAAGCTGTTCGACTGCAGTACCGCACTGGCATAATAAAAATACTAATTTTGATTTGTTTCCATTCCTTGATTGTAATTTCCAGGTAGACTTTTGACAATTAAAAATCGGATAGGTGTTTTTGGAACACCGTTCAAATGCTAAATGTTTCAAAAGCATGAATTTGCCGTGACCGATTTTCAAGCGACATCCGTAAAAGTCTTCCACAAAGGCTTCTGTAAAGGCTCGTATCGCTCTTGTGAATACAATACGCTTAGCTCGCCGTATCGGGATATCGCAATATCGGAAATCGACTGCAATTTAGAGGTTAGAGGTGTGCACTTCAAAGCATGTCGCTCTTGACTTATTCATCGAACGTCAATTGTTTACCAATATTGTCTAAGTGTTAATAGTGTTTTAGTATATGTTTTACCTATTATATGTAGTGTTATCCTTACCCTTCCTTATATTATAAACGTGACATTTTTTATAGATGTATGAATTAATGTATGGATGTTTGTTTCTCTTTAACGCAAAAGTTACTGAACGATAGCAGTTGGAAGTCGGTTGTAAACAGTCTGTCACGTCAACACGTCACGTGCTACTACTTGGACGTCTCTTCCAGTCAACGTGGAAGGGCTCTCAGCCGGTGTGCATGCCCCGTGTTGTAACTACAACCGTCCCCGTACCTTGCATATTTATCCAAATTGTCACGCACATTTGAATAGACGTAGGTCTTAGCCATGGAATAACACAAGGGATACTTTTTATCCCATAAATCTCCTATGGGATAGAAATAGCCTTGAAACATTTCCATAGAAATAACGTGTGCGAAGCCGTTGGCAGATGATTGTAGTATCACTACATAGTATAAAACAAAGTCGCTTTTTCTGCACCTATGTCCCTTTGAATGCTTAAATCTTTAAAACTACCCAACGGATTTGGTGATGCGGTTTTTTTTAATATAGAGTGATTCAAGAGGAAGGTTTACATGTATAATCAAACGGTGTGAAGCCGGGGGGGGGTCGCTAGTTACTTATATAAACACACTAGGACCTGCTCTGGCTTTGCACAGGTGTCTTAAACACTTATAACGTTCCACTTGATTCTCTCTATTTACTAAAAAATGCATCAAAATCCGTAGACTAGTTTTAAAGATTTAAGCATACAAAGGGACAAATAGGTATATAGCGGGAACCAATTTGTTTCATACTAAGTAGTGATATAAATAAATAAAATAATTGAATTAATCAAAGAAAATCTCTATTTATGTTTTTTGAACCCTATCAAAACTCGAAGTACAATAAGATTGTTTCAAAGAGAAAAATCACGCAGGGATTGCTTATTCTACGAAATATCTTTATAAAACTCGTGGAATCTTCAACTCTTATCTTATCTATCAACTATGCTTTGCAGCAAATACTAAATAAGGTTGCAGGTAAATTGCAGACGTCGTCGTTCCATAAAAATGGACTCATTCTCAATGTAACAAAAACCAACTTCATGCATATCAACCTTGCTGGACACAGTAGTATGCCGGTAGCTATGAGCGTGGGAGGCGAAATGGGCAACCAGGTCGATGTGAACACCTTCCTAGGTTTCACCTTAGACAAATCTCACATGGGAGGCGCCCAAACTTTGTAAAAAGATGGGCTGAGAATATTTTGCTCTTTGGCGCCTCTGGGCCACCTTATACAGAGCGACGGTGAGAGGTTTATACTTTGCCAACGTACATTTGTTCCTTCAATATACCGTGGAGCTTGAGCGCGCGCTTTTAATTGGGAGCGCGCTTTCAGACTCCAAAAGCGGGCTCTAAGAGCGATCGTGAGAATCCCACAGGATGAGTCTGACAGGCCGTTTTTCGAGTCGTTAGGAATCTTCACCGTGCCCGCCCTTGTCGTGTCCGCGCTGTATGTGCGTGACAATTTGGATAAATATGCAAGGTACGGGGACGGTCATAGTTACAACACGGAGCATGCACACCGGCTGAGAGCCCTTCCACGTTGACTGGAAGAGACGTCCAAGTGGCAGCACGTGACCGGTTGACGTGACGGACTGTTTACAACCGACTTCCAACTGCTATCACCAGCGCACAATCCAAAAAGTTTTTAAAGTTAATTTAAAAAAGAGGTTCATAACATAAATTGATAGAATTTATAATTTGAATGAATTCGTGTATTTAAAGCATATTAACTGAATTAATATTTATTTTATTTTGATTTAATATTAGTAATTCTACTTAGTAGTAATGTTTTTTGGAATACAGAAATGTATAAATAAGTGACCTGTAATTATTTTATTGATAAATGAACTACAAAACTTACAATAAAAACTAAATGTACTTAATGTTATGTTCCGAATAAACATAAAATAAGCCAAACGTAAAGCATAAGTACCTTAAAATATCGTTAATCTCTTTACGCCTTTTAGACATTTGTAGAGGCAAAGGGCCTCTTCTACCCTTTGCTTATATTTTTTGCTTGTCTGTTAATTTTTTACAGTTACACACAATATTCGATTTAAGACAAACACCAAGCTGTTCCGCACCGCACATTAATTTATTCTCAGTCAATAAAAATAATAACCACAAACTAAAATATTGTGCCACAAGTATTCATTTCTACAGCCCAAAATATAGTTGATTCGGTTTACTTCAAAATTCTAGTGGGTACCTATTCGATATATGTATTTGGCTATGTATCTATGTTTTATTACAGTACCTTACCTAGGCGTGTAAATGGCGTGTAAACACTCATTGTTTGCGGCATAACTTATTCAGTAGCACTTATCTCCCAGAAAAACGTACCTTGTTATGTGAATCCGGCTTTACAACCGCGGAGTTCTGTGTGGGTAGGACCTTTTGTTGTATTTAAAAACGTGAAAGTAAATGCTATCAGGGTGCTTATGGGTGAATAATAAAATGAGTATCTTTTACCTACAGATGTGGCGATTGATTGGATTGTTTATTTTATATTTATCTGGCTTCAGCCCGCGGCGTGGCTGCATTGTATATACAGATACAAAGCAGCCAATGTGTTACTCCAGATTGAAAACTTGGGCGTGCAAAATTCCAGCCCCATTAGGATTAGCGGTTGTTTATGGTCAAACATCTCATAACTTCCCATCTTCAACAATTAATATCTGACCTACAGTTTCAAACTATGTACTTCAACAAACGTCTGTGAAAGAATAATAAAACTTTAGTGATTTTTTGAAATCATCATCATTAACATCAACATCTATATTAGTCCTCCCCTAATGAGCGCCATATTTTGAAATAACAACGTGTTGCATATATCGTCATCTTTATATCAGAACTTAATCCTCAAAGAAGGATTATTTTCACCGTATGCGATACAAAATAAAGGTTTTATCGAAAGATTATTGAAGAAGTATGGAAATAGTGTACTTATTATTGTACCCACTTAGGTATTAAACCTATCGCAAGAGTCCTTTTAATGGGTACACAGGTTACCTACCGTCTGAGAATTGTAATTGTGGTTTTTTAAATGTGACTCTGTTAAAACTAATGCGCCGTTATATATTACAATCAGTGAGTTAACAACCAATCATCGAGTTTTTCTACCCTTACGGTTAAGGTTGTTTCTTTTTCAACTTTATTACGGGATCAATTTAATTTACCCATTTATTAACAACGAAAATTACAATTGAGGAATAAAAAAATTATAACTAGTATTTACAATTATAACCACTGAGCTAACTGCAGACGGTTGCAAACAACCTAAAGGTAGCTCAATTGATCCATGTCAATACCAGTCGGAAGCGTCCCCAAGACTGCATTACCACTCTGTATGGCAAATATGGCAATGCTGATGCGCGGAGCCAGATACTCACCAGCTCTCGGGTCACGCGTCGCATCAATCAGATACTCGGATAATTTTTTAAAAAACCCGTAGAGCCTCGGTACCCCACGGTCTCGACTCCAAGGGGTGCAAATGTGTAGGTATACATACATATACCCATAAATATATGTAGATAGGTACCTTTTCCAATAAAAAAATATCCAAATCAAAATCGGAATACACTGTTATGTGCATTAAGCAGCTATTTTTAAAAGACGACTAAACGGAGGAGGCAGCTAGAAGCTGCCTCCTCCGTTTAGTAGTCGAAGCGTACATATTTTTTTAAGCTACCTCCTCCGTTTAGTCGTCTTTTAAAAATAGCTGCTTAATGCACATACTTACAACACTACACAGGAGAGGTAATAGAGCAAACCACTCACATGATTGTCTTATTAATTACATACCTAGTTCCCTACTTGTTACCTAGACTGCCACTTCCGATTCAGTAATTGACCATACTAATGTACTGATTGCTATAATGTACCTATTTGACATGGATATAGAATACAGATTCAGCATGAGTTCACCGCTTTGATAGGTTTATCAACCGGATGTCGGCAGTTTCACACGGTATTATTGAATACAAAAGCTTATTTCAGTTTGGTGACCAAAATGAAAATGTTTATTTGTCTTGAACTTTTTACACGTGTTTTAATCTAGAAGCGCACACAACCACGTAAGCTTTATAATATAGAATTTAAGAATTATTTTAAGGAGCCCTTTGAGTAGGATACGTGTCTCTTGTAAAGCATCTCAGACTTTGGAACCTTATTTATCAAGTCTTATCGCTATTTTACTTTAGTTACTTATCATGTTTTCTATATCCCTAGACAATCTATAATCCCCACCAGGGGTTAAGCTCGAAAATATTTTAGGCAGTTATAGTCACTTTGATTTCCCTTTTTTTGGGTAACAAGTATGTTGGGCTAATATGTTTTATATTTTGTGCAAGCGTATTTGAAATAAATAGAATTTTAAAGTCGGATAAATCAATGACCTCACTTCCACCCTCATGTGGCAGGTAAATTGTCACCCAAAGAGCAATTTCCTATAAGGCTCTACTACTCGTAGTTCTGAGTAGCTTTTGATTCTTCGTTAAATTGAATGATTCGTTTGTGCTGATTGAACCTTGTCTTCATGTGTGGCACCCCAGACAAAGCAATCATAAGTTGTAAGCCTATCAAGTCATGCGAACGCAATCCAAATTCATCGAATGACATTTTTACTATGATTTCTGTTGGTTTAACTAGTAGGACTTCCTTAGATAACAAGTTTTTATAAAAGTTTCAGTTAAAATTAAATAAAGTACCTACATTACATTTTTTTAACAAAGGTTAAATGTTTATCTAACTTTATCTTAATAATTGATTGTGTAGTTTCTTAAAGATTTTCAATGTTTTTTCCCAACTACAAGGTTCACGTAGTATATGTGTAGTATAGTTAAATGCAATGGATAGTAATCTAAAGAATTATATTGGTAGTAATCGGACTAACCTGAAAAAGATATCAAATTGCTGTGGTAAGTAAAATCTTTATTAACAACGAAAATTATGAGCAAGGAATAGAAAAATTACAACTAGTATTTACAATTGAAACCATTGAGCTAAATGCAGACGGTTGCAAACAGTCTAAAGGTAGCTCAATTGATCCATGTCAAATTGCTTAAATGTAAACCAATTAAATGGGATAGGTAAGTATTGATAAATAAGATATTAAAATGTATTGCTTAAAAAATATATAAGACCAGCAGCGCCTCGCGGTTTCATCCGCGGTAACTTCCGTTTCAACGCCTAAAAAAACTTTCGGAAATTCCGGGATAAATTAAGCCTGTGTTATTCCAGACCATAATCAATCTTTGTGCCAAATTTCATCCATATCCGTGCAGTAGTTTGTGCGTGAAAGAGTAACAAACATCCATTCATACATCCATACTTACAAACTTTCGTGTTTAAAATATTAGTACGATAGTATGATTTAAAAGTAAATTGCAATATTGAGAAGCAGTAGTGACGAGGCAGCCAGAGCACTTTCTACGAAACGCAGGTACAGAGAATTCAATATGTTAAATTTATTTGAATTCGAATTCAAATACAAATATATTTGAATTATCTGCACCTGCAATGTATATTTAAATTCACTGAACCTGCGTTAATATTATTAAATCCGTCACAAATGAAAACATTCCCATCATATTTCACATAGACTTGTTGATGTGGGATGTACATCAAGCGATGCGGTACGCGACCGAAAATTTGGATAAACAATAAATATGTAATGCTGGGGCCGAATTCCATTAAATTCAAAACAAAGGTCTCAATAGTGTCATTCAATCAAGATGATTAAAATGACGTTTGTGCATTTGGTATTCTCTAAGATTAAGTATTTACGTTCGGTATTCTACTATTTTTTGCGCTTGAAGAGACTTTCATAATTAGAATGTCAAATTGGTAGTCATAAACGTAATCGTCACAGCTATGAATGAATCTCTAAAAGTTTGTGGAAGTAGAATATCAAATAAAGTTTTGACACTGACATTTTGACAGGATACTATTTAAATGGTGAAGCGATCTATTTAGTGGAACACAGCACCATCTAGTAAGTAAGCTACTCAAAGTTTGTGTTATGGGTATTAGATTAACTAATATATTTAATACATTATAAACTTAGATTTTTTTTATTATACACAGAAATGATCACCCATACTAATAGAACAAATTTCTGCATATCGTACAAAAATTTGTTCCGAGGCCGAAATCGAAACCGCAACCTCTTGCGTCGCAGGCGGACTCCCGTCCGCTGCGCCACTGAGGTCGTCAAATTGAGCAATTAGCTAATAATTTAAAAAAAATTGGCTTCTCGGGTGCCGTGTCAAGCGAAGATCGACAACACTAACCTTATTTTCCGTCGCGTAGCGCGCTGAACAAAAAGCAATGAATGAATAACACGACTAAATAATAAACTTCAGACAGTGAATGATCGGCGCCATACGTTTCGCAGATATGTTACGACATTTATGTAGTGCTTCAAAACATGCATTATAGATAGATTAATAATATAAATTTATAAAAAGAAAACTGAAAAAGCTACAATTAAAAATAGAAACAAACAAGCTTGGAGTTTTAATTTGTTTCTAATTCTAATTTGTGTTATGAATACCTGGTGACTGAAACTTAATAATACACACAAATATGTACATTACATCGATATTTTTTACAAAACCTAGTAAACACCCTGAACCTCGGAAGAAATATCTGTAGTTTAAAAAAACACTTGACTCAAGGTGGGAATCGATCCTGCAACGTCCTGTATTACAAGCAAATCTTCGCCCGACGCGCTACAACTGTATATAATTAATTAATTTATATAGAGGTAATTAATTTATAAATCAAAATCATATTCAGTTGATAAATAATTTTACTCAACAACAATATATTCGTTTACACTCTACAAATATTTGAATTTATTAATTGGACTGCCATACTGCATAGCTTGCTATTGGAATTTGATTATTAAAATGGATATTTATTAATTTCTGGCATAACATAGTTGATAAAGGTTTATTTAACGCCATAGGTAAGCCCATCTATAATTTAAGAAATAAATAAAAACATGTAACTTCTTTCATTAATTATTATTGCATTTACCAAAAAAAATTTTTTACTTGGTTTTTTAGAAATTTTAAAAAACCTACCTTTTTTTTTTATTGCTTGAATTACGATAACAGTTTAAAAAGAGTGAATTTGTAATTGTCATGAAAAAATCATACTTCAATTAAACATACTTAAAGATTTATAAGTAGACCTTGTTTTATGAATTCTAGATAACTGATCACTACAAAACAAAGTCGTTTCCTCTGTCCCTATGTCCCTTGTTGTTTTTAAATGTCTTGTTTGAAAATGTAATGTATAAGTTTCATAACATAGTGTAAGTAGTACTAGTAGTAAGCTTTGGAACTGTACTCTTTTAACTTCGGAGGAGGGCGTTGTCATCTGCGACACAGTTTTTTAAACTCCTGCAGATGGCATCGTTTCCATTTTTAACCACGAAACTATTGTTATTGTTCCATAATAATAAACGATTTATCTTTATCTTTGTATGCTTAAATCTTTAAGTTTAAAAAAAATATCTTTAAATCGTTAAAACTACGCAGATTTTGATGTGGTTTTTTAATAGATAGAGTGATTCAAGAGGAAGGTTTACACTTATAATAAAACCGTGCGAAGCCGGGCGGGTCACTAGAATACTTATCACCGTAATCAATAATCATCATACATAATATGTACTGAGATATTATTATTTTCTGCATAGGAACCGAACCACCTTAAGACGGAAGTCGTACCTGCAACCTCCAGGCTTACTTGCGCCCACTGCGCCAGAAAGGTCGTCAAATTTTTTTAAACTTTATTAAATTGTTATTGCGAACTGCATTTCACTTCATAAAATATGTTAAAATACAAAGCGGAATTCAACCGTACGTGTCAGCTTCGCTTTCCTTTGTTTGACAAAGGTTATATTGGAAAAATCGCCCATCTGAAACAAAGTGTTCACAATTGCAGGCGAACAGTTACCGTTCAAAGTGATTTCATCGAAAAATTCTCATTTAAATTTTCATTCGTGCAAAAATATACGATTTTTCACTGGAAACTACCTCTTTTGTGACTGATCAAAGTGATGAAGCAATAAAACGACGCAATAAAATAGGACGTCATATTATTTATCATAAATAAGAGTTTGGATGGAGGGATGTTTATTACCTCTTCATGTCAAAACGATTTAACTCATCAAGCTAAAATTAAGAATGGACGTAGTTCCCGGCTTGTAATAAAACAAAGCTTAATTTCAGCAGTTTCCACGCCGGTAAATCCGCAAGCACATAAAATGAAAACCTTTTTACGTTTTAGCCTTAAATGTTCCTAAATAATAAACTTGGTTTGAAAGAGTAGATGTTGAGTTATAAAACTATAATTTGGTATTAAATGATTAAAATAGAATATTATTAAAATATTTTATCAATAACGAAAATTACAATAAATTATAGAAAAAAAAATACAGAATTTAAAAACTTGAAGGAAAGGCCATTGCACATGTCATTACAAACCTGACTAAAATTCTAACTGCTACTTTAATTTCTGAGATGTCTTTATTATGAAGGGTTCACCCCTCAACAAATGAAAAAACGTTATTCTAAGCGGATGAAGTCGCGGGGAACTGCTAGGTTAAAATCAACACACTCATCACCGTTTGTTTACTTATGATGCCTACGGCCTTCGCCTATTATCTGAATGTATTGAATAGAGACACCTTAGCATTTCGATGTAACGATAGTCTACTTGGCATCGCTGTAAGGATTCCAGAACAGCCCAGGTTTCGACGGAATCATAGGCTTTCTCATAGTCCACAAAATTGAGACACAGGGGCTGATTGTACTCTTCGGACTTCTGTATAATCTGCCTCACTGTATGTATGTAGTCTATGGTGCCTTATCCTCGGCGGAACCCGGCCTGTTCTGATGGCTGGAACTCGCCGAGTCTCCTGGCGAGACGATTCGTGATCACTCGTGAGAACAGCTTATAGATGTGGCTCAGGAGTGTGATTTATCACCCTTCTTAAAAAAGATCACCACCAAACTCCCGCTCCACGCCTTAGGTGTTCTACCACTGTGGAGGACGGAAAAATCCTCTATCAGAAATACAGAAATACAGATTCTGTATTTCTATGCTTGCAATCCGTCATGATGAAGTCGATCTCATTTTTAGTCACAGTGTCGGGGCTTTGCCGTTTACAGGTTTTTTGATTGCGAGAATCAACTTTTGGACAACGTAGGATATTTCGCGGTAATCACCTACAGTTGAAGATAGTATCGAGACGTGACTTACCTATTTTTTTGTTCTATCATCAATAATTTACGCAACGCAAGCGAAAAAGTTAAGAAACTTTGATAAAGATATTTTGTAGCTAATTTTTTTTCACCAATGTTTACATAATTGAACTTTTAGTAAGGAACCCAATGTTTTTATGCTATTAAATAACATTTATTTTACTCAGGGATAATATAGCATTCTAACAGTTAATGAATTTATGATTTAAAAAAAATTGCATGTTTAAGAGTTTTCGTGTAAGTTTACACCTTACATAAATACATTAAAAAATCCAAATCATTCCTCTTTAGAACAAGTATTGATTCGGATCGGATGAACTACCTCTAAACTCATCGCAAACACGTCTGCAATTAGCTCAATAATAAATACTAGTTGTAATTTGTTAAAAATATTTGATTTTATTTTCCATTACCAACCCATGACAATCTCTGTTATTTTGTTGCTTATTAGAGTTATTACTTATTAGTACACAAAATTATTTAAATAGCTAATTTAAAGAACTATTATGGTTTATTGATTGGTACTCAATTATGTATTTAAATTAAACCATTAGATTAGCTTGGGACTAGATGATGTTGTGTGGATTGTCCAGCATTATTCATTTTCTTTGCCAATTATGATTGTTTATGGATGATATAGATAACTTTTTTTAATTCCTACTTGAATACAATCTATATAGTATAAAACTCTTTTATTGCTTGTGCCGCCATCTAGTGAACTAGAAGTTCTAAAATACAAATGATGTAGTACGCGCTACGACATCTCTCATGTAGCGAAGTACGTCTACGCGTAGCTCCGTAGAGCGGTCGTAGCAAGTGAGGTTTCGTAGCTCTGCGTGTAGCACAATCGTAGACGTGCTACGTACGTAGTTGTTAACTACGACTATATAACAGCATTATTTGGGTGGGTACTGACCAACGTTACGATGTATAATGTAACATTCGCATCGAGCGTGTTACGCTGTGTTCTAAAATCCGCGTAACATGCTCGTCAAAACTCTGTGCTCCGCTCGTAACAGTCAAAGGAATCGCCAAAAAACCGACAGCCGGGTGGAGCACTCAAAACAAGCAACGACCGGCTCGCTGCTCGCTGGTTTCCCCGTAACACGACGCGACGTACTGACTGCACGAATGCTCGCTGTGTAATATGTTACATTACACGTTGGTCAGTACCCACCTTTAGATGGCGGCAGGCAACAAGGGTGATGATGAATTTTATTATTGTGGAATGGTGTGTGTATGGAAATAATTACGTTAGTGGCGCGCCCGGCGAAGGTCCGTCTGCGACGCAGGTGGTTGCGGATTCGATTCCCACCATATAAATCAATACGAAATTTCCCGTATAAACCATTAAAAAGAAGATACTCAAATTGGAAAGTTTTTTAAACTGGTATTGAAAGAACGTAGGAATGTGTACATGTACCTACTCCACGCAGGGCAAAGAGTTAGGTAGTACGTACGTACCATTAGCCTCTCAGAATCCTGATACTTTAGAAATCTGCTAGCATGTTTAACGCGAACTAAAAAACAGTGTTTATTTGGTAATTGATCCAGCTTTGTCCCTAACAAAACCAAAAAATTATATGGCTGCAACCAGACCAGGCTAACATTGTTTTTTGGACCAAGATAAAAATCAAAGAGGTTAACTCAAAAACTACGCGTCAGAATTAGATCAAATGCATATTGGACCACATGAGTAGCACCAGCTTCTATTAATTATTTGATTGTTCGAACAAAACTAACTTCGTAAAACAATAGTTTTGTCAAAAAAGCAATAAAAATACAAGCATAGGCATACGTAAAATAATACGAATATTAGGAAACATTTGTGTCATCATCATCAGCCTATATTAGTTCACTGCTGGACATAGGCCTGCCCTAATGAGCGCTATAGCGCCCTGTCTTCAGCTTGCCGCATCTAGCATCTGCCAGCAGTCTTTCGCAGATCGTCATCACACCTGGCCGGAGGGCGTCCTACACTACGTTTGCCAAGTCGCGGTCTCCACTCAAGAACAAGTTTACCCCAACGCTTCAACGGTTATTGGTAATTCACGAGATATGACAGGCCCATTACCACTTCAGCTTGCTAATTCTTTGAGCTATGTCGATAACTTTGTTTCTCTGTCGGATGACGAATTCCATCCTTCAGAGAAACTCCGAGCTCTTTCCGTAGCTCGCTGAGCGACTTTGAATTGGTGGACCAGCCTTACCGTGATTGCAAAATGATGACTCATTTGAAAGTTTTTTTATCATTCAGTGATAACATAACCCATAAAGCGACTTTGCTCGCCCTTCCGAGACTGGCAATGCGGTCCACAGGTTGCACAACCGTTTTGTTTTATTTGTATATATTATTTTTTCTGTACCTTCAATGAATGTTTTGCCATCTATCGTGAAACATGGAAAACCGTTGGAACAAAAGTTTACCTTTTTGAAGGTTTGTTTGTACTAACGTACTCTGAACGACGCAACCCTCTCGGCCTCGGCTGTAACGCGTCTGTTTGAAGTGTAGTTCTAACATTCCCCGTCGTGCGGCGCTAGTATAGACTAGCCGATACAGTGCTGAGGACGCAACTGATCGTTCTTTTCAATCCTATATTTCGAGACCTCGTGGTGGAACGGCTAGTAGGTACGTGTGATTCGAATCGGAAGACGTCGTCGGTTCGAACCACGGCGTTGTTGGCACAATAGAATAAATACCAGCGAAATTTCATGTTTATTCTATTGTTTTTGTATTCCTAATTGAAATTTGTCTAAAGTGTAATTTTATTTTGAGTCAATAATATTTTGTATTATACCGAATGGTATGGATCATTTAAACTACCTCTCTAGACTTTGAACAAACTTCTACAGTTACATCAATTGTTTCGGTTGTAAACACTTGTTTTCATATATTAATTAACCTTGATTGTAGGTTTTTTTGTAAATTAAGTAATATTAGGTACCTACCTAATATGTTATTGTAATAATGTACCATTACTTGTACCTGTGCTTGTACACCTACGTATACATGATTAAATTTAATATTTTTCTGTATATTGCCATCTATCGACAAACACGTAAAACCCCTCCATCAAAAGTATGCCTTGTGAATAGGTACTGAAAATAACCTATCATGAACCATGCAACCCTCGGTTTCGGTCGTAGCTCGTCTGTTTGATGTGTAGTTCTAACATTTCCCGTAGTAAAGACTAGCCGGTACAGTGCTGAGGACGCAACCAATCGTTCTTTTCAACCCTCTACTAAGAGACCTCGTGGTGGAATGGCTAACACGTATATGATTCGAATCGAAAGACAGCATCATCGGTTCGAACCACGGCGTTGTTGGCACAATAGAATAAACACTAGCGAAACCTTGTGTTCATTCTATTGTTTTTGTGTTTTTATTTAAAATTTTCGTATTAGAACTGCATGATGTAAGTAATACCTACTGAGTAGGTTTATTTGTTGTATTTATATATTAACTAATGTGTTTAAGTTTACGAGGTACTGTGTAAAATTTTATTTTGAGTCAATATCATTTCTTTTTCCTTTTTGTTCGAAGTTGACCGCAGATGGCTATTGGCGGGCGCGGCGCAGAGGACGTCTCGTCGGTATAGTTACGATGGGGCAACACGCACAACCTTACCCTAAGGGCTCCCACACAAAACTGCGATTTGGTGCGATGCGATGCGATTTGATGCGATTTGATGCGATGTCACACGAACTTGATTTGCGAATTTCTGCGATGCGAATTTGTGCGGCGAACCGTTTTGTAGGGTAACCATACCTTCAAGTTTAGTCAGCCGTATTGGACGTGTTTTTAGGAAGCGTAAGATGGATCCCAAAAAGATAATTGAACCGATTTAAGCAAAAATGATCCAACCCACACAAACCTCATTTCGAGATAATCGATATTTAAGTTTGTGGCGGTATTTCTCTAGCTTTGTAATACAAAATGTTGTTATTTTAATTTAATTTAATGCTATGTAAACTCAACTTTTTTGCTATAAATAATATAAAGAATAAATTGTAATAGTTTAGTAGATAATTGGGAAAACTTGCGCCTGGATCATTATTACAAAATTAATTTTGTATGGAAAGAGCTATGTAGGGTGCAAAAATTAAAATGCAAAAATGATTCAAAGTGTGTTAAAAATTAGTAATCATTTTTGTGTTTTAAAAGACAAAACAAACAAAATTGGCCCTACTCCTCGTCCAAATCAGAATAAGGTTCATCACATAAACCATCTACATTGTCTATTATTGCAGCTTCCCTTCGGTTTCTTAAATTAATCAATGCAATCATCTGGTATCTAATATTAGATCTGCTGGCCCTGTACTTATTTTATTTATTTATTTTTCGTTAAAGTACGAAACACACAGAAGCCGGAGGCGTGGCGGAGGCAAAGGCGTGCGAGTTGTATTCTATGGAATCCTATGAAAGCCTACACACACACCGCAGGCCGTGGCGAACGCGGTGCCATAGGAAAAACCGGCACGCCTTCGCCTTCGCCACTCCTGCGGCTTCTGTGTGTTTTGAACTTTATATACTTTATTTCGTTTACGTACTTAGATGAAATAGCAATTTTAAATATTAACTTGTCAAATCTTAACTTGTTTTATATCATCATCATCATAATCAACCTATATTAGTCCACTGCTGGACATAGGCCTCCCTTAATGAGCGCCATAGCTCCCTGTCTTCAGCTTGGCATCCAGCATCTGCCAGCAGTCTTTCGCAGATCGTCATCCCACCTGGCCGGAGGGCGTCCTATACTACGTTTGCCAAGTCTCGGTCTCCACTCAAGAACACGTTTACCCCAACGGTTGTCGGTTCTTCGCGAGATATAGCCGGCCCACTGCCACCACTTCAGTTTGCTAATTATTTGAGCTATGTCGATAACTTTGGTTCTCTTTCGGATGTATTCTTTACGAATCCTATCCTTCAGAGAAACTCCGAGCATAGCTCTTTCTATAGCTTTCTGAGCTCTTTGAACTGATGGACCAGCTTAATATTATAGTTTGAATCATTGTAGCAAATTAGAACGGTTATATGTTAGGGTAACAAAAGCAACACAAAAATGATTCAAGTGGCATGAAACACTTATACATTTTAAAAAATGGTCTTCGACATGACAGTTGTGGGTTGGATCATATGGATTTTCCACATTTGTGAACATAGAGGTGTGAGTCTTTGATATGTTAAAATATACCTTATTCTGATTACATTGGTTAAAAAAACTCGAAATTGACTAGGTTGTGGGTTGGATCATTTTTGCATAAATCGGTCCAATTGCACTGCTGTTATTGTTAAATAGATATAAAAGAAAAAGAAGATTCTGGATTCATCCATTTAATACGATTATGAACTCTGAAGGGAACTATTTTACTCGAAATTACAATGAGTTGAGAACTGAAGCAGTTTTTTTTTACAACACAAAGAAGGCGGCTCAGGCGCCGCACTCTTTCGCTAAAGTTGTCTCAGAGCGGACTAAAAGGGGGGTCACCAAGTATGACGTAATATGACAGGAATACGCGATGCAAATGAGATCTGACGTTATCGTGCGAGCTCGCAGATATTTACGATGCGATGCGAGCTCGCAGTTTTGTGTTTGAGCCCTAACTAAGAGTGGTTTAATAAGATTTAGAGCGTAAGGGTCCCTAATTAGGGCGACTGGACGGACCCGGCAAGCCTTATGCCTTGATCACACGTACCGAGCAAACCGGCGAGACAGTAAAATGTTTCTCGGCCGAGACAGTGTACCTAGTAAGCAAGTATAGCTGTTCACACACGTTTTGAAATAAGCACAGTCAGTTCAGTTCTATTGAGACTACAATTCGGATATGATGGATCCATCATCAAACCATTCAAAACGTGTGTGAACAGCTACTTGCTTACTACACTGTCTCGGCCGAGAAACATTTTACTGTCTCGCCGGTTTGCTCGGTACGTGTGATCAAGCTATTAGGGTGTACTAGTACTATCACTTGATGTAATTTTTTAGGCATTTGTAAATAGCCCGACATGTTCCGGGGATAATTTTAGTTATAAGCGGTTGGGATATTAAGCAGGTAGGTATATTTTAAATCTTGGTGGACTACACTCTGTCTTAAAATTGTGTCTTCTTTTTTAAATACGGAGCTACTAATTTTAATAAGTAATCAAATTACTTCTCTTCCATACTTAAATAATTTTTAAAATCAGCTGGTTCCAGAGCACTGAGTATCCTCATATTGAAGTGCTTTTCTCTTATCCTTCTCCTCTTTTTTCTTCTATGATATTCATACATCCAACTACCAAAGCCATGGCAATCGCTGCTTTTTTTATGGTTTGGATACAACAGGTCATGGTACCTGTTGTATCCATACCATGTCTCTATCCGCGCGTGTTATATTCAGTAATAAATCTAAAATTGTATTACCTTTTCATTATGGCCACAATACAATAACTTAAAACATAATCAACTGCCACCTAGTTAAATTGGTTTGAACTATAATTTACCGATAGACTAATGTCTATCTATAGCTTTCAGAAATCAATTATTATAGAGGGTAGATTTGCAAGTACCGTGCACAATTTAGTATAAGCACTATGTAACAGATGGCGCTTCTCGTTTCGATTAAAACCCTCTGTGCTTGTTTATCAATTAAATGAACTATAATGTAACGTACATAAAGCACATAAGATTTATAAATCAGTATTGTAATTTAGGAATACTTCTGTATACTTAAAATATATTTTAATATAAGTTTACAACATCACCTCTGAGCTTGTTTGACAATTGAATAAATAAACTATAATGTAACATACATATTGAAGCTAAAATGAATAAATCCTTATTGTAATTTAGTAATACTTTCGTATACCTAGAATCTATTTTAATATCAGCTTAGTTTAAGTATAGCAAGTAATGTTGCTTGTTCAGCAAAATCGTTAATATGACAATAATCACCTTAAGAATGGAAATTAGCTATTTTGATGAATTGTAATAATCTTAGAATAAGTTTCAACACATTTTGTTATTTGGTTCCAAAACAATCCTATGTACCAAATACTTAAGACTGTATTTCTATTGGCTGTTGCATTTTGCCTACATTATCTTATTTGGTATGATGGCAATTTGCAGGGGCTCTGAGTCCTCTGCTCTTTCCTTTATAAGACAAAGAACACCTGATACGAGGTTCAGTTTGTGTTGTGCAGCCTCGAAAACCATTGTTATTACGAGTATATATCCTTTCATATATATTTCCATGTACCTACTTACCTACAAATAAGTAGGGTATTTTACTTGTAATGTACCTTCCAAGTAGAAACTTAACCAAAACGTTGATAAGCTGGGTTATGTACTTATATCTACTTATTAACAGTTTGCCTTTATTATTTTAAAATGTGTTGATTTATCTTTAGAGCTAAAAACCTGTTGAAATAGCAATGGTATTAATTGGTATTAATCAAGTACTTTCATATGTATTTCTTAGTGCGTGATGATAATTTATGTATACTTCAGTACTAAGTAGTTATGTACTTTATGTATAATTTGGAGAAGTGCTGTGACATGATACAATATAGCCAAGGTACTTAAAGTTAGCATGAAGTGTTTTCTTCCTACTACTATACTACTACCAAATTTAGGTACCTACCCTTGTAGGTTATTATATCTTGAAGATTAGATCAGTTATGGATGGTGGTTCTTCTACAAGGTCGCAGAAGCCTCTTGTGTTACATTTTCAGCTGATGGGTTACTTTATTAGGTGTTGATGGATGACTACCCGAATCTTTACGAACCTAAGAATCTAGAATTGTCTTAGATACACGCTACGTATTTGATATATAGATTTGCATTCTATCTACGGAACTCTCCTAATTTTTTAACATGCGCGTTAAAATTCAGACTGAACACAGAGAGTGAGGGAGCCGGTATCATAAGAATAGACAATAAGTTATTATTAATTCTTATGCCGGTATTCAGTGCAGTGAATCGACGCCCTTGCAAGGGGCCACGCCCTGCCTAACTACCGGGCCCTGAATACCGTGAAGTGGAAGAAGGTCTGGTAGAATTTTAAAAACCAGACGCAGAGCTGTTCTTAAAAAAAGTTGCATTAGTTTGACAACAAATAGTTTGATTGACGTTTCCGTCCATTTTTAATATTTTCACCTACAAGGAATAAAAACTAGCCGACATTATTTGCAGCTCTGATATACAGCGATGTTTGCGACAATAAAGTCTTCAAAGTTCATTTTCTACGTGTTGCCATTGCTTTTTATTATTATGGGAAATATGGACTTCTTAAAGTTTTGCAGCCAAAAAATAAAATATATTATCGACTTTGTAGGTTAGTATCTACTTAATTGGCAAAAATAAAATATTTTATTTTAGGGAACAAAAAAATAATTTATAATTTCATATTATTATCTACCTACCTACCACAATATTTCCCATATTTTCGATTTTGTAAATTAACCTATTTGAATTTGTTAGCCCCAATTAAGTATTTAAAATGTTAATGTGTACCGTGTGTTTTTATTACTTTTTTCTCTATCTAAACCAATCTTTTATAATTGTGTTAGATACCTACCTACCTGTTTTCTTTTATAATTGTGTTAGATACTTACCTACCTGTTTTCTTTTCTGTTTTCTTTTCTACTATACCGATTTTCCATTTAATTTTGTTTGTTCTCTTTTGTTAATTTTCCTGTGCTGTTTGTGTTTGTTTCTAATAAAAAGTCTATGTACTTATCTTACTTTTATAAATCAATAAAATTTACAATAATTGGAATGGGCAATTTATAAAGCAAATTTCAAAAATAAGTTTCCCTACTGGTATGAGACATAGGTACATTAGACATTTTTACTATTGGGTTTACTTAATTTCGAAATTAGCTTTATGAATTACCCATTTCATTGTAATGCAGAATTTTGATCATTATAATTAATTTTATTTATTAATTTTAAAGACATATAAAACATATAAAAAATCTAGCCTGCATAATAATAATAATTTTAAAACTAAAACATTAACTTAAAAAGCACAATTCCTTGGGGCCAGTCGATTCAGATGGTTTTGCGAATGTACTTATAACTTTTATTATTATTCTTGTCAAGAGGCGTCGCGTCGTTGATTGCACTTCGCCCACTACGCCACTGAATCAAATTAGTCAATGAGCGGCGAAATTAATGAGTTATCCACTCGCAAACACATTTGAAAAGACCTGTTAATTAACCAGGCTATTTAAAAATTTAAATAAAAAATTAAATAACAATAAAAATAGATTAAATAGTTATAATGTCATTTACACTTACACTATTAAAACATTATTATAAGTATTCACGCCTATTAAAAAGTAGTTTTTTAAATGATAATAAAAAATTATAAAAAATTAAATAACAATAAAAATAGATTAAATAGTTATTATGTCATTTACACTTACACTATTAAAACTTTATTATAAGTATTCACGCCTATTAAAAAGTAGTTTTTTTAAATGATAAATGAAACATACAAAAATAAATATTGTCCCAATTATTACATGAAGTCCATCTAATCCTATTGGCATCCAGGGCCTTATTGTCTAAGTCAGCTGATAATCTAGATCGATACATTATTGACATTTGAAACATAGTCTGGACTTCGATTTTCGAAGTCGGCTATGTTTCAAATTCGAATTATTAGACATTTTTACTATTGGGTTTTCAAAAAAATATTATCTATTATCTTATTATTTCAAAGAGCAATAATTAATTTAGAAAATCTAGCATACATACATAAAAAAAATAAAAAACTAAAACATTAACCTAAAAAGCAAAATTCCTCGGGGCCAGTCGATTCAGATGATTTTGCGAATATACTTATAATTTTATTATTATTTTTGTACTATGTCATCGATGCATTAAAAATAAATAAATAATATATTCCTCAAGTTAAGTAGACCTCGTGTTATGGGTTTAACTAGATTACTCAAATTACACTTATTATTTTTTCTACACATTTAAGACATTCAGATCAAAAACACTTGTCATGAGGTGGGAATCAACTGCGCAACCTTCTGCATCGCTTGCCCTTCGCCCACTACGCCACTGAGATCCTTAGGAATCAAGTAAGTCAACGAGCGGCGAAATTGATGAGTTATCTACTCGCAAACACATCTGAACAGACCTGTTAGTTAACCAGGCTATTTAATAGGGGATAGGTGTACAAAATGATCCCCCTAAGGGAAAAGCTTGATTATGTCCAAAGTATGAAGGTTATTGAAAATGTTGAAGGAGATCAAGATGAATAATTTCAGTGCTAACGTTTTAGCATACCCTTATTTTGCGTTTTTTTAACTTTTACAAGATTTATTTCAGATTTTCAAAAACATTACTAAAGGATCATTTTGGACACCTAGGTGTATAAAATGATCCCTGGGGTAGGGTTAAAATGATCCCCTATTATTATAGTTAGAATAAAAGATAAGAGTACATAATCACGATTATGTTTATTTTCAACACAAATAATAATCAAAAATAGTTTACTTAAATTCTTATAGTAGGTACCTTATGAACACTGTGTCTAAATACCAAGGTAGAAATTACAGAACCTAAACAATCATTAAACATCTTTATTTTTCTTGAGATCAGAAAAATTTAATAACACATAGTAATAACTCATCAACTATCCTTTTTTCACAGCTTTTAAAGCTTTTTTCATGGAATTTTCACTCCAGTTTTGACGTGTAGTTTTCCTTTCGTATTTGCTCGTATGATAATCTGTAAAAATATAAGCATCATGTGTATAAAAATCATTTATATATATTTATATAATTGGGACGGAAAGGTAAAAAGCAATCGTACACAGGTATATAAAAACAAACTTAAAAACATTAATTTAAGTTCTATGATTCCAGGGATCATTTTGTACCTGCAAAAAGGGATCGTTTGACCCCAAGAGCACATTTTTCATAACATGTCTAAAAATAACCTCGAAACATAACCTTATTGAGATCGTAGCATGCTTGAGAGTAAATTGAATATTGATAGGAACAGCCAGTAAAACATTCATTCGGTAAAATGCAACCAAATTTCAACAATGAAACATTATTTTTATGCTTACCTTAGATTAAACAAACCAATTTTCTTTTTTCCGAAATATTTCGACGCACAACACTCACACCGCCATGACACCTTGTGAGATCACTGAGCGGGGAACGGGAAATACTTTTGCTTATAAATCAGATAGATGGCATTAGTAGTTTGCTGGGAACCATAGGGGATCATTTTACCTCGAGGGATCATTTTGTACACCTATCCCCTAATTATAATAAAAAATTAAATAACAATAAAAATATATTAAATAGTTAAAATGTGATTTACACTTACACTATTAAAACATTATTGTAAATATTCACGCCTATAAAAAGTAGTTTTTTAAATGATAAATGAAACATAAAAAGATAAATTGTCCCAATTATTACATGATGTCCATCTAATCCTATTGCCCCTTATTATCTAAATCAACTGATAATCGAGATTGAAACCTAGCCTGGACTTCGATTAAACCACGTTGGTTGACATTTAAATAACGGGAATTACCGCGTGTGAGACCGCGAGGAGCTGCTAGTATAGAAATAATCCCAATACCCATGAATATTTACAATAATTATAATAATACTGGAGAATACATCATGATCTGCCTTCTATTAATTAGGTCATAGTAGCCTGATCAATCTTGGTAAAGCGTCGCCGTGCAACGTTCATGACATGCTCAGCGACGTAGTTAGGTGGGCCTCCGTAATGGTCCAAGGGTGCTTTGTGCTCGTAGGAGGGATCTGCAATAGTCTTCACTGCCTTCCGAAGGAAATTACAGGTGTAGAAGAGACTTCCAGATTTCTTCTTGGCTGTTTTGAACCTGTTTAAATTATTGTTCATTACTTACTTACTTATTTATAAAACAGTAGATAGTTAGCTCACAGTTATAACCAAAACACTTAACTATACTAAATATGATACTTAGCATAAGGCATTCAAATAACAATAATATAAATAAAAATGCTGCACAATCCACTCAGCACCATCTAAATCATCAAATAATATAAGTGGAAAATAAAATAGAATAGACATTTTAAAGGGTTTATTATACTTATAAGTAAACCCTCCTCTTGAACCACTCTATCCGCATCAAAATCCTTGCGTATAGTTTTGAAGATCTAAACATACCTCACATAGGAACAGACAGTCAGACAGCGGGAAGCTACTTTGTTATATACTATGTAGTGCCCGAGCATAGCGAGGGCGCCAAAAGTTCGTGGGACTAAATAAGTTACTTTCACCCGAGGTAAACACTGTGCGAATTTCATTACGAATGCAAGGAACAATATAAATAAAAACGCAAATTAACTAAAGAAAAAAATTGATAATTTCATGCTAAATTTAACAACACGAGAAATCAAATGAAGATCGAATTGCCGCTTTCCCGCATTACTTTTTTGCTTCAGCCTTTTTCACATTCTACTATTATCATAGTTCAATAGAAACGTGATAGCGTTCAGTTGAAAACGATTCTCCCTAGGGCTGAAAAGTATCACTTTCAACCCGCTCTTCAGGCAACTTCAGACCTATTTATATATAGATACGCGTCGCGCCGCGCAACCGTCAATACGCAGCTACGTTACTCAAACTGTTATTATTCCTAAATAGTGGGAAAATTTACGAACTTAAATCTGTGTGTGATATCAAATTGAAGCTTATGAAAAACGCTTTAGAACAGTGAATACTAAGTTTTAAAATTCAACTAGAGTGCAAAGTTATAAACGAAACAGTGAAAAACCGTTAAGAACTCAGTGCTCTGTGCATTGCGGTGAGTCATCGCTCGCGCACCAGCTGACCCGTCCGACCGACGACGACGACGTAACAACGCATCTCCCGCGCTTCCCGCGCTTCCAATCTACGAGACAATGAACTTTTTAGCGTGCCAACTAGGAATAGGACGAGGAGAGGTCCTACCATGCGCCACCTGCAGAGGTTGCTTCCACTACAAATGCCTCAATATGACGACAGCCTTCTACACGGAAAATAGACCATCGCTGCTCAGCTCTTGGCACTGTCCGAGCTGTGAAAATGTAACCAGACGACCCCGAAACAACAGCACCCCGACGAGGAAACAACACCAACAACAGCTAAACGACACTACTATGTCGGTTGATGACCTCGTACTGCAAGAGAAAAGTGTGTTCGGAGACACAGATACGACTATCGGACCCAATGAAAACTCCCAACGTGCCGTGAATACAGGTACAGAAACAATTACATTTGATAGATTTAGCTTACTATTGGAAACGACGCTAGATAAAAAACTAGAAAAACATAAACAACAAATTCTTACGGACATTCGAACCGCAGTTCAGCATGAAATAACAAGAGCCACTGATAATCTAAAAAAGGAATTGACACAACATACCGAGAATTTACGCATTGAACAAATTGACATCAAAAAAGACATATCAATCATACAAAAAAACATAGAAAAACTTCAAGCAGAACAAAAAAAATTACAAAGCGATATACAAAACATACAAGCTCCACAAAATCCATTACTGACGGGACACTTAGATAATAACGAAACCAAAACCTTTGTGGTTTATGGCCTAAATGAATATAATAACGAACACGAGATTCACTTAGAACAACGAATCATTCACGCATTTATGGAGGTGATGAACATTAACCTCACCGGATACATTGAAGAGATACAACGAATAGGAAGAAGAGGAAATCGGAGACCTGTGCGCATCGAACTCATAAGCAAAAGGATGACTAAGTACATCTTACAAAATTCAAGACAATTCAAATCATCTGGCCTATACATCTCAGAATTTCTTGACCAAAAAGCACTCCAAGACAAAAGAAACCTGCAGGAGAAGAAACGCTCATCTATAACAACTTCAAATCATGTAGATAGAACGCGAGCATCGTCATCACGGCCCGATCACAGCGAAAACGCCATCGAAACTGCCATTCAACCTACAAATGTTTCACAACTTACAAAATCAAATAGTATCCAGCCTACCAACAATACGCAAGACCGCCGCAGCAACAACCCGGCGATTGGAGGTACATTTCGTTTTTAGACTACTAGTCCAGAATGTACAAAGCATGAGCAACAAAATTCACATCATAGAAAGTTTACTGAACGATGAGGATGAACCAATTTACCACGCAGTTTGCCTAAACGAAACCTGGATAAACGAAAAAAATAAGAACCTTATTACAATTGACGGCTACTACTTCGCAGCATCATTCAACAGAAAAACCCACAGAGGAGGAGGTGTCGCCATCCTGGTCCGTGACGGACAAGAGTACCGGGAGCTCACAGCATACTCCGACATATCAGTGGAATGCATTGTGGAATGTTGTGCAGTTGAACTATTACCACAAAGAACGATATTAGTAAATATTTATAGACCTAGCCGCGACATAGAGACCTTTTTTACTTTCCTCGATAAACTTAAACTATTAATTAATTTTTATAATAATAAACATGTGATAATTACTGGCGATTTCAACACTGATCAGTTACAAAAATCAAAGGAATACAGAAAATTAACAAACATAATGCTAGAATCAAACTTTCATCAAGCAGTTAAAGTACCTACTCGTATTACAGCCTCAACATCTACATCAATTGACCTTTTATTTACAAATCACAAACAATATTCCCTCACTGTGGAAAACAAAGGTATCGCTGACCACTGTAGCCTTATCTACGAACAAACTATAACCTTACCGAGAAGCAGAAATAACATTAGCTACTCAAACAAAAGGACATTTAACGATAAAGAAATTGAAAGCTTTAGATTAGGAATAGGCCTAATAAATTGGAATGAAATAATACAAACTAATCAAACCTCAAACGAAAACTTCACAAATTTCTACAAAATTATCCAACATAATCTTAATAAATGTATACCCAAAAAAAGAATAAAAATTAAACCTTACGCAAAAACCACTTACCTTACAAAAGGGCTAAAACAGTCTTGCAAAAATAAGCGACTCCTAAAGATCCTCGCGTGCCAGTTAAAAGATCAAACATTCACAAAATATTACACTTCATACGAAAAACTACTAAAGACTTGCATTAAACGCTCAAAAAAATTAACCTACATAAACGAATTGAAAAAATCAACCAATAAAATTAAAACCATGTGGAGTACAATAAATAAAATTACAAAACGCGACATTGGCCGAAAATCACGTAAAAACTTGACATTGAAAATAAATAATACCGAGATAACTTGCCGTTTCTAAATGGGAGTCAGGACATTGGCTGCAAGCACTTCCTTCTTATAACACTGGCACTTTATTGGATCCCGCTACTTTCCGTATCGCAACATGTATTCGGTTGGGTGCAAGGTGTTGTGCGCCTCATCAATGCCAGTGCGGTACTGCAGTCGAACAGCTTGGTCATCACGGATTATCGTGTACTAGGGCCGCTGGTCGGATATCTCGTCATGCCAGCCTTAATGACATCATCCGGCGGGCCTTTGTCAGCGCTAACGTACCAGCTATTCTCGAACCGAATGGTCTGTTCCGTAACGATGGCAAGAGGCCCGACGGTATGACACTAGTCCCATGGGAGTTGGGGAGGCCCATTGTGTGGGACGCTACATGCGTCGACACACTTGCACCTTCCCATCTTTCAAGGACATCCACTAGGGCTGGTGCGGCGGCAGATCTGGCCGAGGATCTCAAGAGGCGCAAATATGCAGGTCTCGACAGAACCTACGCATTTGCTCCCCTTGGATTCGAGACCCTAGGTCCGTGGGGTACCGAGGCTCTCCGGGTTTTTAAAAAATTATCTGAGCGTCTGGTCGATGCGACGCGTGACCCGAGAGCTGGTGAATATCTGGCTCAGCGCATCAGCATTGCCATACAGCGTGGTAATGCAGCCAGTGTCTTGGGGACGCTTCCGACTGGTATTGACATGGATCAATTGAGCTACCTTTAGACTGTTTGCAACCGTCTGCAGTTAGCTCAATGGTTTCAATTGTAAATACTAGTTGTAATTTTTCTATTCCTTTGCTTGTAATTTTCGTTGTTAATAAAAATGTTCTCATTTAAAAAAAAGATAACTTGCCCATCAACAATATCAAATGCATTCAACGACTATTTCGCGTCCGTCGGCAAGTGTCTTCCAACCAAGACCTGCGCCGGAGTCGGCTCTGCCCTGGTGACTGACGAACGCTTATCAAATTCTATGTACCTAGAACCGGTGTGCGAACGCGAGATATCGAATATTATACGCAATATGAATAACAAAAGAAGCTACGGTGCACATGAAATACCTTCAATACTTTTAAAAAGATGCGTCACAGAACTAACACCTATAATAACCCGACTTATAAACCAATCGTACAGCGAAGGACACTTCCCTGACTTACTTAAAATAACAAAGATAAAACCTATACAAAAAAAGGGCGGTGACATAAAAAATCCTAGTAGCTATAGACCTATAGCACTTCTACCAACACTTTCAAAAATATTCGAAAAACCTATAGCGAACCGAATTTATAGTTTTTTAGAAAAAAACAACATCTTTGACGGAAACCAATATGGGTTCCGGAAAAATTGTTCCACTACACTTGCATTATACAAGTACGTTCAGGAAATATGCGACTGTCTTAACGAAAGGAAATACGCGATTGGACTTTTTCTCGATATGACCAAGGCATATGACCGAGTTTCCCATAAAATACTTTTAAAAAGACTTTACGACATTGGCATAAGGGGCCCTGCTCATGACTGGCTCCGTACTTACCTATGCAATAGAAAACAGTACACAGAAATCGACTATTTCAACAATGACAATGGCGAATTCCAGAATATAAAATCTGACATTATAACAATAAACTCATCAATTCCCCAAGGAAGTGTGCTCGGATGCCTTCTATTTTTAGTATATATAAACAATTTACCTAAAGCTATAAAAACTAAAACGTGCTCTTCGCCGACGACGTTTCACTACTGTTCAAAAGTAGCCAAACTATTGACTTAAATCTAATAAAAAATACCTTAAACAGTACCAAACATTGGCTTAGTGAAAATAACTTGGAAATTAACCTTAAAAAGACAAAAATTATGCAATTCAGAACAAGACAAAGATCCCCCTTAGACCTTAGTAATTTGACTAGAATTTTGGACATAGAACAATGCAACGAATTTAAATTGTTAGGCGTTACATTAGATACACATTTAACCTGGAAAAGTTACACACACTAAAGAATAAACTTTCTAGGTTTATCTACGCTCTTAGTATCTTAAAACGCAATACTGATTATCAAACCGCCCTGTCAGCATATTACGCTAATGCCTATTCCTGGTTAAATTACTCCATTTTACTGTGGGGAAATAGCTTTGACTTTCATGATATATTTGTAAAGCAAAAAACACTTATTAGAATATTAGCTAACATAAAACAAGGACAAAGCTGTAGGCCGCACTTTAAAACTCTAGAAATATTAACATTGCCCTGTTTATACATAATGCAAATGACCCTATTCGTAAAAAAATATCGACATTTTTTTAAATCTAAATCAGAACATTTTACTAACTACAATAGGCGAAATAAAGATAAACTTATTCTACCTTCGACTACCCTTACACTTTTTAGTAAAAGTCCTTACTCACGATCAGTGAATATTTATAACAAAATTCCAAGCTCCATAAAAGACCTTAAAAGTGATTCAGTTTTTCGTAATACACTCAAAAAATACCTTATTGATAAATGCTACTACTCCGTTGACGAATTTTTAAATGATAAATCTGTTCAATAATAAATTCAATAAACTATTTTCACATATTATTTTTATTACTTACCTACGATTCTTGTAACTGACATTTACTAAATTTTCATAATTAGAACAATTATTACCAATTGCTGCGCCCTAACAGGGTACATGTACTTACCTTTAAGCTAATTACCACCTAAGCCAAATAATGTATATGTATGCAATAAATAAATGAATATTTTCCAAGTATGAGTAGTGAAAATATATTATTAAATCCAAACTTGAAGATGTCTTGCCAAATATTGTAATGATGTTGAAATTATTTTAATATCTGCCGTCAGCAATGCCCGTTGCGAGAGAAGATTTTCAAATCTTAGCTTATAAAAAATTATCATATTATGTATATTCATCATCATCAACCTATACTAGTCCACAGCTAGACATAGGCCTCCCCCAATAAGCACCAACTGACTAAACATAGTTTTACTACGATAATAATGTTAAGACAGTTAAGAAAAATAAACTTCCTGTGAGTTTCTTGTGCGTGATCATGACTTGCAATAAAATGTACGATGTACATAAGGTCCATTTTATTATTTAAACTTTAATGACTTAAATAATTAAAATAAGGGGCGGCAGATTTCCGGTCGGCCCGGGCGGTGAAAAGCCTCGCTACCCCATGGCTAGTTATAATTTATTCTATTTTATTTAATTTTTCTATTAGATTGTAATTTTCGTTGTTAATAAAGAGCTTTTTGGGTATTATTGATTATTATTGATTGAGTGATTAATATATATATACTTTTTCTGTAATTACGTACACATTATTTATCCACACACATTTTAAATCTAGCTTTATACTTTTTTTACTTCTTTTAAACCAACTTACACAGGGCAATCATGAATCCGCTTCACGGAATTCTTCCTTCCCAGCAGTATGCCAGCGGTAAGAACCGAAGCGCAAGCAATCACCGACGGGCACACAACACTGAGCTCCTTTACCACCATCATGCCTGACATGCAGAGGAAGTTCGCAGCCATCTCCAGCTCCCGGGGGCGTTCCTTGTCGCACCACCAGACTAGGTAGGCGATGAAGTCTTGGGGGATTACTGGGTGAGGAGGGAAACCCTGGAAGGGAAACTTTCATTTAGCCCACGTCGGATGTTCATTTATTTGGAAGGACTACAGCTTTTATATAAATACCAGCTACCCGCCCCGGCTTAGCACGGGTTTATCACTACATAGTATAAAACAAAGTCGCTTTCTCTGTCCCTATTATGTCCCTCTGTAGGTATGCTTAAATCTTTACAACGGATTTTGATACGATTTTTTTAATAGATAGAGTGATTCAAGAGGACGTTTTATAAGTATGATAAAACCGTGCGAAGCCGCGGCGGGTCGCTAGTTATACATATAACTAGTTATAAAAATAAACCTTTCTCTTGAAAATCCTTTCAGTACCTAGTTTTAAAGATTTTACATACATACATAGAGATAGACAGCAGGAAGCGACTTTGTTTTATACTATGCATACACAAAATAGGTTAGATGAATCTAGAAACAAAATAGGTACCTAGTAGGTACATTGTTTGTTACCCAAGGGTTGAAAGTAACTTATTTAGTTCCGAGACAAGGTTTGGGCCAATAGTTCTTTGCTTTTCATTACGAATACAAGAAAAATTTAGATAAAAAACATGAGAAAACAAATTAATCAAATTGCGCTATTTATTATAAATTAGTCCATCTAAGGACAGGCGAAAGCCATAAAGCCATCCTGCCTTGTCTTTCGTTTTTTTTTGAATTCAGTGAATTGTCGCTGAGAGAATTTTTTTTTTTAGTTTCAGCATTTATTCTGCCAATATTTATCATGGTTCAATAGTAACTTTATAGCTGTCAGTTGAAAACGATTCTCCCTAGGACGGAAAAGTACAAGTACAAGTTGTATCACTTTCAACCAGTGAGTTGACAGTACTCTTTCAACCCGCTGTTCAGGCATGTTTAGACCTACTTTTTGAGTATGAGTAATGAACAAAATTTGCAACCATCTGCAGTTATAGGTACTTTGTCAATCTCAATTGTATTTTTGCATTGGTTTTATTTGTTCTATTCCTTGATTGTAATTTTCGTTGTTTACAAATAAATATCCAATTTACGCATTAATATGCGCGTGTTAATGTGATCAACAAAATTACCAGCTGCACAATAATCCGCTTCTCCGCATCCAGCAGCATCGCTTGCGTGAACACATTGCCTGCAATGAATGTCAGCTGCGTGGAAGACATCACTTTGCCGTGCAACTTCAGGGCTATCCAGTAGCAAGCCACTCCGAACAGCTGGGTGTTGTCCGGAAGAACCCTCTCCATGCTTAGGAAGGAGTCCAGGTACCAGCACGCTGATTGGACGATGCCCGGATTGCCAAAGGATAATGCCTGTAAAACATATTCCTTCAACCTTCAACGATGGTTTCATCATCATCAATCTATACTAGTCCAAATCTGTACATCCTACTAATATTTAACATGAAAGTTTGTAACTATGGATGGATGGATGAATCTTTGTTACTCTTTCACGCAAAAATTGCAGAACAGATACGGATGAAATTTGGCACAGAGATAGATCGTAGTCTGGGATTTCACATAGATTATATTTTATCCCAGAATTCCCACGGCCTTCGACAATATCATCTGCAAGGCTTTTCAGAATCTCAGCTACCGAGTCATCGACTCGGAATCTGAAGCAGATTCACGCGAAATTCAAATAATCAAGCAATTTTGAATATGTTATGCGTTTTACAGGGAATAATATTTATATTTCAAATATTTAATGTTTTACTTTCGGCAAATTACTTGTAAAGTAATTTGCAGTGGTAAAGTAATTTGCTGAAAGTAAAACATTTTCCATCAACCCATGTTTTCACTTATTTCGGTTTGTGCTACTTTCGGAGAAATTAATAATATAAGAGACTTTATAAAAACTTTTAAAATTTAAAATATTACCATAATATTATATTATATTTGTTAGTAACATGGGGTGATAGAAAATGGTCTACGTATTGTGGACAACTACTTTTTTGGTACATTATGGTATTCCGTGCATACTAAAAACTGCTAAATTATTTAAATTTCGCGCGAATCTGTATCAGATTCTGAGCCTTAGAAACGGAGTCTCTGAATATCCCTACTGATGGTAAGGGAAGACGCGGCCAAAGATGTATCACGAATATCTAGAAGACACAGACTCCGGTCTTAAAGAGACTCGCACTTACGTTGACCTTCATCAGCCAGTTGATGAGACTGGCCCTGGTTCGCCTTGGTGTGGACATCACTGTCGTTGGCGGCCGCTCTGACTCCAGCAGGTGGCTAAGCAAATCATCCGTATATTCTCGGACTTGGTATTGATTGTATTCTTCTATCCCTGAAAGATTCAAATTTTATTGATGTGGGATTTATTCGCACGTGAATAAAAGAAAACTTTCTCAAGCCGGCTAGTCGCCGTGAGGAAGAACGACTACTACCTTCTAACTAATCCACTACCTACCCGCAAACTATTGCAACAAGAAGAAAAACACATATTATTATATATAGGTTTCATAGTAACATTTACTCCTTAAGATCCACACAATCGAAATGAGACTAAAAATAGTCATAGTTTTATTTTTCAAAATATCCGGGTTCGATTCCCGGATGGAGTACAAAAATTTTTTGAAAGTGTGAATGCAGTTTTTCTTGTCACTAAAATCGATGACATGTTTTCTAAGAAGAGATCTCCGTATGTCTTATAGTTTCAGACTTTCCCATACTGACCGTTTTAAATATTACACCTTGTATAGCAACATATAACACACTAACAATAAGGAATAAATGAATAAGGTTGGCAAGCAAGAGATAGAGCAAAATGGAAGAGGTAAGAGGAGGCCTTTGCTAATAGACGGCAAACAGAAGAGTTATCGGTGTCTTAGCAATAGTATAGTATAAGTAACAAATTGTTAATACTTTTCAGAATAAAGGCTATAAATGAAATGAAATGAATAAAAGAAAAAGAGCGCGATATCTTTCACACTAATATAAAAATGCGAAAGTTTAAATGGATTAATGTTGGTTACTCTCTCGCCAAAAGTACTGAACGATCTTGCTGAATTTTGCGTAAATGTAGATTTAGACCTGGAATAAAATATAGGCTACGATACTATGGAATAAAATATACTTTTATTACATAACTCTGTTCCAATAGGATATAAATACCTTTTAAATAATTCTATAGAAATAACGCGTGCATATCATAATATGAAACTACTTATGTCGTACTATACATCACTAGCAACCCGGCCCCGGCTTTGCACGGGATTACTATACCTATCAAATACAAACCTTTCCTCTTGAATCACTCTATCTATTAAAAAAACCAGAACAAAATTCATTGTGTATTTTTAAGGCGCAAACATCACCTAAACTGGCGCCCTCACTTATTTTATCATATTACTCCGTTAAACAAAGGAATTACCAAAATTCAATCGTACAGTTTGTTAAACCTATCATAAGCTATTTTTTAATGCATCTGTAGTAGTTTCATTTTGTCTAATTAAGGAACCAAAGGCAACTTCGTATCTCTTCCTAAACTAGACAAAATAAAACTACGACAGATGCATTAAAAAAAAGCTTATGATAGATAAGTTTAACAAACTGCACGAGTGAATTTTGAAAATTCCTTTGTTAACGGAATTATAAGATAAAAGAAGTGGGGGCGCCACTGTAGGTGCTGTTTGCGCCTGAATACTATGAATTATAAAACACATTTGAAAAAGGCAGGCAGGACACTTACAATTGTCTGGTGATTGCGATTTACCATCTAAAAATGAATCTCTGATATTCCGACCGTCCGCGTCTTCGTCATCGCTTATAATGATAATGCTGTTATTTGAATCTAGGTCTTCAGTTTTTTTGCGTAATGTGACTGATTTTGTATCTAATTTCTTGACTATTTTGATTGTCGAATCTTCTAATGTAAGCCTGTTGTTACTCGTGCTTGGCAATTCATATTGGGCTAATGTTTGCAAGGGTTGACGTTTTTCTGTTACTTTTCCTTTCTTCTTAAGTAACTGAATAGGTAATGGCGGCAAGGGATATAACGGCAAGGGTATTCTAGTTTCGATTTTGGGAATGTTTTCCTTGTTTGCTTCCATTTTGATTTCACACCACACACCTTTGTTAAATTTTGGACACTTGAGCTACACACACACAAATTATATCGTATGAAATTAAATGGCAATTAAATGGGCACGACCAGCATGACCGTTGAGAGTTCGTTGATTTAACAGCACTGACTGAAATCGTTTTCTGAGTTAACCAAACCACAACAGTTTTTCAGAATACCCTCATTTTTTTACTCCTTACGTTTCGTTTTACGTTTCCAATAGATTTGAGAAAATTAGACAAATGATTACAAGAAAACAATATTTTAAAATATATTACTTTATTAAATTCAATACGACGTATTCTTAAAACTAATAAACAAAGCTAATTAAACTATCTTATTTTTAATCTAGGCTCTGTACTTTCAATAATCAAATGCTTCTCTATTAGGTTATTGAAAAAGTAAACGTTCACAGCAAATAGATATAAACTAGGTAGATACATACAATAAATAAATAAGTACCTAACAAGTTAAGTAAGGGTTTTTTTTGTAATATTTCAAAGTATTCAAAATTTACTAAAAAAAGAAACACAACATTCATAGAGTTTTAAACTCTATAAACTTAACATAAACACTAGAAAAGGCAAATATTTTTTCGAATGTTTTGGGTGTTTTCTAAGTAAAATAAAAAAATCTATATTTGTAATGTTGTTTGACGACCTATGTGGCGTGGTGGGCGAAGGTACGCCTGCGTGCGACACAAGAGGTTACAGGTTCGATTCCCACCTTGGTCCAAAAGTTTACGATCTGCAACTATTTGTTCCGTGGTTTTGGGTGTTTTCTATAAAAAATATCTATGTAATGTATTTTACAAATTATATCAGTCATCCACCACAAAAGCTCTGGTTAGCTTGGGGCTAGATGATGCTGTGTAGATTGTCCAAAGATCTTTATTTATTTTGTTTTTTCAATTTGTTGTTTTTTCAATTTGCTATGTACAGTAACGTTCACTAGGTATTTGTTATACCCCTAATATCTAAAATATTCGCCAACAATAATGTTGAAGAACTTCAAGCAATCATAAACTAAGTCCAAAAACTTAACCATAGTTGAGATTCGAACCGCAGCGCAGTCGACCGTTCTTTCAATTCTGCTAGACGGTATGTTGACTCATAGTTCGAATTTTTAAGCCAGTAGTTTATATCTTAACGGTGGACGTTGAATCAGTTGAATGCATTTATTAATTTTGTTCAGATGAATGAGGGTAGTAGTTTTAATATTTTATGTAACGAATGACAGTCAAGTAAGTTGTCAAAAAAGAAAAGTTTCACCACCGCTGGAGTATAATATATTATTAATCTGGGAGTATAATTATTGTTAGGGGATTAGTAAACTGTGTTTGCGTGATAAAAAGTTTGAAATATCAAGAATGAATACTTGGCCATTTAAACAATTTTATATGAACAAAAACTATAAAAATCACCAACAAAACGTTCCTATTAAAGCTATTGCAAGTCAGCTTGGGATAAGCGTAAGTGTATTTTATTTTGGTTTTGTATTAATTCGGTTTTCTTAAGCATAGATAATTAAATTTTTTATTTAACTTTCAAGGAAATAATGGTCCACTTTTGGGTGAGGAGATACGCTTTGACTGGAAATGTAAAGGCAATGCGATCGGGTCCACGCTCATGGGTTTTTACATCAGAACGCCATCGACAAATTGTGAATACTCATAGCCATGTCTGACATGGAGGGTCGGATAATACTATGGAGGAAACCAAACAAACGAATCCTACCACAAAATATACTGCCTGTTCAAGCAAGTGGCAGAATTACCATAGGTAAGATGTGATTTAATAATAAGAATTACCATGCAAATTCTGCTGCAAAATCAGTTTCTTTTACTAGGGACTAAATTAATGACCTATCTAGTAAATTTCCAACATATTTTTTATAACAAACTAAATTGCCTGTCCAGTCAATTTTTAATTGAATATACCTACCCCTTCCTACCAAGTCTTGAGAAGTCAGTGTTTTTTCAGGTTATTAGGGCTAAATGTCATCCATGGGCCCAGGAGAACTCGTAGAAATTGGCGGCCGCTTGGGGAACAATATTTACAAGTGTTGAAAGAAGTTGTGATACCACAGTGCGCGTTGCTTATCCAGTACCTATCTCAAATGAAAAGTAGGCTAGAACAAAGTATATCAAGCGAGGGTTATCCAATTCGATTTTAATGTTGAGTAAATTATAAATTAGTTTTGCTAGGGTAGTTCTAGCATGCTTTTCATGCATAATTATGCTCCAAATTTCTTTTAATAGGTAAATAATGGTCTGTTACACACGAGAGATCTAAATTGTTAATATTTATTAGATGCTGCCTATAACAAAGTAGACCTTTAAGTTTAAGGTTTAAGTATTCTAATAAAATGTTTGTTCTACTTGTGTGTTGACTTTTATTTACAAAGAATAAAAAACAACATACCTAGTTGTGTGAAAAGAACCGAAAATGTAATCAATTTTATTATTATAAGTAAGTTAATATCATTGGAATGTTATTTATTTTCTTCAGACTTTCTTTCTATTGTAATAATAAAATAACATCACATAAAATCTAAGACGCGTTTATAGATTAGTCATATTATTATGTGAGTTTAACAGGCCGTATCGCAGTATCGTGTTATCTCAAAATATCTAGAAATCTTGAAATCCGCGATACTAAGGGGGCGTGGCTTCAATAATATCTATTGAAATGGAATCTTAAAATCCAGTCTTTCACCCAACGCTTTCTGTTACGTTTAGTTTTCAATGCGCATGCAAGCATTTTAGCTATAGCTGCTTTTCTACTATTATTCATTGTCACTTTTCACACGACTTCACTCAATAAATTCAACAGAATACTGATGGTCATATCATTGACAAATGTAAAACCCCAATTTCAATACTTGCGATAACGCGATACCTACTAGGATCTTGATAATATTGAAAAAGTAATATACCCCATTGAAGTGTATAAAAAAAAACTTTTTTGCTACCTATTTGGCGCAGTAGCTGAAGACAGGGCGCTATGGCGCTCATTGGGGGAGGCCTATGTCCAGCTGTGGACTTATATAATGGTTGATAATGATGGCGCAGTAGCTGGTGCGGATCTTTCATTGAAGAATTATAAAGGTTATTTGGCGAAGCGAGACGGGCAAAGGTCGACGTTGCGACGCAGAAAATTTTGGTGTCATTTCCCGCTATGTTTGAGAAAAATGTTTGTACAATCTGCAAATGTTTATTCTGGGTTCCTGGGTTTTTTCGATGGTTACTGAAAATATTTTTCTATTTGATAAAACATTAGATGGACATCTTGATTGTAAAAAATAAGTACCTACATTTTAGATATAGGTACCTAGGTATATTTTTATAATTATTTTTATATTAATTTCGTTTGTTATCCTCGCGAGTAGATATCGTGGGATACCTATCAGATGGCAGGTCAGCCTGTACCTTTCAAAAAGGTTTTTAAAGAGTACAATTGGAAAAGAGTCGAAAAGTTTCCCGGTTCAAGTTGACATAGTTGGCATGAAAAATTAAATTCATAATATTGCTGGACAATCTTCACAGCATCATCTAGCCCCAAGCTAACCTCTAGGTTAACATCTAGAGATGACTGATATCCTACTAATGTTATAACATGAAAGTTTGTAAGTATGTAGGTATGGATGGATGGATGTATTTTTGTTACTCTTTCAAGCAGAAACTACTGAACGGATTGGATCAAATTTGGCACAGAGATAGATTATAGTCTGGAATAACACATAGCCTATTCCCACGGGAACGGGAATTACGCGGGTGAAACCTCGAGGCGCTGCTAGTAGTACTTAATACAATCCCAATGAGACCATCGTGAACGTGAAGGCTCTAATTTTGGGTTATTCCTCGTGGCCAAACTATTTCGCCTAACTGATTTGGCTACGAAGACTAACATTTCCTCATGGCCAAACTCGTGTCAAAGTAGGCAATGCAAGTACAGTTATGTAGTAAACAAAATATTCCAATATAATTATTTCTTTCCAATTTTTAAAACATTAGGTTTAGGATTTGACTACGTCAAGTCAAATATATTACCTAAATCTATGGACATAGATTGAGCACTCAAGAAAGAATAAATTTAAATGAGATATGGATGAAAAAATTTGTGAATTTGTCTCAAATACCAGGACAGCATGAATATTGAACATTATTTTTCTACTTGGTTAAATTAAAATACCCCTGCAATAGTTATCATGTCCTGGCAATTCAAACATTTATTTTAAATTTTTATAAAATGTTTAATATCATTATTTCGAAAACATGATTTGTCCGGTAATGATGACATGTGATAAAATGTTTTGAAGTACCAGGACATAAGTATCGCAGAGGTATTTTAATTGAAGTATGCGAGTAATAAAATAGGTACCTCTGCAACGTTTATGCTGTCCTGGTCTTTTAAGTTAACACATAGAGCATATTTGCTATTTCCTAAAAAAACGATTTTTACTATGGAAGAAATAAAAAAAAAATATAAATAAAGAATAAATTTAATAATAAAATTATCTAAGTTTTTCTAAAAAATGTCCAATACTGATTTCGTTGTTCAATAGTTGTTGTTGGCAATTTAAAACGAAATTGTCTTTTTCAATGTACCTATTCCTTCACTCGCGATTTGATCAGATGTAATTAGTATACTCTTGGCGGTGGCGAGTGTACTTTGTATATTTTGACACGAGTTTGGCTATGAGGATATGTTTGTCCTCATAGCCAAATCAGTTAGGCGAAATAGCTTGGCCACGAGGAATAACCCCTAATTTTTCCACGCTGGCGTAATATCGTCGTCCAATTTGTATGAAGGTTCGCGATCAGCTGATCACAGCAGCAAGAGAAGGCGCAACTTACAGAGCTCAGCTCAGACCTTGAACTTCAGAGAGCACCGAGACGATAGTGCGTAATTCAAAGAGAGATTGACAATTTGACACTTATGTACTGTGGTACTAAACGACAATGGAGATGATAAAAGGGTCAAAATATTACCATTAAAAATACATAATTAGGAGCGTAGATCATGTACTTTTTATTTCACTTCAATAGATGCAGCATTTCCGAAGTTATAACGACGAGAAAAAGCCACTTTTCGAATTGAAAAAAAATTTGTTTGGGGGCCCTTAGAAAGAATAAAGATTTCTCACAAAAGATTTTTTTAATAAAATTAAAAGAAATATTTATTCATAATAACTGTATCTAGATATCTGTCACACACTATTCATTCATATTTCAATTAAACAACCGTGTATGTTTAATATGAATTGTTAATAAGAATTGTGGAAAAGTGACAGATACCTAGAAACAGTTATTATGAATCTAAGTTTATTTTAATTTTATAAAAAAATCTGGGTCAATTAATTTTTGCTTACGCCCGTTGGGGGCCAATGTGGCCCGGGGGCCCCGTATACTACGGCTGATACGGCGGTAGCTATGCCCCTGGTAGTATCACAGAATAGGTGTATGGAAGAAGGATTTCTAAAACAATCTGCCAAGAGCGGATGGTTTGATGGTGCACAATCCCGCCTAGGGTATATATGTTCCTTGTGCACAATACTTCATGTGAATCATGATTTTACGGCTGCTGAAATTCGTGGAATAAAAATGAAAAGGTATGCAAGCAAGCTTTACCTAATCTCGCTCGGGTAGGTACCTACCTAAGTATTTTGTTCAAACTGAAAGTTTGTGTGTGTTTCATTTAGTACCTACTAGCGACCCGCCCCGGCTTCGCACGGTTTTATTATAAGTATATAAACCTTCCTCTTTAATCACTATCTGTTAAAAAAAATCGCATCAAAATCCGTTGCGAAGTTTTAAAGATTTAAGCATTCAAAGGGAAATAAGGACATAGGGACATAGGGACAGAAAAAGCGACTTTGTTTATACTATGTAGTGATTATGGGCGGCGATAAAAAATGCTAGGTAGGCACTCGCAATATTAACATCTCGAGGTTGTCGATGATTATTATTAGTGTTTTATTAGTCAGTAGGTAGGGTAGGTAGGCTGACGCCAGCTATCCAGATCTAACCCAAGTACAACTTGATAAGCTTGAGCGGCTTCAAAACTTCTGCATTCGCTTCATCTTCGGTCTGCGCAAGTATGATCATATCACAGAATACCGCGAAAAGCTTAAATGGTTGGTTACCCATCCGTCGTCGTCGGGACGCACACGTTCTCTCACGATTTTTTTCATAACGGTTTACGGTAACTATAAAGGCTGCTAAATTGCAAGATGTAAAGCGGTTGCTGAAATCTGTTCCTGAATCGGAAAGCTATTTTTATGAGGATTTATTTAATGGAACTCAGGACCCCATAACTGCAGAATTGGATTCTGAAGATGAAGTGGAATGTTAAGACGATGTCGTATGAACGTTGTAGGTACTGGGTACCTACTGCAATAATACCACTAAGTCCCCTATTTATGAATGTAGTATCACTAAGTCCAGCTATTAGAACTAAGTAAGTCAAATTTTTTGATATTTTATAATGAGACTCCTGTTACTCATATCGCTTTGATTCTTCCAATAAATAAAAGTACTAAGTTTGCGCTATAACGTATATTTAAATTGTTTTATTTAATAAACGCATGATATTTCGGCAGTAATTTAAAACATTAAATTATGATTATCTCAAAAGTAACTTTAAAGACTTCGTGATTTCTTGAATTGGGCCACCCAAATGTAAAACAGTTTATAGGTAGTGTCATTGCTATTTTGGTAGGTACCTACTAGATGTAACATTATAAAAACGAACATTTGACACTGTTTTGACTTCTTGCTCTTTGGGAGTATGCCATATGAAAAAAAAAGATAGATATAATTTTTCAGTTTAGTTTCAGTTACATTCAAATACGTATGTGGTCAATCTGATTCTTGTCTGACATTCTACTGAAATGTGAGAATAGTGATGTGAAATTCTGTACTTATCGATTAAATTATGATTTCAGTAAGCAGGTTTGTTGTAACCGCTGCATTGTATGTTGATCATGACGACCGATGTAGCGCGGTGGGCAAAGGTGCGCCTGCAACGCAGGAGGTTATGGGTTCGGGAATCAAACCCCTCAGAACAAATTTGTGAACGATCTGCAGATATACCTATGTTCCGTTGGTCTGGGTATAAATGTACTATAAAAAATGTATATCTATGCATAATAATGTATTTAATAAATCAGTTATCTAGTACCCATACCACGAGCTTTGAGTAGCTTACTTTGGGGCTAGATGGTGCTTTGTGGATTGTCCAGCATTATTATATATTATTATAAAAGAGTATAATAAATTCAGTTATGTTTAAAATCCGCAAGCTGTAATTTTACTTGAAAAGATATACCAATATTCATTAATCACCTATATTTTTTTGGTGTTTGTGGGGTTTTATATTAAGTTTGGAGTATGTGAGTCAATAATGATTAAATCAATCAGCTGGTAATGATTGAAACTACAACCCCCTCAAGGATCTAGATCGACTTAACCGGTACCTGACCCTGTAGGTATATAAATAAAGACCTACTAAGGTTATTTTGTTAAAACTTACATAAACTTGATAAATCTTCTTGATAATAATTATGTTTTTATTTAAAATGGGGTTAAGCGGTGATGGTTGTTTGCCGTCGTTATTTAGGATATGAGCAGTGAGAAAACTTAGGTAGGTACTTAGTTACATTAACATAAACGAAATTATTTTTAAAGTATTTTCACGTCGTATACAACTATACTTAACTGAAATATTTTGTGCTTAGATACCACTTGGATGCTATCATTTAACCTTTATTTTCAAAGTTTTTTTGTAAGCCCTTTGATATCGAATTCTGTGGCACGAAACATGGAAATGTAAAAAACACCAACGAGAATTCTATGATGGCTCCCAGACATGTCTTCTCAAGTTTTGTTTCCATTTTTCTTTTGTTATTGGATATTTTGTATATCTAGAAGTGAAAAATAAGAATAAGTTGTGAACTTCTAGCTACATTGCAATCTTTAGTCTCCTAGATCTTACTAGCGACACCATAATCAAGTTTTGATTTCTAACTCCAACTTAGTCGGTCCATGTAGGTACCGTAGCACTATCTCGGTAGGTAGGTATAATTCTCAAACTACGACAATTTACTTTTGAATCATCATTTTGTCAACCAGTATTAGACATTTATCGACAATAAATTATCGACAACTACCAGTACTTCACTAGGTGGCATCAAAATGGTACATCAGATGTCAGTTTTTCGTATTGTACTTTAATATTAGTGAATTACAGAATTATACTGCTAATAAGCTGTAAATAACGTAGTAAAACAGTTATTATATTCTATGTACGAAAAACTATTCAGAATATTGCAAAGAAAATACATGTGATATCCGCGTAATATCCGCGTCTATCACGATTATAGACTTACCGATGAAAAGATATCTTGCGTTTATCTTCACATAAAGATCCCAAACGGCTTTTACAACCCACAGCTACACAAGTCATTATATACTAAGTTCTCGATTAAATATTATATATAAAACACAAAATTACAAATAAAACATAAACACAAATTTTCATTTTCTCAATCTGACATTCACATGTCACCGTACGGTATCAAACAAAACCAAAACAATATCAAATCGGCTACATCGCCTTATAGGATGACAGTGACCATATGCTCCGTCTACCTTACGGAACGTAAGGTACCTACTTGGTCTTAGGTACCTACCTACTCTTTAGGTAGGTATTTCTGATAATTCAAAACGAATATTTTGTCTTTCCGACTAACTACTGTGTGTCAGTGTCAAAACTCGAATCAGAATTTAATTTTGGCTTTTTGCTGGCAACACTGGCTCAATCTTTTTGCATGTTCTTTGCTTTCGTGATTGCGGCGATTCTAAAAAAATAATTTTAGGAAATAGAAATGAAAAGGATTAACAGTGAGTAATTTACAATAGATTAGTTTGTGTACATGCGCGTTTTCTTGAAAAGCCAGAAAATCCAGAAATAGAGCCCACAAGCGATATTCACACGACGAATCATTTGTAAATGGTGGACGAGCGATCGATCGATAGTTCACTAAAAAACAAGCCTACCTTGCCCGTTTTATTTTTTGTTGTGTATATTACGCCTCGCCTTCGCCAGGTTAAATAATGAAACTTATTGGGTGGAAAGTTATCCAGAAATATACCTGGGCAAGGCTACCATTTTCAACTTTACATGAGCGGGCGCGGCGCGGCAGCGCGGGCGTATCCTTTTATTGTTTTGACTAACAATAGTATTTTTACAGTGTATTACGGCTATAATACCAGAAACTACCGCCCTTTTACAATAGTACTTTTACTAGTGTTAAAGTCAAGAGCTCTGAATTCATAAACTGTATTTTTGTAGACTTACAATACAAGAACACAAACAAGTCAAAAAGTAAATTAAAAATATTGAAAGTATGAAATTAAGTGTAAAGTAAATAGTTGATTTTGATGGACTACAAAATTTGCTCCTGCTTGCACTTGTACAGTTCTTACTTATTACATCTTACTTAAACCCACTCTCTATTAATTAAAAAAAGTATTTTGTCTCAATAATTAAATATTTGTTTTGCATTATCCATGAAATGATTTTATCGAAAAAAGAATGAGCTGTTGGATGAGCATTGCCTCGCCCAAATACAGATATAAGAGGAGCTCTGAGCACAGATTAAATAAACATTTTGGATTTGATGTCATGGGCACATGGTGGGAAATAAAAACACAAAGTATGCGATAAATACCCAATAAATAATCTTCATTAGTCCCTCTTCAAACCAGGTTACTTTTTAAATTAGTTATGGAAATTTAACATAATTCTATGTTGTGTTGTCTTAAACAATTCCATTTTTGTTTTTATTTCAGAATCTACCATCATTGGTTCTTAAACAACCAAAACAATGTATAAGTTCCACAGAAAGTGTGGAGACAGGGTTACCTTACACAACCAAAATCTAACAGCGATCAGAAACTTTGTGGAATTCAATCACGGCTTGATTCTGAGCGCTGAACCGTTAGCCAATGATGTTTTATTTGAAGTGCGCATCGATAGAAAGGTAAGTTATTGGTTGTAACTATATTCTTTCTTATATAATAAATGTGAAGGTTTGTATGGACATTTTTTTCTACCACTTGGTAGAATATGAAACAAAATAAGTATGAGAGTTATAATTTGCCCTTACATTTTTAGTTACAGTGCTTAATAAACTTATAATTATTATGATTTTGTTTGCAATAAAGAAAATTGTTGTACTCTTTTACTCTAGAATCGATTCGAAGATACTTATATCTTGAACTTTTGCAGGTTAATGTGTGGAATGGAAGCCTGGAGATTGGAGTAACAACATTAGATCCAGATGTTGTTGATTTACCAGCCACAGCTACTAAACTACGAAATACAGCATGGGTGATTATTCCCTTATGTCATTTATTTAGGTTTTTTTTGCATTAGTAAGTTAATCTCATCTGATTTATCAAAGAACTCTCTTATGATTAAAGATATGCTTCAACCTTTGCCTACAATTTTCATCATCTAAGTAGAATGCCAAAATGTGTCATTCTGTGTCAATCATAGTGAAGCAATCACCTTAGCAGAATAGAGCAGTAAATAAACATAGCTATAAATAGCTATATATATTGTTTAAACTAATTGCAGATATTGTCTGGAAACAGTATAGTGAAAGATGGTACAATTGTGCTCAACACTAATTGGCCAGAAATGGATTCTCTGCAAGAGGGAGACTCTGTTGCTGTATCACGAACTAATAAGGTAAACATATATCATATTGTTTAAGCACACAAGGCAATTTGACTAGTTTTCAGGGAAAAAACTGTGGGAATATCAAAACACTCACAATATCTGTTTGTTGGACGATTGATGAAAGTGATTCCAAACTCTTTTTTTGAAAATTCTGCCCTGGGATGACAATTAAAAATAGAACTAGTGATCCAAAACTAAGTAAACATAAACAAAGGCATCGGCAGAATTGTGTTGACAAGACGTAGAGTCAGAATTGAATTGAAATGTTTTTCTTGACAGGCGGAGTTGATGTTCTTCATCAATGGGCGCTGCCTTGGAGTTGCAGCTAAAGATTTACCTGAGAGGTTGTTTGCAGTTATAGACCTGTATGGTCAATGTGTCCAGGTTTCCATTGTATACAGCAATTACCTGAGATCCGTTGCAGATCTGGTTTGTATATATTCTCAATTGTATGTATTATCCTCCAAAAATATCTATCTATGTAGTATATTGTATTAAGTATATCAGTCATCTAGTACCCATAACACAAGCTCTGCTTAGCTTGGGGCTAGATGATGCTGTGTGGACTGTCCAGAATTATTTATTGTATTTATTTATTTAATTAATATTTATATTATTTGAAGTGTCCATTTTTACTATTACTTGTTCTCATCCTATAACTTTGATTTTCACAATGGATTTTTTGTTTTAGCCTTATGAAAGTACAACCTCAGAACCAGAGCCTGGTACTTCTGCAGCCAGTTTACATCAAGATGATCTTATTCATAGGCCGGTCCAACCTCCAAGAAGTAATATTTTTTAAGTTTTCAATGCATTGTTTTATTACATTAAACTGTTATGGAGAGCTTAAACGTTTTTGTTTATTTTTCAGTCATCACAAATGGTTTGCAGTTCCATCATAGATGTGGGATATTGGTTGAGCTCAGCAACTATCATAAGTATGTCATAAGTATATTTTTACTAATACTTTGTGTATTTAAGTTTCATCTCTAATTAAATAATGAAATCTTACTTTTGTTTCGCTAGGACTGCTGCGAGGTCCCGCCCTTTAGACGATTACACCAACGGTGTCGTGATGACGCATCGTCCTATACGTGACGAAGAACTCTTTGAGATACAAATCGACCAATTAGTAGACAAATGGAGCGGGAGCATTGAGGTATAATTGCATTTTCTTATATCTGTCTCTGCTATTTCTGTAATCAAATAACAATGGACATTTCTACATAATTTTCATTGGTCCAACCGAAGTAACAAAATGTGGTATGGGGAGCAGATATAAATAAATGCTTAAATACTTCCAAATAATTAAAAAAATATTTCAAGAGTCAGTGGCTTCAGAGGTATGTTTGCATCATACAAAACATTTGACCCTCGGTGGGAAACAAACCAGTAACTTCCATTCCAGGCAAATCTCAACCACAGCCGAACATACCTCTATATCACTCATGAAAGGTTATTTGTATGTGTTTGGTATTCACAACTATCACTGTCAAAAAACCGGTGAAAGGTTTATGTGCGGCCTACGTTCCTTTCCCTAGTCACCCATGTTTACCCTATCACTACCTCCAATCACCATTCTCTCTTCACTTATGACAAGATTACGAATCGATCGCCTCACTTTGCATAGAAATCAAATATAACCAAAATCAATATAGGTATATTAGTGAATTCCCAGTGTCCAGAAGCTTCCTGCCCATCGGTGAGTGCCTGTGCAATGGGGGCTACCGCGTGTGAATTTGCCACTAGAGGCGCTAGTGTTTCGTGGTAAAAATTTGCGTTTGAGTGGCTACGTGACAAATTATAATTTGTTTAATTTACCTGTTGAAAAGTGATCTCTTTCGTGAAATTATCGCAAATATGGATTATTTGGCGATGAATATAAACGCTTTAAGAGCAAAAAGCGCAAAAATAAGCGGCTACACGCAAAAAATGGTACTGAACAGCATTGCGGCATAGCTGCTCGATATGATGATAGTTATTTATAATGAATAAATGAGATATAATTTTTAAGTATAAAAGAGATTCAAGATTCAAAAACTTTTTTGGCGGCGATCATAAAAAAGTAGCCTTTTGAGCTAAACATCCGGACCTCAGTCAACAGTGAGCAAGAAAACGATAGCCCCCATTTACAGTATGTTCAAATTACAGGTCGGTGTGACGTCTCATGATCCAGCTACTCTCCATTTTCCCTCCACTATGACTATTATGGATTCTGGAACCATCATGATGTCCGGGTGTAAAATCCTCATAAACGGCCAAGGAGCGTTAATGGAGTATGGGAACTTTAATCTGGATGAATTGAGGGTAAGTTCTTTACTGGACCTTTTATTTGACATCTTCATACCTTATCTTGGAATTTTTTTTAAGTGTGCGACAAATGTGACTTTGTGCGATACGTATTTGAACGAATTTCAAGATCTCAGTGGCGCAGCAGGCGAAAGTCCGCCTGTTGCGGGTTCGATTCCCACGACCAAATGTTTGTTTCTACGATCTGCTACGATGGTGTTCTGGGTCTTTGGTCATTGCATTGGTCACACATGTATGATAAAAAATATCTATCACTGTATATTAAATTATATCAGTTATGTAATAACCTCTACACAAGTTTGATGTAATATAATGTGTGGATAACCCACCATTATTTATTTATTATTTTCTATCTGGTTACTCAGTTGTTCATGTGATAAATGTACTCTATTCTCTAGGTAGGAGACACTGTGGGTGTGATGCGTACTAGCAACGGTGAACTGCACTTTTACATAAATGGCATCGACCAGGGCGTGGCCACTGACCAAGTACCACCTGTAATTTGGGGTGTTGTCGACTTGTATGGCATGACTGTCAAAGTAAGTACCATTTTTTTTACCTTTACGTCCTGTAGTTTCTTTGAACTTTAATAACCAGGAAAATTTGTCGAGTTTTACAAATATTTCAAAAAGTATGACAGAAAAATTTCAAAAAAATTCGAAATTTAGTAGCCAGGACCTTAATATCCCGTTTGAATGTCTTTAACCCAATCGTATTTTGAATATGTCAACTTAACCCACTCACACTATCGGCATCCCGCAGTTTCACCCTCAAAATTTCGATATCTCATTCATAATACGTGTTTTGTCAGATCCGAACTTTAAAAACACGAGCGCACATGGACGTACACGTATACTGACCGAGCCATTTAATAAACTGGTATATTATCAAGGTCAAAACAATTCGATGTTCTTCAAATTTCACGCATTTGGCTCTCATTAGGGGGTCCCTAAGTCCAGCCATAGGCTAATATAGATAAATCAAAAACCACTGGTCACCTGGACCACCTCAGAATTCCCTATTCAAAAAATGCATTATTTAAAGGCTGCTTTGGATTCTCTATACAAAAAAATGCATTATTGAGGATAACTCAAAGACTATGATTCAAAACTTCATCAAATTTATCATGTTGTTGTCTTATCTTGTAGGTAACCGTGGTAGATGGCATCGGCACCATCGATAGTAATCTCCTTGCCTGGGCGATGGCACCAGCCCCGGAGGGCTATGTGCCCACCTACACTGATGAGCCTAACCCGGCACTGTGCGCTCTCACTTCTGAAGAAGTACTCGCTATGTTCTCGGAGTCAGATTTGGTACCTTCTACTAGTAAGTTTAGCTAGTATTTTATTATTTCACTTTTTCGTTACAACGAATAACATTGCCAGCCACAAGACTACTGGCAGATGCTGGATGCGGCAACAGGGCGCTATGGCGTTCATTAGGGGAGGTTGTCCAGCAGTGGATTAATATAGGCTGATGATGATCATGATAATATTTTTGTTGTTGTGAGTTCAACGCCCAACAGCTTGAAACCCACACAATTCAACTGGCGAACAAACTCACTAAGAAAGAAACACCATTTAGACGACTATTAAATTTGCAATATGAGATGACTCTTCGCGTCAGTTGTCCAATTCTTTAGAGTTGTCAGCTTGCCGCATCCAGCATCTGCCAGCCGTCATTCGCAGATCATCATCCCACCTGGCCGGAGGGCGTTCTACACAACGTTTGCCAACGAAACGGGTATAGTTAGTTAGAAAAGACAGGGTGTCCTAAAAAGTAAACTGTGACTTTACTTCTGCAGGCGCGCATGAACCTGCCGTGGTATCTGAAGAACCTGATGACTTTGAGGAACCCGAGGAGCCGTCTAGACTGGACGAGACTCAGCTTTTATTTCATACGCTGCGTGATTCGAATGTTATTATTATTAACAATGGTAGAACTGCTCATAGGCCTAAGTGAGTATTGTTTATATCTTACTGTTAACAAATTTTGACGCAGAAAGTTCGTTAATATTGTCATTTTTACAAATCCCAAATGAAATCAAAACAGAAATGATGAACACAAAAATTTGACAAAGTCACTAACTTTAAATATTACTGTTTTTAACAATTTTAGTTTTTTAAATCAAAAAAATCAAATTGTGTCATTATACTTAAACCACAAAAAAAAAAGAAAATGAATTTGGTTGAAAATGATTTTAACTCGTGTTTTATAACATGCAGCGCTTTCGAAGTCTTCAACAATGGATTCGTAATGACAAACCGAACCTTGAAGACAAACGAGCTGTTCCAAGTGCGCCTTGATCTAGTTATACCCCAGTGGGCGGGGAGTATCGAAATCGGGATCACGCAGCATTCATCAAACGATATAGTAACTCCGTTCCGCATGAACATGGCATTGTAAGTGTATGAGCCCTATACATTTAAATAGTATCAATCTTACCTCCTCAGAACACATACTCCTCCCACCCAACCCTCAAATGAGTAAACCCCCCCCTTTTTACTCATAATCTGATTTGCGTTCAGTTGATTTCCGTTAAGGTTTTAAAAATAATCAGAAGGAAGTTGCTGCCTCTACCAGTATAGTATCACTCTTTAAGGTTTTAATTATTGGACATAGTCGAGCTTTTACCCATTATATCTCTTGAATAAGTGAAGAATGTGCAGCACGCTTTACCAGAAAAAACTTGTTCACTCTAGATTTGAAGACTCCAAGATTTTACTGAGAGAAAACCAGAAGCATATTCCACTCTGATGTACCCAGCAGTGAATAAGCACAAGCAGATGAAAATGATTGTCTTCTTCGACCTATAATCAACATGTGTAGGTTCATTAACGTGTCCAATCCATCCCTTCTAGGAAATTTCTTAAACATTGTTATCATTGCCTAAAGATGATGTTCTTTTTAGATCTGGCACATGGTGCATTGCTGGAGAAGACGTCATCAGAGACGGTTTTGTAATAATACCGCGATACGTGCAGCATCTCAGCAGACTAGTGGTACTTAGCGCTTTTAAATCTTAATTCGGATCTAGAATAATTTATTAACATGAATAACACTTTTTATGGTTCTGGTTAAAAAGGTTGTATGTGGTATAAGTAGATCAATCAACTTACCTATCTATTTTATGTCACCGTCCGATAGTGATACCCGTTAGATTATAAAAATCATAATCACTACACTACACACAACTACTGCCATGATGATATTTTCCGTAAAAACTTTTAAAAATTTATCGGTTTCTATCATAGATTGACATACATAGCCTTCACAGCCTCTATCTAGGAAAATCTTCAATCTTAATTATTTTAAATTGTACCGTTATTATATTGACAGTCTTATAAGATGTTAATAATAAAGGTATTTTATTTAAATAATTAAAAACATAATAATCAAAAACTATATAATATATATTATTTGAGTGTTATTTCCCCTGGTGACGCCCTAAGTCGAGAAGATGGCCGCAAACAAAACCACTTTATTGGATCAACTCGAGCTTCGCTGTTAATAAAGCAGACAGAAAAAAAAGATTTTCATTTGAAATAATATGACATAGCCCAGGGTCTGTGCCATATAATTAAGGTTGTGGTAGTGTGTCACTGCCACATCCTTATTCTATCGCAAAAAATCCCTGCTATTTATTGAGGTCTAACAAGCCTTATTGGAAAACATCTATTTATTTTTCTCCTTTGTTCGCAGGAGGGTGATACGATAGGTGTGATGCGCAAGGAAATGGGAATACTGCATTTCTTTCTAAACGGTATTGACCAGGGGCCCGCTGCTTTCAATATACCGGAGCATGTTTTCGGCATCATTGGTGAGTTATTTACGATATTTAATTTATATCTGGTACCACTATGATACTAAAAGGAATAAATACTTCGAATTTCAATTCTAGGACCAGAGGTTGTCTGTCAGTTATTTTTAACTAGCTGGTCATGGTTTCACCCGCGTAATTCCCGTCCCCGTGGGATTCCGGGATAATATAACCTATGTGTTATTCCAGACTATAATCTATCTCTGTGCCAAATTTTATCCAGATCCGTTCATTCGTTTTTGCGTGAAAGAGTAACAAACATCCATCCATACTTACAAATTTTCGCGTTTATAATATCAAGTAAGATAGTGATTATTTTAATGTATGTTTTTTTTCAGATTTGTATGGACGCGTGGCTCAGGCGACAATCGTAGATAACTTCATGCATCTACCACCCAGTTCACCAGAATCACCAATGTCATTTTGTTCGATCGCTACAGTTCTACCGTAAGTGCCATGATAAAGAAATATCTTAAATCGCGTTTCGTTTCTTTATTCTGTATTAAATTGCACCAGGGTTGATTGAAGTGACGTGCACGTGTTTGTTTTAGTGAGATGTGTTTTCACCGAGTGCATGGTCACAATGCTCGTCTCTCCCGCAATCGGCTGGTTGCGTCCCGAGCTACTGTGTACTCGGAGTTCAACGATGCTGTGCTATTCAGCTCTAGGCCGTTGCGAGAATGCGATATGTTTGAAATCAGGATTGACAAGATGGTGGACTGTTGGATTGGTAGTCTGGAAATTGGTGAGTAAAGAAATATATCTTGGAAGAAAGTGACCGATTCCTCGAAGCGAAGCGAAGCTCCACGAAGGTGCCGACGGCGTTATAAAGACTAAGTAGAGGAATCGCATTTTCTCCCGAGTCAGTAGTTTCGTCGTGATAAGATAACAGAGAGACAAAATTACATTCGAATTATAATATTACTCTGGATTCTCAAGCTTTTGTATAAGCTAGTTTTTTTCTCTAGGTGTTACCGCCATACGTCCTGATGACTTGGAAGCAAATGGAGGCATCGGTGCTTTAGCAGGCACGGCCACAGATCTTAGCTGGGACACCTACATCCTCAGTGGGTCTGCCATGATGAAAGACGGAGAGTGCATACGCAGTGGTTACCCACTGGATCTGGACACTCTGACCGTTGGCAGCAGAGTTGGTTAGAACTGGCAACATTTACTACATATTCCTATAAAGTATCTGCATTTATCTAAAATCTAGTTTTGAAAAAAAAACTGGAAATTTTTTAAAGGCCTCTGACGCAGTTAGGTCCTTATAAAGAAGACAAGTTTCTTCTTAAAATATAGACCTACCTACCCATAATGGATGCTCATACATACTTTACATTAATCCGGTAACGGCATATGTCAACGCTGTTCCTAAAGTTTAGACTTGTTTATTATTTAGCTTCGAAAATACTTAGTATGTATCACACACAGGCCCATCAAGCCTTTAAAAAACTTCGAATCATACTTATACTAACAATAAGTCTTTATATTTCACTTACTAATCTCATTTTAAATAGGTAACTACTTAATGACGTGTCCATACAGTTGCCCTTTTACCAGACCCCCTATGCGTTAAAACAGGATCAACACAACATTTACATTGGTCCATTATGATGCTTCACACGTTTGACACATCGGGGGTCGCATCTAAGCGTAACTGTCTGCACATATTGCGTTATCTGGAGCTACGGAGTGGAACTATCAAAATATCGACTTCGTTCAATTTCGTATATCGCTGAATCATAGCTGTCAAATTAGTCACAGAGACAGCGACATACAGAAATGAAAGAAATCGATTACGTCGATTTGAAGAAAGAAGATCCACGGAGAGGGGTATGTTAAGAACCACCACTGCTTAACATTTAAGTATTATCTTTGAAATGGTATCTCCTTGCCGTACACCACACAATTGATTGAAGTATAGTTAGATTGTCTATGCATATTTAATTCACCTGAAGCGTCTGATTCAGCCATAGCATTTGGCTGATTCTTCATAAATATTGTTTGATGCTATTATAACTATGGCGATGATAAATCGCGGTTGTCGACTCTGTCGAAAGACTTCGTGAAATCCAAGAAGACGATAGAGGCTGTTATATTATCGACATACCTCTATAGCCTGGCCTGAATTCGATCGATCGTAAAATGTTCACGCTAAAAACCAGTTTGTTTTTTACCATCGTATCAGCTGCGTTCTCCCATACTTGATCCAATTCACATGTCTTACGAATTCATTTCACCTTGTTGAGAGGTTTGAGCACAAGGATATCCTGCTTGTGTGATTTTAGATAAATATACACGAACATACATGCTAGAAGCTTATACAGCCTCGTTACATTTGGCTCACTGCATAATTTAGATATATTTTAACCAAAACATATAAAAGTCATGTGTGAAAAATATTGTCCTGATTTTTTTCTTTATTTGAGCTCATGATCTTCAAAATAGTGCTACAAATAAATGCTTATACGCTTTGGATGTATATTGTATGGTCTAGCTAAAAGTGATTATTTCTTATAATTTTTAAATAACAAAAATCTTTTTGTGTTCAGGTATGATGTGGCATGCAGACCGCAGCCTCCACTATTATCTGGACGGAATGGACATGGGCAAAGCTTGGTGTGTGTCCCCTCTCAACATCTACGCTGTGGTGGATCTTTATGGCCAGTGCACTCAGGTATCTCCTACTATATTTCCTCTTCTTCCGCCCTTATACCACTCTTACGTGGGGTCGTCCCAACATGTATTTTCTTTCAATCCTATAGCAGCTGTCGTCTTGGTCTTTCCTATAACAGTTGTCTTTTTGTCTTTCCTATCCATGACGTCTTTAACACAATTCAATTTAGCAGTTCAATTAAAAAAGAACAATAGTAATAATATAATAAATCATTTATTTCAGGCCATAATAGTTAAGTACAGGATGTTAAATACTTAAAACTACGGCCCATATGAAATATATACCTTAATCTAACATACATACTTTATATAAACTTATGGACAATAGAAGTAGCTTGTGCATCAGGTGTATAGAAATTTAGAAGACAGTTTCAATTTAATAAATATTGAAACAGTTAAATAAGTGAATATCTTTATTAACAACGAAAATTACAAGCAAGGAATAGAAAAATTACAACTAGTATGTACAATTGAAACCATTGAGCTAAGTGCAGACGGTTGCAAACAGTCTAAAGGTAGCTCAATAAGTTAATATTATTTAATAAATTATTATTCAATATTAAAAATTAACTATCAACTTAATGTATAAATTTTCTTACTCAGTATTTTGTGATCCTTGTAGGTGACCATTATGCAAAACGAAGAACGGGCGTTCAATTACAACGGCTGTAACATGGATCATGGAATCGCCAACCCGGGGTCATTGCCAACTCCAACACCCCCTTATTCGTAAGTTCATTTCATCATAATATCAAACATCTATGGCCTTTACAATCCAGGATGGTTTAATATTAGTAGTAAAATATAAATAAATTCTCCTAAAAGCTCGATAGATAGCCATGGCGTCGTATTACCAATAGTATGTTAAAGTTCCACCGAAGCGTTTTTGAAATAAAGAGCAAGTATAAAGATATAGTTGCCTCGTTATTTATTAAACTAGAAGACTTTCAAAAATAGAGGCCGTTCTTATTTCGAGATGTGTTTATCATATCATTGGTATTTTCCAGTGATGTGATAAACATACCTATTTTCATGATATTTATTTTGGTTATAAGCTGGTCTTCCCTTGTGGTCCCTAGTATCCCACATTGATCAAGAACTGATCAGTAATTTTTGAGTAATCCTAAAAATGCGTGAAATTTGAAGTCAGGTGTTTGTTTTTGTAATATGCATCAAATAACGTCAATAAAAATGCCTATCCTTATGCCGGTTCCACATTTGATTTCACGCCAGACTTGTGTCTTTTGGCCATACCTAATGTACATCTGTTTGCCCACAGGAGCTTTTCTGAATACCACGGCGACAACGTGTCACTATCAAAGGACTACACGTTCGCAAGTCGCATTGTTTCAGACCCTATGGGTGCTCTTGTGTTTAGCTCGACGCATCTTATTGTCAACGAGTTGTACGAGGTATGTGTAGCAGCCCTCTTATTTTGGTTTATTTAGTTGGTAGCTGTGTGCATAGATCTTATTCTGTTCACCTTTTCTGGTAACAAATGGATGAAAGATCTAAACGAGGCTTAGGGTTAAAACATGTAGTAAATTTCCTCCACACGCTTGTTCCTTCACATAAAGGGTAATTTTATTTTACAGGTTCAGATCGTGGAATGCAAGCACTCATTCGCTGGCGGCTTTCGCCTCGGAGTAACTGATATCAACGTGCTTAACGCCAATATAAACAGGCGGCTCCCAGTCTGTGTTTCCTGGCTGCCCCATTTTACAGCTTATATCGATGGTAAGTACTTAAATGTGGACCTTTGTTGTTGCGGACGTTACTAAAGACTTAGTAAATTATTATTTGATTGTTAACTTGACTTTTCTGAGTGCATTTGAAATAAATAAATTGAAATTAATAATCGACCCTCCAACTCAATCCATGGATCTCGTAAGAGAAACGCAACCTTCTGTGTATTTTTGATTATATTAACAAATTTAATTCCTTTGTCCTCAATCGTAAATGCACTATGATAAACTTTTATTTTTATTCTATTGTGTGGTATTGAAACAAAGGTTTTATATAAATTTTTCAGGAAAATATATAAAATATTCGCGTCCCGGTCCAACAAGGAAGAAGACCTTGCAGTCTTTCGAGCCCTCTTTTGATTGGCTGCGTCCCGGGGACAGGATAGGACTGAAAAAAACGGAGGATTCCAAAGTCCTTGTTTACTACAATTCCGAATTACTTGATGTTGCCTTCGAGAACGTTCCTGATGTGAGTACAAAATTTACAAAGTTTGAAAAAGAAGTGACTAGAACCTTAGTAGCGCGATGGAAAAATGTCCGCTTTCTTCGCAGAAGATGGACAGTGAAAATTTTATTTATTTCAACAACAAAAACTTATGTTTTACAGAAAGTATATGTTTTGATGGAAATGTATGGTTCGACAACGAAGATCCAAACAGTATCCCGCGGTATCAACGTCATTCCTGGTAACCAGCAGACAAGTATGTAGCTTCAACTTACTAGCTATCAAACGACTTCTCGCGCGTTATTCTTAAAAAATGTAGCGAAAAAGGATTTTTTTGTTGTATTTCTACGCTAAAACTTAACCTGATCAGTTTCTTTATTTTGGCTTGAAAATGTAACAAATATTCTCTTGAAATTTCGCATATAAACAATATACTTCTAAGACTGTTACCCTCACCCATATCTTTCCAGTTCCCAACGACAAACCTGAGACCACTGGCGCAAGTACCGAAGGCCTGTCTCTACCGAAGACACAAGAGGAGATCGCTCCTGTAATGTTAGAATCCGACGAGACCTCGGAAATGGCAGATGAACAATGCGACATGCCCCCCACCCCTCCTCAAAGCGATCTGCCAGAAGACAACATCCAACCTGATCCTGAAATAAATAATTCTCCAGGGGAAGCTAACGTCTATACTATGCCTGACACGCCTGTCTCTATGACACACGAAGACTGTGATTCGAAGATGACAGAAGTTAAAAGCCGCGCCGCCAGACCTTATACATTCCACTTCGTTACTGGCAACAATATACGGCTCTACAGCTCTGGTTATTATCTCTTTCTGTAATTCGGTGGTTTAGGGCGTAGAAATCTTAAATGAACCAATATAATCTCATAAGTTTAGTTACACAATAGGTACTTTTTGTGATGTATTACTGTTTGCTGCTGTTTCGATTAGCTTGATTCAAAGCGCTCTCAATTGTGCATACAAACACCGCTTTCTTGTTAGGTTTTAAATTTTTGACAAGTATTCATTTAAATACATAGTCACAAACCAAGAAATAACGTATGTTATTTCCTTCCAGATACTGTGGCCTTGCGTTGCAAAGGCTATAGTGACGGCGTAGCTGTGGCGAGCCAGCCACTTCTCAGAGGAACTTCGTTTCGGGTAAGAATAATAGGGTTTACTTGGTTACTGATTAGATAAGAATAGTATAAGCGCCGAGTGTCCAGTGGCGAGATGGGCATACGATATTGCGAACGTCGCAGGGAGAACCGTTGAGGCTAGCGCAGGACCGAAAGACATCACGAGTTAGTAGACTTAAAAAACCAGCATTGATTGAAGTGAGGCTGTATATGATGTCGCTCATGAGGGTAATACCATGGTCTTAATGGACGCAGAGTAAGAATCAGCCGCTCCAACTCAGCCCATGATTGTCGAAGAGTCGACTAATGAAACCGTCTTAGTCTTAGTCTTAGTATCAGAGAAAGGTGAGTAATAATACCCGCTTTGCGATCACTAATTTGAATCTAAGCCTGGTGTTTTGGACAAGACCTTGTGTTGGGGAGGCATGTTCAGCTGTGAACGTATGTATACTGATGATGGATTGGTTTGTTTAGCTAGCGCAGGACTGTGGTGGTTATCACAAGGATAAGGCCTAAATCCAGCAGTGGGTAGAATCCACCGTGCATGATTTTAGTAAAATTTGTAAATATAGCCTATGCAAAATAAGTTTAACACTATTTCACTGCAAAACTTGGTGAAAACAATACAAAAATTCCTATTAAGATATATTCGCGAGAAGCACAGGATAGAGGAGGCTAGTGCAAGCGAAAGTAGCAATAGCCCTGTGCACGTTTTAGGTCTTGAATGATGATAGTGAATACTATTAGTTTGCAATAGCGAAATGATGATAGTTTGCAATAGCGAGAAGCGCAGGATATACGAGGCTAGTGCAAGCGAAGTGAGTAATGGAGCTGTGGACGGTTCAGGTCTAGAATGCTGATAGAGAATACTATTAGTTGGCAAGAGCCGGTACAGAATCGAGAGGCCAGTAGGCCAAGCACAGCGCTGTTCTAGACAACAGTATAGGTCAGAGAGAAAAATGACATCGAATGCGTAAAACATTTAAAAAGGTTTTTTAATAATAGACGCTAATCGCTAGTCGCGCATACAATGTAGAGATCTTGAACGTGATTTACACAAGGTGCTTTCTTACAAGATTACTAAACCGGCAAGAGTGGTTAACAAAACTGAGTGTATACTTTATTTTCGAGAAAAGTTGACATAAATTTTCAGTTACACGTAAAACAATACGTTCCAAATTAAAGAAGTGAAAAGTTTTCAACACCACGTAAAAACATTATTTTTACATAGGTATCTGACAAATTAATCTTGGGGTAAAAGTAGTTACTATTCAGGCAGTCAAATTACGAAATAATCTAGGATTCTTCGTCTTTGCGATGAAATCTATCAAACGATGAAATGAAAATAATATTGCCATGATAAACCGGCAGATTTGGAACATAATCCCATTTCAAGAAAATGCTTAGTACTCATATGGCACCTTGTATAAGCACGCTACTTACAATTTAGACATTTTATGATACGTTTGTTTAACCTGCAATATAGGACAGCTGTGCTATTTTTATAACAGTAACTTTAAACCTGTATCAGTACTGACTGCCTAAATTCAGCAAAGTTTTTGCAAAAATTACATCTGCGTGGCAGGTGATTTACTGATGCCGGTGTAGAGTTGTATCGCATATTTTTGATGTTTGGGAGAAGTCACAAGATGTTTTTTGCGACTTTTCCAAAGCGTTCGACAGTTTAGTGAAACACCATGAGACATTAATCAGGAAACTACAGCACTATGGAATAAAGGACACTCCTTTGAATCTTTTTACTTAAAAGTAATCTTTGAACGTTAACAAAACCAAAACTCAACGCACAAGAATTATTCTACCTAATGTCATAGAAGTTGTTGCAGGTATGTTAAAGGAGAAACGTCCATAATTGTAGAAAGTACCTTATTCTTTCGAATCACCTCAGATAGTAAGCTTAATAAGTAATAATTAGTTAGTAAGTAAGCTTCAGTGGGGCCCATATATAGATGAGCTATTGATGAGACTAAGTTCTGCAGCGTATCCAGGCAAAAAACTCCGTCAACTCAAAGACGTTGCTTATTTCACCTATATCCATACTATTATGTCTTATGGCATACTGCTGTGGGGAAACTTTTGACTTCGCTCGCGTGATACCTAGTTAAAATTATGCATGACAAAAGTTAGAAATAACATTTTAATTTACTAATATAAACCTTCCTCCTGAATCATTCTATCTATTAAAAAAAACCGCATCAAAATCCGTTGCGTAGTTTTAAACATTTAAGCATACAAAGGGACATAGGGACATAAGGACAGAGAAAGCGACTTTGTTTTATACTATGTAGTGATTCAAAATCGGACACCAAGTCACCCTGAGCCACCCCGATCATAAAATCTCCAAATAAATTCGGTCCAATTTCAGCTGTTTAAGGCTTGTGTGTTCTTTAGGAAAATGGCAAATGTAAAGCGACTCAATTACAGACTTGGTAGTTGATAGTTAGGAAAGTAGTAATACATTACAATGATAAAATTTATATCAACTTTGACATGTTTTCGCGTTGCATTGTAATCTATCATCATCATCAACCTATATTAGTCCACTGCTGGACATAGGCCTCCCCCAATGAGCGCCATTGCGCCCTGTCTTCAGCTTGACTACTTGTAATCTATATATGGAGTAAATTATAGACTTTTGAATGTATTTAGTAATACTGTCGCTAAAAAGCACATTGCATTGCGCCTAGCTTGAGTTAAATAAATGTAGGGTAGGGTAGTAGGGTGGTTTTTTGAGATGGGTGCAACTATGGGAGCTTAATGTAAGAGAGCGTAAATTGACCCATGTGTTACGTCACCCTTGCAGCGAGTTTTAGTATTGTATTGGCGTCAACAGATAGTATAAACTGTTATGTTATTGTATTATGTAAAACAGTCATCTAGTACCTATAACACAAGCACTGCTTCGCTTGGGGCTAGATGATGCTGTGTGGTCCAGTAATATTTATTTATTTACTCTTTCCAGTTCCGGGTGGACAAAATATCTGACTTCTGGGAAGGGACGGTGGCCATCGGCGCTCTGGCGATGCTTCCCACCGAGACGCTCCCGTCAACTGCTTTGCACTTCAATATTCCTTGCTGGGTGGTCACCAACGAGTTGTTGTACACGCGCGGCGTTTATGTAAGTTCTCGTACACAATGGTATCATATTATACGACCGCGTTGTGGCGCGGTTGGCCAAAGTGCGCTTGCGACGCACGAGGTTGGGGGCTAGTTTCCCGCCTCGGGACAAATGTTTGGACGATCTGAAGATGTTTCATCTGGGTGTTTTCGTTGTATGGAGGTTAATGTACCTATTAACTTCATCAGTTATGCTCGGCTTAGCTTGGGGCTAGATGAAATATTGTTGTTTCTCTAACATTATTTATTAAATGTTTCAACTGATATTGTCATGGTCAAAAAAAAATATCCTGGGAATGAAATATATTCTAAATTAATTATTGTTATTTCAATTATCATCCTTCGCCAGAGCCTCTTTAAGTGTTTTTATTGTTTAATAATTGTTTATTTCTTTAGTTTCTTAAGTCTTTCTGTTAGGGAAAATCAGTTGGCTGAATTGGGGAGTCACCTACCTCACGACGACAAGTCGGCAGCTTCCAACTCAGATGGATCCACTGATGGTTTGCCTAGACACTGGAGCTTCCACGGGTGCTGGTTTGGCCTGATTCTCCGATTGGTGTATGTAGGGACACAAGGGTTGAAACGAAGGACCGTAATTCACACCGCGACTCGACAGTAATATCGGTAGGGCGCGAGCAAAGTCAGGAGCGGACGGCAATGTCGGGTGCATGCGTCTACGCGTCTCTGTGTATCTCCGAGGACTCCGAGGTAGCCCGCTCGACGACCGAGGGTCACGTGAGGGGCTTGTCCACCAATTAGCCAATTAGAGAGCAGTAAAGAAATGTCAAGATCCTACCCTCAAAATTGTGCATACTTTGAAAATAACAAACTACCCTAAAGTGAAAGAAAGAAATATCGACCACTCATCATCATCATCATGGTCAGAAACAAAACAACGATTTATAAATTAAAATTAAAGAACCTATTCCGTCACGGAACATGCCGCTCACCTTAAAAGAACGCAGTTGTTTTAACAAAAACAAACTTATTTACAATATGAAACAAAAAACAAATTCTAACCTAACAATTTACCTACGTACTAAATGCTCAATACAAAGCGAACTTTTATTCTAGAGGAAGCGGACAAATTTTAACTACAGGTCTCTTTGTAAAAGAGTTACCCATTTGAAGAGTGACTACACGAGTAACGTTGTCAGTACCCGGATGCAAGGTGTGAACGCGGGCTAACTTCCATTGCAAGGGAGGTAAGTTATCATCGCGAACCACAACAATCATGCCTTCACGAATTGGAGCGCCGCGATTATGAAACCATTTATTAGCTTGCTGCAGCTCATGTAAATATTCCTTACTCCAGCGCTTCCAAAAGTGTTGAGTACACTGTTGTACCCATTGCCAACGAGTAAGTCGATTCGGGTTAACATCCGTAAACGAGACGTCAGGTAGGGCCGCAAGCGGTCCGCCTATCAAGAAATGTGCTGGAGTCAGCGGTAGTGGATCTTGAGAATCCGTACTTAATACGCAAAGCGGTCTTGAATTTAAGACTGCCTCGACCTGACACAGAAGGGTGTGCATTTCATCGTAAGTCTGAGTACGTGTGCCGATGACGCGATACAAATGATGTTTGAAGCTTTTAACACCCGCTTCTACTAAACCACAGAAATGTGACCCGGTCACAGGTTGAAAATGAAAAGTCAGGCCTTGACTTAATGTTTTTTCATGTAATGCCTTTTGGAAAGGATCTGAATTTAAAAATGCAAATAACTCTTGGAGGTAATTATTACATCCAACAAAGTTTCTGCCGTTGTCTGAGTATATGTCGGTACATATACCTCGGCGGGACGTGAAACGTCGCAAGGCTGCGAGAAATGATTCGGTCGTTAGATCCGAAACTAATTCGAGATGGACTGCCTTAACACTCATGCATACGAAAACTGCTACGTAAGATTTTATAATCTTTGCATTACGAATATTATTAGCGCGCACCATAAAGGGACCACAGTAGTCAACAGCTGTTCGAACGAACACACGCGCTTTAGATTGCAAACGCTGACTCGGCATAGGAGCTAGGCGTGGCTGTGTGTGTGTCGGTCGTGCACGAAAACATGAAATGCACCTGTGAATACGCTGTCTTATCGCATTGCGACCAGCCAATATCCAGTACTTTTGCAATAATAAGTACTGCGTTGTCTGTGGACCAGCGTGCAGATGAATGACATGAGCGTTATCTATTATTAACGTAGTTAAGTAATGTTTACCCGGAAGGATCAATTGATGTTTTGATTCGAAAGAAAGTTGCGACTTATGCAATCGCCCACCTACTCGTAACAAATTATCCTTATCTAAAAACGGAGATAGGCGTTTAAGTTGGTTGGTAGGTAAGCTACCTTTCGATATATTTTTTATATCTTCTGCGAAAACAGAGTGTTGGATTCTACCTATTATTCTATTTAGGCTAAAATTGTATTCGGGCACAGTAATATGCGCCGGAAATGAACTTTGCACTTTTTTACATTTATGATAAAAACGAAAAATGTATGAAACAACACGAACTAATTTTCCTAGCGAGGAGAACTTGGAGAAAACATCGAGCTCGTCGATGTCAGTACTAACCGACGAGGGGTTCGCCAGAAGAGGAAGGTTACGTTTTTCTTCCTGTGTAACGAGATTTTGGCTCAATGAAGGCCACTTATTCGCCTCCTCAGTTAACCAACATGGGCCATGAAACCACAGAGAGTGGTTTAGAAATACCGAGGGCAGCATACCTCGGGAAGCCGAATCGGCGGGATTGTCGTACGACGGCACATGTCGCCAACAACTAGCGGGAACTCGCGACAATATGTCGCTTGTCCGATTGGACACAAAGGTTTTCCATTCGTGCGGTGGCGAACGCAGCCACGCTAACACAATGGTGGAATCGGACCATGCATAAATATGGTCGAAATTAATACGGTCGCCGTAGGCGAGCATCACTTTGCTAATTAGTTTAGATAACAGCTGAGAAGCCATCAGTTCGAGACGTGGGATAGATAAACGTTTAAGCGGAGAGACGCGCGTTTTAGCTAACACGAGAAAAACGCGTATCTTGTTATCGCTGCACTTACACCGAACATAAACACATCCAGCATATGCGCGTTCGCTTGCGTCAGCGAATCCATGCAGCTCAATGCTATCTGCTTTGTCAAAAATATGACGCGGAAAGAAGCACTCCGATACGAGAGGAAGTTCATTAGTGAAGTGTGACCAAGCGTTTACTATATCTATAGGAGGTGACTCATCCCACCCTGTCCCAGCTATCCACAATAATTGCATCAAATGTTTTGCGTACAAAATCACAGGCGATAAGAAACCGAGGGGATCGTAAATTTTAGCGATTTCTGATAAGATTGATCTTTTTGTGCATAGCGAGTTAGAAATATGAACCTCGAACGAAAAACCATCTGCATTTGGGTTCCATTGGAGCCCTAGAACCTTCACCGAGGTATCATTGTCCACAGATGCGAACGAAACGTTGTCGGGCCGCTCACCGTGAGGTGAGGCCGCCACAGCGAGTATCGCTTGCGAGTTACTATGCCATTTCCTAAGCTCGAAGCCTGCACTAGCGCAAATACCTATCAATTGTTCTTGAAGAACGAGTGCCTTGGCCTCAGAGGCCTCTCCGGTAATAATGTCGTCGACGAAAACGGAATCCATCAACGTAGCTGAAGCGAGTGGATACTTCTTCGCCTCGTCATGGGCGAGTTGGCGTATCACACGTAAAGCAACGTAAGGAGACGAGTTAACACCGAAAACAACAACTCGTATTCTATAATCGCGAATAGGCGCGGTAGGTTCAGATCGCCACACTATTCGTTGATAATCCCAATCTGAATCTCGCACCGCTATATTACGGTACATAGCCTTAATATCGGCTGTAAAAACGATTTTATGAATACGAAATTTCAGCAAAATATCAACAATATCCGAATGAAGCTTCGGACCCGTGAGCAATTGGTCGTTCAACGAAGAACCATTCGTGGTTTTACAACCAGCATCAAATACTACCCTGACTTTGGTAGTTTCACTAGCATCCTTGACCACGCAGTGGTGAGGAATATAGTAGTGAGAAGTTTCCTCTTGGGAAGGAGGATCACAGATTTCCATTTGGTTTAAATCCAAATACTCTTGAAGACAAGCGTGGTACTCCTTTTTCAAAGTAGGGTTACGTTCTAAACGAAATTCTAATTTTCGAAAACGCGAGAGAGCGATGTCGCGGGATTGACCTAGTATAGGTGCATCTTTGAACGGCAAGGCAACAACATAGCGCCCGGTATCGTCGCGCGTATGAGTCCTTTCAAAAATCGCTTCGCTCAATCGTTCGTCTGCGGTGAGAGTTTTTTCTTCTGGTACTGCCTCCAGCTCCCAGAAACGTTGGAGGTCGCTGTCCTCGAAAAAGGAGCTATGACACACCTGGAGTGGCGGCGGGTTACCTACATCGAAAGAAACCTTTCCCATCAACAAATAACCAAATACACTATTCATTGCAATCGGTGCGTCGGGGTGACCTCTTACAATGTTACCTAACAGAATGTACGGAAGTGTATCCGCACCGAGAAGCATTTCGATGGGTTGGGCACTATGTGCGTTGAAATCAGGATCGGCTAAATACAAGTTTTTAATGTGTGGCCACGCGTCGGTAGGTACCGGAATTCTAGGTAGGCACGAAACTAGTTTCGGCAAAATTAACGCCTCAACTGAAATAGCCGGAAGAGCCTGTTTACGAGAGGAAATAACGCACGTAGTCATCCCCTTTGGATAAATCGGTTTTCCTTCACCGATCCCATAAATCGGTGAATTAACATTTTTGTAACTTAAACCTATACGTCTGGCGCATGATTCTGTCATGAAACTAGCTTGACTACCTGAATCAATCAAACAGCGCACTAAGTGTTTAGCGGAGCCATATTGTACATGAACGAGCGCGGTCGATAACATGATCATACATTTCTTTGTAGAAGATGGAACGGATGACTCACAGCTGGCACTGATCACGTGGTTTGCGCCTGGCGGCGGCGCGGACGCCTGGTGAACCGCGGGTTCGAACTGGACGGCCTTACCATGTTCCTCCGTAGGAGGGAAAGAGGTGGCCTGATTTGAGTGCATAGGCTGATTTACTTGTGTTTCGAAGTGCAATAAAGAATGGTGCTTCTTTTTGCACGATTGGCATGTATATTGAGATTTGCACGATCGAAGATCGTGACCGACATTTAAACAATTATAACAAACATTTTTGTTTTTAACAAAGTGGTACCTATCGCTGGGAGTCATATTCAGAAACTTTGAACATTTAGATAGAACATGTTGCGAATCACACAAAATGCATTGTTTATCATTACTGTAGGTAGATTCCGTGACAGCCATTGAACGGCGCGGGCCCGGCCCTGAATGGGGCAAAACACGATTAGGTCCTACGCTGTTCGAGCGGTAGCGGGAACTAGCATTATCTCCCTTCTTCGCCTCACTTCCAGACATAATTTCGAACGTGGAGATTTCTTGTTCTAAGAACCGTATAAGTACGTCGACAGTAGGTATGTCGGAAGGTTTAGCCAGTGATAATTCAAAGCGCTTACGAACGGAGTTCGGAATTTTACGCAACAAAACATTCAATAATATAAAACTCCATGCATTAACGGGAAAACGCATTGTTTCAAGTGCTTTTATATTTTCCATGTAAACATTTACTAATTTACGCAAGCTAGCATTCGACTCATTTGTACAAGCTTCACAATCGAGAATTCGATCCAAGTGTTTAGAGGCAATCATTCTACGATTTTCATATCGATTTTTCAATATGTCTAATGCAACTGAATAATTATCATCAGTAATGGGAATTGACTTAATCAAATTATGAGGCTCGTTTTTTAAAGTTAGCAACAGATAACGAAATTTCTCCGCAGGCGAGTAGGCATCGTTGTTGTGGATCAACGCTTGATACAAATCGAAATAAGAAGGCCAATCAGTGGGCTCACCACTAAACGATGGCAGGGGTAGCGTGGGTAATTTATTAAAACTATGATTTTGAGGCAACGATTGAATGGTAGAACGACTCATGCGTCTGCCCTCCTGCTCGGCTTCTTTCAATTTATTTACGTGAACCAAAATAGCATAATAACAATCATTAAAATCGTTGCGAATTTTTAATTGTTCATCTTTATTGAACAACTTCGCTTTCATCAAAGATTTTTCAATTTTAGACTGAAGTTTACTAAACTTCCTTTGTTGAGCATTTAGATCGGTAGATCGTGTTTTAAATTGAACCGGGTCGGTTGTAGCAAACAATAATGTTCTCTTAATTTCTTCTAAGATAATATCTCTTTCGAAAAGATCTTGTTCCGTAGCAGCGTCGTCCGCCATTTTGTGTTACAAATATGGCTTCGTACGAACAATGATAAGCGGAAATTGAATGAAATGTACACGTAGTGTAGCAAAGCAACACAACTAATGAAATACAACAAGATTTTAACGCATAACAATAAATCTAATGAAATGATTATGTACACGTAGTGTAGCAACAAAACTATACGTATGAAATAAATATGTACACGCGGTGTAGCAACAAAAAAACAATTCTAAGAATGCACAATCTGGAGGAATCGAGACAATTATCCGGATCGAACGGATCAAAAATATGTTAGGGAAAATCAGTTGGCTGAATTGGGGAGTCACCTACCTCACGACGACAAGTCGGCAGCTTCCAACTCAGATGGATCCACTGATGGTTTGCCTAGACACTGGAGCTTCCACGGGTGCTGGTTTGGCCTGATTCTCCGATTGGTGTATGTAGGGACACAAGGGTTGAAACGAAGGACCGTAATTCACACCGCGACTCGACAGTAATATCGGTAGGGCGCGAGCAAAGTCAGGAGCGGACGGCAATGTCGGGTGCATGCGTCTACGCGTCTCTGTGTATCTCCGAGGACTCCGAGGTAGCCCGCTCGACGACCGAGGGTCACGTGAGGGGCTTGTCCACCAATTAGCCAATTAGAGAGCAGTAAAGAAATGTCAAGATCCTACCCTCAAAATTGTGCATACTTTGAAAATAACAAACTACCCTAAAGTGAAAGAAAGAAATATCGACCACTCATCATCATCATCATGGTCAGAAACAAAACAACGATTTATAAATTAAAATTAAAGAACCTATTCCGTCACGGAACACTTTCTTATAGTATATATTCAGAAAAACAGAGTGAATAGTATATACAATTAAAACAAACTCTTAAAAATCTAAGCCGTCACCAGAAGGCAGGTGTGTTCATCTATTTTGGTTGTTAATAATGTTTTTTTTCTCAGACAACGAGCGAAATCGGACGCAGGCTCGACGACATCACCGAAAACTCAGTGCTGACTTTGCACTTCCGTAACAATAACGATCTGACGCTCGAAATCGACGGCACATACCGCAGCGTCATAGACGTGGTCCCGCGTCGATACAATGAGATATACCCGGTTATTGATTTGTACGGAAAAGTAGTCCAGGTAACTTTATATTAAAGTCTGTAATTTATATTTTTAACCTACAATTCGCAATATTTGAAGTTTAATTAAGCTTTACCGCATTATTTATTTAATAATGTTAATACTTCCAGGTATCTATTCTTTTACATCCTCACGTTATTCTTGGAGGCACATCCCTTGACTTACCTAATATCGAAGAAAAACAAGAGGTATCTCCAGATGAAGATTTACGACAGGACGTGGGCCCCGATTCGGATTCTGAACCGGAAGGGAACGGCTGCGGCGATCCCTACGTATACTACAACGCAACGGAACTAGTCGATTTCACGCCTTCCTCCGATGAAACAGATGATGATTATATCTATCATTCCTACGGAGAGACTCGTTCTGGCGACTATGACACCCACAGCGACGATGATGATCAATCCAGCAATGCTGCTGATGAAAGTAATGCCATAGACAACAGCAGTGATCTTGTCGAAGACAGCAATTCCCTAGTGGAAGTGCAGGAGATTGTGTACGAACATTACGAACCCATACCTGGCCCTAGCAGCGCTCCAGATGAACCTCAAACTGTTCTCAATACGCAAGACTCGCTTTCGTTCTCAAAAGACGCAAAGAACTCCGAGATAAAAGCCCGCTCGTGGCTGCCAGAAGCCTCCCTGGACCAAAGCTTACGTCCTGAGGACTCCATCGTTGCTGACAACGATCTCGCTGCCGAATCCCGCGGCCTAAAGAAGAGTCAATCCTCACATCACTTCTCGCAAAACGCACAAGTCTCAGAGGAAGGCGCCGATACTCCATTCAGCGAAGATCCCAGCTCCGGAGACTCAATGGTAAACCCTCTAAGTTTAGGGTCGCACATACTAGACGACGACTCCGATAGCCCAGATGAGATAGAGGAAACGTGCGATACAAACATACGCCACAACGACAGATACCCCGAAGCTAATGAGTTTTACGAGTCCTGCCACGACAATGATGGATACGACGCAAGCGATGCAAATGACGACAACTTTGAAAACATGTTTATGGATGCAATGTTCCTAGAAACGAGCAACATGCCGGATTTGAACGAAGAACAATCGCTTTCATTCGACGATTCGACTACAACGCGTCGTGACGATTTCTGGGTAGAGGGACTTTCCGTCGAGAACCTCCATTATCTGAACGGTATTATTTGCTGTGACCAGCGCGCGATGGCAGCTCGCATCGACCACCCCGATTGGGTGTTTTACTCTGAGACCAACGGGAACTGCGAAGTAATGCACTTTGCCTTGAAGTTCTGGAATCAGATCGTCGCGCCTTACTCCGACATGCGTGATGTTGTTACTAGCGGAAACGTGCACTGCTTCTGCCCCAATTGTCACCCGGATGCGAACCCATTGTACTCAGGTAAATGAACATAATAATTATGTAGTTATTTATTCAACAAATGAGAGAAAAGTTTCATTCCAAAATATAAGGCTGAAAACTTAATGCGTTTTGCACAAATTGTTGTAATTCTGTAACTAGTCAATTATAAGCTCACAATCAAACGACACGTAAGATATTGTTGTTTTTAATACGAAACAAATAGGAAGAAAACGTGAAGACTTTTTGTCGTCAAAAGCTGAGATTCTCTTACATTTCATTTTAAGTAAGTATTATGACAAAGAATCCATTTAGGAACCTTAATAAATACTATTCGACTACAACTAGCACCAAAATATGTCGGAAATATGCGCAACTTACAAATAATTTTGGTATTACTTTTGTATAGGGAGTTGATCCTTCTGAGTCTTAGGGTCAATTTATAGTAGCGCAGAGTCAAGGCGCATCGAAGCGTTAAATTCTTTACAACTAAAGCGCAGCCGCTCGAAATTGGAATTCCGAAGAACGCCCGCGTCTTTTTAAAAGCTCAGAAGTAATGTGTGCGTTACGCTGTAGAGTTAAGGTTGACTTTGCTATATTCAGTTTTGGATAGACGCTTCGATGCGCTTCGACTCTGCGCTAGTATAAATTGACCCTTATGCCCCGTATTCATGGTAAACATTTGTTTAGGAACAGTTGATCAACATTGTTGCTGAGCGGCGAGAATGTTGCTAGCAACTATGTTTAAATCAACACAGGTTGTCTACACGCCAGTCTGCGTTAAAATGTTGCCCGAGGAGGTAGTGTTGTTGTATTCTCTGTATCTGAAATATCTGCCATGTTTATAAACTGTTGCAAACACGTTCACACCCGTCAACAATTGTCACTAAACTGATGTTTACGCTTGTCGGGCGAGAGCTTGTCAACATGACGCTATCAACTCTGCAACACGTAGTATTGCCAGCAACATCTTGACAGCAACTCCGCAACACGTTGATTCAACATTGTTGCTAAACAAATGTTTACCTTGACTACGGGGCTTTAATGTATTGGTGTACGAGCTAAAGCTGTTTCCAGGTTGGGTGCGCATCGAGCGAGCCAAGCCCCAAGAGGCGACGTCCAGTCAGCCAGTTCGCATGTACTGGCACGTTGTGCGCGCCACGATCACGTCCGCGCTAGCGCTCCACGATGCGGATGCGGATATCCGGCGCCCGCGCAACTTCTGCTGCGAACCATCTACATCGCCAACTTGCGCCGACACGTAAGTTGTCTTATCTATTACTAGCGAACTCCGAACCGCCCCGACTTCGCACGCTTTTATTATACGTAGATTATTTAAGAAACTAGTCATGGTATTTAAACAGATTACGCAGACAGTCGTCAAATACTTGTTTGTCCATATCCTTTATAAGTCAAAAGCTTAATTTGTCAATTTCGCAATTCGTCAAATCCTTTATTTATCATATCCTACTCAAGTCAAAAGCTTAATTTAGATTTTCGCGATTCGTCAATTGAAATATTCGTCAAAACGTATACACGTCAAATACGTAATTTATCTAGTCATTGTGAGATCGAACACTAAAGTGCTTCATCTTTGATAAAACCTAGGTGATAAGCGTATCGAATGAAACCTTTTTGTATATAATAAGTGTTTCAATTACGATCTATTTTAATAATTATTACTTTTTCAATAATGACAATGTCAGTCAAATGTCAGTTAGTAAAATAATTTTCATTTCTCGTGATAATTTTAAATTATTTATTTGATTTTTTTTAATGTTGTTATTTTAATTAATTTTCTGTTTGGGTATTATGGCATCTACAAGTTCAAACAATGAAACTATGGCAAGCAATTTCAATTTTGTTGAAACGGAAAGAGGACGTAGGAAATTGTTACGTGCGGGGCATCAGTTTTGTTTAAATTTAACAAATCCAAATGGAACGACTATTTGGAGGTGTGTAAATAGAAGTATTTGTAATGGTTCTTTAACAGTGAATGCCAAAATGGATAGCATAATTAGAGAAGGAAAACATTTATGCAACAGAGACAACCAGATAAAAAACAGATAACTTATGAAAAAGTATTTTTAATTTTGAAGACAAATTTCGGATTAAATATAAAAAATCTAAAATGTGATTATGAATTAGCCATTATCAATGCAGTTAAGATTGTCTTTCCAGATGTGCGTGTAAAAGGATGTTTTTTTCATTTTTCGCAAGCTATTTGGAATAAAGCAATCGAATTAAAAGTGATTGAAAAAAAATATAAGGGAACTAGGAAGACAGTCCCAAAATCTAAAGGAAATGAAATGATGTTTTCAATAAACTTTATATGATAATGTTATTTTCTATGATTTTATTTTCATCATGACTGTCCTAGGCGTGCTTGACTAATAGCTCATTTGACGAACCAAGTATTAGTATATTTAAGAACTTAACGAATCATGTATTTGACAAATTTAGGTTTGGATCAGTCTCTAGTTTGATAAATAAAGGATTTGACGAATTGCGAAATTTACAAATTAAGCTTATGACTTGTTTAGGATATGGACAAACAAGTATTTGACGACTGTCTGCGTAATCTTTAAACAATGTGATCTAATTTTAAGACAAATTCATTCCGACACAATGTAGTTATTGTTTGAGAATAAATGAAATGAATGAAATGAAACGTATAAACCTTACTCTTGAAACACATCTATTAAAAACACGCATCAAAATCCGTTCCGTAGTTTTAAAGATTTAAATTTAAGCAGTCAAAGGGAAATAGGGACAGAAAAAGCGACTTTGTTTTAAACTATATAGTAACTAGCTGTGACCAGCGGCTTTGCAAGTGTTGTTTATATAGAAAGACTTGACCAGTTATGTTTGAGTCATCCTTAACTGGTATTTGCCCGCGTCCTCGCACGCGTTGTTTCTATAGAGTCAAGGGTATTTCTGTTCCATGGGATCTGATTTATGGAATGAAAATGTGTGATTCTAGGGCTAGAACTACGTCTGTATAAATTATTCAGCTCGATCTGTTCAGAAGTTTTTGCGTGGAAGAGGAACAAACATCCATCCATACATCCAAATAAACTTTCGCCTTTATAAATTGACAGAGATAATGCGTGAAATAGTAAGTCGTATTGTAGTTTTCATAAAATAATATATATATATTAATAACATTAAAAGTATAATTAATTAATCTAATCCACTATTATTCTAGAATTGTACATGAGTTATGTGTTGGTTTTATATTATATAAGTGTAACGAAGTGTGTGAGTGTAAGAATTACGTTCGGAAACCCAAAAAGACACCATTTGTGACATCTGCTACAATATTATCTGAATGTTAATATTTTGGTTTTCCAGTTGGATCGACGATGAAGGCAAACCGCATCAAGCTGCGCTGGCTTTGGATGTAGATATAAGGTGAGCATCAAATAGCGTAATATAATGAGCCAAAATGTTAAGTCGTTTTTTTTTCGTTGGGAACTGTACTAAAGTCGACGTCAACTATGGTGCAGTGAGAGAAGGCCCGCCTGCGATGTAGGAGGTTGTGGATTCGGTTCCCGCCTCAGGAGAAATGTTTCTACAATCTGCAGATATATGTTCATGGTGTTATATATGTCAAATATCTATTTATGTAGTATTATGTTCAAAAATATCAGTTACCTAGTAACCATTACACATGATCTGCTTAGCTTGGGGCTGGATGATGCTGCAGCATTGTATTTTTTAGTCTTGAGATATTTTTGTCATTGTAAAATGTATCCAAATGTTACGAATTCAAGCCCATATTTCTATGTCAATTTTTGTTTCGTGTCAGTTATGCAGTCTTAAGTCTTCCACAACCTTAAGGGAACTAGAGTAAGATCTGCAGCCGCCTTCTGTGTATATATCTAACCTCAATCAAGATCAGCCCTCAATCGAAGGTGATTTTTGACCTACATGATTTTTTATCCACAGCGGCGAAGACCCGGTAAACGACCGCTTGCTAGCCTATTGGATCTACCTGCGATCGCATGCTTCCATGCTGCTAGAAGCGGAAGATATCGAAGATACCGTCGGGGACGCCGTCGATATCGAACAAGACGCTGTCGAAGATATTGTTGAAGACGCGGTTGACGATATCGACACCTTGTTGGATGACGACGAAGATGAAGAGTCGATTGGAGAAGCCGCAGTAGCTTTGATTGATGATACTAACGACTTGGATGAAATCCAATCGGAAACTGAACCGCAAATTCGTGAAACGGATGAGTAAACGGGAGATGAGGATTATCTACAGTGGCGACGATTTTGTTCCCAGGTAAAATGTTTTAGTATTATGGTTAAAGTTGATTGAGAAAGGTGTTAAAGGCGGACTTACGGGTAAACTGGTGACATAATTTTCGTTACTTGTAGTTAATATGAAATCATTGTTAAACGAGATCCTAAATTGGTTGTTAAAATATTTTTGATCTCGTATTGTTTTAAATATAAGTAGAGAAGAATCTCTAGGGAATTCGGAAATTTTGGATGAATGTCTTGGTGGTATAAACATATAATATAATGGCTATTAAATTGAAAAGGAAAACAGGAATCTTGACTGATTATTGGAATTTGAAATAAGATATTCGTAAGGGCGTAGCCAGGTTTTCAAAAATTCTGAATATATTGATATGACGTAACCCGAATACACAAGGTCCTTTCCCTTTGACCTAGACCGATGAATATCGAACTATGACGCCCGTAGCACACCTCCGCTGCGAAACCATAACGGCGGAACCGCTGTAGGAATTCCGCTGCGATAAGTGTAGTTTGAGTTGCGGAACGGGCGTCCGAAACTGTCGATTTCCACAAACACGTGCGAAAACAACGCGGCACCGCCACAAAATGGCGGCCGGAGCGCGGTAGTGTGGCTGGCGTAGGAGTATTATCGACGAAACCGCGCGGGGAAAGAGATAGAATATAGTTAAATCTATGCGTTAGAACAGGCAGTTCCGTGGCAGTTCCGCTTCTCCTACATACGGACAAAACACAGCGAAATTAAGGCGGTTCCGCTGTTATGGTTTCGCAGCGGAGGTGTGCTACGAGCGTGAGTAGTTTCATCAACCACGTTGAAAGAGTATGTCATCAGGGGTCGGCAATCTTTTCTATAGCAGGGTCACAAATGTTGCGAGATTATCAGTGCGGGTCGCACTTATTTTTAACATATATTGATCATATTCTAAATTTTTAATCATATGTAACAAAAAAAAATATACTTACCTATGCATAAAATCGAAAATTGGAAAATCGGAGACAAATCTCGATATTTGGACCATCACTAGAATCGCAGAAGCAACAGAAAAGGCGCTCATTGAGACACCAATCAAATCTGGATTCGCTAAAAGCAATTCCAATTTGCCACCGTTTTTGGCCAAATCCAATCGTCGGAACGAACAGCATTAAGTACCGAGGACTAGCCAAAGGGGCGCTAAAAAGAATCTACCAACGCACTGTGATACTACGATTCCATCCGTACCCTCGTCATTTATCAAGACAACTCCATCTCTCCATCCCCAGCCGCCTAGCAAACAAAAATTAAAGAAGAGACTCGGAAAAACAAAGCGAACTGCTCAAAAAATTTGTCTTAGTAGAAAGTCTCATCTCTGAGCCAGAAGGATGTGAAAGTAAAACTGCACTGTCTGAATTGAAAACAGAGCTGAAAAGCAAGGAACCACTAACGTCGAATCCCACAACGTCTTTGTTACATAGCGAAAATCAAAAACCTCAGGTTCAAAAATAGCAAAAACGACTAAAGACTTAACAAATTTATCAACAGTGTTATTCTCTGATTTGGTCGATTTACCTAAAAAATCTGTTAATATCAACAATGCTGTTTATCAATTTTTTTGTTGTTTTTCTTCGGTATTGTTTTCTTGCCGCGGGCCGCCACGGTGTGTGAGCCCATTTCTTCTTGTAAAATTAACTTTATTAGTACTATAATCCTAGGAGATTTGTAGGGCCTTTTGCTTTGGTATTTTTAGTGTCGCAAGCCTGAGATCCAGGCTTGCGGGCCGCATCGAGATGCGGGCCGCACCGGTTGCCGACCCCTGATCTACATTGATAGTTATCTCAACTTGCAAATTAATATTGAATATTGCAGAGCATTTAATTTATTTTACCTATTAAAAATTCGAACTCGTAATGTTACATGGTTCATATAGATTCTACACCACAAAATTTAACACCTATGCAGTGAACATGAATGCAGTGAATAAATAAACAAGAATTAACAATAAATTGACTAGAAACAACAATAAATAAACCAGAATCTACAGTCAATGCCTGCAAAGGAAGGCTATTGAGCTGTCTTGAATGTTTAGTTCATCTTGTAGCTGGTAATTTTGAAACATTAATTCGACATTTTTATTCCTTCATCCTTTGATCATTATATCAAATAATTGGTGTTAGCAAACTTATTATACTGAAAGATATTGTAGTAGATATTTTGCCATTTAATATGAGAACATTTTTAATATTATTCTTCAACAACACAGTTGATAAAGTTGTTTTAGGTTTCTTGCTATCTCTGTCATCCTACTGCTTAATAGTTGTATATGACCGCGTGAAAACGATATTCGTTCTTCAGTGTTAAAAAATATACTCAAATACTTACATTTCGAACTTGAAAAACTACCTTGGGTCTTGGGAAAATGTGGCAAAATATAAGAATGCACGATTATTAGCATTCAATATCCTTGTACTCCTATACAATTTCTGTAGAGTAAGCTAAACATATTATTATAATAAAAATGTTATCGACGTTTAACAATAATGTTGCGAGATTATCAGTGCGGGTCGCACTTATTTTTAACATATATTGATCATATTCTAAATTTTTAATCATAACAACAAAAAAAATTACACATACCTATGCATAAAATCGAAAATTGGAAAATCGGAGACAAATCTCGATATTTGGACCATCACTAGAATCGCAGAAGCAACAGAAAAGGCGCTCATTGAGACACCAATGAAATCTGGATTCGCTAAAAGCAATTCCAATTTGCCACCGTTTTTGGCCAAATCCAATCGTCGGAACGAACAGCATTAAGTACCGAGGACTAGCCAAAGGGGCGCTAAAAAGAATCTACCAACGTACTGTGATACTACGGTTCCATCCGTACCCTCGTCGTTTATCAAGACAACTCCATCTCTCCATCCCCAGCCGCCTAGCAAACAAAAATTAAAGAAGAGACTCGGAAAAACAAAGCGAACTGCTCAAAAAAATTGTCTTAGTAGAAAGTCTCATCTCTGAGCCAGAAGGATGTGAAAGTAAAACTGCACTGTCTGAATTGAAAACAGAGCTGAAAAGCAAGGAACCACTACCGTCGAACCCCACAACATCTTTGTTACATAGCGAAAATCAAAAACCTCAGGTTCAAAAATAGCAAAAACTACTAAAGACTTAACAAATTTATCAACAGTGTTATTCTCTGATTTGGTCGATTTACCTAAATAATCTGTTAATATCAACAATGCTGTTTATCAATTTTTTTATTGTTTTTCTTCGGTATTGTTTTCTTGCCGCGGGCCGCCACGGTGTGTGAGCCCATTTCTTCTTGTAAAATTAACTTTATTAGTACTATAATCCTAGGAGATTTGTAGGGCCTTTTACTTTGGTATTTTTAGTGTCGCAAGCCAGAGATCCAGGCTTGCGGGCCGCATCGAGATGCGGGCCGCACCGGTTGCCGACCCCTGATCTACATTGATAGTTATCTCAACTTGCAAATTAATATTGAATATTGCAGAGCATTTAATTTATTTTACCTATTAAAAATTCGAACTCGTAATGTTACATGGTTCATATAGATTCTACACCACAAAATTTAACACCTATGCAGTGAACATGAATGCAGTGAATAAATAAACTAGAATTAACAATAAATTGACTAGAAACAACAATAAATAAACCAGACACTACAGTCAATGCCTGCAAAAGAAGGCTATTGAGCTGTCTTGAATGTTTAGTTCATCTTGTAGCTGGTAATTTTGAAACATTAATTCGACATTTTTATTCCTTCATCCTATGATCATTATATCAAATAATTGGTGTTAGCAAACTTATTATACTGAAACATATTGTAGTAGATATTTTGCCATTTAATATGAGTAACATTTTTAATATTATTCTTCAACAACACAGTTGATAAAGTTGTTTTAGGTTTCTTGCTATCTCTGTCATCCTACTGCTTAATAGTTAGTATATGACCGCGTGAAAACGATATTCGTTCTTCAGTGTTAAAAAATATACTCAAATACTTACATTTCGATTTTGAAAAACTACCTTGGGTCTTGGGAAAATGTGGCAAAATATAAGAATGCACGATTATTAGCATTCAATATCCTTGTACTCCTATACAATTTCTGTAGAGTAAGCTAAACATATTATTATAATAAAAATGTTATCGACGCGACGTTTAACAATACAATACTTTTAATTTTGGTTTTACTTTGTGTATATAACCGTTGTACTTGAAGAATTAGATTTTAAATGACGTGATATATCATGTTGTGATTGAGAGAGATCATGTCCAACTGAGCAGTTCTCTTAACCTGCTTTTCCACCGCAGTTGGCCAAACAAAAGGTTGGATACTTTATCGCGTCATTTTTATCAGCTATGAAAATGACGCTATAATAGAGCGATTCTATTGGTCGGCGATTACAACATAGCACACTGGTGGAAAAGCAGCTTTATTCTATTAGTACACCGGTTCTAAGAAATTATTCGCATAGCATGATCTTCAGTTGATACTACCAGTTTGTAGTCAGAGACACATGTAATTCTAGTCGTTTCTATAAACTTAGTTTTATTGGTTAAATCATAATTTATGTATTTATCTATCATAGGAATATGATCTCAGATATAAGAAAAGATGTGTTGCTATTTCGTGCTTGTTCAAAATTATACAAATCTGATATTTTGTAGCATTTTGTATAATTTTATTGAGACTTTTATTAGTTTGTATTGTGCATTTACATTCAGTATTATACAAAACTTGTCTGTTAGTAGTAAGTGTCTATGAAATAACGAAAGCAATGTAAACTGTTTAGTTTCATTCAAATAATCATTAAATGTTTATAGGTTCAATCGAACTATGTAATAAATTAGTCAAAATAAGCTGTGGTATTTATATAACAAGTTTCTTTTATCGATATATATATTGTCTGGCTAAAGATATTCCTCTGTAGAATCGTTTAACTTTGCTCTACTTGAAGGGGGACGTTCAAGTATTACTTAAGAAGATTTAAATAAATATGGACCCCCTACTACTTTCGTCATTAAAAGTAAGCAATACTCTTATCCCCCCTCCTTTGCTAATGTAATTATTGGGTCCTTGATTTCAATAATAACGAATCGAAAATAAGTCAATAGCAAGTTTTCTTGCTTCCATTCTTCTGCTTATGATTCATTCATACACATAAACAATTTTAATCATATTATTACGAGAACTACCTGATCATTTTTCGAATGCACGAAAAATATACATAAATTCTAATAAGTTTTTCTGGTTTTTTTTCGAACTTTATCACCATGTCATCAAAAATAATCAAAGACTTTTTTTGGGTTACGTAATACTTGAATGATTCGAAGCCTACAAAGCATCACAGTTCTAATCATTTAAAAGACAAAAAATTCTATACCTCTATATATAAACAAATTTAAAACAAACTATTGGGCACTATTTATAGTTCCTTTTAACTTTTTAATGTCAATTTCATCATACACCTTGAGTCCCTATAGATCTGTAACTGACCTAATTGTATATTCAAACCTGAAATTTTACCGTTGTTTATCTTCCATCCGTCGACTGTAGAGTAATTTATATAACAGCTAGATGTCGTCTCTTTCTTTTTACGATAATTATAAGTCGATGTCTGAATAGATGTTCGAAATAATCTGTGTCTATTTATCAGCTAAATAATTATTAGTTTAAGGTCTTCATTATATAATGCCTTTGCTCCGTTTGTGATGCTACCTTTGTTATATTTTAGATCTGAAGGTATATCCACAAGAATGTTTACAATATACTTTACTTATATTACCTTTTTTGTACTACTTTACTAATACATATAGAAACACCTATTTGCTGGAAGTTTTTTTGAAATAATTAAATTTTATGATCAATTGATTTGCGAACAAATGGTTGTATTCAACAAGTCTCCTTTTTTATACTAGCTTAGGTAACGTACTAGTATGTACGTACTAGCGTACCTGCCAATTTCTTTTAGTAAATGGGTGTTAATCTTTCGCTTGTTTTTGTTTCTAGAAATTACGAAATAAAACATTTACTGTCGATAAAAATGACTTTATTTTGTTCCTAAGCATTACAACAATACAATAACTGCATCTAAAACGTTTCTTAACTATAAACTACAAGCTACTAACATTAAAGATAAATTATCACTGTTCGTTTCATAACCACCTAACGTGAGATTCGACACAGTACAAATATTTAGACTTAACAGTTACAGTAATACCCCGGACTTACTCCGTAGGTGGGACCGAGCGATAATCGTGTAAGTCGAAATCACGTAAGTCAGGGTTCAACTTTGCACAAATACTATAAACACATATAAAGTAGGTATATTTAATTTAGCCGGGACCAGACTAAAACAACAATAATTAAGAAGAAACATGTATAAAACATGTAAGATAAGAGACTATGCATATGGTAATACCGTGAAATGTACGGATTTAAAGATTGTTAGGGATTCAAAGCTTCCAATTTTTTTCTATAGGTTACACACCAAGGACAGCTACGCGCGGAAATCAAAAAGAAAAACCGCGTATCGGAATTCGCGTAAAATGGGGTACCGTAAGTCCGGGTATTACTGTATATAACTACAACATACATGCAGATATAGTACTGCGAATCTAAAAATATGTATCACTAATAAAATAAATAAAAATAATTAAATTCGAATAATACCTACACACTAAGGCGGCACACTATCACCGCAGCGCACTTATTGAAGCGCAAAAATAGTAAGCCTTTAAATCCGAGTAAGTATCTAATGTGCCGATGTCAACTGCTCGAGCTAGCTGTGTTCGAAATAAATGTACAAATAAAACCAAAACGATATCGGCACTAGATAGTTCATACTTATAGTAGGTATTTGTGCTTCCCGTTAGGTCATATGATCTTACAACGTTACCTTTCGAATTCGAATTAGTAACTCTTTGAGCTCAGTCTAAATTATCACCCAAAGAAGCCACAAAATGTTGTCCGCTGAGTGATATCTAAAATCCACCTCTATCTATATAATAATAAAGTAACAATCAACTAGTCTATGTTATACAACACCGAATTGTCCTTAGACACCTAAAATTTTTACGTTAACTAACGTCGACCTAGTGACGTTTTATCTACATATATTTATTTTGAACAGCCTAATCCTATTTTAATATTATACCTTATATCCTAGCCAAATCTATTGCTGTGTAGAGATTGTACGAGTAAAACGGTGTGTAAAAGTCTGAAAGATTTACGAGTGTTCTAAAATGGTGCAAATTGCGTGTTAGCGTTGTTGGTTTACCAGACTTTGCACTTTTCTACGGGGTTCATAGGAGATCCGAGAGGGCAATTGAAATCTTTGGCAAATTCTTCCATGTTGGACATAGGTCCGATGACGCGGAAACGGCCGGGCGAGTGGAAACCGGTGGTGATGCGCAGCTTGATGGCTTCGTTGCGGTATACGGCGCACCAGGTGTTTGCAGCGCTCAGCCAGAACAGCTGAAATGGATAGGCTCTTGTTAAGTATAATTACGTGGAATTAGCTATAACTCATCCCCTGTGGCTATTATGCAGCTGACAAGAGATCGTCACTTGTTAGTTGCGTTTCCACCATTATACCTTGGTAATATTATTACCCTGTTTCCTCTGGTAGCTGTAATGATAGCTGTTAGTACAAGGCCCGTCACTTATATTTCCACCATTAGTGTCATTCAATGGGGTTAATAAGTACCTATAGGAAATCATGTCCTAACCAGAGATTCATTGCGAGCAATGGTTACCTACATACGGAATGTTACAACACCACACGAGTCTATATTTAGGGCTTCGTCTGTATTAAAGAAATCATCCGATAGTACATTCGTTTGTTTTTGTGAGTTTGTGGGGCCTTGTGCTATTACTTGGACAGGCGCGGTCACATATTAGTATGGATATGAAAAACTACGGATCAGATCTTCATGTTAGGTATATTTAAATGAGACCACGCGAGGAATAAAAACTCAAATAAAAAAAACCTCGTTTCACCCAGAAAAATATTATATTATAATAATGGCATTGACTTACACTACTTTTTAAAATTTGGTTGATAATATACGTTATTCCAGGTCAAGGTGCGCGATATTTAAAGCCGATCAATTCAGTGGCTTCATTCAACCTACTGTCAAGGTTTAAAGGACTTTAATACCCCTGGCCCAACACTTCGAAACAGCTCAATTGTGCTCAAAAACGAAAGTATTCGAAATAATCAAACTGTTTTCTAACATCATAATATAACATTCCATACCTACCATATTAATGAAACGGTTTTTTCATAGCAGCGATCGCGTAACTTTTGTTACAATCAATCTTAATCGATGTGAAGTCATAAAGTTTATGGAAACAACTTATTTATTGAGGCAACTTTTCCTACTTTTCTTTCTCTGAAATGTTATTGGGACTATTAAACAAGAACATTTAGAGGAAATAGATATACTTATCGGTCTTGGCTTTCGTAGTGAAGCGATGAGCACAAAACTTTGGTAGTTGTGAGACGTATTCATTATTTTTAGATAACAATTAGCTGACCCGACAGACGTCCTATCTTAATTATGAACATTCAATTCGAATTTCCCGCGCAATTTTCTCATAATCTTCTGGTAATAACAAACACAACAATAAAAGAATAAGCGAAATCGGTCCAGCCGTTCACGCGTGATGGCGTGACTAAGGGAAATATACCATTTGTTGTATACATAGGTACTCCATTTGAAAATTGTTCAGACATTAGTAAAGCTTTCCTTCCTTATAGCCAAAAGCTTTCTCCCCACTACCGCGATTTTGAAGCGCGTCTTCTAGCTACACACGGGTGTATTATACTTACATATAAACCTTCCTCTTTAATCACTCTATCAATGAAATAACCGTATCAAAATCCGTTGCGTCGTTTTAAAAATCTAAGAATACCTGCATAGGGTCAGACAGACAGCGGGAAGCAACTTTGTTTTATACTATGTACCTAGTGATGTTCGGTAGGTCCCATTTGTTCTATGGAACATGACGTAATATAACAATTTGAGAAAATATTGTCCCTATTTGTACTATAGAACTACGTAGATACTAGCTTTTGCTCCTGTTTTTATTTGACTGAATGCACAGAACTAAATGGGAATCGCTTTTCCCTAATTCTTCCATAATGAGATATAAGACGTGAAGTGGCGAGTGGCCAGTTTACATATCAACTTCAAGATATTTAAAAATGTACTTAGTTCTATGGATCAATTTGAGACAAAAAGTACAAAATGAACAATAGGGACAATATTTTCTCAAATTGTTACATTACGTCATGTTCCATAGAACAAATGTACGTACCGGTGATGTTTAGTGAACTAAACTTACTTGTCTGGGAGTATATTTCTCAAGTCCAGGCAGGCTTCCCTCCGCTCCATGTCGTTCGGTCCAAGCTTGGTACGCGTAATAAGCCTCCTTGATGCCGCCGTTGTCTGCAATGTTCTCGCCTTGGGTGTTCACGCCATTGAGCTGATGAAAAAACGTAGGTAAGTACACCGTATTTGAAATCGTTAGTATTAAGCCTTACTAATATTATAAACGCGAAAATTAGTGTGTATGGATGTACAAAAATGTTTGTTACTCTTTCACGCAAAAACTACTGAATGAATCGGGCTGAAATTCGAAAAGACGTAGTCCTAGCCTTGGAATAAAATATAACTAGGCTACTTTTAATCCCATAAATCAGTTCCGATGGGATAGAAAATAGCCTTAATTTTATTTTGTTTTATTGCCTAGTTCTTATCTCTTCATACATCACTTTCAATATGTAGTTAGATACCTACATTCAGAAAAGAACAATTAAGAAACCCGTCTCGTGCGTTTTGAATAATTGCCTATAATTGCTTTTATCGTTATGCTGTTATTCATTGTTCTAAGTTCCTTGTTTTCGAGGTCATTGACTCTCGTACTTACCTTTTTGTCATCTACGGGGACATGCCGATACAAAGTTGATTAACTTTACGACACCAAATTTTGGAGTTCCTTTAGTTTTCAGACTAAGACAAAATGAATATCCTTCTCTTCGCTTCTCTCATTATGTACTTACACACGGCATGTTACCGGTACTGAAGGTTACGGGTTCAAATCCCGTATTCGGGAATTTCTCACAGCACACAGTTGATCTGACAATCTTTCTCCTGTCCTATCTCAAAAAAGAAGAAATATTCCTCCTGTTCCTTTCAAAAAGAGCAAAAAATACTCGCTCGTTAGTAAATGCCCCATTGTTTTACTGCGTTGACGAATATTTTAATTTTAACTAGACGAGAAATAGGTTATAAAGATTATATTCATAGTAGGTAGGTATGGAAGTATTAATCACATCAGTCCAAGACAACTACATTGATACAAACTGACCTAATTAATAGGTACCATTGTAATATAGACATGTTTTCTGAGAATAAATAATCTATAGGATCATTCCGGTTTTTCCCGTACTCAAAATATTTTCGGACCTTTTTCCTTAACCAAATCCTCCAGCCATTCTCATGTTAATAACCTTAACAGCAAATATTTTATCATTTAATAGGAAATATACAATTTCTTAGGACAATACACGTAAAAGGGATAATAGTGACAGATCGCAATGTTGGTACGATCTGCAAATATTACATAGAAAAAACCCAGAAGAAGGGAAAAAAAATTGTTCCGTGGTTCTGGGTGTTTTCTATGTAAAATAAAAAATAACTGTCTACGTACCATACGTATATCAGTCATCAAGTAACCTTAGCAAAAGCTTAGCTTGGTAAGATGATGCTGTGTGGATTGTCCAGCATAATTTATTTTATTATTATTATTTATTTTTTACCTTGAGTCCGACTTCCTTGACGGTATAGTTCGAGTACTGGTTGATGATGCATTTAGCTCTCTCCAAGTAGCGTTGCTTGGTCATCTCTTGCCACCATTCCACCAGGTTACCGTTCTTGTCGAATTGACGTCCCTGAAAAAAACCTCTCATTAATCTCACTCCAAGGTTGGTACTGCGCCTGACCTTTCCAGTCGTGTCGATCTGTATTCACAAGATAGATAGATAACTAACGACTTTATTTGCAACTTCAGACATACAAAATACAACAGTTACCTAACAGTATACTAACTACTAAAAACAAACAATAATTTTAAGTAAGTCAAATCAATGTAGTAAAATATTATATGCGCTGTATTAAGTCAAAAAGGCTATATAAAAATACTAGCGACCCGCCCCGGCTTCGCACGGTTTTATTATACGTAAAAACCTTCCTCTTGAATCACTCTATCTATTAAAAAAACCGCATCAAAATCCGTTGTGTAGTTTTAAAGATTTAAGCGTTCAAAGGGACATAATGACAGGGACAGAGAAAGCGACTTTATTTTACCTATACTATGTAGTGATGAGATATACGTCTGCTGCAATAAAAAATATGTGCTGATCATCATCACAACCTGATCATCAAATCCGTGTGTAATCTCATGGCCGATGACAAATCCAATAGCTCCATAGTTCATGTAGGCAGGTCGTTGGGCAGAGAAGAAGGCTCCTTGTAGAATACCAGCCGGGAATTCTAAAAAACAATCGTAGCTTAGAGAAAAATAATCGAAATCTACGTTTGGTAAAATTTTGACACTAAAAATAAAAGTAAATGAATTTTTAAATGTACGTTCTTCTCTGTCTTTTGGAAAGTTTATCATCGTTCTCAGTTTAAAATTTAGGTTATAGGTACATAACAAAGGGTATGTACTTACAACAGTTAGTAACAACTTATAATTTATGGATCCACCTAGGTAAACAAACTCGTGAATAAATTGGGTATGATATAGGCATTTCTTGATCGGTAAAATGGTAAAATGAGTTAACATTATATATTTTATTGAATATTATGTGAATATTTATGAATATTCTAAAATAGTAAAGATAGATCTCGTCATAATAGGTAGAAATCGACTCGATTTGGAAAACTAGGTACTAAGTACCATTAATAAAAAAACGCCATTTTCAAGTATCACAAAAGATGCTACATTTTCACTGCAATACAGGAATAGATCCGACAATATATGTGATTTGAAATATTTTACACCAATTTTTTTGATGGATATCTCTTATCCATAGAACCTTCAGTGAACCTCTTTGTCCAATAACCATAAGATCAGATGAATTTATAGTGACATGTCATAATAAGTTATATTGTGTAATAAAAACTAAAGGCGCCCCGCGACTTCCCCAGCGTGGAAATTGATGAAAATAGCCTATGTTTTATAGAACTACATACGTCTATTCAAACAACTTCAAGAAAATTATACCCGATGGCAATCATTTACCTAGTTAATGGGAGAATGGGGCCATTGCCGTGATATCTATAGTCCAAATGTATGTGCTCCATATTGCTCTAAAATTTTAATCTCTTCGGAAGTACTTTTTGGGTCCCTCAGCGTCACTTCACACGTCCTTTTCTTCATTGCAAGAAGTAAATGCTGATGCTAAGTTTGAATTCGAAAGCTGGTACTCACGGATGCTGTTTTCAATGGAGGAGTAGAACGCGTTAACGACAGCGGGGCGGCCATGGGTGATCCAATCGGTCTTGTTGACGGGCTCACGAAGCTTTCCGAACAGGTACTCGGTTCCGAAGAGAGTCAGATTTAGGACTGATTCCATCAGTTTGTCGGATGACATCTCCAGCTGAAAACGATTCACGCGGGGTTTAATAAATTAATTTAACCCCATAAAAAGGGATCTTAGATCCCAGACTGAAGACGTTTTTGACATATTAATTATTTTTGATAGGTGTTTAGATTGACCGTCTTATTATCTATCTCAGAAGAAAGTTATTATAATAAGGTGCAACCGCTTCTTAAAATAATGGATCAAAGTAAAGTTATAGAGCTAGGTATTTTTACACCTTACTCATAAAAGGAGATGCTCAATTCGACTTTTTTTTGTGGGCGTTATCTCAGAATTTTTATTTTTAATTTATATTTTATAATATTAACTTTATTAACAACGAAAATTACAAGCAAAGGAATAGAAAAATTACAACTAGTATTTACAATTGAAACCATTGAGCTAACTGCAGACGGTTGCAAACAGTCTAAAGGTAGCTCAATTGATCCATGTCAATACCAGTCGGAAGCGTCCCCAAGACACTGGCTGCATTACCACGCTGTATGGCAATGCTGATGCGCTGAGCCAGATATTCACCAGCTCTCGGGTCACGCGTCGCATCGACCAGACGCTCAGATAATTTTTTAAAAACCCGGAGAGCCTCGGTACCCCACGGACCTAGGGTCTCGAATCCAAGGGGAGCAAATGCGTCAATATTTTATTGACTTCGACAAAATTGGTGATATTCAAAGTTTTTGCTTAGCTAAACGCATCCGTGATTTAAACACAGTAAATCGTCGTGTTACCTTGCCAATTTTTTATAATTGCAACGTTCAAGTCTGCAAGTCAACGAGCCGGATCAGCGATTGTTGTAACAGCTACTTTTTCATCGCTGTATTTTGATTCTGCGATCAGTATTTTAATTAAAATATTGGCATAAGAGGCATTTTTAAAGAGCCTATCAAAATTTTCGAAAATTCCATTAGACTCGCTATCAACGTGCCTTGCATGAGCCTTATTCACACAATCCACGAAACTTTTCGCAACAGCAATAGGTCAAGCAAGGCATATACCTTGTTTGAGAATAATGGTTTTACTACTCACGATATAATTATAGGAACCGTATACGTCCATATAGTAAGATACATTTCTGACAATCGAAAAGACGGCTTACGCGCGTGACTTTTGGTTTCGAATCAAATGTGAATCCCTCGCTGAAACGTCAAAAACCTTACCCCTTCGTAGAACTTGGTCAGTTTCTCGTCGTCCAGCATCTCTTGTGGGTAGGCGATGTGTGAAGCCATGGCGTCGGCCTTGTCCAGAGCAGCGTTCCGAGTTTTCTCGTCCATCCAGTCCACCTCTTTCAAAGTCTTGCGGAATTGTTGTCTACATACAACAAAATAAGTTTAGTTTCCTAGTACATTGTTATAGGTACCTAGTAGTTATATGAGTACATATCTGACGTAGAAAAAAGTTGAGTGTCTTAAATTATTTGATAGACCTGTATGTATTCCCCTGTTATTTTTTACACGAACAAACAACGCGATGGTTTTGATGACTATTAAATATCGTATTAGAAACCAAGCGCATGATGTCCTTAATAACAGAAAGTATGTAGTTGTTTTGGTTAGTTAAAGATAGTCCTAGAAGTGTGATACCATACAGCACCACTGTACGTTCTCTTTAAGGTAACTTCTAGGCATATTACACTTAATTCTACAATTTACAGTTCTCATAATATGTATACCTAACTAAGAATTACCTGATATCGTTGACCATCTCTAGAGCGTTAGCCTTGGAGTTCTCGTTGAAGAATTTTCTGATGTACAGGGCTCCTACTGCGATGGACAAACTGTGGGAAACAAATGCATGAAACAATGGTTATACACCTATTCGTATGTGATAACGACCTGCTATAGTAATGACCACATTAATAAACACTTACGTTCTTGTCTCGTTATGTTGCCAAGGACCATTGAATGGTTTGTTGAAAACATCGTGGTAATGAACATTTCGTTTTCATTCTACTATTTATGATCAACGGTTAATAGACATCGTAGTCTAGTCTTACCCTTATGAGTGTCCCAGACAGACGCGGTTGCGGCGCTTTACATACTGAGTTTTTGTTATTTTACTACAGAACATTTGCAGACAGTGCAAATCTGTAAAACATAGTTTCAGAAATCGTACTACAAAATAGGAAAATGTTCAAAAGTTCTGAAATCCTTTCAAATCTTCCTGTAAGAAATACGCCAACAAAGCAAGGCATGCCTCGCAGTTTATTTTAAAATATCCTTGGTAAACGATGCTTCTCTTTAGGTATGTTTTATTTCACATATTAACAGCTTATTCCTTTCAAAAGTCAGAATATAATGTTTGGCTTCAGTAAACTCTTAATTCTGGATGATTAAACAAGTTTTTAACTTACCTATTTGTATGATCAAGCCAGCTACGGGTAAAGGTAAAGTAAAAAAAAACATTTTAGTAATGTATTTTCTACAATCTCTAAATACTCACATGAATTCAAATACCTGTACCATCACGATCCACAATTAAAACTTCAAACACTTTGTGTAGAAGATTACTAAAATTTTTTAAAAGTGTAAGTATATTGTGTTGTATCCAGTGAGAACAGAGATAGTGTGCATTTAGGGTGAGAGTTTGTATGTTTGTGTATGCAAACCAATGCTCCCATTTATCTTCCAAACCGATAAACCTAATTTGATTTTGTTTGTTTGGCAGAACCACTAAACATGATTCTTCGCAGCCGTTTTCATGTCATTGTCATGCTGGTATTCATCAGCTTTGTACCCGAACTATCAAGTAAAACTGTCTGTGTTTTTATGTGTTTGTTAAAATAGATTGTATTTGTGATTTATGTGCTTTGGTTATGTTTCTGGAAGGTACATTTTACTTTAATCAATTTTTAACTTACCTATGTTCAGGAAGAAGCCAGCTACGAGTAAGGTAAAGTAAAATCATTTAATCTAGATTCTTCTACGTTGCATTAAGATTGGAATTTATATGAGTGAAGGTTTAATACCTGTGGTGTAAAGTGGCCTTTAGGATCTGATGATGCGTGTATCTACTTGAAGCTTGAAGCGTGCAAACCTAATGGGATGGATCTAAGGATAGTTCAGTCGGCGATGGTTAAGACAGGATGCTGCTGCTTTCTGATGCCTACTGATCTACGAACTATAAAAAAGCGAAATGGAAGCACACATCGCCAACAACAAAAATGGCAGAAGACCTAAAATACTTTCAATAGCTGGAAAACTCCATATACCTACATCTAAAAGCTTCTGGAATGTGGACTCAGTCTAAAACAAATGTTGACTCTATCTAATGCTAGAAGCTACGGTATCAAACCAACACTCCAATGAGAATTAAAATGGACGAATCTGCGAACATTTGATCTGGCGAATTATTTTCTCAGCATAAGACGAAAACTCCAAAACTGTTCTTTACTGCGGATGATCCATCGACACAGCGAAAAGTTTCGAAAGTTTAGAATCAACTACTAAAGGTATGTTCAGACTTATTCGCTACTCTAGGCTACCGCGGTGAGCCAGGGGCTTTACCGCGAAAGCCGAGGAGAATTGCGGGAAAACTCAAAACACTGTTGTGGTGGGAACTCAAACGAAAACCGATTTTAAAACAATGTAATTTGAAATTTACCCCTACCGCTCTAGGTAACGAATACTTGCCCCAAAGTTCTGAACTGACCTTTAGGGCCTTACCACATTTATCAACGCAGAATCAGCTTAGATCAATATCGGCTAAAATCCTGACTAATCAAATGAAAACATATATAGTGAAATTACGGGTAAATTTTAATACATTATAGGAGATGCTATATGTGAGGTTTATGCATTTTACGTTATCAGAACCACGATTCCAGATCCCACTATGTCTGATCAAGCCAAATCGGTTACAAAATATTTTATTTCACGGCACAGAGTAATACGAGATGCGATGCGAACGACATAGAAATAAAAATCATTATCCAATAAGCCGATACCGCGTCGATAATTGCTATGAGACCTTGAAACTGCAGTTAGTTTCCTCGTAACAGGCTCACCTAACACCGGTGGTATCGGTGCACTCCTTCCAGCGGCTCTCGCGCTCGGTTTTTCCTGAGACGGTGGTGATGTAGGCCAGCTGGCGTCTGCGCAGGTTGTCGGTCAGGTAGGAGACGGAAGCGCCGGCGACGCGCCACATAACGTAGTTAGCTTGCACTCGTTTGGGGGTCTTTTCTAACAGTTCCTGTAGGCGAAATATAGGTTTTTGTAGCATTATACAATTTTTTGTAATACACGATTTGTATGTGCTTCTCTTAAACAAACGGTAACGGCAAAAAAGTAGCCTTTTTATCGGATTCCTTCAGAAACTGCTGAAATTAATTATATTTTTTTTTTAATTTTAGGGAACTTTCAAACATTCTACAGTAATATTTCATCAGAAAACCTACAAAATTACGGGTCACGTATTTATGTTTTAAATTGAATACCTATTTTGGACCCTGGGTACAAATTTTGTATATTCCATTTACACTTTAGTACCCTAGCCACAGCTTTAAAAGACAAGGTTAAAATTTCAAGTATGTAGTATATTTCGGTTTAGGTTTGCTAGTCGGTGAGTCACTTACTGCATGATTACAATACAATTAGATATTGATGAACCATGTTGACTTTCGTACTTCACTGTGCGTCTAAACCTACGTATTTTATTAGGTACCTACTACTACCCAAGCGATAGTCATAGGTAGGTAAGTGTCTCTAGTTATCATTGTCTTAGGCACGTCTCTGTCTCAAGTCTGTTTACATTCAAAACAACTGAGCACAATGTAAGCGAAGGACAAACTAACCTACCTTCAACAAGGTATAAGAAAGGTTATCTAAGTAGATATGTAATGTTAACACTAGCTGTGTCCCTACCCGTTAGTAAAATATACATTGTTTTAATCATCTTTGAAACTCACAGTTCAAGGCTAGCCGAATGTCCAATAAACGTGTTACTTTATTGAAAGCGCTAGCCTGAACATTCAGATTGCACACACGAGCAAAATGCAATTTAAATTCGAAATATCACAATGAAAAGTTTCGTGTGAGCACCGATTGGTTTTCACGGTCCAGTCGGCATTGGACTATTTCAAGTTCAAATTAACTATTCATTTCACAATTCAGCCATGCAGCGCTTTCGAACGTTGGGAAACGTATGTTATATAGCGCCTACGTGCTTTGCTTTGATTATTATTTAGCACTTTGAATGAGTAAAAATATTATGCTCAATTGTTAGGTATACATTATGGGCTGGCCTACATTTAAATTTGGCGCATTATTGGTAAATACTACATAACAAGTCTATGAACATAGTGAATATTAAAGTAATATGGGAAATGATAATCTCTTCGAAAAGGCTTAAAGTTTAATTTAATCATAGAAAAATAGATACCTATTATTAAATCAAATTGTAAATTACAAAACGCTGCTATTGTCTAGAACTAAACGTGACCGTATCCGTAAACAAAGCTTCGGCGATTTATCTTTTTTCAGTTGTTTTCTTGTTGTTGTTTTGTTTGAACGAATTTTTCCTCAAACTTTCTTCTGTCCAGGATAATTTCTAGCTACTTTGCAAGAACTAACTTTTTACGTTTGCTGAACTCAGAGGAGTAATAATAACTGTAAGTTAAATAATTTGTACATATTTAGTAAACTTACATCAGATTTCTAACTATAGGTAATATTAAAGGTTTAACTCTTTCTGGAGCGTTAGAGGAGATCATTAATTATAACTGAAAATTAATCAGCTAACCATATTTCTTTTTGTTATAACATAAGTAAATAATAGTAAACAATAAACCTAAAGCGATTCACTATTCGGTTCGTACGTATGTTTAGACAAGCAAGAAAGGTCAATGCGTGGTAATGGCTCAATTATCACTCGACCACACTGTCCGTTAGATATGTATAAAATACAGTCTTAAAATGTACTTTAATTGAACAACAAAAAAAACGGAATCTTGTCATTGTTGTTAACGAATTTTAACTACTTATATAATAGTTATTTAACAATTACCGTTGTTCATAACATACACCCCTACAATCATCTAAGTCATAACTCTGAGTAAAGACCACGGCTAAACAAAATTAACTTTGTTTTTTGCAGTTTCGAGGAATTTTTGAACAAGGAAACGCTTCAATCATAAAAAAAATTCAATCTTTTGCTATTATACTATGATATTTTTGATAATTTTATTTTATTATAATAAACGAAGAAACAGAAGCAACTAGAGTTGAAAAGCGTGAGGTTCACGTCACAGAAAAAGGGCCAAGACCATAAAAATTATACCTAAATATTAAATACTTATATAAATAAAATGTCCTATTAGCTCTTCACGACTGTACAAAAAGACAACACGTAGGTATATTTAAATGAAAACAGCACGTGCAAAGATGCGGACGGAAGTTAGTAGTCATTGAATGATTTATCCTCGAGATTTTATTCACGACAATTGCTTCCTAATAAAAGTCACGCTGTTTATTTGTTATATCTGTAGTTTAAGTTGAAAGGGTGTTGTTTTGAAATTGCTAATCAAAAGGGCCACTGAACCGAACAATATATTTATTGAGGTATAATTAATTTTGCACACAAAAAAGAAAACAATCATAGAAAGATATAATAGTACAGTCTAGACTGTATCCCTAAAAATGTGTTCCTACACAGCATGATCAAAGAGCAGATCTATATAAGCAAACACCTATTGGAAATGAAGATATTATTTGTAAATATCTTAAAATTCATTATTACATATTTAGATATTAAAATAATTAGAAAATAAATTTAAAATTTCATTAGGACAAAGAAAATTTTAAATTAAGGTTACTTTCCATAACGAGAGTGGTTTTCTGAAGGGGATAGCGAGATTTTATCTTGTGTAATACTGAACATATCGAGGCACCTATTGGCGACGAGTTTTTAGAGTCATAAGTTTATATCGACTTTTGCCGCATAAGATGGTGGAGTTCGACTTGTGTTCGTTTTTGCATTTAATTAAGCATGCATGCATTTAATTAAGTATATTTTGGATATTTTTTTATTTCTATTAATTTTGACAATGAATGATCTTATCTTATGCCACACCTGTATCCCACCCAATATCTTGGCAAACCTTCTCTGGATTCTTTCAAGGCTATGGCCCTTGTAGAAAGGAGACCGAACAACTGAATTATTTTCCATAACACTGCAAACCAGTGAATGGTAGAGGCAGATGAGGAACCAAGGGTTTTATATATATAAAACCAATAAGCTTATAAGCATATGTGAAAAACATAGACTTACGATAAGGTCCGAAATGTACTTGGGCACGATCACGATGGTAAGTTCGTCTGGTCCAACTTCGACGTGAGGTGCCAGGAGGCGGTTGATGTAATTGAGCCAAGGGATCCTGCAATATTATGAAGGTTAGTGATTGCTTGGCTAAGGAACATTTTATTTCAGTTCACACTCAAAAAGAAAAACGGCTATATGCCAAATCAAACTTAGCGTATTCAGCGATTTATAATAAGTGGTTTTAGTACAGTTATCATATCACCGATTCATACCTAATCACACTAATATTATAAATGCGAAAGTTAGGATTGATGGATGTTAAAGCCGGTTTACATTATTCTAGTCCAGTGCTGAACTCGATTCGTTATCGTCTACATTATTCCAGTAATTTAGAAGCCGTTGAAACGTGAACACTATAGTGACAATGATTTCAAAGAGAGATCAGTTTCGAAACTGTTTCGAATTTGCTGGATAGGCCGTCTACATTATTCAAGTTGCACTAGATTGATCGCACTGGATTCAAAAGTAGACCATGAATCCAGTCAATGGACTGGAATGCTTACTGGATTCAGATCATTCCAGTGCCGATTTAAATTTTTCCAGTACCTATAGTATTAAATTTGACTTGTCTAAGTGCTTATTTTGTAAGCCTATAGAAATAAAGATATTGATTATTTGAGTAAGCAATCCAGCACTGGACTGGATCGCTGGACTGGAATAATGTAAACCGGCCTTTAGTAGGTACCTCTTTACGCCAAAACTACTGAAAGGATTAGGCTGAAATTAAGTATAGACGTAGTTCTATTCCTGTTATTATATGTTGGCTACTTTTCAGCAATTTATAAATATACTTATCAATTTATAAGTAATAAATATAATCATAATATTTTAGATCGAAATGAAAATATACTTACTGCGGGAATTTCACTTGCAATTCACCTATAGTCATAGGATTGTATAAGGCGGTTGCGTTACGACGTAGCTCAAGCGGCAAGGAAATCTGTAACAAGCTTGTAATGTTAAAAACAAGCAATTCCAGTAGGCATTTGTAGTTGTAACACATGGTATTCTATTATAATAACTATAAGGGCCCGTTAAATAGAATGAGACGAAATATTTTTTTTATATTGAAAAATGTGATTAAAGTGCACAGGCTCACGTTACTAGAAAATGTGTTTTAAAACACCAAAGTATAATGCGGTGGCATCAGCATGTACCAATCATGATCCAATCTCTCACCCACGCGTCTCCTAGCAAACAGAGCGTGAGACACGCGCACCTTAGATAATTCTTTTGTAAACTCCTTGCCTGTTCCATTCCTTTATGTAACTCTATAAACTATGATCGCCGCCTTTTGAGTACGCTGTTTTAGGGTCGGTTCACATCTGACAGAAGATGCGTCGTACATTCAGTCGCGAAATGCCAGAACTGACATATGAGAAAACATTCAACATTTCACACTTAACCGATGATACGTCAGTGTGCCTAGCGCACAGCAGCGTCGGTACTGTTTCTGTCATCAAACTTTGCGCTACGTGTATTATGACTAGCTATTATTTCAATGGGCTTCATTTTAGAATTAATTATCACACAACACTACCTTTCTGTAGATGCTGAAAGCAGAAAGTGAGTACACGCGTAAAATGTGGCTAAACGAAGTTACGCGCGACGCATCTTCCGTCAAATATGAAAACACCCTATTCGAACGAATAGACGCGACTGGTGGTACGTCGGACGTATTTTTCGTCAGATGTGAACGGGCCCTACACTGATCGCTGCGCGAAGCTCTCTGGCCAGGGCTTTACAATGCGCCCGAGACCACCTATTGATTAATTCTTTTGACACTTCTCATTGAGGCCTAAATTGGTTCCAATACGAACAGCTCGTTTCTCGCTGAAGAATAATAATATGCATTATTATGTGAAACATTGAAAGCAATACTTTAAATTGAAATTTATTGAACACAAATGCCTCAATCTGTGTATTTTATATAGTGTGAAGTACATGGAACTTGTGATTTATGCATTATGTTGTGAGGAAGGGGGAAGCAAAGGTCTTTCTGCTGAATCTGCCAGACTGTTGTGGGAAGGCTCAAAAGCCAAAGTGCCCTTCTAATAAAAAAAGATCCGTCAAGTACGAGTGTAACTCGGACACCGAGGTTTTTGAACCTACCAGTTAGACTACCAGTTAGAGATTATATAGACTGATTATATAGATGAGATTATATAGAGGTAGACTATTCCACGAATATTTTTTTTTAAATTTCGACATCTCAATTTGTATTTGACAGAGCAAGACCATAGTGTCTCGAACCTGATCAAAACCCTAAATAGATGATCAGAACAGTACGTTGGTATATTGGTATACAATAAACTGGACTATTTATTCTCCGTAAAATTGTTCATAGCTTTCTGGTTGAATTATTTAACATCATAGTGCTCGTAAAGATAATCCTCATAAAGATAGAATGAGAGGCCACAAACGTATAGAAAGATAAAGTTTAAAATAGAAGGTACGTTTGCGCTGATATTTATTGTGCGAGAGTTGATTGTGAACTTTAAATCTATCCATGATATGAAATTGTATAACAAAACGTATGAAGGGCGTGACATTGAAAATGATGGATGTGAGGTCATGCCCATGAAAAATGTCTAGTAGACTTTACATGCAGTTCTGGAAAGCCTTTATTCAACGGTGATTGTGGATTGAACTACATTCACACACAGTTTTGATATGAAATGACTCAACACAGCATCAGTAGAAAAAAAGTTTTTTTTTCGAAGCAAACTTTAAGCTCTAACTACTGTCGATCTTATTCTTCCTTTCTTCTAAATTTCTTAAAAGAATCTAGTAGAATGCAAGGTGAGTTGTTTTATTTTGTGGCTCTCCATAATTTTCCAGCCCTTTATCGAGATTTTGATCGACCATATTTTTACACATATTTGCGACATTTATATGCCATGCTCACAGGTTAAGTTAGTGCTTACGTTGATATAATCAACCGACGCTGCCATCCGCATCATTTCTGCAAACTCATCGTCAAGCTCTTCCTCATGCGTGAGTTCCAAATCCTCCTCGCTTAGTTCGCTTATCTGGGTTTAAATAATTTAGTTTCTATCCGATAGCAAAGGAAAACAGATTGAAATAGGCCAGTTTAGTTTGTTCATCTATTGATGAGACAATCTCCTGTTATCCCTGTATGTCGGAAGTTGTTCCAAGGAAGGTAGTTGTTGGGAAACTGACTATTCCGGAATCCGCTACGACTGTTTTGTAGGAGCGGAAATTATTGAACTGCAGGGGAGATGAGAGACGTAACAGGATGAATGCTTCTATCGATCTAGGGACATCCCTTTACGATTAGAAAATAACCTAAAGTCGAACTTTAAAATCAGAGGAAAATATGTTAAAATTAGGCTTCACAAGTAATATCTCTGTGTGAATTAAAAAGATTAGATATTAAAAGGCCTTCTGCATTGGAGCTAGATGATGCTGTGCGTTAATGTCCAAAAATATTAGTACAATAAAATAGAAGTAAGATCTATATATAATTAAATATAGACTTTTAGTTACTTGCTGAAATATTTTAGGATATTATCCAGGTACCTTCGGTAAAATATGGGATTGCTTTCGAATACGTCCACAAGTCTAAGAGCCGGTAAGTGTAGAAAAAAAGTACAGTACTCACGTTGGCAAGATTGATTTCGAACAACAAAGATTCCCTGAGCTCCGTTTCTGCGCGGTCGCGCTCAGCTCCCAGTAGAATTGCGATATCCACCATGTACTTGTAATAGCCGTTCACGAGTTTGTCTCCCAGACCACGACTCAGGTATTCTCGGCTTAGGCCTAGCGAGGCTTGATCCAGCTAGGAAGAAAAACTTTCTTGTTAATATGAGAATCTAACGATAACATTAAATGGTTCTAAGATATAATCAACCTAATACCTTAGAAAAAATATTTTTATTTATTAAATTTAACGCAAATAAGATTTGAGTAAATCTGAAGTAGGGTTTTTTTGACAAATAACAATAACTATCTAGCTTGGGGCTAGATGATGCTGTGTAGACTGTCCTGAATTATTTATTATTATTTATTATCCGCTTTTTTGGTAACCCTCTAAAGTTCAAAACACACAGAAGCCGGAGGCGGAGCGGAGGCGAAGGCGTGCCGGTTTTTCCTATGGCACCGCGCCGTCACCGCCTGCGTTGTGAGTGTAGGCTTTCATATGATTCAATGGAATACAACTCGCACGCCTTCGCCTCCGCTCCGCCTCCGCCTTCTGTGTGTTTCGTACTTAAATGCGGTCTGATACAAGGGTTGTACATATACGAGCAATAATAAGGTTAATTAATTAATGAGTGAAGCAGTAATGTAAGACAACGCTCTTTAAATTTTGGTTTGTCACATGCTCATGCTGAGGAACTTATAAAAATCTCTCAGCTGGTGGTCACTTCTAATGTCCATTGTGGGAATAGATTAGCAATAACTAAAAGTGTTTTGTTTTCTTCTATTGTAAGAAGTCAGATTAAAAACACTGCTTAGCCATTGCTACGGATGTTATGTTATGATGAGCAAGGGGAACTTAAAAGTAATTTTGTTTAATTTTGATAAACGCAAATAATTATCATACTCTTTATTATAATGGCACAACGTGAAAAGCATTTCATTGTATATTATATTGTACAGGTACCTAGAGCTATCACACAATTTTGCAATTTATTTCGCAGAATGAGGTAAAATCGCTCAGGACAGTTTGCTGTTATTTATTAGTAGTTATGTGATCAAATCTGAATTTATGTCTCTTGCAAATGCATATCATTTAAAAACACTGGGCACAATTCGCTTATCATCTACCTATACCAATATCATAAATAGGTTAGGTATATAAACTTGTGAGTACTTCTCACTACTACTAATAATAAGCAAATTCACTAGAAATACTGGTCTGATTTAAATTATAATAAAACTAACATAAGATACATTATCCCTGAATGACATATGCTATGTTTTAGCCATGTGCCGTGAGCAATGTCGCTGGCAGAAGCTATAATATGATTAATAAGGTTGTCGCACATTTATTCTCTTATTCACAATTATACTCGCAACAACCTTAGGTGTTAGTAATGTTAGTTGATTTGATTATAGGTGCTTACAGAAAATGACTATGATAATATAGTTTGGCCTCAACTGACACGATAACTGAAGGAACAAAAGGAATTTATAACACTGTCCTTGCGAACAAGGACATTGTTGAGGGATTGCGTCTTTCCATACATTCAATTTTGCAACTACAATATGAGTGTATCGATTGCTTGAAAGTGAAATAAAGTGATAGCACTAAAATGTTACAGTGCTACTGTCTATTTAATTCTACTAAAAATAAAGGATGAGATGAGTTCTGCTGTATTTTTGTTTTGCATTAAACGGTACCTTTTACAAAAAAATATTTAACTATCAATTAAATTGTTATCCACCTAATTATTGTTACCCACTAAATCAATTGAGAAACAAGTAGGTGTAACAAATAATTTAAATAACATCTTCAAACCAATGAGGAAAAAAAACAAAGTTAAAGGAGTTATCTGAGCCATTGGTACCTTCTCCATCAAAGCGCATCAAAATATCAAAATAAAAACTGGTGTTAAGTTTACCTATAATAAAACAAACAAACATTAAGTATATAATGCTTATATAAGTATATAATTGGTTTTCTGATGTATCCATGCGCTTTCATGCTGTTTTCTTTTGGCATACTTTTAGACAAATAAAAATATAACTTTTCCTAGCTGTCTTTGCCTCTAAGCCAGTATCAGGAAAAATACAATACGCGATTATAATCTAACTTAACTTATGTACTTATAACATAAAGCGGTAAACTCTGAATAATATACCTCTATGGAAAAAGGCACTAATCAGTTTCTACGTCAATTGAATTTCACGTAATACAATTTTTTGTCGAAACTTACAATTAAAACATAATCATCCGATCATTAACAAAAAATAAATGGGTTTCCCCTAATAAATGAGTCTAATAAACTCACATCTATAACCCGTTTTGTAGAGTTCTTCACATCGACGCTGATGGAGAAATCGAGGAAGTAATCAACGGAGTATCCGGCCGACCTGAAGTTGTACACGGACTGTTCCCAAGTGAAAGCAGTTTCATTCCATGAGTCGCCTTCCAGGGCTGGCCAACCACCGAGCTTCTTCATCATGTCCAGGAGAGGAGTCACGCCACGGGCTTCGATAGCACCTGGTAATAGAATGTGGAAATCAAACATTTGTCTACAAACCGTGCATTATTATGCAGTGACCGACGACCTTGGCTCAGCGGGCGAAAAAGTAAAGTGTGTTCATAATTTGGGGGATCAAACCTCTAGCTAGAATGGTTTAAAGTAAATAGACCGTACTAAATTTGATGACGTAAAGGACCTCATCCTCATCTCTCTTAAAAGAGGAAAACACGTGTTCTTCGTTATTCAATTTTAATACTAGGAGTTTCGCGGTTGAAATAATTAACCTTTAAAGATTTTTTGTTGCGTACTTTTTATCTGATTACTTCATCACTGCATTTAGGCATCAACAAGGAATAGTTTTGAGCTGTTGTACATGATTTTATATCACGTTTTCTTATTCAACTACCAATGTAATTTAATTATATAGTTGTTGACGTAACTGAGTCTGTCCCACTTACTTCTGTTCATGCAGGCCTGGTACAGTGTCTTGGCAAGTACGAATGGCTTGGGTTCCCCGGTGACAATAGGTTCTTCTAGAAGTCCTCTGATCTGTTCTTGCAACTGATCGGTTATGATAGAGAATGTGTTCACAGAGGTTTTATCGTCGGGAATGTGGGTGCTTTTCACGAAGGAGCCGCAGGCAAAGTCGTAGAAATCGTCGCAGGGGTCCACTTGTTCGTCCATGTGCAGTAAGAGCTTCGAAGCTAGAAAACACACAGTTATTTACGATCATTATATACATATTTAGCGAGAGAGATAGAAATCGTTCAGTATTAATCGCCACACATGTGAAATTCAGCGTAGCTTCCTATAACACAGTGGATTTCTTCTACGGGATCAAGGAAAGAAGGCTGCGTTTTACTTGTGTGTGTTTGTCTGAATATAAAAGCACCTTACCGGTATGTACGCATCCAGGTGTGGTGCAGGCCTTGTTGGGATCGCCTGTACCGAGAACAGCAGGTGGAAGGGGTGAAGAATTTCTCAGTTCACTAGTCTGTGGCATTTCTAAAATGGAGATACAAAGCTCTATTTCAAACACAGTTCTAATCATGCGCTGGGATTCCTAACTACTGCAATCGGAGTCAAGCAACAAACCAATTTCGGTAACATTTGCTAAGCTACGAAAGCGAACATTATCGAAATCAGTCTTTTCTCTAGGCACTAAAATAGATAAGCTATTTCTATTTTTTATTAATCTTATTTCTCTTTTTAAGTTTGTTTAGTCATGGTCTAGGTTTGATTAAGCACACAAACATTAAAATCCGACCATTGTTAAACGTCGAAAATCAATATCGCTTTTTTCATATTTGATAATTATTTACAGTTCAAACTTTGAATAGTCTTAGTGCTTATTTTGTAGGCCTAATGAATTAAAATTACTATGTTCTGCTCTCTACAGGGTTGTTTGATGATTGTAGAATTAATTGATGTCACGTATTGCATTTCCGACAGACAATTGTACTAGGCATTTTAACCAACAGAATAGACGTACCGTGCACTTCATGTTTAATCGTAACATCAAAGGTCAGCTGCATCGATATAACATATCGTGAGCAAAATCCCTCAGGTTGATGATTATTTATGGCTAACAAGCATAATCGCTTCTTTTTGTGAAAGAACTACGCTAATATTGTGACTTTTGTAACTATAATACTTCATTTTATTTAGATTCCAGTTCCAATGCATGTGTTTCTAAGTACAATAATAAATGCAGGTACGAAAACTAGTAGGAACAAATTATATAACGTCTTAGATATTCTCCGAGTGCGAAGGCTTACGCACTATAATTTAATAATCCTTACTAGGAACAATGCGTGCAGGGTGCTCTTTAGTGTACAACTCGTCAGAAATATCTTTGGACTTGGCTATTGACATCAATATGACATGAATATCAAATAGTATTACTATAAACCTCAAGCTTTTGTATATAGATAAATAATAAAGGCACAAGTCAGACTGCGACGCCGTGCGAGGGAACACGCATTCCGATGCAGTTACTTACTTCCAACGGGTTATAGATAGGTACCTATTAATAAAAACCCTGGTAAGTTTACTGGCCGTCTTACCAGTTGTATACCTCTGTTAGGTTAAGCTTCAACGAGTCAGACGGAATGCATTACAATAAGCTTCACCGCTTCCTTCTCCTAAACAGGGTAATTCATGACTGGTCAGTAAGATCTATACCAGGCGTTAAATTACTAAAGAATTTTATGAAAGATAAGTTGTTTCTGGTAAATTTTGAGTTGTGTTTATGAGTGATACACCTATTTAATTGCAATTTAATAAGTTACTATAATCCTATTCCCTTTAGTTCGCGCTCTTCTGATTATAAACCTTCAGAATCGTCTAACCGCTCAACAGTCAGCCCATTCATAATGAAAAACCCCTACACTGCATAGACCCAAATTATGCCACAAAATGGTGTCTTAAATTCAAACCCCTATTAGTGAAAGAGCCCATATCAATCTTATTGGTATGTATAAATCTGATAAGTTCCCATGTATTAGTCTTATTCTATGATGTAAAATAAGTTTATGGCTGATATGGATGGCTGTGTACGTAAAAGAAGAAACGTTAGTCATTGCAGAAAGAATCGCCACACATAGATAAACTATCGAAGAGACTTCTTCAGCGTATGCTGTTAAAAAATCCGACAAATTACAGACGTGGATACTTTAGACTTGCTTATTTCAGCTACTTTCATTGTTTTAATACTATGGAAGTAGCTGAAATAAAGAAGTCCATAGCACAGATTTTTACAAGTATAGAAGTCCACGTCTGACCGTTTTTCTAATAAAAAATTAAATCACTATACATACTATGCAGTTCTATATCAGGTAGGTACATATTTAGCCACGGGACTCTGCAAATTGCACTAATCGTGTAATTTTCTGTGTTCGCAAAGTAGGAAATTCAGCATTATGTTTGTTTTGATTATTCGCATGTACGTGACATTGCCCGTTTTGGCGAAACTATCGTGATTTTAAATTGTAGTAAGGTTAAGTTTTATGTAAATAGATGAGCAATTTTGGCAAAGTTTTCAATAATAATTCAGTATGTGGCTGCCTTAAAAAAACTTTTAAATAACTACGAGTATTTTCAACGGATGAAGAAGAAAATAATCTCAATACGGTTTTTTTGAATGTACCTACCTATTTATGTTATTGGATTTCTTCGCAATTGCAGATTCCGATTTTGAAATATACTTCACTTTTGTGTAGGAAATGATTCCGAAATATTTCCTTAAATTTAGAAAGAAATGCAGAAATTTCTAAATATCCTTTTATTTTGAAATATATTTTTTTCTGTTGGTCAGGCCATCTCTTTGTCGGTGTCATTTTCCCAATTAGTCAAATCGATTTTGATGGAAAATAGCTATTATTATAGCGGTTATCTTCATCATCATCATCTTCGTGTAGATTTTGATTTCATTCAATGAAAGTTATTAGTTTAAAATTAAGATTACTTACAAAGAGTGATCCAAAAGTAATGTTAATTGGATTTTTGTAGAGCACGAAACATGAAACAATTTTTTTAGATAAAACTCTTTTCTTTTTGATTATCATTACTTTTGGATCACCTTTCATACTTATAATAAAATTCAAATTCGCCTTTCAATATCCAAAAGTAGGTAATTGGTAACTTTTCAGCTCTCTAAAGACTCTTTGACTCCCTTGAAATTATAAGCTTATTTCCTATTCAAAGTGATTGAATCGGACTTTCCATGCCCCAGTCTATCATTAAGTCCAAACCTAACCGCTTACAGTACCGAGGTTTTCAACTCCTTTTTCAAGTTACCTACGTACCACACAATTATTTTATGATTGTCAGTTGAGTCAAACTGATTCCAATTCAAAGTAGAAAAGATGAACTCTCTGTCCAATTAAATGAAATGTAAAGTTCTAAACATGATGTTTCCGCGGCTTTTCCCGCGTCAATTTCGTAATGTCATCACTAAAGAAGATCACTGCATGAGGCTCGTCTAGGACCGAATGAGTTAGTGTCTGAAAGAGAAGGCTTATACCCGGAAGTGGGTATTAACCGGCTGATGATGATGATATGCATTAACCACTGGTTACTTCAAATAGCTAATGTTATAGCTGGTTACTAATCAGCTATTTGTCAGTCAAAGTCCCCTTGAAATCAGTCTATAAAATAAAAGCCATCGGCAAGCAAAAACCAGTCTGACCGAGAAACAATATTAAAAATTTGTGTTTACCTACTCTCATATTAATAGAACAAAAACCTGTAACTTTTACAAGCAATTCCTTTATATTTATTTCAAAAGCTCGGACCCAGCTAGGAATGCTCACCGACGAAGGTGACTCATCCTCTAACCCCATTTTAACCCTCAACGCACCATTATTCTCAAATTACACACAATGTAACGTCCCAAGAGGGTTATCAACATTAAGCTTGCAAATCCATCTACAATTTTATACCATAATTAAGGCCGGGTTGTTCATTATCCTCGGCCATTAAGCTCATTTATAATTCCTTCAACAGAGAGAATATGTAGGCATTTAATATAGCATTTCCTACAAAGTAGCTGAATTATAGGTACATACTTACTTAAAGCCAAGTTGTGAGTGAGTCAGGTAGTGTATCAGGCATTTGGTTCTCAAAGTACACTGTTTAGGTATTGGTTTGAGTTCTTCAGAAAGCATTTTATGCATAAATCTGACTCAACCTTTGTTGAACTAGTTTTAACCCTCGACAGCGACTAAAAGAAGGTGTTATTGTTAAGTTTGACTATCAACTCCCTAAAGAGTAGGTGCAAGTAAGTGCAATAAAATATAAAGTTCGGTAATCAAGTTAATTATATACTGGCAAAAATGTTACAGTTGTTCTTATTATATTCTATTTCACATATTATATAGGGTTTAACACATTTCCCAATCGTAACAGGATAAAAAAATTATGTATTTTAATTGTTTAATAATACTGTAATATTTTAGTATAAGTAATTAAGTGCATTTAAAATCTTGGTAGAGCCGAGAGAATGAGCCCTTGTATCTACAATGTGATTTTTCGAACCTTGATCAAACGAAATGTGCGGATACATGACACATATTTATCGGTAAAAATCGGAATAAAAAAAATTATATGTCATTTATCTCAGAAATAAATCAGTTTTAATATTTTTTTCAATGAAGACTACTTCATCTGGTTTTTTCTTCGTTTCTTTTTGAGTAAATCGTGTATTTTATTCGAAGTAGTCTCATTTGAAAGCTAGATAGTTTACCTTGCTAATAAAATAAATAAAAAATACAAATACGATACATAAGCGTAGTTAAAACAATATGTTTTTAGAAATAAGACAAAAAAAAACGATTTTTATTTTATTTTTTCTCTGTAACGTTAAAACTGGGTAATTAAGGTGTACTTTTTTGCATGTTGTATTAAACTTAATAATATATTCTACAAATCTTCCAAAAACTGGGGGTCTATCTCTTTCCGTTGTCATGTTATTCACCATTTAAATTAGGTACTTTCTGCCATTTAGATTAAATCAGTTGAGATTCCTGTTGCTATCTGTACTTGACTTGTGTTTACAAAAATAATTTATAATTTTTTTTATCTCGATTTTTATCGATAAATATGTGTCGTGTATCCGCATATTTCGTTTGATCATGGTTCGAAAAATCACATTGTATACACAAGTGAAAACTTAGTTAGAGCAAGGAGTCAATCTATTTCGACCCCTAGGGTTTCTATTCCAAAGTACTATGTAAGTTCAAAGGGAAAAACAGTAATACCACCTACTTAACTTAGAATTTAATGTACATGTGTACTTTGTTAACCTATTTTTTTGGGAAATGAAACTTTATTATTATTTTGTAGAATAACTGTGAAACAATTTTTGAAATAGAAAAATTCTACTTATATTATATCTTATCTTAGTACTTTTATATAATGAAAAAATATATAATCCGACTATTCTGTAAAAAATTATGCATGGACATGGTCATACATAAAATAAAAACGGCTAAGCGCGAGTCAAAATAAGTAAAATGAAACGTCTTTCCGTTTACAACTGCTTCGTGTGCAATGCAAGATGCAAGTTAGAATGGAGTAAATTTCTCTTAGCAATAAAAACACCCAATGTGCAACGTTGCTATCTCTCTTTTCCTATGTATTTTTGGTTTGGTGTGCAATAAATTGTTTTTAAAAATACATGTTTTTGAATTTATGTAAGTACCTAAAAAGTCTTTTGTCCCCGACGTGTTATCTTTTCTAAAAATTGCTTGTTATTTGTGAATTGTAAACACAAAAAACATTGTACACCTTGCAGTCTCACACTTGTTATTGTAAAACATTGTAGCCCTAACTAATACAATTTCAAGTATTATTACTTGCGGACATTCAACCGCGTAAAGCACCGTGAAAAAGAATAAATTGTTCGCGCTCTATTGAACGAATTACTTATTATTCGTTCGAATGCAATTTTCCGAGAATATATAATAATAATAATTCTGGACAAGCTAAGGATGTGCTATAAGTATTAGATGTTTGATATACTTAATACAATACTTTAAACAGATGGATAAATAAAAATAACTCTGGATAATTGTGTCTTGTGTACTAGATGTCTAGAAGTCTTACTAATGGAAACGTCTCAAGGCTATTTCTATCCCATGGGAACTAATACATGAGATGAAAATTAGTCTACGTGTTATTAACAGGGTAGAACTACGTCCATAAAAATTTCAGCGCGATCCGTTCAGTAGTTTTTGCGTAAAAGATAAAAAAAACACCCATACATGTATAAGAAATACATGTATACAGACTTTCGCGCTTCACTACATAGTATAAAACAAAGTCGTTTTCTCTGTCTCTATGTCCCTATATCCCTATGTCCCTTTGAATGCTTAAATCTTTAAAACTACGCAACGAATTTTGATGCGGTTTTTTATAATAGATAGATTGATTCAAGAGAAAGGTTTTTACGTATAATAACCGTGCGAAGCCGGGGCGGGTCGCTAGTTTAGCATAAATAAGGAAGGATATTACATTGAAATTGACCTCTATATATACCCTTTTGTGTATTTGCTACGGACTGATCGTAGATCGTGCGATGGAGCGTAACGGTTGCAAAGAAGTTGCAACAACCAACGTAATTTAATGTTGCAACGCTTCTTGTATTGTAATACACGTAAAGAGTGTGACATTTCAATAGAAACTACCGAGTAAAGCTTTTGTGTAGCTAATTATATTTGAAAATGGAACGAGCCGGTAACATTGACAAATGATTACAAGATACAACGATATTTACAAGATGTAACGATTATTGCTCTACATTTGTTTACACGGTGAAGCGTGATTACTCTAAAAATATGGTTTTGGGGTTTATGTATTTCTAAAGCTAGTCAGGGAAGAAAATTTCTGACAGTTAAATATTTGATATAACTAATTTATCTCATAAAAATCCCTAAAACACTCACCCCCTACCCATCCCGACCTCAGATCGCCCGTAAATTATTTTCCCATAATTTTTTACTACATTCTCCTCATTTTTCAATGGGTTTCATCCTACTTTTATTTTATTTCTCTTTTTATCATTTTGAAAGGTTTCTACCCTGGTCTAAAGTGGTCCAAACAAAAAAAATATGGTCTACCAATCTAAAAAATTATACTTTTACAGTCGTATTGAAAACTTCATCCTTTTTAAAGTAGGTCGAAAACATAATATTATATGTTTTTAAAAGGTCGTATAGCATTTACCTCTATATACTTACCTTACCTATTGATAAACATATTTTACCAATTTCGGACGACGACGCGCGACTGTACTAAGCGTCATGTTATGACTCAGTGCATAACAATTTAAATGTATTCGTTATTTTTCTTCATTTTATTCGAAACTAGCGACCCGCCCCGGCTTTGCACGGTTTTATTATAAGTATATAAACCTTCCTCTTGAATCACCTTATCTATTAAACAAACCGCATCAAAATCCGTTGCATAGTTTTAAAGGTTTATGCATTCAAAGGGACATAAAGACATAGGGACATAGGGACAGAAAAAGCGACTTTGTTTTATACTATGTAGTGATTAAAAGTAACAATAACATACAAACAATATTTCAACTTAGGCTGATGTTTATCAAAAGATAATCGGACAATTAGGCAGCTTCATCGGTTAAGTTTGACGTTTAATGTACCTATACAAACTTTGGTCAAAAACGTAAAAAAAGCTGCTTAACATCTAACCATATATTAAACACGAAAATTCTTAAATTTTTGTTCCCGTTTCATTATAATTATATACAATTCACAGGCCTCATGAGGGTGCCAGCAGTAAAGTGTAGGTGTCTCATTAATTTAAAGGGCAAATTAATAATTTTGCATATTTGTGTATTCGTATTTCGCGCAAAAACTATTGATCAGAATGGGCTGACATTGAATAGAAGTAGTTCCAGCCCTGGAAGAAAACATAGGCTACCTTTTATCCTATAAATCAGTTCTAGATAGAAATAGCATTGAAACGTTTCAATAGAAACAAGGCAGGTGAAGCCACGGGTAGATACTAGTCGTATATATTGCCTTCGACTGTTGATATTATCACAAATGCATTTTGTACTTCTTTCGAAGGTCACAATATTCAAAATGAATGATTGAGGTTAAGTTCAAGAAGGTAGGTATTGTATTGTATTGCAAGTAAAGTTGTTCCATTGTTTGTGCCTGTATATGGCCAGTATAGACGTTCACACCAATCGGCCTTATATTTACTAATATTATAAACGCGAAATTTTGTATAGATGTATGGATGGATATTTGTTCCTCTTTCACGCCAAAACTACTGAACGGATCGGGTAGAAATTTAGAATAGACTTAGTTCTAGCCCTGGAATAACACAAAGGCTACTTTTCAACCCATAAAAACAACGCGTGCGATGCAGCTGACAAATTTCTACTAGGAATATATAAATTTACAAGTTATTTTTAACGACAAAGCCCAGTCCATACCGCAGAATCTAGAAAGCTGTTTGGAGGGTGAGAAGGGGTTTTGGGAAATTCTACCCTTGGGGTTGAAAACGGGGGTTGAAGTGGTTTTTTTTTCTAACTCATAGACCAGTGGCCCAATTAGATTAAAACTTAACTTCAATCAAGTAAATAAAGAACCTAATTATGTAAAAGATTATTAAATTGTTTAGTCAAAACGAGTGAAGCCGCGGGCGGAAAGCTAGTTTAACACCTCGAAGGAAATTTCTCCATTAATATATTCCATTAACACACATCGTGATATTAAAATTCATGGGCGCATATTCAATTCCATACCTATTTTTATACAATATCCATTTCAATCTAGACTAAACTATTAAAGTTTTTTATTAAAATATTTCACTACATAGTAAAAAACAAAGTCGCTTTCTCTGTCCTTATGTCCCTATATCCCTATGTTCCTTTGTATCTTTAAAACTACGCAACGGATTTTGATGCGGTTTTTTTATAGATAGAGTGATTTAAGAGGAAGATTTACACGTATGATAAAACCGTGCGCAGCTGGGGCGGGTCACTAGTAATAATTAAAGAAGTCTGTATAATTAATCGATGTTTAGAAAGTGGATTAAAGTCTTACTGCATCACAATCAGAAAGACTTCGACGTTGCAAAAATCGACGTAAAGGAGTCACAATGATAGGAACGATTCAAGATCTTTTTTAATTGTATGCTATAATTAAGGACTGACCAATCTGAATTACCTCGTATCTAAGTACTAATAATTTTAACATGCAATAACAGTACAGGTCCTTACTGCTTAAGTCTGTAAGTATAAACACGCATGTAGGTATTAAGTTTATTGAAAGCTACTTAAGTCTAAGTAGGTCTGTTTATACTATAAACAGACCGCTTCGATTTAAGTACCCTTCAATCCTCATTTAAAGTGAAGAGTGTGAGCGGTGTGAGTGAAGCATTTACACTTAAAGTGAAATTGCCTTTAATGCTTTTCCCAGCGGTAGGTCTACGAGTACATCCAAGGGGAAGGGGTTAAATTACGGCAAATCAAACAGTTGATGCAGTTAGCGCATCCCGTTTCCTACTAAGGGAAGGTCATGGAATCAAGTCACGTCGACGTCGGAATTGTTTGGGATATCGGTATATTTTTTAGTATTTACCTAAAGGTGATTTTAATATTTAGATTATGGTAACAGTTGATGCAGTTAGCGCAACCCGTTCCCACTAAGGGAAGGTCACGGAATCAAGTCACGTCGAAGTCGGAAATGTTTGCGATATCGGTATATTTTTGAGTATTTACCTAAACGTTATTTTAATATTAAGATTACAGTAACAGTTTCCTTAAAGCTTAGTTTTAAATAAGGTAAAGGAGAGTGAGTATGCCTAAAATACCATAATTATAACCTTGTACCAAACCTACTGATACGACAAATTATTATGAAAACTAGGAAAAGTCGATATTTTGAAGCATTTACACTTAAAGTGAAATTGCCTTTAATGCTTTTCCCAGCGGTAGGTCTACGAGTACATCCAAGGGGAAGGAGTTAAATTACGGCAAATCAAACAGTAGATGCAGTTAGCGCATCCCGTTTCCTACTAAGGGAAGGTCATGGAATCAAGTCACGTCGACGTCGCAATTGTTTGGGATATCGGTATATTTTTTAGTATTTACCTAAAGGTGATTTTAATATTTAGATTATGGTAACAGTTGATGCAGTTAGCGCAACCCGTTCCCACTAAGGGAAGGTCACGGAATCAAGTCACGTCGAAGTCGGAAATGTTTGCGATATCGGTATATTTTTGAGTATTTACCTAAACGTTATATTAATATTAAGATTACAGTAACAGTTTCCTTAAAACCTAGTTTTGAATAAGGTAAAGGAGAGTGAGTATGGCCTAAAATACCATAATTATAACCTCGTACCATACCTACTGATACGACAAATTATTATGAAAACTAGGATATTACTTTAAAAGCATTAAGTTGGGCAGGTGTTATTGACGTTACTGTAAACTTTTATATCTACTATAAGTGGGTTAACTATAAATAAAAAATTAAAAGGCTTCACTCTTTTGATTTTCTGGAGGATAAAAAGCTTGGGACAAGTTTTGCTTTAACTCGAAAACTAACAATCTAACAAGGTAACTTTACCCTTTTTTTAAAGTTGTAAATTAAATGTCATTGTTTACAAAATAGTCTACGATTCTACATCAGAGTAGGTATAGTATAAAGTGCAACGTACCATTTGCGTCGAAGGGAGCCCTGACGAGAATGCTGCTGACAAAGGCGATCAGAAACACCAAAGCTATGGCGGAGGCCAGGATCAATGCCACGATCAGCCTCTTCTCCGTTTTCGACCGCTTGCTCCAAAAAGAGCCTCTGAAAAAAAAAACAATATTAAGGAGGTTCTATATAATAGAAACAGTATTTATTACCTAGTTCACAACCGATTTGCTGATGATGATGCTGTCCAAATATATTTGTTTATTAGTTTAGACTGTTTGCAACCGTCTGCAGTTAGCTCGATGGTTTCAATTGTAAATACTAGTTGTAATTTTTCTATTCCTTGCTTGTAATTTTCGTTGTTAATAAAGATTATTATGTTTAGTATTGATTTCGTAGAGAACGTATTATGTTGGTTGGAAATTAAATAAATCGTTTTTTTAACGGTAGCATACACTACACACAACACAACAAAAAAGAATTATCAAAATCAATATCAACAAAGTTATATAGTACCCCACTACCCCCCTAAGGTCGTATTCAGAAATAAATACACAACGAATTGAATTGCCTGTTAACTGGTAGGTTGACAAAACATTTCGAGTACATATATATCGAGAATTCGAATTATATCAATTGACTAAAATGATACTCAAATTACGATCAAATTACTTCGGATAAAGGGATCTAACGACTTACTGAGAAACGAATGAATCAGGATATTGATAAACTGGATAAAGGGGTTGTTATGAATAATAAGTACCTAAGTAGGTACTCTCTTTGATGATATGCCTAAAGAAATAAGTGCTCTATTTGGAATATATTTTAACAATATATCGATATCAGATAATACCAAAGTGTGTTTATAGGGCATTCTGATTTCTATTACTAATTTCGTTCTTGCTTTTATGAATATCTCTAAATTGCCTAGATTGTGTATTGCGAATTTACCTACTCCATATAATTTTCTGTTATATTCGCAGAAAAAATTACCTTGTAATTTTCAATTTGTTCTGGTAACCCAATTTTCTTAATTCCCAAGTTTTCCTTGGTAGGTACCACACGAAAAGGAATAACGCGGTACCCTGCTCTATCTATTCCCTTTATGGCAAAGAGAAAAAAGGAAAACTAAGAAAGTTTCATTTACCTGTACTTGTAATAAAGTTATTGATTTCTGATTACATCGACTGCTTTAATGATTCTATCAATTTTGCTTTAAAGAGTTTGTAGTCGAACTTGAGTCGTAGAACTTTGATTTTTTTCGGTTTTGGATTACAAAAAGGTGATGCGCCATTTTGTGTTTAATCAACATGGTATTTTCAATTTTAAAACGACTTTAAAACAGGAGTAAGGAGATGTCCAATAGGACTGTATTTTAATGTACCTAAACCTCAGAACTATTTTCTAGTTGAACCGATTTTGATGGTTATTTTTATTTTAAAGTCGGTACTTCTCATGTGGTTCTATAAAATATATAAAGATATGACTAGTAGTTTTGGAGCTATCCTATAAAGATGCCTCCGTATTTTATAGACTTAGAGTATGTTGACGATGTTTTTATTTTTTGCTTTTAATAATTTGAAATGTGTTGAATTTAAAACATGACAAATTAAATTTAAATACATTGCCAGTGACAAAATCATCCGTAAGAATTAATTGAATCCTCCAAAGGGGCTTCTTTTTGTTAAATTAGAGGACAAAGCCCCACAAAATATGGCTAAAAATTAAATTGGATAAAGGATGAGTATTTTGAGACCTCATCTATCAAAAATGCTTTATCTGTCTGGATATTTCGAGGTAATAAAAAGTATCAGATAACCTTAGTAAAACAAAACCCGCACACGGGGAAAGCGAAAAAAAGCAACAGTCAAACTCATTTTTGGAATAACGTGCATGTTTTAAAAAAATCGACTACAAACTAATTAAAGCAAAAATGACAAAATCTTTAAAGTTGTGTCCATGTAATCAAAAACTTTCTCTTTTTACAACTAAATTTTTGTCAATCTAATACACTTTACAAATACTGCTGATCTGTATCTAATGAACTGACAGTATAGAATCTATACTTATAATAAAACTGTAACAGGTCCAATTCTGTACATTGAAGATATTAAGAAAATTTTTTTTGGAGGGCACTCTTTTATCGATACTCAAGCCAAAACTGTAATTTTTTTCATTCATGTCTGTCTGTCTGTCTGTCTGTCTGTCTGTCTGTCTGTCTGTCTGTCTGTATCGTAAACGCGCATCACGCCGAAACTACTTGATGGATTGAAATGATACTCGGCATGATTATAGGTCATACTACGAGGAAGGACATAGGATACTTTTTATCCCGGAATTCAGTAAGGTTCCCATGGGAGAGGGTATGAAAGTAAAATTCCTTTACCGCGCATGACGCCGAAACTGCTGAATGAGTTGGAATGAAACTCGGGACGATTTGAGTTCATACTACAAGGAAGGACATGGGATACTTTTTATCCCGGAATTCGGAAAGGTTCCCCTGGGAGAGAGGGTGAAAGAAAAATTCTTTAACCACGCATCACGACGGAAGTGAATGAATTCGACGATTGGACATGGGATACATTTTATCCCGGAATTCAGTTTGGTTCCCCTGGGCTATACGGGTTTTCAAAAATTTCTCACAGCATTTGAACGACGCGCGCGCGTCGTTCAGATGCTGTGAGAAATTTTTGAAAACCCGTATAGCCCAGGGGAACCAAACTGAATTGAACTGATAAACGCGAAAGTTTGTAAGTATGAATGGATCGATGGATGGATAGATTGATAGATGGATGGATGTTTGTTACTCTTTCACGCAAAAACTGCTGAACGGATCTGGATGAAATTTGGCACAGAGATAGATTATAAGCTGGAATAACACATAGGTATAGGTTATTTTATCCCGAAAATCCCACGGGAAAGGGAATTACGCAAGTAAAATCGCGAGTACTCGAAATACTAATCATGCGCAGACGAAGTCGCGGGCACCAGCTAGTAAATACATATATAAATTCTTGTCTAACCTACAAAGTTCTTAGGACATAAGAATAGTCAAAATAAGACCTCCTTATCTTAGGTCAGTTAAAATGCCGTCTCACATCGTAGATACATAGAAAAATGGCAGTATTATCTGTTCGAGAGATCTGTTGTCTGAAATGTATTTATAGAGTATACGGAAACATTTATTGTAGCGATAAACGCAACAGGTGCCGTCTTAAACTTTATTTCATCAGCTTTTTTTATTATCCTGGTCTTCACATCTCGGAAAATTCCATCTGCTGAAAGCCGCTAATAAATATCTTACAGTTAAAGGGCTTAACTCAAAATTATATTCTGCTCCGTATGAACATGTTAGAAAACTCCTTTGATTTTCTCTTTTTCGTAACGAGAATAGATAGAGTAAGGTATCGCTTGATTTCTTTTCCTTTGGCAAGGAAAAATTGGGATAAAGGCTTGGCGTACACGTGCGAAATGAAATAAATGAAAAAAAACTCAAATGAAATAAAAAAAGGTTTTGTTCATTCAGACTTACATCCATTTTTACACATAAAAACTAGTTGCGGAAACCAGTCCATAAACAAGTAGGTAACAAGTGACACATAAAAACTAAAATAATAGGCTATCACACAAAATTGCAGCCATTTTGGGTAAAATCCTTAGATGAAATAAATTCTAGATTGTGCGTGCGGTTTTCTTTGCACGGAGAGATTCATTTATTGGTTTCAACCTTGACACTTTAGACGCGCATCATTTTAGCGCCCATCTTTAGTTAGTAGAATATGTATCAAAATGTGTAATTCTGTGACGATAACATCGACATAGTGAAGCGATTACTTTAGCAGGATAGGAACCCAGAAGGCCACGAGCCGAAGTATGTAGTACCTGAATTTAATTAGATATTGATCTTATCGCTGATAAACTGTAACTCGAGTTTTCTTTCTAACTATTAAGTACCTATGAAAAAAAAATACATTGGCATGTTTGAAAAAACTACAAGGCGTCTTCACGAAAAGCAGAATTTCGACTATTTCGTCGGAGAAAATAAAAAACGCTTAGTTAATTTATTATAAATAACTCAAAAACTAATTATTTATGGGATCACATTGTAATAATAGAAGCACAAAGGAAGTTATACTTATTTTTCTTTTTTTATAGCCTTTGAAATAAAAAAGAATCATCAAAATGCAGATCGCATCGCTTCCTATTTTTGTTTTATGTCCTTTGTTTATAATCCAAAATAAAGTCTTTTTACTTTTACTTTAAAAAAAAATCCGTTCATCTTGAATAAAATTCGGACCCATTACATACACCAGCCAAGTACGGGACGCAGGGTTCCGTACGATTTAACGGTAGTATTTGAAAAATAAACCTTAATTGTTCGAAAATAAATCAAAAAGCTAACATTGCATGCGGTCATCTTCAAACATTCAAGTATGTTTGAAGATGAATGTTTGAACCGCGCCCAATGTTGCATAACTTCGGTGACCGTTACTCAAGGTGCGCAATTTCGTATTACCCCCTCAACTAATAAATGTATTTTATCTTTGTTATAGCGGCAATAGTAAAACATACTCTATCAACAGTTTTCAATTTAATCGTCTATCTACCTTTTACGGTTCAAGAGATACAAATTTATGAAATTTACCTTAAAATATTTTTAAAAATTGCAGAAATTGTCCAAAAAATCACATTTGTATGGGAGCCTTTAGTTTAAATATTAATTTTATTTTTAATGGTCATAACGACAAGAGAAATACTCATTCTATGATTCAATTCACCTGTTACGGTTCATTAGAGCCCTATGAAAGACTGACGGACGAACGGACTAACGGAAGGGAACCTGTAACTAAGCCAGCGGAAGCTCCCTCGTCACCCTTTGGGTTCGGAACCCTAAAATAAGTCAAATTGAGAACGAAGGCGATTCCATTTTCTTTTTTTGAAAATGCCCATCGAATGTTGCCATGAATTACGAGATGTTTGTTTAAACGGCGGATTTCATTTCATGGGTGTGGTTTTGAATGAGTGTTTGCAATTCGCATATTACGGTTATTATCATCTGTATCTACGTATAGTCGCTTTTGACGTGCGGATAGGAAATAGGCAGAACAATACGTAGTAAGTACACTAAATGGCGATTGTTTCAATGTGCAAGGCGCTAATTTAGTGCTGTAGAAAAGAATTGGATCACTTATTGAGATGGTTAGTTGCGCACGTGTTGAGAAAATTAATAAACAGTTGGCGGTGGAATAACCAAAACATGATATCATAATTAAATGAAATATTTTTATTTTCATAAGGTAAGCCTTAAAAGTAGTTTTGAATTTGTTAATTTTGTCATTGTTATACCAATATAAATAACTTAGTAATGATAAAAAAAACACATGGAAAGAAAAATCAAAATATCGTTAAATAAGTTTCAGTAAATGTAATTATGCAACACCGGTATCTAAATTTCTGAAGAAAATATTAACTCATTTATAATATTTCCAGCGACCCGGCTTCGCACGGGTGTATTATACTATTCCTCTTGTACACTATCTATTAAAAAACAACATCAAATTCGTTGCGTGATTTTATACATGGATACGACTACATAGGGACAGGTAGCGGGAATCGACTTTGTTCTATACTACTATCTACATAGTAAGAAATCATTATTTTTTTCTTGTAAGTAGGTACCCGAAAAAAATTTAAAAAGTTGGAAAACTATGAACACGTTTCTGCCTGCGGTTTTGGCTCAATCTGTATTGTAGTTTTGGCGCATATAAGTAAAGATATCCGTCTAATATTTCGATATAATTAATTATCTAAGCGTCTGACGCAAAGCCACGCGTGACCAGAGACCTGAGAGGTTCACTATGACATAGGAGATTCGGCCAAACCGTGTGACGTCACAATGTGTTCTAAATATGTTTTGTCCGATTGTGGGCGCTGTCTTGTCGTATCTGTGTAACACGTGTGGATTTTATATAGTGAATAAAGCCCCTGGTGAGTATCAGGCGCAGCGCATCAGCATTGCTTGTTCTCTACATGGGAAGGAACTGACTCCTGACACACAGGTAATCCTAGTTTAGAAGTCAGGGCTTCATTGTATTAGTGTAAATGTTTGTTTTCAATAAAGATTTTTATTATTAAAGATTATTTTTATTATTGCCGTACAGCGCCGATCAATACAGCCAATGACTTGGGAGCGCTTCCGACTGGTATTGATATGGATCAACAGAGCTACCTCTAATTTATTTTAACAGTCTACAGTTAACTCAATTGTTTCAATTGTAAATAAATAGCTCTGAACAATTCACACAGCAGCATCAAGCCCCAATTTGAGCTCCAAGATAAGCAGAGCTTGTGTTATGAGTACCTACTAGATAATTGATCGTACAAATATTTGCCCCAAGGCCGGAATCGAAACCGCGAATTTCTGCGTCGATGGCGGACTATCGACCGCTGCTCCACGTCGTCAAAGGGTCTTAAATACTAGTTTTAATTTTTATATTCTACATAAATTCTAGAACGCAGTATTTTCTCAGCGCGTACTGTCTTCGTAGATAATGTACCTAATATGGTAAATGGTAGTAAGCAAAAATAGAAACCATTAGCCATTTCTAACTACTACTGGGGCGTTTTACTATAAGTGGCTGCAATTTTCTTTCCCATATAGGCCTTACGATTCCCTTACGCAAGTACCTACTTGTTTCCGAAAATCCTTCATAAACTAGTGACTACATAAACTATAGACTACATAAAATATTCTTCAAGCAAGATGTCCCACTTTAAGGCGAAGGCCAGAATCCTAACTCATATTATAAATCCGAAAGTGTTTCTGTTTGTCCTTCATTCACATTTCGACTAGGCATAGAGGTAGTTAAAATGATGGAGAGTAACACAGGTTACTTCTTGTCCTCCTAAATCATCTAATTCCCATAGGAGATCAAATTATGAAAATCTTATTTAATGCGGATGAAACTGCAGAGAACAGCTGTGGTTAAAACACTGATACATTTTACCGCAAACTAATATGTGGTTATGTTTAGATGTCTGCAGAATAGCGCGATTGACCGCGGTTTGCATATTACACATAAGTGAGGTTAGTACACCCAACATGTATGTATGTTTACAACAAAATAAACATTCATATATATAAATTACTATGATATCTAACAATATTATTTTCCACGTCAAATAAAGTCTACCAGAAATATTTTTTTCTACTCAATTTCAAGGACAATTAAATTGAGCCATTGATAATTCGGTATACTTTTTACTTAGCACAGTTAGCACCCAATAAGATTTTCAACTTATGTTAACGTTTTAAAGTCACATTTTTTGCAAAATATACTTGAATAGTATCCGAGTTCTATCCTAGTACCTTTGCAATTCTGTGCGAATTGTCTAGCATTAGAGATTTATTTCTCGGTTATCATTTTCCGACATTCAAAACATAACGTATTCCCCATCGTTATAAAACACATTTCATGTACCTACAATCTGATGCCTGTATCTATGTGAATGAGGACAGCCAGGATAAAACATAATATTATCTCCATAATCTTATTAAGTAAAGAGGTTATGAATTACGTTTTTGGAAAATATTTATCGCTCTTCGATTGTTGCAAAAATAAGATATGGAGATGAACGAACAAACAATGAACATTTGTATTCATACTACCTTTTGTGTTGAAAGGAATGTAAGATAATGTAATAAAAATAAATGTAAACATTTTTTACTGTAAGTATAAACATTCTTACCGATCTCTTATCTACATATTCCAGGTTTAATATTTTTCTGTCTATGAACGTCAATCATTTTTAAGAATATAAAAAATTACAACTATGTACCTAGTATATACAATTGAAATCATTGAGCTAACTGCAGACGGTTGCAAACAGTCTTAAGGTAGCTCCATTGATTCATGTCAAATGTCAACACCAGTCGGAAGCATCCCCAAGACACTGGCTGCATCACCATGCTGTATGGCAATGCTGATGCGCTGAGCCAGATACTCACCAGCTCTCGGGTCATTTTGGAATTGTTGAAATTGTTGATGTGGAAAAATTTTAAGGCAACTTCTATTCCATGGCTAAAACTATATTCATTCAAATTTTCAGCCCGATTCGTTGCGTAGTTTTTGCGTGAAAGAGTAACAAACCTACATACATACTTTCCCTTTAATAATGGTACTAAGGATATATCTTGTAGGTCTTTTATCCTCATATATTATTTATTTAGAACGTCTAAAGGCAAGAATGCGCAAATGCAAACAATAAACCACCCGTCAAACATTCTATTATATATTGATAGATCGCCTCGCCTTAGTTTAGCATCATATGAGCTCGCTCGTTTGATAAATAATAAAGTAGTCGCTTCTATTTCAAATATCTCACATTTTCGATAGCACTATTCTGCTTCGGGAATTATCTAATATTTATTTAGGTCAACGTTTTCGTGAGAAAGCTCGCTTGGGCTTCTACTACATTCCCGTTATGGTTTCTGGACAAGTTATATAACAGTTTTCTTTTAGAATGGTATACTTATGCTGACGGCTTGTGACCTTTGCTCTCTAATCCATAGGTAGGTACTTATAATAACCGCTAGACGTTCAGTTTCAATATTAATTCGATGAAACGGTTGAGCTCAGACTTTTTCACACCATCTGGCGAGGATGATGACAATGCCTCGTTCTTGGTATCTTCAGATTTGTATTTTAGTCCACTGCTAGACATAGGCCACCCCTAATGAGCGCCATAGCGCCTTGTCTTCAGTTTGCCGCATCCAGCACCTGTCAGCAGTATTTCGCAGATCGTCATCCCATCAGGAGCGCGTCTAACACGATCTTGGCAATAGTTATTATTAATTATTATACCTACATTACGACGACAGATGTTGGGTGGCGGTGGGTGAATGTACACCTACGACGCAAGAGGTTGCGGTTTCGATTCCCGCCTTGGAACATACGTTTTCAAATGTGAATGAAAAAATTAAGTAGGCGGTGTCACACCTTCCTGGAAAAAGCACTATAAGCCGTTGGTCGTGCTTCTGACCTCTCCTCGGTTGTCCCGTCTCATCAGATGAGATTAAGGGAGTAGGAATTACACCTGTTTCGCACACACTTGTACATGGCCAGATTGGCCAGACTCCGTTGATCTAAGGACACTACACTCATGTATTTGTATATCAATAGATATAATAAAACACCAAGAAAAATTAACTTGAGTATTATTTAAGTATACGTAAAGTTTATACAATGACCGCCGTGTCCGGCCCCACTACGTTTCCTTTACGCTGTTTTAATAATAGACATAAACATAACCTCTGGAAAGTCATGTTTTTGGTTATTACTCGTGTTATCAAAACATTGTCTCTATTTACTAGTAAGTTACCTTCCGTAAACAGGATTTCTAATCATACCTATAGGTACCTAATCTATATCAAGTGTTTGCAACCGCCTGCACTTTCAATTGTTTTGGAACTACTTGTCCTACTAGTTTATATTTTTTCTATTCCTAGATTGTAATTTTCGTTGATAATAAATATGTAAGTAGGTACGCTAAATCAATTTTCTACTTATTTTTAGGTGCAATCGGTTTGTTCCTTACTCCTTATTAATATTTTAAACGCGAAAGTTTATGTGGATGTACAAGTATTTGTTACTTTTCACGCAAAAACTAATTAACGGATCGGGCTAAAATGAACAGACGTAGTTCGAGCCCTGACAAAAAACATGGCATGCAAACATGGCCATCGAAACAAAGCAAGCAAAATATCCTAGTACTTAGTAGAATAAAAAAACGTATAGGTTCGAGTAAGACTTGCTTGATCAAACTCAGATGCACAGAGCAAGCAAATACTCGCATTCGAAAACAATTCAATAAATATCCCAAATAAAAAAACAGGCGTGAAAAAAATTAATTTGTCTTTTTTTTAGGTAGGTAGGTACTTGTACTATATGACATTGCTTCTTTACATTTTTACGGTTTTCCTTTTAAGCACTTGCCAAATTTCATGATTCTAGGTCAACGGGTTATACTTTAGGTTTTGTGTTTATGATTCCCTTGCGACTGTCAAAATAAGTTTTTCCTTTTGATTGCCTTGACTATAAGTTTGATTCGTATAAAAGCTCTAAGAGATGATAGCTACTAATATAATATGTTCAATATATATATACACATAAATCCATTCGTTATTTTAGCGCGTTTCTGAGAAAATTGTCCTTACAGACATGGACAGACAAAAAGTGATCCGACTAGGAAAGTTTCTTTCCTATTAAGGTACGGGACTCAAAAAAAAAAGATATTTAAAAACTCTTAAACGGCCTAGACTTGACAAGGTCTCGTAAGCTTTTGGCCGAATATTTATTATAAATAAAGGTATATCTGCTGAACTTAGGTCATAAAGTTATTTATTGTTATTATACAAGTAAGATCTCATTTACATTCAACAGTACCTAAGGTCAGGCAGCTATTATGTCTGACCTCTCCCACACTCTAACTGTGAAAGAAATACTGAATATATTACATAAACTTTTTACCTATAAGCGTTTTACTATATTTCCAGTTTTCCCACGGCCGTTTTACAAAATGGAAATTACAAAGATATCGCTTGAAGCGTTACTTTGAAGTCCCTTTGATTTTAATTACTCAACCTCTGAAAAAGCTTCGTTATCTATAAATTTTAACAGTTTCTATCTATCACTACATAGTATAAAACAACGTCGCTTCCCGTAGTCTTTCTATCCCTATGTATACTTAAGTCTTAAAAACTCCGCGACGGATTGATGCGGTTTTTTATTAAAAAAAACAAAAAAAGATAGAGTCTTCGATAGATTGATTAATGAGGAAGTTTTATAAAAAAATTACGCACCCGTGTAAAGAATATAAAAGTGTATCAGGTTTCAGGTAGCTACCAAAAACACAAGCTTAGCTTAGGGCTAGATGTTGCTGTGCGAACAGTCCAGCATTATTTTATAAATTTGAAAAGTTTCTTTCCACTTATCTTAATCAACGACGCCGTCATAAGTTATTTGTCACAAAACCAATTATTATTGGTAGAAATAATCCCTCTAGACAGGTAACAGGCAAAACCTGTTGGTAATTTTCTTAATCGTTTTTGGCATCGTCCAAGGCACTCGCTTGAGGAAATCTCTCGGGTAAACTAAATTCTCATCGTCACACTTCCATTAAATTTGTACAAGCTTCTGCTCGCGTCTTCAAACGCGTTGTTATTATGTAAACATCTATCGTGATATTTAGATAATTGAAATTTTAACAGTGGTGTATTTCTCTTGCCATTGTAAGAAAAAATAAAAAAAAATTAAGGGGGCTTCCATACAATAGCCATAATTTTTTCCCGTTTTTAAAGACACTGAACCTTTCGAGCTCGAGTCTGACTCACACTTGGCAGTTTTTTTGTTGGGTATTTGTTCTGTGATCTGGCTTGTAGAAATTAGTTCCACAACGCATTCACCGCTCTTGAAGATTTTATGATCTGAACTGAAAAGCAGATTTCAAAACGTAGGGACCACACGCTGCGCTTCCCCAGCCTCACGCACCACATCTATCACATGTCAGTCATATACTCTTTATTAGGCTGCATTTCCACCAGATGTGAGCGAGAACATAACATAATTTCATTTCTGGCCGAGGATCTTAACAGGCGCAAATATGCAGGTCTCGACAGAACCTACGCATTTGCTCCCCTTGGATTCGAGACCTTAGGTCCGTGGGGTACCGAGGCTCTCCGGGTTTTTAAAAAAAATTCTGAGCGTCTGGTCGATGCGACGCGTGACCCGAGAGCTGGTGAATATCTGGCTCAGCGCATCAGCATTGCCATACAGCGTGGTAATGCAGCCAGTGTCTTGGGGATGCTTCCGACTGGTATTGACATGGATCAATTGAGCTACCTTTAGACTGTTTGAAACAGTCTGCAGTTAGCTCAATGGTTTCAATTGTAAATACTAGTTGTAATTTTTGTTGTTAATAAAGACAGCTTTATTTCATATCTGTTGGAATAGATCATATGAAAGAGTTGATAACAAATATTATCAGTTACATATGTACGTACGTAATGTAGCCACTAAAGCAAAAGGCGCGAACTCTGTCATCTCTAATATATGTATGTTGGTTTTTTTATTTATCTTTAACAAATAAGAACTTATAATTCCAAAACTGTGCTTCGGTTTATCCATAAGGTTTTTAGACTGACGTCCAAGAATCTTTTCTTGGACAATCGGAAAATTAGCTGCTTCGTCGCTTATCTTTAACGTAAAAATTTAATGTTGTTAAATATCTTATTCGGTAAACGTAATGTAGGACGCCCTCCGGCCAGGTGGGATGACGAACTGCGAAAGACTGCTGGCAGATGCTGGATGCGTCAAGCTGAAGACAGAGCGCTATGGCGCTCATTGTGGGAGGCCTATGTCCAGCAGTGGACTAATATAGGTTGATGATGATGATGATACATCTTATTAAAATATATATGTATAAAAAATCCCTTTTTCCCTTGGTCACCCCATCACGCATGAACGGCTGTACCGATTTCGCTAATTCTTTTTTCGTTGTGTTTGTTATTGTCAGGGGGTCTTACATTTTCCTTTTATACGAACCTTTCGTATAAAAGGAAAATGTAAGAAAATTGCGCAAAAAAAAAAAATTTCATTATTAAGATAGGAAAACGTCTGACGGGTCAGCTAGTTCAATACATAACATCAACAGCTATCTAAAACGTCAATTAAAATTTAATTGTTCGATTTTCCTTCGGAAGTAGCTGTAGATGTATAGTAGGAGCTTGTCAACCAGCTAGACAAGTTCAACTTCTTAAAGCATCGTCGGATTCAACTCTGTTATTTACCGTGCTATAAATTTTACATTTTTCCCCACCTCACTTCCTCCCACGCCATACGGCATTGAACAGTCTTTCAAAAAGGACCTTCTTGTAAAAGGATCTAGGTCAGAAGATTTTATTACTGTCTTCAATATTTGAAATCATGAGATCTGCCAACCGTAAACCATTTATGAGGTGAACCTAGATAATATATTTTCGTTATGAGCACAGCCTGCATAACTGATAGCAAGGTTTTTGACCATTATGACATGACCCTCAAAGAATCTTGGATGATTAAAACTATTTAAGAACCAAAAAAAAAAGGTTGAGCTTGATTATTACGTTGGGCAACAGCCCAACGTAATAATCAAGCTCAATAATCAGCAATAGCCACGGTCTTGGGAGAAGCCTACGGACTCTAGCAAAGAAAAAACGAAAAAGGTCACGTAACAGCGATTTGCGCTAATAGATAGGAATAATAATTCACGTTTATAGAAAAATTACAGAAATGATTTTAAAAATGCAAAAAGTGATATACTTAAAATAAGAAAACTACACACTAATTAAGAAACAAGCTAATAGGACTAATAGTAAAATGTACGAATAAAAAAAAAGTAGTATCGACAAACAATTTATTTGCTCAATACGCTTTTCACATTAGAACGTAGGTACGTATTGTAGTACGGGTGCTATACCCATACAGTAATACCTAACGTTTGTTTTTTCTCACAATATAAACTTGATTACTTAGAAAATATAATTTAACACTTTTATTCGTTCCAAATAATTCCAAAACGTAAAAAGTCGGTAGGTACTTAAAATAGCAGTAGTCGGAGATATAAAAGAACTATTTGTTATTTCTTTCCTTTACTTCACTTTCATTTATTTTGTGCGAGTTCTCTAAAAGTAACGTCTTCAATTGTTTTCAGATTCATATTCACATGAATTAATATTCAACGTGCGCCAACCAATAGCGCTTTCTCGATAACCACAATACAATACTGGGACTCATGCAATGGCCGAAGAATGTCATAGCTTAGCTTTCTAAGGATTTAATCATTTGTGGTATAACGGTACGGTACAATACCAGCCAGGACGAGCCGTAGACCAGGATTATACACGAGAACAGTTACTTCGCAACTCATTATGTGTTTAAAGTTGAATGAACTATGGCATTTCAATGCGACAACAGTAAAATCATTAACATATCTCGAAAACATTATTTGGTTCTTAATTTCGTTCGATGACCTCAGTGGAACAGTAGCTGGGGTTTGCCTGCGACGCAGAAGGTTTCGGATTCGATTCCCACTTTTGATTTGTACCTACTACAGCTTGAAAAAAGATGATGTTGTGTGAATTGTAGAGCATTATTTATTTTCAATTGAAGAAGAGGAAAGAAGGATATTCTTCAATCTACTACACAATAATACAATTTCTGCTTGGTTTGGCTGTGTATTTTTGTCGAGCGTTGTTTTAAATATGTATTATTCAGAATTTTAATCTCATTAACAGGACCAAGAATCAAGTGTCAAATTTTGAAGAATATCGAGTTATTTGTAGATGGGCATTAATAGTAAAAAGACGTATACGCGTACGTAACAGGGGGTTTTGTAGCGAGAAATTCATGTTTTTTGGAACAAACCATTTCATCATCATCATCATCATCAACCTATATTAGTCCACTGCTGGACATAGGCCTCCCCCAATGAGCGCCATAGCGCCCTGTCTTGAGCTTGACGCATCCAGCATCTGCCAGCAGTCTTTCGCAGATCGTCATCCGCCAGGTCGCGTCAGGCGCCCTACGCTACGTTTACCGAGTCGCGGTCTCCACTCAAGAACACGTTTACCCCAACGGTTGTCGATTCTTCGCGAGATATGCCCGGCCCATTGCCACTTCAGCTTGCTAATTCTTTGAGGGAAATTGGAGCAAGAACTTTTTTATATTCAAGGAAAAATACAGACTGAAACGTAGGTGTGACGCAATTTAGTCTCATGTTTAGTTTTCTCATAAAGCTGATTATCATAGCTGGTGGGACCAATGTTTGTGTTTATTTTGATGTAGTTTCCTACTATTATAGATATTTTATATTTTAGGTATGATCGAAAATCTGGATCGCATGATAATTTCAATATTTCAAAGGGATCACAATCAAACATAAAAACCAGCCAACTGAGACTCCGACTCGTGCGCGATAGATTTCGTAAATAGATTCTACTACATAATAAAAAACGACAAAAAAATAATATCTTTTGTATGGGAGCTCCTTAAATATTTATTTTATTCTGTTCGTTAGTATTTTTGTTATAGCGCCAACTGAAATACATCATCTATGATATGTTCAACTGTCTAAATATCACGGTTCATGAGATTACAGCGTATTGATAGACGGACAGATAGATGGACGGACGGCGGCGGAATTTTAGTAATAGAGTCCTGTTTTACCCTTCGGGTACTGAACCCTAAAAATCATATAAGGATTGGTTCACCTATTAGGATTTAGTTTTACAATGGATAGACGAATCCTATAGATATTTATTTAGTTTCGTAGTTACGAAAAATTATTAAGATACTTACGTAGTTATGTCTTATAAGTAAAGTGCATAGAATTAAAGACTACGTCGTGTTTTAACTCGGTTGCATTATGTATTTTAAGTACCTGAACTATCTTGATTCTAATTCAATAGCATATTATGATGAAAATTAAGTTAACTTACTTCATATTGTTCCTCGTGTTGTTGTAGTGCGTCGGACTATATTCTACGTCCCCACTGAAAACAAACAAATACATTTTTAAAAAAGGTTCTGCATACACATAAAACCAAAAACACTGTTTTTGTTTCTTAGGTAATCATCAAAATCGAGTAAAACAGGTTAATGATAGAAAAACGCACAATATCCCGTGCGTTTCATAAGTCATTTCCTTCATCATCACATTGTCATGTCAAATATTTATGATTTTTATTCTCTAGCTAGACAAAAAAAAGTACACCATTTGATTTAACAAAATCGAGAGCATTGATTCGACTTTTTTATTAGTAACGAAAACCGAAGACTTATTAATGTCATGGGTCAATTTACGCACTTTTCAACCTTGAAGCTGCCGCGTTCAGACATCGCAAGTGTTTAGTAGAGTGAAATATCCGCGTATTATTGAGTGGTAAAACAAAGGCGGGACGATTCGCCACGCGTCGCGCTACGACTCGACTGGTGCGAATTCAAATGAACTGACTGTTTGTACCTGAGGCTCTGAAACCAAAGAGCAGGTAACGAACGAACTTTACCGTCACGGGTTATACTCGTGCTAGCGTCAATATTTGGTCCATAGGTTTATTGAAGCTGTGTCCACGCCTTCGTCCGCATGGTAGACCTTTGAGAAGTCATATAAACCAAAAACTTTTATTATGAGGTTCCATTCAAACTTACATCGCCTATTTTTATGCAAGGGTAAAAAAATTACAAACTTTGAATGTCATATCTATTCAGAAATGATCAAAAACTTTAAAAATAAGTTTGAAGAAAGGTTTTAAATAAACATAAAGAACAAATTTTTAATGTTTGAACGAAGCCAAAGCAAAACTACTTAGACTTGTTTTTGATCTTATAAATAATATCGAGCCAGATAATAAAGCTACATTATACTTAAAAAAATGCGTTGAATCCTCAAGCAACTAGTTCAATTTGAATGAGAGAAAGATGACCTGAGAAACTATAGTAAATGTCTCATCTCAGGTCATCTTGACCTTAGGTCAACATAACCGAGAAGCTATAGTAAATAGTTCAGTTCTCAGATCTCTTGATCATAGTTTAGTTCGTCACGACCAAGTCACGACTTTAGAAGCTATAGTAAATAGCTTAGGTCTCAGGTGTCTTGACCTCAGTTCGTAATGAGTTAATATATACTATAGATAGTAGCTGGTATATTAATTAAAAAGATTTTCAGTTCATATTTCTGTCTTTTATAATGACGTTAGAATATCTGTCTGTGGAAACTAATTAGCCAACAACGGATATTTTCTGGTCCATCCAGGCGTGTTCGTATATTTTTACCTACTTATATTACTAAACATAGCTGTAAGTATCCTGAAATTTTGTCAAGAAATTAATTAATATTTTGTGTTAATTTAATGTAAAGTGATTCAATGCTATTCTTACTGACACTGGGAGCCGCAGACAAAAGTGCCTGAGAAAAGGAGAGAGGGTGGAAGACCCAAAATTCGGTTTTTGTATTCCACGCAATGTGTTATCTGTTTCTTCAAATCCAGCGAAACAGTAACAAGTTATTTTATACTTTGTTTAAAACACGACCGTTACCGCAAACCTCGATTAGGTAGGCGACTAGAGTGTATAAGAAATGCGAAGGGAAACTCGTTTTATTCGTAAGCGACCAATTACCATCAGATCTCTCCCATTTCTCCCGCGAGATCTACTTTCCTTGGCTTATTAAGTAGCAATACAAAATCAATAGCCTGATATCTGAGTAGGTGTCTTTAGAAGCAGTCTTTAGTATAACCTGTTTACTTAAAGGATGGGATTGTGGATGACGCTATTTCTCGATGGCGTTATAATGAATCCATTTCTTTAAGAACGCGGGTTAAACTTACCGAGATAAAGCGCAGGCTTGACTTGACGACTGATCATAGCAGATTATTCACCAAGTAAAACAGTGTCTTACGTCACGCGAGGGAGTTATTTAATCACGCTAAAGACAGCTTAATGCACAAGGAGAGTACTGTACCTACTTTTACATTTTCCGCGAGAAAATAGTAAAAGTTTGGTAACGTGTTTCGCGGCATTATTTCCTTTCCGACAATGTACGGATTTTGAAAATATTTTTACATTTGTTTGACCATTTGACCATGTCTGAAGTGGTCTCATAGAATCGATCGCATAGAAATAGCTGTTTCTAGAAATAGCGATTTGAGAAGTCCACCATTTTGCTACGTTTTCATCGAGTTGTATAATTTAGAGGGCATTGAAAAAATGCATTCAGGCTTATACTTTTAGAATATTAATTTATAATCAATACACAATCCACATCATAAAAGTATCTAATATAATAATTAAGTATAGATGTATAGGAAGTAATTGTTTGTAATCATAGTAAGGATCTATTAATTTGATTATTTATTTGAGAAATGGGTAATTTTACTTCCTGAAGTTCATATTATCTAGAACGCAAATTATTAACTTAAAAGGCAACAGATTTAAAAAGTAGGTTAATTGTTCTCTTTTTTATTTATTTTTAATGTTAGGATTTTTTTCTTTTGGACCTTATATAAGTAACCCTAAAATACTTTTACTAATATTTTAGTATCCTACGGATTCTATAGGTACCTACCTATAGAATACTCGCTTTGTACACTGTAACACTATAATTGTTTCAAAATAAATACATATATTATTATTAAAAGTGGAACAAAATTTATGAGCCCTTCCCTAACCCAAGTACCTATCTATATATATAAAAGAAAGTCGTGTTTGTTAAAACACTTATAACTCGAGAACGGCTGGACCGATTTTTATGATTTTTGTGTTTTTGGATTTGTCTTTGTCGGAAATATCATATTATGTATAAAAATATGATATATGACAAATAAATAAATTTCCCCGCGGGCGACGCTGCGGGGCGCAGCTAGTGTATTATAAAAATCAAATATTGTTAACAAACTGATGTAGTTATACCAATATTGCGCTCGTAATAATATTACACAGCCATAACTAAACCGAATGGTGTTTTAACTAAGAATGTACAGACTACAGACTGATAAGTTAACACAAATTTTATGTTTTTGCTTGTGGATGTAGGAGATTCAGTCGCCTCAGGATAGAAAAAATTCCGAAGTTGACAATCTGCAGATCGAACCTAATATATTTAAAACTATTTGCGCCCCGCGGCTTCTTTCCCATTTATTATAATAGTAAAAAGTAAGATAGTAAGACAACTAAGACAAGATATTTTTCAGATCCCACAAACATTCATTGTTTGTACGATCTCCTAATTCCGGGTTATACAGGTTGTCCACCATATTCAATTTTTGTCACAAACAATTAATACCACAAGCATTTGATGTAGGTATGAAAGATATGTTGTAATCTTTATACAATACGAATACGCAATGTTGTAATCTTTGTGTTTGTGTAGTAAGAAATTTTGATTGATAATTATATTTAAAACATAGTGAAGTATACCTACTTCATATAGGTATAGTAATTTATCTTTTATCCCACAAGCTCGGCTTAGTTTGGGGCTAGATGGTGCTGTGTGAATTGTGCTCCATTATTTATCTAATTCTCGGCTACAAAGTTTCTACAAAATAAATTACAAACAAGTTTAGATCATATCCAAACAAGTTTATACTGTATACGGTAGAGAGAAAACCTAATTTAAAGTTAAAGCCGGCGCGCGAAGCGACCTTGCCCGCGGTATATTAAATTTAAACTACCCTATCTACGAAACATGCACTTTAGCTTGATCAATAACCCGTCACAAGTTAGAGCGCCAAACAACTAAAACTTCTGAAAGGTTTTCGATCAAATACACAGATAAACTTTCAGCTTTTGACTCTAATGACGAAGGTCTGGCCGTCAAACGGTCATCATCATCAGCCTATATTAGTCCGCTAATGTATTCAACCTGTACCCAGAATTTACCTGCAGTTTTCATCCCACCTGGCCGAAGGGCGTCCTACACTACGTTTGCCGAGACCAAAACACTCAAGAACACTCGCAACTCGCAGGTTCACGGTCCATTAATTTGAATATAATTAAGAGTTTATTTTGTAAGCCTAATGATGACTCGTACGTTTTTACTATTACCTAATGAAATCATTTTGTTGGCCAACGTAACTATCCAGTTCGAGCGCATGCTAAGTGCACCGGTTCTACTGACGTGTTCGAGATAATACTATAACAAGAGCATTGATTGGGCTTGTGGCTTGCATAATGACTGCGGGCTTAAACATAGTCTAGTGTATACAAGTGACCTGCCAATCACGTTGGTGCATGTAGTGGTACGTACCGATACAGCGCTCACAGGGAATTTCAACCACGATTAATCAAATAGAATCATCTAGGGCTTTATTCACTATAGAAAATCCACACATGTTACACAGATACGACAAGACAGCGGCGTGGAATCGGACAAAACCGTATTTTGAACACATTTTGACGTCAAACGGTTTGGGCGAGGAATCACTTAGGTCATAGTGAATCCCCTAATTCGTAGTTCTTCACAACTTTTTCCCTAACTTCAAACATTGTGCTGAGCACTAGTATGTTTGTATTTTTTTGAATAATAAATGAAGATCGAGAGAGAAGTGTAATATATTTTTTTTCTTGGATATACAAAGAAGTTAACGAATTTATAATTCTGCTTATTGAGGTCTGATCGGCCTAAAAAATAATTTTGGGTAATCCCCACTTAGGTATTCAACGAAATCCTAGCTCCTAATAGCGTTATGAATATCGTTGAATGCCCTCGGGATTCAACGAAATCCACAGCTATATTGAATTCCCGCTCGATTCTACAAAATCCCGGACTATACAGTGCTGTGAGACAAAATTCCTGGATGCTTTAAGAGGTAGTTTCTAGGAAAGCGCTCAAACAGCGCTTTCACGTGAAATGCATTGCAGGTATTCATCTCACCTCTGACCTTAAACTCCATTAAAGATGGCGCGTGTAACCTTCGAACAATATTATATCATACCAGCTATGCCCGCGACTACGATCGCGGCGATTTGTAAGTTTGGGAATTCACATAAACCTTACATATTTCCACATTAACTTTGTATGTCATATTTATTTAAATCTAATCTATAGCCTTAATTTTTTTTTACAAGATTCTAGCTTTAAATAAATGACCAAACTTCCATACAAGCTTACATCCCCTATTTCATCCCATTACTTAGAACCCTTTTTGCGCATTAAAAAGTAGCTTAAGTCCTTTTAAGTCTCTAGACCTAGCCTATCTCTGTGCCAAAAGTCATAGTTTAGGTGAGAAAAAACATACAGACAGACAGAGTTACTTTCGCATTTATAATATTAGTAGGAATGTATAACGTTTTCTGATTCAAACTACGCGCTAGTTAATATGATAGCAGGAAGATCAAACATCCTATTTGAATTGAATGGACTAATGCATTTCAAAGCTGTTGAATAAAACAAAGATCTAGGGTGCCTTAGGGCCTTTCCATAGCAGGACGGCATGGTGGTTTACCGTCCTATATAGCTGAACCCATATGGACAGAAATCGAGTGCATAAATCTCTTTGCACATGCACGTTACGACAGTTTTGCCGTGTCGTTAATATAAGGCCCTTTACACATGAAACAGATAATTAAACACGGAGGCCGTTTAAGCAACGAGGTTATGCTGAATTTTCGTTTCGACCGTTGATAGGGGACTCAGAAAGAAGGTGATATCTAATAAGGTAATAACCCTGGCAGCATGTTGAGGGGTGAGACCCTTCGTTCCTTGGGTTCCTCTAAAACGCTCTTTTTAAACACAATTACTTTTTGACGACATTTTTAAACTGTTTTTGAAATTAGGTGAGGGCTCTTTGCTCAGCTATTTCTTTTTATGTATGTTCTCTGTTTTCTCCTCTAGGTGACCATAAGATCAGCTTATATTGGGAAGTTTAGCATATCTTTTGGATATGTAAAGAGCAGGATCTTGAGATGGTTCTTTTAAAATGTTAATCCTGAGGTACTATTAGTACTTGTCCCTCAAAACCTTAGGGATGACGGAGCTGACAACAATTTTGGAATTGAGGTTAACTAAGACTAGCTGCGCCCAGCGGCTTCACCTGCGTGAAAACGGCTAGGAAGTACGACTATTCAAAATAGCCCGATCCATTCAGTAGTTTTGGCGTGAAGAGGTAACAAACATTCATCCAAACTAACGCATTTATAAGTGTTACCTGTTAATATTGTTGTTGTGTTTTCCTTAGGAAATTAAATCTCAGTAGCAGTTTGAACCTTTATACCCATTTCATACGATAACCAATTATGTCCATCCAAAGGTTGCCTAGAAGAAATCGCTCTTCACAATAAGCCGCCGAATGAGCCACTCTATTTTATTTGTATTAAGTTATTGTTCTTTACCATGTTTTGATGTTGCGATAAAGATATATTCTTTCATTAATTCTTTATTTTTTTTAATCTTTATTAACAACCAAAATTACAATCAAGGAATTGAAACAATTACAACTAGTACATATATACAATTAAGTATATTAATTAATTATTATATTATTAGTCATTAATTCACGGTGAACACAAACTAGCTATGTGCATGTGAAAAGGGCCTTACAGGTTGAGCGTCTATTTTACGATGATGGAATGGATTAGCTCCGTGCTCTCAGAATATATGATCGAAAGGCATTTTTATGTTCAGTTAGGAACGTTCCTAATGGATTAAGGTATTCATGGATTAGGTACGTACATCATTCTTATGATGATGAATGAGATAAAGTGGGATAAATAAATAACCGAAGTAGATGCTCTATAGACTTATCTTTTAGGTCTGTTTCAACTGGTTTAATTAGAGGTTTAGTTATTACTAGCGACTCGCCCCGACTTCGCACTATACATATAACCGTTCCTCTTCAATCACTCTTTGTATTAAAAAGCACATCAAACTCTATTAAGTTTTAAAGATCTGAGTATCTCTCAATCAATCTGTATCTGACATACATACAGCGGGAAGCTACTTTGTTATATAACAATACTAGCGACCCGCCCTGGCTTCGCACGGTTTTATTAAACGTATAAACCTTCCTCTTAAATCACTGTATTTATTTTAAAAAACCGCTTTAAAATCCGTAGATTTAAGCATACATAGGGACAGAGAAAGTGACTTTGTTTTATACTATGTGGTGAGAATTGGTAATTATTCCGTAGTTAATTTATTTTATTTAGTGGCATACCTCTATATTTGTAGTATTGACAATATTTATGTCATTTAAGCACTTTCTACTTTAACTGTTAATTATTAGTAAAAGAGTAGCATGAGTTAAGTAGTCGATACTTACGAACCTAATTAGTTAATGAGGGTCTTTAAATGTTCCTTTAAGGGGTTTCCCATTAGTGTAGCTTTTGCCTTATTTTGTCAACCAGTATCTTACAACTGTTTTTTTCAAAGGTCATGTTATATGTAGATTTGTTTATTATCAAGTATAACTACAGTAGATATTACCTTATCAAAGAAAATAAATTGAATTATAAAAAATGCTCGACTGGGTACGTTGTTTTATATTGAAAATGTAGATCAAAACTGAAAAGAAAAAAATATAAACCAGCCAAGTGCGAGTCTGTCTTGCGCACGAAGAGTTCCGTACCATTATCTTTAAAACGGCATAAAATATTACGTGTTGCATGGGAGCTCCTTTAAATATTTAACACTAGCGACCCGCCCCGGCTTTGCACGGATTTTTTTAAACGTATAAACCTCCCTCTTGCGTCACTCTACCTATTAAAAAAACCGCATCAAAATCCGTTGCTTAGTTTTCAAAATTTAAGCATACTAAGGGATAAAGGGACATTGGGACAGATCAAGCGACTTTGTTTTATACTATATAGTAGTTATTTGTTGTTGTAGAGGCAACAGAAATAGATCATCTGAGAAAATTTTAACTGTCTTACTATCACGGAATTTCCTGGTAAAGTTGAAACTGCAAAATCATTGTACAGTCATACTCTTACAACTTAAAGGGCATAAAAATCTAGTTTATCGAAGGATGAAACAAAATTTTCAAAGGTAAATAGGGGCTATTATGTTGATACTAAAATCTGCGCGTGGCTTCGCACGCGTTGTTTCAATAGAAATGTCTCAAGGCTATTTATATCAAATCAAAATCAAAATAACTTTATTAACAGACAACAATGGTCCATAGACAAAATAAAAGAAACAAGAATCCAAAATTAAGAGTAAGGTACATAGCTAAATCTAAATTATAACTAGGTTCACCAAGTGGTGAAGAATGGGACAATCGTATTTTACGATTTTATCCCATGGGAGCCTATTTATGTAATGAAAAGAAGCCTATGTCTTCCACGGCTAGAACTACGTTAATTCAGCCCGATCGGTTGAGTTATTTTTGCTTGAAAGTACAAACTTTCGCGTTTATAATATTAGTCAGGATTTTATCTGTTGCGGCCAGCCGTACTCGAATTCACCCAGTTCTAGCTACTTTTGTGTTTGTTCCGAGTTTGCAAAGGCCTGCGCGAGAAAGAACTTTAAATTAATTTTGTTATCTAATAATGTTTTTGAGACCACTTTCTGATAAGTTTAGAATAAAATTGTTGAATGGTAATTCTGTGATACTTATTAAAGTAGTTTTACCCGTTTTATTAGAAACTAATTTTTGTCTAATATTATTAGTAGCGAAACACTAGTGTGTTCTTAATTTAAATTAATCAGCGGCATTTTTATTAGTATTACTTTCCTTGAAAACTATGGACTTCGTTTTGATGCGAGCAGAATAAAATTGATACCTGCGTTAGCTTATCTAAGTAAACGTAGTGTTATGTGAATAAACGAGTAAATGATTATGTAAAAACTCGATGAATGTTTGCAAAATAGTTATACAAGGAAGTATTTGATCATTTATCTTGATACTTTACAATTGACCACACAAAATTTACTAACACTTTGGTTGCGTCATAAACTGATATGTTACCATTTGAATACATTACCTAGTAGTTGAGTAACGTTGTGATTACTTTTTCTCCCGCTTGTGACCAAGTTAATTAAAAAGTTATACGCACGGTCTTTGTTTCTATCAACTCAGTCGATGATATTCCGATTCTTAATTGTTATTCTGATGCGTTCAAGTTATCACCGGTATTTCCTGTACGTTATTTAGTAACAGATAACTTATGACCCGTCTTGAGAGTTTTTAATTACGTACTCCCAATAAAAATACACGAACTGAAGATAAATAACAAAAAATTAAAATTAGCATTTGCTGAAGATTTGAAAATGATGTTGTAGGAAAACAAAATAAAAGCAAATAATTCTGTATTGAAGTGACATAGTCATATTGAATAAACTCCATCAAGAAAGAAAATAAGTTTTTACTAAAATTTTAAAATTAGAATTTGCAACTTACCTCATCGGGACAGGGTGCGATGTAACGTTGTTGCGAAAAAGTTGTGGTGTCTTTTATGAGCGCGCTGCGAGGAGATAGAACGCGGGCGCGGATCGCGAGAGACTGGCTGGAGGTGGAGCGGCGGTCCTCAGCAGCCTGAAGGCTCGGCCGGTACGTGCTTGCGCCGGTATCGCGTTCACCTGACTGCTCTCTGCTCTCATGCGACCGTATCTGCGATACCTCACCGATTGACACGCGGACGCCGGCACCTTTGCCTTTTATATGCTTCCCCTCCTCTAAGGGTTCAGCATTTTCCTTTCTGAGAGCGAAAGAACTTACGGATCCTGGATACAGTTGCGTTGACCCGTGACTACTGCACAAGACAGCACCATCCGGGTGTTAGGACATTGTTCGATTGGTAATGCTTGATTGACCATGTTCTCGTTTATTCTTATTCTTGACAAGCTTTTGTCAACGGTCTCCCTCATTGATTGCCTACTTAACTTTATGCTAGGCATTTTCCTTGGATTGTAATTTGTAAAGAAGGATTCAATTAAAATTATAATAAAATTATTCGATTTGGTAAGACTTGAATATAACTTACACAGATATTTTAAATGGTTTTGCATAAACTAAACTCAATATAGGAAGGAGGTCTTTTTCGAGCTTCGAAAAGAAAATTCTAATTTAAAATTTTCCATTTCAAAATCTTTGCGATAAAAATATTCAAATAACATGCTAATTCCTTTTTCCATACCGCGAAATCTTTCTTTCAAAGTCAGCTTTTGAGCAGAAATAATTTTTAATAATAATTGTTTTGTGACAAACACTTTGAATAATAAGTTTATTTTACTTTTAAAACTTTCATAGTTAGACGTGTTAATTATGAATGTATGCGCAATAATGCGCATATCTAGTTTTTACATTCAATGTGAATAATCTTAGAAAAACATTTGGCGTAATAAAGACTGTCGTGTTTTGTCAAATTGTAATGAAATTTTATGAAGGAACCAATACGTGACAGAATGCTGACAAAACCGGCGATAGCGTCGGCGCGGCGTCGCGTCGTCGTCGGCGGCGTCGGCGGGTTGTCGTTGACATTGGTTGTGGTCGGAAAAATCGGAGCTCAAATACCTACTGTTCGACAAATAACAGAGATAATTAGAGACACCTTAGAACTAAATATTTTGCGGGAAAATATTTCCGTTTTCGGCACATTACTAAACACATTACCACTGGTTATTAGACACCCTAACAGAATCTTTCTTTGTTAACTTTTATGAGATTAGCTAAAGCACTTATAAAGGGATGCCTAGGTCAAGCCGTGTTTTAATATTGACGACGGATATTTTTTTTTTGATATATTAATAGGTGTAATAGGTGATATATTAAGGTCCACCTGGGACTGCAACGAATGAAGTTGCGGGTTCGATTCCCGCCTAAGGATATTTATTTGTATGATTTCAAATATATTTTTACGGGGTTCTGGGTGTTTTCTATGTTTATTAATATATCTATATATATGTAAAACCTATGTATGTATATCAGTCATCTAGTACTCATAACACAAGCTCTGCCTAGCTTGGAGCTAGATGATATTTTGAGGATTTTCCAGCATTATTATATAAGCTTGTGATGATGATGCAATTTACAGAAACTTGCATTTTTGTTCTATTTTTTATTAAAGCGTGAAAAAATTTGAACTACCATTTTTTCAGAAACAGCCTGGTGACAGACGGACGAACAGCGAAGTATTAGTAATAGGGTCCCGTTTTACCCCTTAGGTACGGAACCCTAATAACTAGGCTAAGTAGATAAACTAGACTCTATATCTACTCATAATATTTACGTAGATAGAGATTCTTAATAACCTGCCTCTACCAGAAAGGTCAAAAAACTTTTGTCAAAAAGTTGATCTTCCGGTTTGTTGATCGAAACTTAGGTAAGTGGGCTATGTAGGTAGATGTTTATAGTGGGAACGGTTATTCCTAACAGTTTTAATATAAAATAGGTAAATTAATTTGTACATCTAGTATGCGTTTGGTTTGCACAATACCAAAACAAAACAGTTTTAGTTTACTACCACTGGCCTATTAAAGGTTGTACTGTCAATGTACTAAATCACTCAAAATTAATAGAATAGGCCGTAGCAAAACTTACGAAATAAATAACAATAACAAATAAAAAAATTAAACTGGACAATTATAGTTAATTTTGCCTCAAACTAAGCAGAATAAGAGGAAGAATCATGGATTTGCATAATATATAATGTATTAACATGAGCTTGTATTAAGGGTGGGTACTAGATAATTGATATAATTATGTACTCAATACAATCGATTTGGTATATATTTTTAATATAAGAATCAAGAAGAATAGTTCGTGTGAAACTATTTTATCGCTGCTATTTACGAATAGTAGTTTCGCTCTATACGGCAAGGGTGCAAGGCGATTATGCTTTGAGATGAAACTATAACTTTTATCACGTTCGTAAACTATGCTCATTGCACAACCCATACTAAGGACTCTGTTTTGTGCTAACATTGCATTTTCAAAGTGAAGGCTATGTTTGTAGAGTCTCACCCTGCAGGGGTATTCGGGAATTCAGTTTCCGAGTTTTCGATGCGGAATCGGACTCAGATTCGGGCGTTATTTAGTTTTTCTCGGTTTTCTAATATTTTTCGCGTTCTACATCCTAAATAAAACTAAAACGCTTAAGTTTTTTATGGAGGTATGGATATTTGTTCCTCTTTCACGTGAAATACTAATCGGATCGAGTTTAAATTGAATAAGTATCTAGATCTGGCCCTGGAATAAAAGATAGGTAATTATCATCCCATAAATCAGGTCCGAAAGGAAAGTCCGAAGGAATAGAAAAAGCCTTGAGATGTTTTCATAGAAACAACGCTTGCGAGGCCGCGGGCAGTTACTAGTGGATGATAAATAGCGGAAAAGTTGTTTACCATAATAAATAAACCATTATCTATGAACCAATGTTTCAATTAATTTAGACTAGCGACCCGCTCCGGCTTCGCACGGTTTTATTATACGTATAAACCTTCCTCTGGAATCACTGTATCTATTAAAAAACCGCATCAAAATCCGTTGCGTAGTTTTAAAGATTTAAGCATTCAAAGGGATATAGGGACATAGAGACAGAGAAAGCGACTTTATTTTATACTATGTAGTGTTTTAGTGAGAAATTCCAAAGAGATTTATTACTGAAAATCAAAATTTTACCAAATTATTTAATATTTTTTGCATCATGGGGAGAAAGAAAAGTGTCTACGTTTTGTGGAAAACTTCTTTTTTTTCAGGAAAATAATAGAAACTTAAATATTGAAGTTTCACGCGTATCTGTATCAGAATCCGTGTCAAAGACTGGGAAACTAAGTTTCTGAATAACCCTGCTGTTTCCGACGGAATGAACCACGAATGAACTAATTTTCCTGGAATGGAATTGCAAGTTCCACGTGTAACGATTTTGTTACACGTGGAACTTGGGTGGGAGAATTTAATTGTGTTTATTTTATTGTGATAAAAGCCTGATGAATGAAGAATGCTGGAAATTATGACCTTTGGGCACGAGCGTCCTTTAAACTACAGTGGGAGGCTTTAATTGCGGAACCATCATGAAATTATTATAATAAATGTTGAAGATGGGATTTAAAAATATTGAATTGATGTGGTTGGAACTTTCCTTTTAGTTCTAATAATAATATTTTACAATTCTAACAGCATCATTTAGCCCCAAGCTGTGTTTTATTTGTACTAAAAAAAACTCCTAGATAGGTACTTAATACATTAAGTTACACTAGTTGCGCCGCGGCTTTGCCCGCGTGAAAATGTATAATGTAAATTTTCAGAAATCTCCTAAGGGTAGTTTCGTAAAAAAAATACGTGTTTAATTATTTAATTTGCAGTTTATTTATACCGAGTTTTGAGTGAATGAAACCAAGGAATAATAATTTTCCGTCCAAATTTTACCACCCTATTAACCCCCACAGTGGATAAAATTTCCAAATTTCAATAGCCTATGTGTCCTAAGGTCCTAAGCTATCTACATACCAAATTTTATTTAAATTACTTAAGTAGTTACAGAGCTTACTTATTAACAAACATTCACACAGACTTTCCCATTTATTTTAATAGTAAGATAGATAGATATTTTAAGCATCTTTATTTAGTACCTTTATAGATAGGTAGGTATATTTGATAACCTCGGTGGCGTGGCGGGCGAAGGGCGACATTGCGAGTTCGATTCCCGCCTTGAGACAAATATTATCTACAAAAAAGTTCCTGTTTCTTGGCATTTTATAATGTATAATAAAACTAACTATATTTGTAATGTACGGTATTAAGTCTTAGTATATCAGTCATCTATGTAGTATCTACTTATAACACAAGCTCTACTTAACTTGGGGCTACATGATGCTGGGTGCATTGTGCAGAATTATATATTTATTATTATTCATAATGGTCTGTTAACTTAACACAGTTAATAAGCATTGTTATTTCTCAAAGTAGTCTTTAACTAGTACAGTCAGCTGCTCGATGTATATCATCATCATCATTGACCTATTTGAATCGTCGACGTTAAGCCTGTTTATCGACTAAATAATTTACATAAGCAATAAGAAACAAAAGACCAAAGTGGGAAACTTTAATTGGCATAAGTTCATTTCTACGAAAGAGATCGATTTTACGCAACTCATAAAATTTATTCCCAGGTTTTTCTCCCTCAATTCCCAGTTTTAAATCGACCCTGTTTTTCTCATTAATAAAACGTCACCTTCCTAATGAATAAATAAGCTCTGCACTGGTAGTGCTTGTATTCCAGCAGGTTTGAGGTCACATCACAGGTCTCTTCCTAATGAATCTGTGCTGGCGAGGAAGTGGTTCCAAGTGGTAATAAAAAGTTCCATATACCGGATACGTGAAGATCTTGTTGAGAGTATGCTAATAGGCCAATAGCTTTCACAGGATGAAAATAGATAAACGTAATATACACTGGCCTGCAAAACTAAGTAACAAACACACTTTAATTTTTTTTTAAACCTGTAATTTGCTATTTTTATCAGCTTTCTTTAAAACTATAATAAATTGGACACTAAATGCCTATTAGAAGAAGTTTGCCTAGAAAGCTGATAAAATTTGCTATAAAACGTTTTTTATTTATAACCACTACTTACAAAGCGTTAGAATAAAAAAATCAAAGTTTGATACTCACTTTTGCTAGGTACCTATACTTAGCTTTCACTATGCAAAAATACTTGAAATGTTACGTAAAAAGTTCTTATTTTAGGAAGCAGTTAAGTGTTTTAAGTATTTTAAAAGAAATTGTAACGCTTTGGTTTACATAAAAAAAAGTCTTTCAAGAAATAATCAAAAAACGCTCAAACATATGTTTGTTAATTTTATAAGGGGAAAATCATGTGAAATTTTTAAATAAATTAAGGTTTCTAAAATTTAGAGCTATTTTCTTTTAAATTCAAGCCCATTTTTGGACACATTAATTTGCTTATTTTCAAAATTCCTTTCTTTTTTCCTTCCGTTCAAATCAAATCACATTTATTTCAGGCATGGTAGGTATAAAAGTCACACAACACAGTCCATAATTAACATTTTTAAAATAACAAGACAAAAACATACAGAGAAAAACAAAAATATAAAAGACGATAACACTAACAACATACATGAACCCTTGTCCAGTTCTGCATAAATGGAGAAGCTGTGTCCAGCCTTCCTGCAATAACCTACAGGTTGCTGTTGGCGCTGCCGAGCTTCCTGCGCATCAGCGACGCCGTTCTCTTGCGTAGGATCGCAACGAATCCATCGACCCACGTTTCCGTGAACATGCCTGATGCGCTACAGAAGCGCGGCAGCCCCATCAGCCATCTGAAGACATTATTATATTGGACGCGAAGGGCGTTTCAGGTCTTCTGCGTATGCTTGATCCATAGGCTGCACGTGTAGAAAGACTGAAAGTGTGCAAAGTCTTTCAGTGCGTTGTAAAGATTGTCGTCTTTACCTGCAAACAACAACGCGTAAAGCTACGGGCCAACATATTATTGGCTCGGACCACCTATAAAAATAATAAAAACTTCAAGTGTATCAGCGGCTTAGGCTCTGCGTCTTCTATCAGCAACTCAGTTGCTCCATCATAATATCAATACCTACATGGTATTGATATAATTTGTATATATTTTAGAGACTCATCTCTAAGATAAGGCTCATCTTATTTTTAAATTTCAAATTGAGAATTACGAACTAATATGGGATTTCATCGTCATCGAATCACAGATAAATAATTATTTCCCCCTAAAACTGTTAAAACTTGGGAATTATTTTTTCCCACTACTACGCATAAATTGAGAAGTCCTTTTTTTCAGATTAAAATTCTTTTATTCTTTTAAAGTCCTTTTGGACGAGCTCTAGCTCTAAATAGTTCATAATTTAGAAATTTTGATGTATGCAGTATACTATGACATTCAGAATTTGCTTGAAATTGTCTTTCATTGGTTCGGTTCAAGGGCAATAGTGTCATCAAGGAAAGATACTGTCAACGGAATAAACAATTTGATGATTGAAAAAGTCCCGGCCAAATAAAAAGTTACAAACTGATCGACACCGAGAAAAATATACGTGGCTAAACTCGCGCACGAAGGGTTCTGTATCTTTAAAAATATTTTAGTATACGAAGCGACTAAAAATGTATTATTTTCGCAATTTTTCCTTTATTTGTGCAATGAGACAAATTTCAAGATTCTGAGTTCACGGGAAATACCATGTAGATTTAGATTCCTTTGCGAGTATCGAAAAAATGCAGAAACGGCTGTTTCTCTCATCTTGTGAATAATCGACTTAGAAATTTGATTTTTTTCACAGCTCCAAGGACAGTTGGCTTGATTATTTGATACGAATTCCTGAGAAAAAGAGTCTTGCCTGGCAGACGAACGGACAATAAATTGATCCTAAAAGGGTTCCGGTTTTCCTTATGAAAAACCCAAAAAAAAAAAAGAATGAACGTTTGGAAAGTACAAAGCCGTTTTTGATTAAATCTTCATCAGCATCATATCAGACGTTCACAGCTGGACATAGGCCTTTCCTAAGGATCTCCACAAAGGCCGGTACTGCGCAGTTCGCATCCAGGGTCATCCCTCACCCTTCATCAGGTCATCGATACGACGAGTGGGGTCTTCCCACACTGCGATCTCCGGATAATTCAGGATAATTCACTCGGCGGCATCATTACGATGTACAGGACTTTCCTAACCATCTTCAGAAAGGCCGGTACTGCGCAGTTCGCATCCAGGGTCATCTCTCACCCTTCATCAGGTCGTCGGTACGATGCGTGGGGTCTTCCCACACTGCAGTCTCCGGTTCGTCGGAAGCCAATCAAGAATAAATGATACTTAAGGCTACTCGATAAATAAGGCTGGATAATTCACACGGCGGCATCATAAAGATATACAGGATGGTTATTTGACAAGGGCGAAAGTAAAAGGTTTTAAAAAACTAAATAAGCAGTTATTGTTTTGGCATAAATCGAGACCATGACTCTTTTTATGACTTTCCTCTAACTCTAGTGGTTTCGCAGTTACTTGGCCATCACCGACCTTCTCAAAAACCAACCTGTAGAGTGTAGATATTATTCTTATTTCTACTACTTATTTTTAAAAACCTTAAATCTAAACAGTTTGTTCATCATTTATTTTAATCCAGAAAGGTGGTAGAATCGGGGTCAAAGGCAGACCTTGTGTTAGTGGTAGAACATTTTCAAAGAAAAATGCGGTACTTAGACAAGACTCATTTTCACTTATACCTACGTCCTTGCTTTTATGTATGTAAGAACTGAAGCTATATACATAAAATATATAAAAACAAACCTGTTGACAAGCATTTTATGCTTGTTAACTCACACAGATTTATTATTGACTTCAAAGTCGAGAAAATTTGAAACAGGTACATTAATAACAACGAAAAGTATAATCAAGGAATAGAAACAAATTAGAACTAGAATATACGATTTTATATACCAGTCGGTAGCGTCCTCAAGACACTGGCTGCTTTACCACGGTGTATAGCAATGATGATGACGATGAGCTACGCCTGATAGGTTGGTACTCAGTAGCTCTTGGGTCACGCGTCGCATCGACCAAACGACGCTCAGTTAAGATTGACGCTGTCTGTCTGTTTGTCTGTCGCTATGAATGCTTAGATCTTTAAACTACGCATCGGATTTTGATGCGGTTTTTTAATTTATAGACTGATTTTAGATGAAAGCTTTATGCTTATTACCTATAAATACATCCGTGCGAAGCCGCACTTTTGTTAAATTTGTATACGTATTGACTCGCACTTGGTCGGTTTTATTTGTATTAAAACTTTTAATAAATAATTTTGGACAATTGTAGGTAACTTTGCTCTACAACGGCAGTTTTTCCTCCATGTGACGTTTTGTTCCAATGATTATAACACTACACCTTCTGTGCGGTGGTAAGGGAGTAACTAGTTGCATGTCAATGAGGACAATGGTACCTAATGTATTTCCGCAAACACTGACGATGGCACATCGCACATCCTATCATTTCCTTTGTTTAGTTCCGGAATAGCAATTTGTATAGCTTTGAGGAAACGTAGAACTTACCTATTTTGTCAAGAGTCGAGTTAGTCACCAATTGTAGCATGCATCATCATCATCAGCCTATATTAGTCCACAGCTGGACATAGGCCCTGTCTTCAGCTTACCGCCTCCAGCATCTGCTAGCAGTCTTTCGCAGATGCACAGCTTGGTCACAGTTATTATACTTCTTTTTTGGAGTTTTAAGGAACTCCATAGAAAGCTAGAGGTAAAATAATGTGATGTTTTTTAAAAAAGTAACAACTGACTTTAAATGTTACGTTTTTTTAGGAAACCTAAGTAACTAACTAAGCTGAAAAAATGAAAAAGATAGCAAAATCAGTACACCCAGTAAAAAGCTCTGTGATAGATACCTAACACACACACGCGCACACAAATACGATCGAATTGAGAACATCCTCAATCTCATCCTCTGTAAATAAAATGCACGATTGCATGACACGTTGCCGAAAAGTGGAAGTAAAGGAAAAATATGTGCATGATGCATGTTGTTTTAATCATTTATAACCCTTATCTAGTACCCAATAGGTATCTGCGAAGTAGATTGGCCAGTATTTTTTATGACTGCTAATTAAGACAAATTATTTTGAAAGGGCATCTTTTAACCAAATGGCGAAATGAGTCAGTATCAGTGCGTCCTACCCCATGACCTACGGAGCTGAGACGTGGACACGGAACAGCTCAAAGTAGCTCAACGAGGTATGGAAAGAACTATGCTCGGAGTATCTTTTGAGGATAGGATTCGTTACAATAAAAATACAATTTGTTTCGACGACCGATGTCGTACGGTGGGTGAAGGTCCGCCTGCGACGCAGGAGGTTGTGGGTCCGATTCCCGCCTCGGAACAAATTTGTATACGATCTGCAGAAATTTGTTCCGTTGATCTGGATTTTTCTATTGTACCAGTAATAATTGCATAATAAAAAAATATGTATGTATGTAATGTATTGTATTAATTATATCAGTCATCTAGTACCTACCCATAAAACAAGCTCTGCTTAGCTTGGGGCTAGATGATGCTGTGTGGACTGTCCGGAATTATTTATTTATATTATATTCATTACATCAGGAATCACACTTTCACACATCCGCTGATAAAATGCGACTCGATGAATCCATGGATGCGAAAAACACTTTTCGATTTCAAATATGTGACAATTTGAATTCCTCAAAATTTTATGGCATGATAATCAATGTGAGAGAATGAAGAAGATTCCCCATTCTACGTATCTTTTTCAATTTTGCTTGAATGATGATTATAATTAGTTTTAGAAAAATATCCAAATAAACCTTCGTATTTTTTGTAGGTTATTTAAATTGTGGCTAAATAAATATTTATAGACACTAGACGGTGTGTATTGATTGAGAGACTTCAAAAAAATAAAATAAAGATTATTGTTTGTACTTAGTTATTTTGATACTGAATTACTGTGTCAATGAAATAGTAGGTACATTGTTATTGTTGTTGTTGGGTTGAAAGTAACTTATTTAGTCCTGAGACGGGGTTTGCGCCCGAGGCAACCAATAGTTCGAGGGACTAAAGAAGTTACTTTCACCCGAGGTAAACACTGTGCTTTTCATTACGAATTCAAGTAAGCTGAAGAAAAAAATTGAGAATTTTATTTTACATAAACTCACAAAAAAGGTGAGATATTTACTTATTGAAAAGGTTTTCCACTACAGGTTTAGCCTCCTCTCTTATGAAATCAGGCGTTAAATCTACAACTGAATCATATGAAATCATTCTCATTGTTATACAAACAAAAACAACACGCGAAAACAAATGAAGTTCGAATTGCCGCTTTCCCGATTTTATTTACTGCAGCCAAATTAATTTTTCACATTCTGCCATTATCATGGTTCATTATGCGATAGCTGTCAGTTGAAAACTATTCTCCCTAGGGCTGAAAAGTATCACTTTCAACCCGCTCTTCAGTCAAATTCAGACCTAGTTTCCGAGTATGAGTGTTGAAAAGACATTTTCAGTAGGTACCTGCAGTGTTTCTAATCTTTCGATAGACTAAAATTGGCTCGAAATTGGTTTTCCGTTAGCTGAGTAGATCCACTCTGCTCGCCGGAGAACTACTTACGAGCCAATTTCAGAGTCCACGTTGTTGTAATTTCCGTTCGAGGACAAACCCTTTTATCAGCCTCTCTTCTTCGGCTATACGAGTTTAATCCATTTAAATCCTTACTTCCTTACTAATATTATAAACTCTGAAGTTTGTTTAAAATTACCAAAGATTATTTTATTTATTTATTTATTTACACAAGAACATAACATTACAGATGAATCTAAATCGTTATGCCTAGTACACTGAGTAATTTACAAATTAAAAATAAAAACAAATAGCAATTTACACACGAAAAAATAATTACAATTAAAAATAAAAATCATAATAATCATGTAGGTAACAAAAAAAACATAATCTTAACACTTAAACTTAAATGAAATTTAAAACAACACAAACTAAAATTAGATATAAGTTGAAAACATGACAACAAGACATACATTTATATGCTCTCACAAAACTCCAGGCACACTCTTTCGATCACCTTCCAGCCATCCGCAAACACATCAAACTGAGGGTGGTTGGTGATGAGCGCGTTAAGATTGCGCTGAGCGCGGGAGATGGGAGACTGCTGACGATGCATAGTGCGGGCACGAAGGGGCTCGAAAAGACGAACACGACCTGGACGAAATCGTACGCGATTTTGTGGGACACAGAGCCTGCTTCCTTCAGTTAATAGAGTAGAGCAATCAGTGATACCCCGCAAGATACGGCAGAGGTTAAGAAGCTGGTCATTAAGGCGCCTAGTTTCTAAGGAGTTGAAGCCTAGTGTTCCCTGTAGATACTTGGTAGGATACATGAATGGATGATAACCATGACATTTTTTGTACAAGAATCTAAGAAACCTCTTTTGTACTTTTTCTATCATAAGCGAATATGTTACTTCGTACGGGTTGCACACACACGCACTAGCCTAAAGATGTAGACACTGAGAAAAAAACTACTTAACGGATCGGGTTGAAATTGAACAGACGTAGAATAGATTTAAGTGGCCTAAACCTGGAATAAAATACAGACCGGGACGGGCCGCTAGTAAACGCTGCTGACAAATGACAACCGATTCGGCAATGCGGGCGAAGGTTCGCCTGCGACGCAGGAGGTTGCGGATTCTCGACTTGGGACAAATGTTTGTACGATCGGGAATCCTCTTTTTCCAGGGATCTAGTTAATTTCTATGTATAGTTAGGTAATAAAAAATTTCTATCTATGATATGTATTTTATTAAGTACCTACCTACTATTCTTTTAACATATCAGTCAACAAAAACTGACATCTTCAAATTGTCACTTGGAAGGGGGAAATGATATTGTCTATCGTTCCATTTCCGATCCTGATTTCGTTTATTCATGGTATCAATTTCGGCTGACAATGGCAATCGTCCATTGATGGTTACTGCACAAAAATTAAGATGGGTGTACCTTTGAATATTTTAGTTCAATGTGTTCGTAAGCTGAATAAGTGCATTTAATTTAAAAATTGATTTAAAACAATTATTTATATACAGCCACAAGCACAGCCTAAGCTAAAGCCTAAGCTTTAGTTCCCAGTCATTACCCACCGCAGCTCGCTTGCATTGCCATGAGGCATTTGTGGCTTTTGCTTTTGTGAACACCCATACGACTTAGTCCACATAATCTCTACGAGGAGGCATGTGAGAAATTACTCACTGATTTTCTTAATGTCATGAGAATTTCGTTTCGAATTTTAGTTACCTAGCTGCCAGACAGTGCCATCTATTATATTCAAAACACGAATACTTTGGCTAACATGGCGAGGCAAGGTACAATAATTTACAATTCAACGCTGGTAGTTCAGTTCCGATGAGTTAGTGTAGATGTCGCTGTATTTCAGATTATTTTCATGGCGTAGTCCACCATTATTCTTTACCTGTCTTTCAGAACCCCGTGTTCAAATGTGTCAAATTTGTAGTGCTTCAGCCCTGTTGATTATTTTCCGGAAAATTATAAAGTAATACCTAGTAATAACTAAGATCTTAAATTATTTTTTACGTACTGTAGTGACATCTAAATAAAGTAAGTTAAGTTTTACATAATAAGTTTATTAATTCAGTTAACGTTCAATGCTTTTTACCATACCATACCATATGGTAAAAAGTAAAGGCGTAAACCTATACAGTACTGTGGAATAGGTTCCATATATTTAATTTCGAAAAGTGTCGCAGATTTGACATTCCTCAGAGCCATCTTTAGTTTTCAAATTATATCATCATAATGGAATGGAAACCCAATGACGCAGCCGTGATTTCAGATTTACTAGTTAATGTAAACCAGTCACATTTAAAGTTCCGATGAGTTCGTGTAGATGTCGCTGTAAAATAAGTAACCAACTAGACTTGGTTCTTTATATAAAAATATTTTCTGCTGAAAGATTCCCTTTTTGTAAATATTGTAAATAGTTAAGTACTTAAGGAAGTAAAGTACTAATTTTAATTGAGGGCTTTATTTTACAGTACAGTTACTTACCTAATAAAAATATTATATTTTGAGAACAACTATCTACCTATGTAATAATTTAATATTTTTATCACCATGATATTTTTATAAATATTATTATCTGATTCTCTAGAAGAAATCTACCTACATAATAGAAACTACGCTTCCTAGAAATCTCTTTTAGGTAATACCTATTGCTCTGGGCCATTGAAAATAGTAGATAAGTAGTACCTACTTATGTAACTCAGTGCTGTGAGCATAACTTTTGCCAAAAACTTCTATAGGCAGCGCAGTTCACTACACCCCGCGATTACTCTATGTTGATGGCACAGAGCAGCTAATGAAATAAATCGATGGTTAGGCAACAGCGTACGAGGCTTGAACCAAAATATTCTGTCATAACGTTGACTGGTCAAATAAGTCTCCACTGAAAACACAGATGGCGCCACCAGAAAGCCATGCGCTGCGCACGTTTCTATCGGTAGATTGAGTAAGCATCAGTAGGTATAGTATAGGACATTCTTCCGCCTACACAGGGAATAGTACGAACAGTATGGGCTGCTATGGCATCGTGTCGCCACACTGCCAGTGCCGGGCCAGTCGTTTACTCTGATACCGGCGAAACGCGCGTTTTTCTTTGCCATCCGCGTCGCGATTGTTGACGGAAATCATTAGTACCAGATCTGTGACAAACGCCGTGTGACTTGTGTGATACATTAGTCATACTGGTAAAACAAACATTTGTTATATTATTGGTTGTTTGGCCGTCATTTTCGGCGCATCTACCTAAATACACTGCACTCGGATTGCCGGCGCGTCTTAGATTGGGTAAGTCATGAGTTTAGATGTTTTAGGTTTATGTCATATTTATATGTGATTTATCTTACGTAGGTACCTTTCTCATTCATTATTCTGTCCATTTGTAGGTTGCCTGTAAGAAATAGCTCATAAACGTTAAAGCCGCCCGTTGTTCTTGTGCCTTACAGATACTGAATACAAATCAGAAAAAATCAGATAATTCTGTCAGCTGTTTTGAAATTAGGAAGGTAACTACCTAATAAAATATTATTTTAAGACCTCGTCGGTACCTAGGTAGTGAGCAATTAGTATAACTAGGTACTTAGCTACTAGACTTTGATTATATGTACTTATATTTAACACACTCTTTATGGCCATTGTGTCCGAAACAACTCAATCTATAATTTATTAGAAATGTAATAGGTCTATTTTCCTATAGTTACATAGGAGGTACTACCAAAATTATCTACATAGGTACTGTCATTATTTTTTCCATCCGTATCTTACCATGACAATAAATAAAACAAATCGTAGCTACCTAGTTAAAATCTGCAATTCGCAATTAAAAATTTAAGTATTAAAAAATATTTGTGATGCTCGCACATGCGAAGTGCGCTAGATACTAACAGTCTGGATCAAGAAAACTTTGAAAAGTAGGTATACGAATTTCATCGTTCACAATTTTATATTTCCTCGTGAGACATAAAATGACTGCAATTGTTATTGCATCATTATTGCGACACCAATCTACTGTATACTAACTATCAAAGTTTGTATATTTTATTCATTACTAGCGACCCGCCCTGGCTTTGCACGGGTTTATTTAATACGTATAAACCTTCCTCTTGAATCACTCTATCTATTAAAAAAACCGCATCAAAATCGATTGCGTAGTTTTAAAGATTTAAGCATTCAAAGGGACATAGGGATATAGGGACATAGGTTCAGAGATAGTGACTTTGTTTTATACTATGTAATGATTTCCTATTTACCTACGAAAAGTCCCGGTCATGTTGTATCGGAATCGGTTTGTGTACGGTGACACTCGATGATCGATGTACACATCCGTACAGTATTGCGGATTTATTCCTGATTATTTGTTTTCAAGTCTTGTACCTAACTAGGTACATACTACATACACAAAGTTGTTCAAAATATCACATCATTATCTAAAAATTGACTCAACGAATCTCAAACTTTATTATGCTGTTTTATCACATTTTCATGAAATTTTTGAATCATTGTAAAACACTTATTTATTAATTTTATATTTAAAGTAAGAACCTATTCTTTATGAGTTTCAAGCAAACCGGGCCACTGGACCAGAAAAACTTCTACCCCATTTGTATTGTATTAAGTATATCAGTCATCTAGTACCCATAACACAAGCTCTGCTTAGCTTGGGGCTAGATGATGCTGTGTGGACTGTCCGGAATTATTATTGTTATTATTTTTTATCCACTAACTATTTCCAAAAATCCCTTCAAATCGGATGTGTTGTGTAGAATGCTGAAATTTGGAGAGTTAGATACCTTTTAGGGCAATTGTGCACTACAAGGAATTTTAGTGTCTGGCAGTCCGATTTTTTACGGTCCGATATGGCACGCCATATAAAGTATATAGAGTGAGTGGGGGCAAGATCGAACGGTTTTTTGATGAGATGGTCAGTGTTGTTTTTGAATCCATGTAGAAGAATAGATATTAACTTTAGCTAAAAGTAAATTGGACATAATTAAAGGGTAAAGACTAGATTTTTATAATATGTCAATAACAGCCTGATAAAGCTGTCCAAAAAGTAGAAAACTGTAATTAAAAATATTATTTTTACTTAATTGAAACAGGGGGAAGATGAAAAGGTGACGGGGTAAGATCGAATAAAAATCTAAAATCGTTAAAACGTGTCTTAGGCAGGTCTTAGGCAAAGTTTATGGTCCTTAGTCTATAGTGTTAAGTAATTTAAAAAGTTGTAACTGACTGTGGTGCCAAAATACCTATTTTTAACAAAGATATAACAAATTTAATATACATATATATTCCGAACTTACCCCACTGGGGGAAGATTGAAGAAGAGATTCTCAAACTTTGGAGCCAATTTGCACATGTTTTGACTGAAGAAAAAAAAAATTATCTCTTAATGGAAAATGAAATAAAAACTGAAAACTTTTTTATTTCACATGAAACCTATATGAATATTCTTTTTCATCACCATAAATAATTCTTAATTTTTTTCTTTTGTACTCTTTAAAGTATTTTCTTTTTCTATTGGATTCTTTTTTTATTTCACATTTCTTAGCATTCTTGTTATTTTTTGTTTTACCACTTTCAGCAATTGTTTTCTTATTTCTTATTTTCTTCCTGAAACTTACACAAAGATACAGTTTGAGAACATCTGGCTTTTAGTATGAAATCTGAAAAAGGGTCAAAATTAAAACATTGATATCTTTGTCTTACCCCATTAAATGTAAATGGGGAAAGATGAAAAGTTGAAATAAATTCTAAAATACGAGAAATAGAGAGATTTAGAAGTAATGACATAAATATGTACAAAAAATAATAGGCAGATGTTTCAATGAAACACTCGTACCTGCCTTGTAATTTAATTTACAAGACACGGGGCAAGATGAAATCACTTTTGTGAATCCTGAAAAGTACACTGTCTTAGAAAATTGCACTTTACACACAACCAGGCGTTCTCAGCCGCAACCGCTGACTGAGTTGTGATAAGTAACAAATTGGTGGCCCTAACGTTGTTGCCAGCACAGTCATAAGTACTATAAATCTGGTGTTATTGAAGACTTTTTGTCTTACCCCTTTTTTCATCTTCCCCCCACTCACTCTACTAGTTTGTGCACTATACGTAATTTTACCGTCCGATATTTTACTTTTCCCCATTCCGGAACGGTTTTTTCTGAACTTCTTTCTCTTTTTTTCTTGCTAAACTGAGGCGTATCATCCGAGTAAAGACGGACAAGTGCACAAGCCAATCAGCCGTTTTTTTCATGCCACTTCGGACCGTAAAAAATCGGACTGCCGGACAGTAAAATTCCTTGTAGTGCACAATCGCCCTTAGGTATCTACATGTATCTTTAGAAACATCCCTTACATTCATGGCTATTCGATTCTAAATTACAATTCTGAACTGTCAAAGTTTAAAAGTTTCATTCGTTATTTCCTATTTACCTCAGTGGCTCGAAGTATTCGATTTGAAAAGTAAATGACCTGATAAGACGCCAGCCTTAGATAAAGTTATGCAGTCGAGTCTGGTTTACTATAATTATGTATGGCAGTACCAATAATCTGCGGATACCGTCTGCAATGCGCTCTAGTTTGAGAGTTAAGACTGAGAACAGGAAGCTGCGACCACAGATTAGGATGATCTCTAAGACTCATTGATTTATTATATAAGTATCTGGTGCATCTAGTCAACGGAATCACGCACGTAAGTGAGAGTGCATAAGAAATACATTTAAAGTTTCAATACAAACGCGACTGATTCGCGTTCGTCGAGTACCTACCTATATCCTAAGCTCAGGCGTCAAATAGACCAGACGCTAGACGCTTAGAAAAAGTAATAATTTTATATTTAGATACAAGTATTAGAATTTAATAAAATTCACGCCTGGTACGCCTAAGACGCTCTTTTTATGACGCGTGACCCGAGAGCTGGTGAATATCTGGCTCAGCGCATCAGCATTGCCATACAGCGTGGTAATGCAGCCAGTGTCTTAGGGACGCTTCCGACTGGTATTGACATGGATCAATTGAGCTACCTTTGCAACCTACCTTACCTTTTTTCTGTTTGCAACCGTCTGCAGTTAGCTCAATGGTTTCAATTGTAAATACTAGTTGTAATTTTTCTATTCCTTGCTTGTAATTTTCGTTGTTAATAAAGAGTAACTTTTTATGATAATCACTACATATCCTATAATCGGTGTAGTAATTATGCTTAAATCTTTAAAACTACGCAACGGATTTTGATGCAGTTTTTTTTTCAAATAGTTAAAATGATTCAAGAGGACGGTTTATACATACAAAAAACCGTGCAAAGTCTTGGCGGGTCGCTAGTAATTTATAGTTTAAAATTTGACTTGTCCAAGTGCTTAGTTTTTTTTAAGCATAAAGAGTTATTCATCATTTTTAGTTATAGATTTCTGAGTTCAGACACGATGCAATGAAAAACAGAGTGTAGAACGTTATAACATTTAAAACAATGCATAGAGTAAATTAAACGCTGAACCCTTCATGTGAAAATCTGGCTCGCACTTTACCGCTTTTATTAGGGTAAAACTCCCTTAATGACAAGGATTACAAATAGAAATAAATGCATATAAATAGAAACGTCTTCGGATGAGTCATCGGCCGTCGGAGCCCTACCCTGGCGCCGAGCGGGCTACCCGCAATAGGGACGCTACCCACAATATGGCCGCTCCCTCTACATTTCACCCTAGCATAAGAAATGTCACAGTCATAGCCCAATGTTTTGCTTATTCACAAAGGACTGACTTATACCAAAAGTCTATTTTATAAGAATTTCAGGCAATTATAGCAGCCTTCGTGCTATACTTCGTACTAGATTGTAAATTAATGTAAAAAAAATATTCTAAATTATTAACTTTTCTTGAAGAAACTTCAAAGGACTGTAAGAAGTTAAAACCTTCCAAAAAATAAATGAATGAAATCAGTAAAGCCGCTCTCAAGTTACATCAAAGAGAAAAATTCGTTTAGTATATAATATAGGTCTCGCTTTATTTAGTATATATTTGATTAAAAACTTAAACTTTCTATGGATTCTAGTTTCAAAGCTACGAGGAAAGAATTTGGTAAAACCACTCCAAACGGGAAATCGTGCGGGTTGAAATCTTTTGTTCTGCTGCCGTGCTACGAAAGCCATGCCATGACGTTAACGGCGTAGTTTATTTAAAAAAATTGGGTAATTAGGAAAAAAAGAAGAAAATGACATATACACAGACATATATTATTCCTAGAGAGAGCTAAAAAAAGGTAAAACACATCACAAAGTGAAAGGCATGAAAACAGAAGTACAGTTTTACGATTTCGCGATAAGAGAAAGAACACTTTTTGGACGACTTTTGCGCAAACATTTTATATTAAAAAACATAAACACCTCTACCCCTAGTAAATGTCGGGGACATTGCTTTAATATGCGCATAAGATATTTATCTCATAAATTATTTATAACTAGCAAATTAACTGTATTACTCACCATAATTTGAAATTCAGGTTACTGAAGGTATCTTGTCTCTGAAAGTAAATTACGTACCTTCCTGGAAAATTTAATCGCGGTTACAAGATGCCTTGTAAAGTGCCTAATTTTGCATGTAATTAACATAAATTGTTTATTTTAACTTACCAACCTTATTATTTTTTAAAGAAGAATAATAGTAAAAATAATTAATTGTCTCAACCTTTATATACCTTATTCCTAATTTTACTGAAAATTTATTACTAAGAGTAAGGTAACTCAAAAGGTACTGGAAAGATCTCCATTAAAATATGGGACTACACGACTTGCACCAGCTTTCAAATAAAAAAGGTTCATCAAAATCGATCCACAAAAGAGAATATTAAGAAAAATTTTAGGATTATATAACACACATAAAAAAAACGGGCAATCCATTTAGTAGTTTTGCGTGAAAAGTATGAGTAATTATCAAACATCTATAGAGTGAGTGGGGGCAAGATCGAACGTTTTTTTGATGAGATGATCAGTGTTGTTTTTGAATCCTTGTAGAAGAATAGATATGGACTTTAGCTAAAAGTAAATTAGACATAATTAAAGGGTAAAGACTAGATTTTTATAATATGTCAATAACAGCCTGGAAAAGCTGTCCAAAAAGTAGAAAACTGTAATTAAAAATATATTTTTTACTGAATTGAAACAGGGGGAAGATGAAAAGGTGACGGGGTAAGATCGAATAAAAATCGAAAATCGTTAAAACGTGTCTTAGGCAGGTCTTAGGCAAAGTTTATGGTCCTTAGTTTATAGTGTTAAGTAATTTAAAAAGCTGTAACTGACTGTAGTGTCACAATACCTATTTTTAACAAAGATATAGCAAATTTAAAAAAAATATATATTCCGAACTTACCCCACTGGGGGAAGATTGAAGCAGAGATTCTCAAACTTTGCAGCCAATTTGCAAAAGATTTGACTGAAGAAAAAAATATTATCTTGTAATGAAAAATCAAATGAAAACTGAAAAGTTTTTTATTTCACATGAAACCTATATGAATATTCTTTTTCATCACCATAAAATAATAGTTTATTTTTTACTTTTGTAATTTTTAACGTAAGTATTTTCTTTTTCTATTGGATTTCTATTTTTATTTCACATTTTTTAGCATACCTATTCTTGTTTTTTTTTTTTTTACTACTTTCAGCATTTTTTGCTTATTTCTTATTTTTCTTGCTGAAACCTACACAAAGATACAGTTTGAGGACCTCTGGCTTTTAGTATGAAACCTGAAAAAGGGTCAATAAGAAAACTTTGATATGTTCGTCTTACCCCGTTAAATCTAAATGGGGAAAGATAAAAAGTTGAAATAAATTCTAAAATACCAGAAATAGATAGATTTAGAAGTAATTACATAAATGTCTACGAAAAATAATACGCAGATGTTTCAATTAAACACTCGTACCTGCCTTGTAATTCAATTTACAAGACACGGGGCAAGATGAAATCACTTTTGTGAATCCTGAAAAATACACTGTCTTAGAAAATTGCACTTTACACACAACCAGGCGTTCTCATCGGCAACCGCTGACTGAGGTGTGTAACGTATTGAATTTGTGGCCCTAACGATGTAGCCAGCACTCCAATAAGTACTATAAATCTGGTGTTATGGAAGACTTTTTGTCTTACCCCTTTTTTCATCTTCCCCCCACTCACTCTACATAAAAACATTTACATATCACTACATAGTATAAAACAAAGTCGCTTTCTCTGTCCCTTTGTCCCTATGTATGCTTAAATCTTTAAAACAACGCAACAGATTTTGATGCCTTTTTTATAGATAGAGTGATTCAAGAGGAAGGTTTATACGTATAATAAAACCGTGCGAAGCCGGGGCGGGTCGCTAGTTTATAATATAAGTGAGGATTGGTGAAATACGAAAAAATATTGACAAAAAATATTAACCCTGATTTAGTAAATCTCGAGACTTTAGTGCAGTTAGCAAACCTCGAGTTATTAACTTAACTACCTTCGTTGCAAGTGGGGCTAAGCAGTGATCAATGTAAACTTTCACTTGTTTACTATCGGTTATGTAGGCAGTTATTTATAACATTTAGTGCTCACTCCGCGACATCGTGCGTAAAGTCCACTGTAAATTTATTGGAGAGATGATAGCGACTGTGGCGCCGCTCTTATCGCTTATGTACAACTGTACATGCCCACAGTTATACCACAAAGTCATTTATAGCACGTATGTACTTCTTATTTACTTACCACAGCAAAATAAACATAATGGAGCTGTGGTTGTTTAACACATTTCTTGCATATCAATACATTAAAATATCAAATTTTTAGAATCTGATAGTTTATGTAAGGTATGTATGCATTTTATGAAAGGAATACGCTACCCCGTCTATGTATGTACAACTGGTTCATATCTATCATAAGGTTGGCTGGAAGAGAACGCCCTTAGAGGTATGGCATAATTTTTATCTCTCATTTCTTGTGATGTTTTCTTCTAGGTACCTATGCAACAAATTGTATTGATTTTACAAATAGTTACTGACATTATTCACTAACCAATTTCCAATTTCACTCTATTTACATTAAATATATAATAACTCAAAAACACCTCAAAAACTTCCGATTACTTAGATCTTCATCGTCAAATGGGACCTTATGAAAAGCACCACCTTTTAAATAAAAGCAATTCTAAAAATTGTTTCACCTAGAAAAAATATATAACAAACCCATAAAATAAAAAAATAAATGTAGTAGAGTAGAGAACACAAGTCGTTTTTTTGTTTGAAGTTGGTTGAAAGTAAAACGAGTTCACAGGTTATCAATTCCAGCCGCAAACGACAGACAGTAACTGTCTAACTGTTAGCTTATTGGAAGAAAGCATTTATTATTATCGATCCGCCGTGCCATTGCACGCAATTCATTAATATGTGTGCTTTTCCTTTCTTGAAATGCAATAGATAAGAAAGATATTCAAAAGCCATTAGTATTTTAAGTAAAATAACTTCACAGACAGTCATTGTCATAAGTATGACTACTGTGCCCGAATTCCACTAAATAAATCGCTTCACCATTTATATAGGATTGTGTCCAAATATCAGTGTTCAATTATTTTTGGTATTCTACTAGCACAAAGTTTTTGAGGTTCATACTTATGAGTTCCCACATCCATATGTGACGATTACCTTTATAACTACCAATAGACATGCTGGGGGTTGCGAGTTCGATTCCCGGTTTGGGATAAATTTTTGTACGATCTGCAAATATTTTGTACAAGTTTCTGGTGAACTATTCAAAAGAATATAATTATATATCTTTGTAATGTATTTTATCATGTATATCAGTCATCTAGTACTCATAACACAAGCTCTGCTTAGCTTGGGGCTAGATATAACGCAGTGTGTATTAATTGTCTAGCATTATTTATTATTATTTATTTTATGTTCACGCAAGATTCTAGTCCTAGTGCCGCTTCATATTTAATTTCAGGCAAACCTGAATATGAGTATGCATGAGTATGCATAAAATAAGAACCTATGCTAATTATCAACCTGACCTTATGATGATGATGATATATTAAATGGTTCCGTATACGCTTACGCCTAAGCTTGTAAACCTGTGGTATAACCTCACGGCAACTTCGGGTAAACTCGGCTAGGCTCGGCTAATTTCGGCTAGAGTCGGCTAGGGTCGTATCTGCTCCGACGTAACGAGAGTGGCCAAGTCCGATAAGGGCAACCCTTGACCCGGCGGCAACAATCTGTGCAAATGCATCTTCGCTCAACTTCTTAAGTAGGATATATCAATTGAAAAGTGCAGGGGGAAGACAACAACAAATGCTTTTTTGTTTCAATAATTTTGTCGAGGGTTTTTTTCCTTCGTAAACACTGGGAATGGGATCATCTTGGTGTGAAATCTGATGGCAACACTGATATTTCCTGTTTAAAATTTAAAAAATGAGTAATAACTGACCTAGACTCTGCAGTGGCACAGTCAGGCTAAAAAATAATATTTTTGCTTATTATGTTACAGATAAAAACAAAATCATATTTTCTTACTCCTTAACTACCTACTACTATTTATAATCTTCATATGGCCTGGAATTAGTTAACCAGAGTTTGTTCTAATCGATAATTTGGTATTATTTGAGTAGACGTACTTCTAGGCCTAAAATAAAACATGGCTACTTTTCATAACTTTTTGCGCAGATACGAAATATTGTTCCAAGGCAATCAATTTGACTTGTAACAATTATTATGAATAAATTAGCGACCCGCCCCGGCTTTTCACGGTTTATTATACGTATGAACCTTCCTCTTGAATCACTCTATTTATAAAAAAAATCGCTTCAAAACCCTTTGCGTAGTTTTAAAGATTTAAGCATACAAAGGGACATAGGGATATAGAGACATAAAGACAGAGAAAGCGACTTTGTTTCATACTGTGTAGTAGTACTATTTATGAATCCAATCTTCTGGGTCTCAGGCGGACTTTTAACTACTGCGCTACAGTGGTCGCCATCGGTTCATTAGTGACTCTGTGTAGTTTCTAATGTCGAGTGTTCATTACTTTTGAATAAGATAGATATAGTTTGCCTCGGGCGTGAGGCATGCCCTGAGCCGGAAGTCACTTCCGCCTTCAGTCATGATATGACTCATTGACTCGACGACTCATGGCACGCACCGCGAAATAAAACTGTCTTGGATTACCGATACCCTATGCGATGCCCGATGCTACAGCCATTAGCTCAAGCTAGAACCACACTTTTATGGTGTTGAAACACGGCGTCGGATTCAGAAGCATATTGGTTTAGAGCAGAGGTCGGCAACCTTTGCGAGCCGCAGTGGCTCTTTCGATTTAAATTTGCTTCAGTTCATTAAGCAGAAAGTAATGATGATTAAAACCTTTAAAAATAGAGCAATCTATGAGTAAGTATACCAATCGTGTCATGCAGAGCAAAAATTAATTATTTTCATAAATCCGAAGTGTCATTGGTGATATACAGTCAAACCTGAATAAATTTTGAATCAAAAAATTGTGGCTTTTTAAAAACTGGGAAATTTATAAGTTGTTGTTTTTGGCTCTTCCGTTTCAAAAGGTTGCCGACTTCTGGTTTAGAGCGATCACTACCTAACTACGAAAGAACAACGAACGATCCTCACTATCACTGTGGGTTTCGGTGGCAGGCTAAATGTTAATGCATTTAATCTTGGATAAGTCATTTAAAATAATTTTAACTATACAATATATAAATTAATAAATATGTAAAACAAAGATATAAAACAATGTTGGGTTAGTTACACACTCAGTATACCTGTACTAGTATTTGCGCGCGGCTTTGCATGCTTTGTTTCTATGGAAATGTTTCAAGGCTTTTTCTATCCCATGTCCACTGATTTATGTGATGCAAAGAAGCCTGTGCTAAATTTGGGTAAGTCTTTTAAAATTTTCAGCCGGAATCGTTCAGTGATTTTTCCTTGAAAAGTATCAATCATCCATACAAACTTTCGCGTTTATATTATGGTTAGGAAGTATTAGGTAATTGTAATATTAATATATATTTATTATAGTAGGTATATAACATAGTTGCATCTTGCTCGTTGATTATATGTAACCGCATCGATAGACGTTTTTATGTTTGTAACTGATATGGCCCTGGTTGATACTGGTACCTGCATTTGCTGGAAGATTTCTCTGATTCAATTGTCGTCCCCTTTGTTCTGCGATACCCTCTATAAATAAACAATTACTTGTTTTATAAGTGTGGGATCTTTTACTCACACTGTAGCTTAGCAACCTTGGTTTCTGACCGAAAACAGGTGCACGCTTATCCCGAATGAGATTTCCAAACGCCTTCGCTTACGATTTAGAGTTTAAAAACGTTCGAACTTCAAATATTTTGAACTCTTAGAAGCGAGTGAGATTCCCAAACGCCTAAGATTTTATAAACATTCGAACTTCAAATATATTGATTGATCCCTAGCGAATTCCCAAACGCCTTGGTTTTCGACGTAGAATTTAAAAACATTCGAATTTCAAATATTGAAAGATTGTTTTTTAATTGGACTTTTAAACGTCTTGATAGATCAAAATCAATTGCATTAGCTCACAAGCAACGTGTATCAGTTATATAATGTGTTTATACGCGCAATAAGCACGTACACGATAGCCAAGGGCGTCGAACCTCCAAACGAGGTCACCAGATAATTCCTTTTCAAGATAACGCCCAGGAATCCAAATTGATTTTATTTAGACCTTAGATGTTTGGACATATTTTGACATAGATACTACAAAGTTAGAGTAATTCGTCAACTCACACCATAAATCTTGTACCAACTGGTGTGAGTTGCCGAATCGGTAAAAAAATATTATTTTCGTTGCAACTCCCAACAATTTTACTTTGGGTGAATTTAAGTACCTACAGTCAAACGAAAAAATGTTAGTAAAATAATACACAAAAGGCCTACTTATTATACATTACCTTAGTACATGTAATTTATCATCAAAACAAAAAAAAATATGAGAAAATAGTTCAATTACTTACGTGTTTTAAAATTATGATTAAGTTGACTAATAAGACGCCTATTCAAAACAGGTATTACATTAGATTCATTCAACAAAATCACAATTATGTACGCAATTAAATATAATTATACGTTCGTTGGTCCCCAACCAACCTTATGTCCAGCAATGAGCTAAAAAGGTAAATACGATAAAGATGTTAAGTATACATATAAGTATTCAAATACCTATATAAATGTGTAGGTACTTATCTTCTAATATTTAAAACTTATATTAAGAAAATTAAACTAATATTTACATGTTAAGAAAACGAAAAGCTATTAGATAGTTTATTGTTACTTTAAAATGTGTGTAACGGAACACCCTGTATGTGAGGTTTTACTGTTACTACGGTTATCATCAATTCCAATAGTTGTGAACTTTCTTTCGCAATAAATAAAATTATATGTTTTGTGTAATGTCTCATTATTATTATTAAATCTTGAAAAAATAAATTACTTTAATTCGCAAATAGCTAGATAAACAATGGGTTATGTAATAGTGATCATTGATTGCCGTTGGAGTTTAAATAAGTTGGTAGTGTAGTACGTACGTAACCATCTCAATTTATCAACAAATTACCTTTATGCAATTTGACTATCACGCCCCGCATACAAAAACATGGGAATAATCTTTCAATCTTGTTACGTAACAACTAATATACAGAACGAATACGAGTTATTACCTACCTAATTGAAGAGCTGAGGAACTCAATGTGCATATCATTTATTTTCACTCGCTCTGTGAATAAGAAATTTAAAAATCTAAGAAATACATGCGTTCACTAAATGAGTTACCTTGTCAAAAAATAAAATAGTATAATACTAGCAACCCGCCCCGGCATCGCACGGTTTTATTATACTTATAAACCTTTCTCTTGAATCATTCTAGTTCAGTATAAAAAAAAAACCGCATCTAAATCCATGCGAAGTTTTAAAGATTTAAGCTTACATAGGGACAGAGAAAGCGACTTTGTTTTATACTATGTAGTCAAGATAAGTAGTCTAAAACATTCAAAGGAGATATACTTTAAGAAACAACTTAATCCTCATGTGTATACTTGCTATTTGAAGTAATTTTTTTTAAAAAGCAACTTTATTAACAATGAAAATTACAATCAAGGAATAGAAATACATTAAAACTGGTATAAACACTTGAAACATTTGACCTCAACTGATCCATATCAATACCAGTCGGAAGCGTTCCTAAGACACTGGCTGCATTACCACGCTGTATGGGCAATGCTGATGCGCTGCACCAGATACTCACAGCTCTCGGCTCACGCGTCGCATCGAAAGAGTTTTAACACAATACACACCCACTCGTATGATATAGAATCATAGATAGGTATTGTAAACAATGACATTAATGAATGTAAACTTAACAGAAAACGGTAATCTTATGAGACATTAGCAAGAAAACAGCAAGCTAACAACAAAAATGAAAAATACGGCGAAAAAGATCCAAGCTCGACTTCGATAACGAATCAGAGACCAATTTATTGATGATTTAAAACTGTCAAAACCACGATTTGTTTGGAGCTCCTTCAGCATGCTCTGATGATAACAGTGGCGTACAATATTTTAATTTTTACATATCTATCTTTTTGAATCACGTTGCAGCTACAAACTCATTTTTTATGCGGCCTATTTGTTTTTTACAATGTAAATGGTGCAAACATAACTGCTTACGTTAGCACCATGAGCAAATTCCAGAATGCGTTGGGATATCATCGCCTAGCTTTGATTCCTTTACGTCAAACATTAATTAGATCAAGCCCCAGGTTAGGAATTGTTTGTATCTACCAAATGCAGTCCACTGCATCATCTTACATGTGACAAGCAAGATGATGCCCATATTTAAGCAACATACCTAGCATAACAATAACAGTTGGTATTGTTATGTTACTTACTCGCCTACGTAGAGCGCATGTAGGATGATAAAATGGTCTTATAAAAGGTAATGGATGTGGAAAGATATTGCTTTGTGAAAGGGAATGGGTTTGGGTACGGATTAGTAGGTATGTTCTCTGGTTTGGGTGCAAAGTGCGGTCGTGGGTACAGAGGAGTGGGAGGACCAGTCTTAGCAGGGAAGCCTGTCGAGACGCCCGTGTTCTTGAGTTGGATTTTAAACGTATCTGACCAAATAACTAAATACTGCACTTTATTAAAGGTATTGGTTTTTGGTGATTATTTATTTCCATAAACACAATTTTAAACTAGTTTCAAAGCTTATGGTCTTATTAATGATTTTAACACTAATATTATATGTATAAAAACTATTTTTTCTATTATTTTCTTTACTAATATTATAAAAGCAAAAGTTTTTGTATCTGTATCGGATGTACGGATGTTTGTTACTCTTTATCGCAAAATCTACTGAACGGGCTGAAATTTTGATTAGACGTAGTTCTAGCCCTGGAATAAAAACAAAGGCTTGTTTTTCTTCTTTTAAATCAGTTCCCATGGGAAAAAAAATAGTCTTGAAACATTTCTATAGGAAAAACGCGTGTGAAGTCGCTGTCGGATACTAGTATACTTTAATGGAAATACAATTCTCCAAAAGTAATGCAGACCTCAGGCAAGGTCAAAATTTGGTTATTAACGACTGGAGATTGGCGATTAACGACTATGGCAAATTTTATCACCATTGCTGGAAATCGCCATACCTACTGACAATAATATTGCAATCGCTTTGAAATTTACATAGCGAACTCTAGTATATTTAGGAGACATACTCGAGTCCCTGGATTTGAGTGAAGATTAATTGAGGATTTATCTTTATAAGATAGAAATAGCTGAAGATCACTGCAAAACATGAAATTTGTACCTCATCAACTCTTTAAGTACCTCAGTTGACTTTGCAGACATGTCTTATCGCGAATCCATAGAGTTCCATCTTTTATGAGGAAACTGATACGTCACGAAAATCTCAAGTTCCTCACTGGCGTAAAATATGATGTTATCTGAACGGTCGAGTCGACGAAGAAAAGTCTGAAACATACGATAAGCTCGGGGAGTATCGGGAAATTGGTACCGACCTATTTATTTTCTAAGAAATGGATCCCTGGAAATCGGAACGAGCTGGAATTTAATTGAGTTTTGTAACTTTACTGATAGGATCTTAGACTTCCAGAGCTGATTAGTGTCAATAGTCTCATAGGAGAACGGGGAAAGATTGTGTATGTTTTCCTAAGGGACTACATAGATGGACCATCAAAACACTTTCTTAAGGTAATTCTCAAAAAATAATGAAGTTATTCTAGATGAACCGATTTTGATGATGTTTTTATTACAACATCTTGCTTCTTAAGTGATCCTATATATCTTATAGTGAAAATAAATAAAAAATTACACAGCTAAATACAAATAGAAACAAATTAAAACTAGTATATACAATTGAAACAATTGAGCTAACTGCAGACGGTTGCAAACTGTCTTGAGGCAGCTCCACTGATCCATATCCATACCAGTCAGAAGTGTCTCCAAGACATGTCTGAAATAAATAAATTTTAACTACATTATAAAAGTGATTCTCTATTTCCCTGGTTCACACCTTTACGGGTGAATGGCTGGACCGATTTCGCTAATAAAGAAAAAAAAATGTTTGAAAAATTAGAAATTTTAAGAATACTTTATTTGAAAATTTAAGAATAATTCAATTATCTATGTCTGTGCAATTTTTAACCACTATAACATATTTTTTTTCAAATACAACCTTACCGCTTACGACAATATCATTTTTTTAATTTAACCTTACTTATGACGTTTGACATACAATTGACAATATTCATAATTAAGACAAGACAACATCTATCGGGTCAGCTAGTAAAACAATAAATGTAAATGCGAACAAATGTCGCTGCATGCTGCGCACGCGCCGCACCTTTGGGACATCCTTCCGGTGCGGGTTCGGTCCCCGACAATCGCTTCAAACGTGCATGGACTACGATAACGCTAAACATGATATGATAATATTGTACGTGTATAATCGTTCACCAGAATAAAACCTTTTTAATGCATCATAATCTTTAGTCGCCATGCTCGCAATACTCGCTTGCGTAGCTCGTTCCCGCCCACTCGGTGAGTAATATTGAAAAGCTGAAATGTAAGAGGGCTGTTAAACCCCGTAAAAAGATGTAATGATAATAATTACCTATAAGTGAGACGCGTGTATTTGCGTCTATGTATTGTGACTGTCTGTGTTTCTGTCTGTTTGTGAGTCTGTCTCTGGTTTCGTAGCTCCAAACTGATCAACGGACTCAAACTTAGTTTGTTTTAAAATTCACCAGAGACCGCAGGGGTGTTCAGAAACTCCGATTCCGTATCTTCGACGCGGAATCTGTTACAGATCCGTGGGAAATGAAAATTAAATATTTTTGATGTTTTTATTATTTCCCATGTCGAAGACTCGGAAACGAAATTTCTGAACACCCCTGCTGAGTCCGGTTGATGATAAGATCGACACGTGATTGTGACTACTTATTTTTCTATGGGATTTGCTTAGTTCATTCCTTAGCAATGCACAAGCTTCTGATGACAGAGTGGAACATGCTATAGATCAGGGGCCGAATTCCACTAATTTAAAACAAGGGTCTCAATAGCGCCATACAATCAAGATGGCTAAAATGACCTTTGTGCATTTGGTACTCTACTATTTTTTGCGCTTGAAGAGATTTTCCTAATTAGAATGTCAAATTGGTAGTTATTAAGGTAATTTTCGCAGCTATGAATGATTTATTTAGTGGAATTCGGGCCCTGACTTGAGTATGGATGACGGCGGAAGAGTCTAGAAATAACCGAGAAATAACCAGGGAGGTATTATGGGCCATTATTTGTACAACAAAGTCATATAAAGCCCACACACATAATATCACTGTAGTCAGTTCAGTATCAGTGAATCTCCAATGAGGGGTTATGGATTTGCATTTTTAAGAAGAAAAAAATTAGTACTTCGAACACTCGGTGGCAGGTCCGTCGATAGGCAAATTGAGTATACCAAATGTCACGTGAAAGGCAAAAACGACAAAAAATTATGCTAAATTGGAAACACAAACTATAAACTTAAAAAAGTCGGTTTTCCTTTCATTTGACACTGATATACTCTAATTGCCAATTGAGACAATGCCATCTATAGGGGAATATGGAACTGACTTTTTTAATGCAATCAAAAACCCTTCATTCGTTACAGAATATTGTTTATCCGTCAACGGTACGTCAATAATTCGTACTATTCAGGATTTACGTAATGCTAGATCTTAGGGATTTACTGATTTTGAACTATGATTTCACTGATATGTCTCAATCGGCCTTTATCTGCGCAGGTTTGGCCAAGTGCTAAGTATCGAAGAGAATCCCATACGAAGAACACAATCTTATATGTCCTCCTCGAGATCATTCTCTATCAATATGGTGAAAGAATCATCAAAATCGGTTATAGGCGGAGTTTTTTTATAGTTTAAAATTTGACAAGTCTAAGTGCATATTTTGTAAGCCTTAAAAATAATGTTATTGATTTACTGATACTGAGTTATGAAACATTCCTAAGCATACAAAAAATAGACGAATTATGAACGTCCTTTTGTTTTAAAGTTGGATAAAATGTATTCGCTTCCCCGAAATCACAATTAATATTAATAATCACCGGCCCAGCGTCACACAATTGACTCATTGAGTATTTGTTACAAGGACATAATAGTACGAAATGAAGTCTTGTTTGTACCTTGTTATATAATACCATTTCATAGCAGTGTCTGGCCGCAGCTTCGCACGCTTTGTTTCTATGGAAACGTTTTAGGGCTATTTCTGGAAACTGATTTATGGGATGAAAAGTGAAATTCTAGTGCTTAATTCTAGTACAAACAAACTTTCGCGTTCGATGGCATATACAATTGGAGATAAGTAAGAATACACTCGACAGTAAATAAAACGGGCCACTTGCTTTTTTTCAAAAATATCTAACTATGTAATATACATATCAGTTATCTAATAGGTACCTTATAAATAGAATAGATTGGGGCTAGTGATGCTGTGTGGATTGTCCAGCATTACTATTATATTAAAGCTACATTTTAAATTCGGTTGAATAATGGAGACTTGAGCTGTGTATAAATCTGAGTTACTTTTAGGTCTAAATAAATAAGTTAAGCTGAAATATCCACATAGCTTCATCAGTATTCGGGGATTAAATACTAAAGATCAAACATATAAGTACTTAGGTATTTTTTTTCTATAATGATATGAAATATGTTTGAATGAACGTATAAATAACAGAGACCCAAGATAAATAAAACAATTCTCATAATAACATTCCTGGCCATGATTATAATATAGGTATGTAATTATATCAACATGCTCTACCGCATTGACCACGTTACGAATACTTTGTACCTTGTACAAAGGGACATTTACCATGATTTGTGCAGAACCTCCCGTGATTATGATGAACGATACGAATGCATGGCTTTGTCAAAATATCGGAACTCAAAATTAGTATATTTTCCATGATTTGAGTTGTTTTTAACGTTTCGATATTTCGGCACGGGATATTTTCCGTTCAAATGACGAGTCGGAATGATAGGAACGATTCGTAATAATCATGATAGTTTTATAAGAGCTTTATCTAATTAATTAGGTGACTTTGAACCCTGTGTCAGTCTACCGTCCTATCAGCACTGACGACCGAATGTGGTGCGGTGGGCGAAGGTCCGCCTGCTACGCAGGAGGTTGTGGGATAAGGTAGCATTCCGTTCTTAGCGATCGTGACGCGTGACTTCGCGACCGAGACTGGGTCGCGCGACCTACTGCTTAGTATGAATTTATATAAAGCAATAAACAAATGCCGCGACCGCTTTGCTGGACCGGTGGGCTTGGCAAGAGACCGCGTGTCGCGGCGACCAGGTCGCGTCGAAGGCAGTGCCGTCACGCGACGCAGACGAGAAGCACTTTAAAATGGCGTCGTTTTCATCTACAAGGACGAGATTTTAATAGATTTAGTCAATAAAAATCCTTTTTTTCCGGAGGCATAGATAATAACATACTTTATAAGCATATCATCTTCTTCTTCATCCTACAGATATATTGTACGACATAACATACGGTAATAGAACACAACTGTCACTTTTGAAAACTGCGGGAAGAGTGGCGGGACTGGCGAGTGACTTCGCGGTGGCTGACATCAGAAAGCTAGGGGTCGCCCCGCGACAGGCGACTATGGTCGCGTGGTCGTCTGGACGGCGCCGCGGCGTCGCGCGTCGCGGTCGCTAAGTACGGAATGCTACGTTTAGATTCTCGCTTTGGGATAAGCGTGTGTACGTCTATACATATATATTCTTAAGTTCTAGGTTTTTTCTATGTATGATCTATGTAATGTATTGCATATGTGAATCTGATATTTAGTGCCCTTAACACAAGCTCTGCTTTGCTTGGGACTAGATGATGCTGTGTGGATTTGTCCAGTATTATTTATTAAGATAACGAGAGTGAGGGAATAAGGGTCTTCGCACATTATAACAACTCCACGCCAACGCGGCAGCAACTCTACTCACACTCTCGATGAGTAGTCAACTAGTTGATCCACCCCATGGTCACTAGTGGGCAATGCGTTGTCAACGAGTGGGTAAAGAGTATTCAACAGACAACTCGTCTAACCTCAGTTTTCGGTTGAATTTTGTCCGTCACGCATCAGTCGCAAACGCAGAGTCGTTGCGTGGACAACGTGTGGTCACTGCGTGACAAACGTGTCGGGGTTGACCTTTAGTGTACGATGCGTAGGGCACTCGTCGTACACTACTTTAATATCATTTTTTGAAATTAAACCTTGAACATATGACACAGGGCTTAAATTTCAATATTTGGCATAGAGTCGAGTCGCCGTTGAGTTGTTTTAATGTGCGAAGACCTTAAAGAGTGCATCTGTGTTTGCGAACACACTTGTACACTACAATATGCCCTTTACACTCGTCTCCGTTGCGACTGGCCATGTCTGAAATACGTCTAGGATGACAACATCGGGTTCTTCTTCTGACTTCTTGTTTCAAGTTCCATTTTCCCGTTGATGTAACAATAGTCATCAAATTGTAAACAATACGTACAGTCGTTAGTGGTTTATGTATGTGTATTGTAAACAGATGGATACATGAAATTTGATGTCAAAACAAAGCTGATACGGAAATTCAAAACTGCAAAAATTATCCTGAAGCTGAATGCCAGCGTCTCGAAGAACTAATTAGCACAAATTAGCCTAAAATATAGAACTTAGAGAAGGATTAATGTACATAAAGGAGAACCGCTTTTGGATCAAGTCCTTGATCCAATTTCCTAGCGAGTCACAAGATGTTTATTAAAATTTTTCTTGAACTAAAAGATACTCTGATAACGTTTAAATTGTTATTGTTTTCTTAGCATCTAAAGTGGCCTCGGTTTCCCAAGAACTTAGAATTATCTTTGCCACGATTTAAAAACCTAGATATTAAATAAAGATAAATAAATAAATATGCTGGACAATCCACACAGCACCATCCCCAAAGTAAGTTAATCAACATAAATAACTAACACATTTTCCGAAATAGACATTATTGCATTTCATTATATTTTATTCAAGTTGCATTTTTCTGTGTTACTAAAGTTCGATGTTTCACAAGACAGATAAGGTGGCTAACCTATCCAACTACCCACCCAGCGCGGGCGGTGGCCTAAGGTTTTGTGTAGGGGTCTGGTATTTCCGTTTGAACGCAATCGGTTTGTTACACTAAAACTTACGTAAACTAGACGTGATTTTGTTGTGTATTCATAACCCTATACATTTATAATCTTTGAAAATATTAAACAATACAATACAAAAATACTTTATTGTGCACCAGAAAAAAAAACATTACAAAAATAACATATAAACTCACCTTATCAAATATTTAACACTTTTTAACCCATACGATTTGTAAACTTAGAAATGCTGCTCGCATTGCAAACGGAAACAAACACAAACAAAATATACATACATCCCCTTATCTAAACACGGATCTCTAATTCTCAATGATCTAATCTTTGAGTCAATTCAGAGGTTTACTATTATAAACTACTTTGGAGCACAAACTTTTTAATATTGTTGGTCAAACTGATACGGCATCAGCCATCCCCAATCTGAGCTTTTTATATGTGTACTAGAGGACTGTAATACTTACCTAATACTTGGATATTATTTAATTATAAATAATTATATTAAAATAAATAAATAATTCAAGACAGTCCACACAGCAGCTTCTGATAAGGATGACTGATAATTATACTTAATACAATAGATATACATAATTTATTCATTGGTTTCAATTGCAAATACTAGTTGTAATTTTTCTATTCCTTGCTTGTTATTTTCGTTGTTAATAAAGTATTATTTATTCATTGCTTATTAAAATATTATTTGATTTATAAATCAAAAGTCCTTAGGGTCGTCACAAATATCTGCAGGTCATACAAACATTTGTCCTTGGGGGAACGAATTAGCAGTTTCTTTTACTTTTTCTTTAGACATGTCAAAATGATATTTTTTTGCATAGTCCTAAACTGCTAGACTAATTGAGAAATTATTTATACTCACTCAAATCCAATCACGGCGGGAACCCAACCCGCTACTCGGACTACACCAATAAATATATATAAATATATATACACTATGACAGTAAAAATAAATCTGTCCCTGTGTATGCTTATCTTTAAAACTACGCAACGTATTTTAATACGGTTTTTATAGATAGAGTGTTTAAAAGAGGAGGGTTTATATTATATGCATAATACAACCGCATGAAGCCGGGCGGGTCGCTAATATATTATAATAATAGGTAACTGGAATATTTGTTTAAGCCAAACGGATGCGTTATCTGTCCACACTGCTATCTACACCATTTTAGCCAACGGATATTCTGCCCCCCGACCTTGGCACCATGCAAAGCTCACGATAAAAAGATCAGTTGGCAACATTGATCATGACCATAGTGCCCTCTGTTAAAATAATAATATCAGACGTAATAGAAAAGATATTACTATACCAGGTACTTTTTCCGTGACTTCTGCACGAAAAAAAAAAAGAAAGAATGAAAGAGAGAAAGAATATTTTATTAAACCTCTTCAAAAAAACAAATATTGGATTATAAACTAGGTACTTAATCCAAACTGCACCTACAAAGAAGAAAACAATTTAAAAAAAAAAAACAAATATTGAATTATAAACTAAGTACTTAATCTAAAATGCAACTACAAAGAACAATACATAGAAACCACTTAAAAAAATAGTGAACATTAATAGGTAAAAAGGGTCACCAGCTCAGCATGCAAACTGCAAACTATTCCAAAGCTTTTGATGAGGTATTTCACATCTAATTCATAAGCTTTCCGATGGATCATAGAGATCTTCTAAGATGTCTAGAATCGTACCTATACCCTATAGGATGCCGAAATCAGCCTATCACTATTAAAGGTTACTTTTTATCTGTTTTGTCTATATTTCGTTCCATTATCATATGGTGTCCCCCAAGGAAGATTTGGGTCCGTTATTATTCCTAATATTTATGTATTAATAATGTTATTGAAACCTGTCTAAAATCAATGTTTAATTTATGCCGAAAAATAACAAAAACTTGCAGCTTCTGAATCCGACTGTTTTATGGTGCAAGGTGACCTGACTAGACTTTTCAAATATTTTCAAATTAAGTTCTTTTTTTCGATATTCTAAAAAATGTTATATAATTTCTTTTGCTCACAAACCAAAAAAAAAATGTTTATTTTATAAACATAATGATGTTATGATTCCCAGAGTTATTGAGAGTATGTAGAGATCTTGGCTGATCAAGTGTATCGCATACTTGGCTTTATTCTGATTGTAGAGGTATATCGAGAATTCCTAAATTTAGATACTCTATTACTTTTATATTATAGTTCTGTCAGGTCCATTTTAGAGCACACATTCAGGAACCCGCTATACAGGGTGTTAGTGTGAACAGCGTTCTCCTTGAAACCAGAGGTTCAGCATCATGAGTAGAATCCAAAACCGATGAGAAAAGATTAACACCTATTTTAGTTTTGCAAGATTTTGATATTTCATGTCTTCGCTATCGTACACGATGCCATAGTCACTCTACATACTTTAAGTACCTACCTACGTAAGTACTTATACCCGCGCCTTACTTGGATCGTAACTTCATTACTTGTGCCCTTCAAAAGACGGGATATTCGCACAGAAGGTGATCCGACACTGAGGTGCACATGCCACGTGTCGCCTGGTCGAAGTACTTGTGTCACGTGTTTGTGAGCAAACGTTTAGTGTTTATAAAAATTTTCTTTAAAAAAATGAGTAAAAAATAGAATCATTTTTTTTCATCCGTTTTGGATTCTACTCATGATGCTGAACCTCTGGTTTCAAGGACAACGGTGTTCACACTGACATCCTGTATATGTATGTTACAAACATATCTATGAAATTAAATTGAGATTCATAATAAATTACTTACTTATCTTATATATAATTAAGTATCAATTTCCATTTTACGAAAATGATAGCATAACCAGCTTACAAACCCGCAGAATTGTTTTCGTGTCCTGCATCAAAAACTGGCCAGATCCCTTTGAATGCTTATCATGCTTAGACCACTTCCATTCAAGGCACCCATCTTCTTGTCTTACCATAACTAAGTAAGCAATCTGCTTTAATTTTGTTTTCCCAGAGCATTATGCATGTATAAATGTGTGCATCATCATCATCAGCATGTATTAGTCCACTGCTGGGCATAGGCCTACCCTAATGAGCGCCATAGCGCCCTGTCTTTATCTTGACGCATCCAGCATCTGTAACAGTCTTTCGCAGATCGTCATCCCACCCGGAGTGCGTCCTAAACTACGTTTGCTTAGTCGCGGTCTCTATTCAAGAACATGTTTACCCCATCGGTTGTCGGTACTTCGCGAGATATGGCCGTCCCACTGCCACTTCAGCTTGCTAATTCTTTGAGCTATGACGATAACTTTGATAGTTAATACATTTCGACAGTTATTTCAAGTCCCGTTTTTTATATGCCGTAAATAAACTACTTCGCGATTATTTGCTGCATCAATATAAATTTTAGCTGTAAGTGGAGACCGCGCCTTGGCAAACGTAGTTTAGGACGCACTCCGGGCATGTAGCATAAAAATGCTACATCAGTCAAAATTAGCTGGAAACTATGATAGATAAAAATCTATCATAGTTTCCAGCTAATTATGACTGATAGACTTTATCTACGATGTCTGTAGGTATCTATAGCAATGACTGCATATTTCTTATCTATTATGCCTCTACATATAGGTATTGTATGTTTTGGTATGTTATCTACTTGAAAGTTCCAACAAGCAATTCTATTCGTAGTAGGAATGAGCTCATTTCAGTCTATTGAAGCTGTTTTAACCGACCTCGAGAAGGAAGATGAGCTTTGTTTAGCTTTTTGTTGTTTTAATTTGTCATCAGCAATTGCTGGACTGATTTTGATGATTATTTTGTTTGTGTAATGATCCCGGGGACTGACTGTTTGTCCCGAAAACAGTGTCAAGCGAAATAAAGGTAAAATATAAGAGTATCCTGGGCTATTTTGTGTATGACAAAATATATTACTCAATAATAATCTAATAATATCAATATGTCTGTTTGATACCATTAACGGGTATCTTATATCTTATATTTTAAAATTGGCAAACTGAATCATATTGTACACTATGTAATTGTACTAAGCAATTTGAATTCGTTGATTTAGTTTGTATTGGTAGTAAAATATGCAAACTTAATCATTTATTGTAAAACTGAATCATATACATATGTATATGCTATGTAACTGCCACTACTATATAATATACTAGCTGGTGCCCGCGACTTCGTCTGCGCATGATTAGTATTTCGAGTACTCGCTATTTTACTTGCGTAATTCCCTTTCTCGTGGGATTTTCGGGATAAAATAAAGCCTATGTGTGATTCCAGCTTATAATCTATCTCTGTTCACAAATTTCATCCAGATCCGTTCAGCAGTTTTTGTGTGAAAGAGTAACAAACATCCAACCATCTATCAATCTATCCATCCATCTATCCATTCATACTTACTAACTTACGCGTTTATCAGTTCAATTCAGTTTGGTTCCCCTGGGCTATACGGGTTTTCAAAAATTTCTCACAGCATCTGAACGACGCGTGTGTACGTCGTTGATGGATGTTTGTTGTAACCAAACTGAATTCCGGGATAAAATGTATGTCCAATCGTCCCGAGTTCCATTCGAATTCATTCACTTCCGTCGTGATGCGTGTTTATAGAATTTTTCTTTCACCCTCTCTCCCAGGGGAACCTTACCGAATTCCGGGATAAAAAGTATCTCTAAGTATATCTAAGTATCTTCCTTGTAGTATGAACTCAAATCGTCCCGAGTTTCATTCCAACTCATTCAGCAGTTTCGGCGTGATGCTCGGTAAAGGATTTTTACTTTCATACCCTCTCCCATGAGAACCTTACTGAATTCCGGGATAAAAAGTATCCTATGTCCTTCCTCGTAGTATGACCTATAATCATGCCGAGTTTCATTTAAATCCATCAAGTAGTTTCGCGTGATGCGCGTTTACGATACAGACAGACAGACAGACAGACAGACAGACAGACAGACAGACAGACAGACATGAATGAAAAAAATTACAGTTTTGGCTTGAGTATCGATAATAGAGTGCCCTCCAAAAAAAAATTTCAAAATATCTTCAATGTACAGATTTGGACCTGTTACAGTTTTATTATAAGTATAGATACTAGGTACTTACACTACACTAGGTAACTTGAAGTCGTTGGTTCAGTTTTTTCAAAATAACTTCACCGTATTCTAGTTTTTTTAACAAATAATACAAATATTTTACTAACAACGCAAATTACAATCAAGGAATAGTATAATATACTAGTATAACAACTAGTATAATATACAATTGAAACCATTGAGCTAAATGCAGACGGTTGCAAACAGTCTAAAGGTAGCTCAATTGATCCATGTCAATATCAGTCGGAAGAGTCCCCAAGACACTGGCTGCATTACCATTATTAACAAATAATCTGTTTGTTTCAGAAATATTTGGAATGGGTCTTCTTGTGGGTCAACCTTAACCACAGAGTAGGGTAAGTCAAAAACACTAACTCTAGTTTCCAGAGTAGCAAGGAAAACTTACAGCTATTTGAGATAAACTTTAACAGTTTATCGCTACAGTGTTCAAATACCTTGCATTTCATCTTCATCTTAACAAGGCGTGATGTCAACAAATACAATAGATGTAGATATCTACTTACTGGAACGTAAGAAGGCATGAGTCATTCGCCTTGTGAACATCAAACAATATTGTCTTCCACTCATTTCAATGAAATCATCGCATCGTGGATCATAACATAACACAATATCATAAATTCTCTAGATACTAGCGAATAGCATTCGCTGCATATATGAATGAATTAATAAGATCAATTTATTTTGAATAACTTACAGTCAACCGGTTGTTTATAAACCTCTATTATTATTAGCGAATCAATGATCAAAATGGCAGGTCAAATTCTTATTTGTGTTGACGTTAATGGGAGATTGTCTTTGATTATTTAAATAAATATAGAGCTAGCGTATGAAAAACCTTTTGCATGTCGAAAAAACAATCTATTCATGAATGATATCAAATAGACACTTGTTTAAAAAAACAATATAAAATAACTTAAGTAATGGTACCCTTTTCTGACAATGATACGCAGATTGAATATGAATTTGATATGATCCAACGGTGGTCGAAAATCACAGTGAAAGGGTATTTTGTTTTAATCGTGTTTATTACCAGTAGCTTGGACAAGAACTGTATTTTTATGGACCAATGGACACACACACACAAAAATACTCAGTCCCATGCGGCTGTAAACGCTGAATGTGCTCCCTTCGATTCACATGTTGATAATTGAATATATCAGTAATTATAATAGATAAATAAACAAAAGTAAATTGGAAAAAAAATTGATAACAATCAAAGAATAGAAACAAATCTACATTAGTATATTTAAAAAAGAAACAATTGAGATAACTGCAGACGGTTGCAAGCAGCCTAGAGGTAGCAAAACTGATCCATATCAAGACCCGTCGGAAGCGTCCCCAAGACGCTGGCTGCATCGCTATGCTGTATAGCAATGCTGATGCGCTGCAATAAATAAGTAATGCTGAACAATTCACACAGTCTCATCTAGCTCTAAGCTAAGCAGAACTTGTGTTATGGATAGCTTGGGGCTAGAAGATGCTGTGTTGAGTGTCTAGCATTATTTATTTATTTATTTGTTTTGATTTCGTCGCTATCTAATTAAACTAAGCTCCGTTTTGGAAGTGATGATGAAAGTCAACCATTAGTTATTCTATTAAGTACCTAGATTATGTACATTTATTTTGCTACTTTTTTGCGTTTAATTGCCTACCAGTGTCACATGCGTGGGAAAGACACCCTGTTAAATCTTGTCTTGATTGCTTCGCTATCGTATTTTTACTAAGCCACGTTTTGGTTGTGATCATAAAAATCATTTAGTTATACAGTAAATTTACTTTGCTACTCAATCTCGTGTATAAATTCCTACCAGTGTCTCTATGTAACCGCAATCACTGAGTGGCACTCAGTGTGTAAGTCAAGACAGTAATGTGTGTTGAGAAATGTTTGCATTGCACACAAACGAGAGATTCTTTTCGATAATAATATGTCATGTGTGTTCTTAACTGCGCATCGGCGCGCGGGCGTCGCGTCGTTTGCATCTGGCTTCGTTTGCCGGCTAACGGTACATTCGACGCCCTTTTTAGGCGAGAATGTGTTATAGTCCCTACATAGTCGGCACTATTGTACGCTTCTTCCATTGTTTACCCCAAGGGCAGGTAGGGTCAGCATGATACAACTTCCAAAAGTTACCACTAGCGCATCAACATTGCCATCTTGGTAATTCAGTCGTCTTGGGGACGCTTGCGACTGGTACATGGATCTAGATGCAACCGTCTGTAGTTTGCTCAATTGTTGTATATTAAGTTGTCTGGAAGAGATTGCTTTTAGCGATAAGGCCGCCCATTGTTCAACTTTGATATCTCTCTTTCCTTGTATTTTGTTTGTGTTCTTCTTGGTATACTATAAAGTGTACTTATCGCATTGTAGGTAGGTAGGTATATCTACGAGTTTAAATTTGATTATTTTCCTTGATTGTAATTTTCATTGCAAATATTATGTACTTAATGTATATTTTAGTATAAGGACTTTTCTTTTTTACCAGTTAAAAAGTAACCATACCTTTGCCTGAAAAGGTACCTAATCTTAATACCTACTTTTACATGCACGAATATTTTTATTAAGCCATATGGCACAGTCATCGAAAATCAGTCAATCAGTTAGAAAAAAAAACGGTTCTGAGGAACTCAAGCAAAAAATTTTTCAGACACGATAAAGATTCATGGTCATTTTTGTCCGTCACAAAACAGCTGTTTATATAAGCGCAGTGCGGATGGGCCCGACAGTGACACAGTCGAATCGCTCCTATACGTGTCCGACTCCGAACAACCACAGCGTAATGAGCAAATGGCCCAAGTGAAATCATGCACAGCATTTCGGCATTATTGTTCCACAGTTAAGGATTCATTTGGAACAATTTGGAACGTTATGCAAACAGAGGGGAGAAATGGAGAAACTGTTTCAGTGAGCTCTGCCATCCGGTCTAAATATAACCGGGCGGAGACAGCTGTAGGGCGCGGGGTGCGGGGGGCGGTGCGGCCAACGACCCCGCCAACCCAGACCTTGTGTGCATTGCCGGAAGGAACATTCTATTACCTATTTGCACCATTTTACTCAATAGCAGCACTAACGCCATCTTCTGTGAAAATCAGGGTTGGTTTTTATAAGAGATAAGTCACTTATTAGTGTAAGAGCGTTGTAACTAATTAAACAGATTTATTAATATCTTTTTTTAATAATTATAATTTTATCACCTACTAGCGACCCGCCCCGGCTTTATGCCCGGCCGCAGGGTTTTATTATACGTATAAACCGTCTTCTTGAATCACTTTATCTACATATTTATTAAAATTGCATCAAATCCGTGGCGTACTTTTAAAGATTTAAGTAAATATTAGTATATTATATACATAGGTACATAGGGACTTTATTTTATACTATGTAGTGATTTGCACCATTTCACTCAAAAGTAGCACTAACGCCATCTTCTGTGCAAATCAAGGTTGCTTTTTATAAGAGATTTGTCACCTATTAAAATAAGTTTGGCGATGGTATTACTAATCAAAAAGTTAAATATAAATATAATTATTTAATTTTTTATAATAATTATAACTCTAGAAGATAACAAAAAATAAGTTCTATAGTTCGATAGGTAATACCACAGGGTAATACTGAATATTATACATATAGCACAGCTTATTCAAAGAAAGCAGAGCTTGTGTTATGGGTATCAGTTCGCATCTCGGGTTGGCGATGGAAATCAAATCAGATCTGATCTGATTTGATATCCACTTCTCCATAAATGGCATTGCTTCCCCGGCGCAAACACTCCAGCCAAACGCTATTTCCTGTTAATGCTGCAAGCGTTCCTCTTTTGAAAGCTGGAAATATTTAAAAAAGTAAACGGGGCTCAAATTCAAGTGTATTTTTATGACATGTGATACAATTATTGTAGATGTATTTTATGACGTGCTCCAGAGTCCTGTAAGGTTAAAGAAAGCACTTTGAATTGGAATTAACATTTTTGATGATTTTTGTTATTAACGTTGATGATTCTTTTTATAATTTCAATTTTGGATCTTCTCATGTTCGATATAAAGATTAAAATCTGATGAGCTGTTTTTGAGCCAGCTATAAATAATGCGTAGGTTCTTTATTGACATCGACTAGCTAGATTGACAATGGTCACAAGAATATGAATTGCAGTTTTCGAAATTAAAAAAGAAATTTTAAATATTATATAATTAAATATAAATTTATTAAAAAAATACTATAATTACATCTTAGCACTCGTTTAATATGACCAAATAAAGGGTTTAACTAACTATAATATCAACGAAAATTACAATCAAGGAATAGAAACAAATTGCAACATGGACCTCTCGTAATGAGAACGACCATATTTAGCAGAAAATAAAAATAATGTTGAACAATCCACACAGCATACAGCCCGAGCTAAGCAGAGCTTGTGATATGGCTACCAGGTGAACTATGCATATTTTTTAAATACATAGAAAAAATAAAAGAAAGGTACAATTAACTTAACTTACTAGTATATACAATTATAACAAACTCTTAAAAATCTAAGCCGTCACCAGAAGGCAGAGTACCCAGAATGCTGGCAGCATTGCGACGTTGAATGGCAATGCTAATTCGTTGACCGAAAGGTACACTTATCTATTCCCTTCATTCAAGACAGCCGATACCCCGAAACGAATATTTTCAGATCGTAAAATCATTTCTCCCAGATCGGGACACGAACCCGCAACCACCTACGCCGCAAGCAGACCTTTACCCGCCGCGCCACATCGGTAATTCACATTAAAGCGAAAATTACAACTATTAGATGTGAACTCAGTTCAATAGCACCATTACCAAAGGTCTTGGTCCTGGCCGGGGTGGCGGAGTCCCCATACCTAACGTTCTTACCTCCCACCACCACCCACCACTGAATACTACCACTTAATACTAACGTAGGTACCACGTAGGTACTCCTAGTAGCAATACAAGCGCTCTTAACTGACAAAGTGTTTTTTATGTATAATAAAAAAATATATCTATCTATGTAATGTATGGAGTACTTTATTAACAACGAAAATTACAAGCAAGGAATAGAAAAATTACAATTTACAATTGAGACCATTGAGCTAACTGCAGACTTTTGCAAACAGTCTAAAGGTAGCTCAATTGATCCATGTCAATACCAGTCGGAAGCGTCCCCAAGACACTGTAATGTATTGTAGTCATCATAACACAAGCTCTTAGCTTGGGGCTACATGATGCTGTGTGGACTGTCCAGAATTAGATATTTATTTATTTATAATGGTACCTAGTTTATCAATAACACAAGCTCAGCTTAGGCTAGATGATGTTGTGTCAATTGGACATCATTATTATTTACTAGTATAATGCTCGTGGCTTCGCACGCGTAAATTCTATGGAGTATTTCTGGAAACGTTTTAAGGCTGTTTATATGCCATGGAAACTGATTTGTGGAATGAAAAGCCTACGTGTTATTTCAGGGCTAAAACTACGTCTATTTAAAATTTTAGTGTGATCTGTTCAGTAGCTTTTGCGTAAACGAGGAACAAACATCCATACAAACTAAATAGACGTAGTTCTAGCCCTGGAATAACGCAGGCTACTTTTGATACCATTTATCAGTTCCTATACAAAAAAACCTTGAGACGTTTCCATAGAAACAAACGTGCGAAGCCATGGGCAGACACTTGTACTTGTAAAATAATAAGAAATTCAAACAAGGATTCAAAAACGACTTCAATAAAGGAGTGTTAGTCCTCGTTTTATCTTAGTCGGGGTTTTAACCCTTCGTGCGCAGTCATGCGAAAAGGCCTGGATTCGAAACATTTGGTCGTTGAAAAAATATCCATAAGCGGAATTGGCGGATTGCCAACAAATAAATTAAAAGAGAAGAGCCATGTGGCAGTGAGTCATTTTTGGTTTTATTATGCACCACCCCTTTTGTGGTTTTGGTTACACTAGCTGTTTATGCCATATGCAGAGACAAATGTGCATCATAGGCATATGAGCACTAAAATTGTATATAATATGGTCCAGGTCCACCCTGAAATTTGAGACTTGAATTTCAAAGACATGCCTTTTTTTGCATAAATTCACAACTGACCTCAATTTAACACATTAATAAGGAAAATTCGAAAACCTACTATAAACTTTAGTGTAGATAGTTAGACCCACAATTCTTTATTCAAAAACCTTAAATCTGAAACAGTTTGTGTTTTCTTTTTTTCAATTCTAGAGAATGGTAAGAGAATTGGCGTCTTTATCGCTTAAAGCGATTTCATCCAGGTTTTTTTTTATAAGTAGGTACTAAGAATGATCATGTTCAGCGATTATTTTACTGACTTTGACTGCTATTAATGGTAATTGTGTGTGTATCCAACATCGAAGTTCCTTTTAATGTACCACTTTTGTAAGTTACAAAGGTTTAAGTTCAGTTCAAAAAGTTTTCATATCAAATACTTAAAGTGAAATGAGTATTTATTTGTTTAAATATAGGTTGACTATGTATTGGAATAAGAATATACATGGACTTAAATTAATCGTTCAAATTTTTATAGAATGTGGTCATCTTAGTATAAAAACAAAATCATAATTGTACAGAATTCATAGTTTTTCTCACAGTATTTAGAAATTTACTTATGTGTGTATGAAGTTTTTTACTATTAGAAACACTTAAAAACATCTTAAAAAGCAAATAAAGTTACAATTGAGTAATAGAAATAAAATAAAACTATAACTTACTTACAAAGTAGGGTACAATACAATGGTAAATTCAGCCGGCGCGTCTTCTGGTCGCTTCCGACTGGTTATATTATCAGTTGAGCTACCTCTAGACTCTTTACAACTGTCTGCAGTTAGCTCAATTGTTTCAATGGTCATGAAATAATATGTGAATTTAAATTTCACTTGCTTATTCAAACTTCTTCAAAAATAGATTGAGATTCTCAAATCGAATAACTTGTTGTATATTTTACCTTTTTTGGTGGACAATTTTGATGTTGTCTTTAATAATGCATAATAATATTTCTGAATAGGGAATGATCCCCAATATGTCGAAGTGACAAGTAATTTTTTATAAACAATAAAACCAGCCAAGTGCTTCAGACTCACGCACGAAGGGTTCTGTATCATTGTCTCTAAAACAGCAAAAAATCATGTCCATAGGACGGACACCCCGTTAAATATTATAATATTGACAAGTAATTTTTTATAAACAATAAAACCAGCCAAGTGCTTCAGACTCACGCACGAAGGGTTCTGTACCATTGTCTCTAAAACAGCAAAAAATCATGTCCATAGGACGGACACCCCGTTAAATATTACAGTAGTGGTACAGAACCATACCATACCACACCATAACAAAACAAAAATCTACCTCTAATGATAATTATCATTAGAGGTAGATTTTTGTTTTGTTATGGTGGCAACAAAAATCATGATAACACACTGTAAAATTTCACCAGTTTAGCTATCATGGTTCATGAGATACAGCCTTCTGACAGACAGACAGACAGACAGAGTAGTCCTTGTAATAGGTTCTCGTTTTACTTCCCTTTGGGTACGTAGAGGCAGTACGGTTGTGGAATGATTTGCCTCTGGACATAAGAAAGGCAAAGACACGCGACGCTTTTAAGCAGATGGTGCGCAGGCACTTTCTCAAGAGGTTATATTGATATTGATTTTGATTTATATACATTATAAAACTATACCTATTTACTTTCTTTGGTTTCATAAAAGATGTTTTTATAGAAATATATATATATATATATATTTATTACTGTAGGTTATTAACTTGATTAGTTATTATTGTTAACTATTGTATATTATTTATAATTTGTAAAACTAATATTAGCACGCCAACCCTGTGTCTCAACATGTGTTTTTGGTTGGCAGGTAGAAAATGCCTCGGCATTAAGCCCACCCTTTGTACTTTAGTGCAATAAAGTTTTTAAATAAACTCTAAAAATATCAAATAATGTTTGTCAACGGTTCTAAAGCCTGGTATTTTGCTTCATATTTCCCGAGAGCCGCTACTCACTGTTGTGTAACCGTGCTCATACCTAATAAGCTACCTACTAAAGCATCATATATCGCCACAATTCTCGCTGTTGCATAAAACGCATGCCGTTCAGACATTTTGCATTGTTCTCGGGAAGTGAATTTCCGGAGCTGCTATGCAACCACTAAGCCGATGGTGCAAAACCCTCTCCCCTCCCGATCAATATCCCACCCCATGCCCGTTCACCCCGCTTCTCCTCTCTCCCCCTTCAATGGAACGAAAACTCATGCCCCGCCCTGGTAAAATATATCGAAAATTCGAAATGAACAACAGGGAATTTCAACAATTTATTTTGCATGTCCACACAACACCCGAGGTGCTTAAATTTTTGCCACGAATATAAAATGATTGAGTTTGCATCATATTTATGGGTTAAATGAAAACACAACGGAAAGCACCCTTGCGTTCGGGAAAATTAAATGACGGTAGGTACCCATCGCGTCTAAATTGTTAACGCATACACTGCCCAGCTTTGTGATGCGACACGAAGAGCGCATTGTATCTCAGTAAATCAATAAGTTTATTTTACTAGGCTTACAAAAAAAGCACTTAAACAAGTGAAATTTAAAACAAGCAATTTTCTTAATAATAACATTATATAAAACAAAGTCACTTCCCACTGTCTGTCTGTCCCTATGCTTAGATCTTTAAAACTTGACGAAGGATTTTGATGCGGTTTGTTGATACATAAATTGATTCAAGAGGAAAGTTTATATTAGGAATGCAACGATACCGATAATGCCGATAATCGTAAACCGCCGATTATTCTTATTTTTGACGATCATCCGTATCATCTGATTCTTGAATTTATAGTTTGATGATATGTTTTGCGTAAAAATAACGCAAGTCAGAGAAAAAATTGACACACATATTATTTTAATATTTGTCCATCAAACCAGCTACCGTTGATACGGAAAGATTGTTTTCTACATGTCTAATCCACAATGATATATGGAATCGCTTAAAGCTAGTTAATATTGAAATATTATGTTTTCTGAATAAGAACTTAAGATAAATTAATTAAAATTACATTTAGATGTTACGTTAGAATGTAATTTACTCTGTCTTTTTTCGAAAATAAATACTTTTTAAATAATTTTATTATTATTATTATCATTTAATTGTAATAAATGTTGATTAAACTCAATAGTATTGTTTTATAAAATTTTAAATTCGTTACCGTAATCGCTTTTACGATGCATTCGTCATTCGTATCGGTATCGTAATAGAAATATCGTTGCATGCCTAGTTTATATGTATAAAACACCCGTGCAAAGCCGGGGCGGGTCACTAGTCAGAAATAAAGTGTTAGTTAATTTTATCTTCACTTAAATATTTGATCACTTGTGGAAGAACCTAAATCTACCAAATGGTACATTGAGATATTATATGCGCCATGGGCAATTAACTTGCTCAACCTTTTATTGCCCATTTAGATGTTTATTGAAATTGCTGTAAAATAAAATGATTAAATTCGAGCGTCTAGATTGATAACCTATTCAACCGCCTCTGCGAAATAACCTGAAGCATGTCGTAGCCTTACCAGCCTATGCCAGCCAACAACAAATGTTTATACGATCAGCAAATATTTTGTTCCAGGGTTTTGGGTATTTTGTATCTATAATAAAAAAAAAAACTTAAAATATGTAGTGAATTGTAATAAGTAAATCAGTCATCCACACCACAAGCTCTGTTTAGCTTGGGACTAGGTGATGCTGTGTGGATTGTCCCAGTTATTATTTATAGCCTAAACATGATGTACCTACGCCAAGGGCATGGAAAGTGTTAAAACTTAATTCCATTACGGAACCATACGCGTGGTAACGTATTTATTTTAAAAACAGCACCCGGAGTGTTTCCATTAATCTTGCAAATATAGTTAAGGTAAAAATGCGTCGTGCATTTTATGAAACAAAATGGTTGAAACTGTCTGGATTGTTAAAAGTGATTGCATGAGTGAACCTTCGTTGTATTTATTTTCATTCGCTTTGGTAAACTCTTAATGAGAACCTAGCACACAAGCTACATTTTAATGACCTTATCCCGGTGAACCTTAAACCCGCTGTGCTATTACGCAAAACTACCCATCCAAATTGACATTCTTGAGCCATTTCAATGGCCATCGCGTATTTCCTTTCCATACAATTTAAAATTACGAAGGCCATCAAAGTGGCTTTCGTATGTCAATTTTGGATGGGTGGTTTTAGCGTAATCGCACAGCCGACCAGGGTTTAAGGTAAACAAAAAAAGAAATAGAAGCTTCTTATACCTTTTATTCAATTGTATTTGCTAGTTTTAATTTGTTTCTATTCCTTGATTATAATTTTCCTTAAAAGGATATTATTTATATCTATAAATAAAAGAGACAGTTTTTTGATGTCATTAGATAAAGTATGGTCTAATGCTAAAAAAAATCCTAAAACAACTAAAAAAAGTAAAAACAGTTGCTCAAAATAGGAAGTTATTTTTTATTTAATTCTTTTTAAGTTTGTAACTAGACTCTCCTACTGAATAGGATGTATAGTTGAGAACATTCAGTCAGGATTTTAATGTAGTTACAGAGATCTCTTGAATACTCAGCTTTCTCTTTTACAAATAATAGATAGATCTTTATGATCATGTACCTACCAAGTATTCTGTGCTAACGATTTTTAGAATAGGTATATAGAGTAAATAATACACATCGAACACTAAGTACACCCTCCCTGATTGCAATTCACATAAAGAAGTCCCACTCCGATCAGCGGAATCGACCCTAAATCCTTCTGCGTCACAGCAGGCAGGATGCCCACTACGCCCGCCAGCCATGGTCGTCATAATAAAATAACCAGTCATTATTTAGGTCTATTTAGTTAACACTTACAAAGATTGATCTTTCTTCTGTTTTTTAATTGAACCCAACTGTGAAATTTAAAATGGTCGTCCTTGAGAACGAAGCTCAGTGTGTAATCAACATTAACCGAATCAAATGGTTACTATCGTGACTCGTGACCAAAATGGTAGAGTAATTTGGAAGAAACGATTTTTTCACAATAAAATTGGTTGCCAATACATGGCAACCGCTCAAAACAATGACTAAATTATTGTGAAATCCTACCTTAACGGAAAGGATTGTGTTCAAGAAGAAAAGCTGACACCTACTCAATAGTTTAGTAATAGACAAGTTTTACGTTATAGAAATAAAGATAGACAAAAATTTCAAAAAACAAAAGTACAATGCATTTCATCAAACATATCAAAAGTAATTAAGTTCTTGCGAAATAAAATAACTTAGTTTAGTTTAAGTAGGTTTGTGTGTGCTGCAGCACGTCAAATGGTTCAGTGATTTTTTTGTTAGAAATAACCTCGAAACGTTTCCATAGAAATAACGCTATCGAAGTCGCTTGTAAAATATATTATTTGAGTAAATTGCTTCTTAGATTATTTATTTACTTACCCAAGTTTGTTTTTTTCCTATGAAAATACCATCTTCATTAACAACAAAAATTACAATCAAGGAATAGAAAAAAAATAATATATTTTTCAAGTAGTTTTGGTATGAAGTTGTTTGAATTACTTACTTAAATAAGGGAAGGTTGACTACATAATTATATCGTACCTACAAGATTGCGAGAATACTATCAAGTTAACTTTTAACTAAGCACCTGATAAATAAGACCTAAGTATTTAAATATAAAAAAGTAGGCTTCAGTACAATATCTTGACCTGTTAAATATAGCATACGTACTCTCCCCTAAAGATCTAAAAAAAACGATTAAATTTACATACGATTTCAAAGTTATTTTTGTTAAAATAAGGGATATTGAGCCATTTAAAGTCACAAAGTCCTAAAATATCAAGAATAAAAATAATAAATATCATTTGCATGTCCGTGGAATGTTTTTTTACTTTGTGTGCAATCATGATAACTCTACCTAGCGAGCTGTAATATTCGCTATGAAGTCATGTGCCAGTAATGTTGCTATAAACCCATATACGTTCACTCTCATTCTTGACCTCTTGGTGAAGTACGAGTGCTATAATCCGTACTAATATTATAAACGCGAAAGTTTGTATGAATATTTGTTTCTCTTTCACGCAAAAACTAGTGAAAAGATCTGGCTGAAATTTTGGATAGACGTAGTTAGTTCTAGCACACACACTAAATTCTACACGTAGGCTACTTTCCATCCCATAAATCAATTCCCAGATACAAATAGCCTTGAAACTTCTTCATAGAAATACCGCGGGCAGATACATGCAATTATATTACATCACTACATAGTATAAAACAAAGTCGCTTTTTCTGTCCCTATGTCCCTATATCATTAAGTCCCTTTGACTGCTTAAATGTTTAAAACTACGCAACGGATTCTGATGCGGTTTTTTTAATAGATAGAGTGATTCAAGAGGAAGGTTTATACGTATAATACAACCGTGCGAAGCCGGGCGGGTCGCTAGTAATTAATAATGCTCTACAGTCTAACCAGCATCATCTAGAACCAAGTTAAGCAGAGCTTTTGTTATGGGTATTAGATGACTGATATTTTTAATACAATACATCACATAGAGAGATTTTTTTATTACACGCTAAAACACTTGGGTGCTTCTGTGATCATGTGACATTTGTCTAATGGCGGAAATCGAACCTGCAACCTCCTGCGTCGCAGGCGTATGTTCGTTCGCTGCGCTACAGAAATCGTCAAAGAAAACAATTTTAAACAAACTATTACCTCATTCGTTAACCAACTGAAAATGTTTTATTTTATACACATACATATTATGTATTATCCATTGACTCCTCGAGTGGCGACTGGAGTGCATGTTTTCAAATGACAGCTCACGTCACAATACTCAAAACTCTCTTTCTTCCACGCCCGGTTGCTCCTGTTGACAACCGAAGAGACAGCGCGTCCTCGGGAGCCAAATCTCAACACTCGCACACTTTGTTGGACGCTTCCGACTGGTATTGACATGGATCAATTGAGCTACCTTTAGACTGTTTGCAACCGTCTGCAGTTAGCTCAATGGTTTGAATTGTATATACTAGTTGTTTTTTTTCTATTCCTTGATTGTAATTTTCTTTGTTGTGTGACTACATAGAATAAATAAATAATGCTGGACAATTCACACAGCACTATCTAGCCCCAAAGTAAGCTACTGAATACTTACATACATGTATGCAAATTCACACACACACACATACTTTAATACTCTCTCTCCTGTGTCTGTCTAATACAAATACAAAGGCCTAATACTATTTATTAAGGTTTGACCTACCCTGTTATTAAAATATAATCAACTGTACCCACGGCTTCGCCCGCAAATAGGGCCCATAAATAGAAACCTACCACTTTAATATTAAAAATTTGAAACTTATAATGGATAGATGTTTGAGACCTCTTCTCGCCAAAACTACTGATTGGATCGGTCTAAAATGTTGAATTAAGTCCCTAGACGTAGCTCTAGTATGGAATAAAACATAAGCTATTCATCAATTGGCACAGCCACGCACAGCTAGTTAATAATATATACCTAGGTGTGATCTTTGTAGCTATGGAAGCCAACCCTCGGTTTTAGAGATAAGCTCTAGTTTCAATAGCTAAACGGCACATGGTGTTCTTAGAATGTAAGTAAGTGCTTATTCGACGCTACTATGGTGGCCCACCTGTGTTAACCAGAATAATGATTGTCTCAAAATCGGCATGACGTTATTCTGTATTTAAATTATATTTTCCTTTAGGTATGTAGAATTCATACACCATCATCATCAAGCTATACTAGTCCACAGGGACCTAGGTCCACAGGTACAAAGGGGTCATAGTGGTTTTGAGTGAATTGACAAATGTAGGACGCCCTCCGGTCAGGTGATTTATATCTTTATCAATAAAAACCAATTATTGAATCTGCAACCGCAACCTTTTTGATCTCAGCTGGTGAGCCTACGCTACGCAGCAGAGATCGATTCATAGAGTCGACTTATAAGTAGGTACACATTACAAATACATACATAACCACAGAACTTAGGCTGTGTCCCCAGTAGGCAAACGGTGAGCAGCCGACTGAGTTTGCGGAGTATCAGTTCAATATATTTTTTAGCCCTTCCATATATTTTAAATCGAGTGTTCACAGTTTGCTAGTTTGCGCTCACTGTACGCAGTTTGCACGCAGTTTGCAGCGATACGTGCTGATCTGAGTTTGTAGCTGTTCGCCACAAATTTGAGGCTCACTCAATCTGCCGCTGACAGTTTGTCTACTGGGGACACAGACAGCCTTAGTAACATCTCTTCTGTGCTAGCTTAGGTAATATAAATATAAGAGCTAAAGATCCAACGCGAGGACTTTTATTTACCTTCTTATGTTTCTAAATCTTAACGATCTGAATTTTTCAAATATAATATCACGTATGTGATATTATATGTGTGTATTTACATGTGTTTTTTGTTAATTTGAATGATTAGACTATTTATTTTAAATGTATCTTTGGTAAGAAAGGCAGGCCTTTCTTTATTAATACTTCATTGTTTTAAATTTGACTATAGGTTGTAAGCATAAACGTATACATTACTTTTTCTTTTAGAGGTTTAATTTTCTACTCAATTTTTGCATCGAGTGAATGATATCTGAACGAAACATTCTAACAGCAACTACTTTCTAGTCATAGAACTGGTAACGTCTAAGACATGGAATAACATTTAGTTTAGGCACATTGCGCTTAAAGTTTCACATACATGATCATTTCAATCTGCTACGTCAGTACACCGACGCATATTGCATAATTTAAAGAATGGCATACATGATCACTCCGCGTAGCGGGCGACGGTAACTACTACGTAAATTGTATAATTATTTCTCTTTTCATGGTTCTTTTGGGGTTTATATAAGCTTTTTAAACGTTTTGATAGAAACAGCGCGTGTGAAGCCACGGTAAAAATCAGTTATTAAAAAATTCTTTGAAAATCGTATGTTAGTGACTTACAATAACTAATCCAATCAAATAATAACGATCAAGAGAATTATGACAAACATAGTAGATAGTATTTGTTAGTTACCTAGATGCTATAGGTATTGTGGTGTTTTAGTAAATAATGTGGGTAGGTCCAGCTTCAATGTTGTAGGTAACTACATTGTAAATAAAAATCTTTCGATCTACTGGTATCTTCTGGTTCCTGTTGTATTCACATATCCCGAATTATTCCATATTTCCCATTGGTATCGAGCCGCTAAGATGGGATTATTCGGGAAATGGGAAAACAACAGAAACTCACGTTTCTGGTTGTAGGTATAGTAATAATAAAGTTTTGTGAATTATATATTTTTTTTTTATAATTGTTGGATTCGATTTATGTCAAGAAGTAAAATAGATCATCTGCAAGGAGAGCCAGCAAAGGTGGAAAACATAGCATTCAACTGGGCAAGCACCGGAACAGCCTAGACGAGCTAAGAGACATCAATCCAAAGAAAATGTATTATTTCCTAGCAGCTGCTAGGATAAGTGGCTAGCTTCAGGCGATCACAATAAGCCTAGGCGTGTTTAAAATAACTATAAACGTAGTACCTGCTTATTTTTTTGAAGCGATTTCGAGTCGTCAACAGTAATAATCATAACTCAAAAAACTACACTATTAGTCTGATCGTGATCTTTTTAATATACATTATATTTTATATTTATTTACTAACTTTTACCACATGACAAGAACCAGCTTTTAAATAAAATAATAATAATCAAAATTACAAAAAAATACTAACAAAAAAATAGTGGAACGAGAACCTCTTTTTTTACTTAACCTTTTTTAATAAAAAAAAGCCGCAAAGAGCAAAAAATAAAAAAAAAAAAGAGATCGTATTGACCGTGTATGTTGGCATACCACAGACGTATTCTGACGGCTGTAGGTTCATGTCGGCCGGGCCAGTCAGCCCGCATCTCAGACTATTGATGACCACTCACATTAAATTGAAGCAGTTAATTTAACTCCACAACTGCGCTACACTTTCCCCCCTAACTTAATAGGATATATTTAGGAGAAAGCTGTATTCTCCTGACGTAGTAGTAACGTGAATGCTGTTTTCAAAACATAAATGATCTTTAGACACATATGTTTATATGCAAATGCATGTGTAGATATCAAGATGATGTTATCATTAGATAGATTTGTAATGTGTATTAGTCATCTATTTTAGTATATCAGTCCTCTATTTACCCATAACACAAACATGGGGCTGGATGATACTGTGTGGATTTTCTAGCACTATTAATTTATCATTTATGCATTACACACTAGACTCATACTAGCACCACCACCTATTCTATGTAATCATACCGTTAAACAAATGCAGCCTTACCACACAAAACAAAATCACAACTTAGACACGTGTTTAACAGATGTTTAGCAAAAGTCAACCCACAAAACCATGTTAAACACTATGGTTAAACCGTAACAGTGTAATAGTGTCTAAGTCGTAACTTTTTTTTTGTGGTAAGGCCGATGATTTTTAATATTTATCGGGAATTTTGTGGTAGGTTCCTGAGCTTTTTTTAATGCCTCTGTAACGAAATTGAGTGGAAGAGAGTTTGGTGGCCATCAAGAGCAAATTTCCTAAGTCTATCCTTCTAATATTATAAACGCGAAAGTTTGTAAGTATGGATGGATGGATGGATGTTTGTTACTCTTTCACGCAAAAACTACTATGGATGAAATTTGGCTCAGAGATAGATTATAGTCTGGAATATCACAGGCTATATTTTATCCCGGAATTCTAACGGGAACGGGAATTACGCTGGTGAAATAGCGCTGCTGGTACAAAATAAAACTAATACGAAGGCAACGTTATCACACTAATAGGTACTTATTATAAATGCGAAAGTTTTTGAATGTATGAATGGGTGGATGTTTGTTACACCTTTACGCCAAAACTACTGAACGGATCGGGCTGAAATTTTGAATATACGTAGTTCTAGGCCATAAAACATAGACTACTTTTAATCAGTTATTTATTTACGTATAGGTCAACAGACTCATGTAAGTTTTTTTGGTATCTCTATATTGAAAATAAATACTTGTTTTGATTGTTGTTTAATTTCCATGCGGGTGAAGCCGTGAACCGCAGCTGGTAGTAAGATAAATTACCTGGCTGCACTTCATCTCAGGACTGCTGGTAATAAGCGGATTTTATTTCGACGACTTCCCAAAGTCTGCCTGAGGCGTAGAAGATTGCGGGTTTCATTTCCGCTTTGTAGCAAATGTTTGTTCCTATTCTGGCTGCTTCTAAGGAGAATAAGACTTTATTGGTTCATGACGTACTCAGTGGCTCAGTGTGCGCATAAGTTTCAGGTTTGATCGAAAAATATCGGGACGATCTGCAGATATTTATCTTGGGATTTTTTTATCCAAGTAGTAAAAAATATATTTAGGTATCACTACCTCTATCACTACATAGTATAAAACAAAGTCGCTTTTTCTGTCCCTATTTCCCTTTGACTGCTTATATCTTTAAAACTACGCAACGGATTTTGACGCGGGTTTTTTTAATAGATAGAGTGATTCACGAGGAAGGTTTATTTATACGTATAATAAAACCGTGCGAAGCCGGGGCGGGTCGCTAGCTATCTATATAATGTACCTACGAATGAAATATAAAAAATCCAATGTATTATGTATACCAATCATCTAGTATACCCATATATCAGTATAAAACAAAGTCGCTTTCTCTGTCCCTATGAATGCTTAAATCTTCAAAACTACGCAACGGATTTTGATGCGGTTTTTTTAATAGATATTGTGATTCACGAGGAAGGTTTATACGTATAATAAAACCGTGCGAAGCCGGGGCGGGTCGCTATTAACACAATATATGCTTAGCGATAGTGCTATTAATTTATTGATCAATCCACATTTTGTCCTTGTCGTCATAACAGTAGCTACGCTTATTCTGAGGCAGTGTGTAGGTACTCTGCATACGTGACAGGAAAGTGGGGCTGTGGTCTCATTCACGATTCCAAATACTTATCTGGATTGATCTAGTCACGAAGCCATGTTTTTTGTGTGACACTGTTGTACTAGGTATTACATAATATAACTTTCCTCTTAGGGAAATATATAATATCATGCTTGCAGCACAATAGTGCATATCTACCTCAATGTAGCAAAAAGGTCGATTCGAAAGGGCCGACGACGTGCCTCGAAAGGTTAAACTTTCAACTTTTCGACATTGTTATCAAATAACAAAACGGAAAGTTAAAAGCTTAGTAAATCAAAGCTTTTTGTAAGAGAAGTTAAATTAAGTGTAAGTAGTAACTTTCTTTCTTGTTTATTGGTGAGGCAAAGTAAAGTTTCAAATGTTTCAATTATAGGGACACCTTTTATAGGTGTAGGTGTGGGAACTTTTGTAGTAAGATAAATGCTGTCGTAAAGTCTCCATTTTTTACTTAAACTTAAAGCTAGATAAAGCTAAATCGATTGTGTAAATAGATTCGTACCTAAATCAGAAGCTAAATTCTAGCTACTTTAGGGCTAGATTATAACCCTAAAGTAAGCACAGCTAGTCAACTTCATAGACAACTGATGTTCTTAATAATATTATAAACATGCTTGAATATAGGTAAATTTAAGATAAAAAGCCTAAATACCACATAGGTTCCTATCTAGTTCTTTTATAGAAGACATCCAAAGCCGAAAACATTTATCGAACCTCCTGCGTCTCAAATTAACCTTCGTCCGCTGAGTTTGTAAAGTAACTTGGTTTTTCATACCAATCAGCATCCATTTAACACTTTGACTGCCAGTTACTCGGCGATCTAGTAGTAATTATAAACCAGCTTCGCGCCCATTCTATCGCATTGTTGAAGCATGGCGATGCATGCGCTTAGTCATTTAAGAGAGCTTGACCTTTTAGAACTTTGTAATTTTCATCATCATCAACATCATCCTGTATTAGTCCACTGCTGGACATAAACCTCCCCTAATGAGCGCCATAGCGCCCTGTCTTCAGCTTGCCGCATCCAGCATCTGCCAGCAGTCTTTAGCAAATCGTCATCCCACCTGCCCCGTGGGACTACACTACGTTTGCCAAGTCGCGGTCTCCACTCAAGACC